>CM034147.1:676131920-677331920 GCA_019776745.2 Taxus chinensis
CCCAATGACAGTCCACATAATAAAGATACTATAGAATGAAGCAACATACATGAAGAGTCTCTGCAGAACTCTATAAATTTTTGGGAGCCATGGTTATATACCTGATTGAGGAGAATTTTTGGGTCTCATCCAGTATAGTAATCAAAGAAAATTAGTTAGTATAAACTTCTCAGCTTTATACAAAGAAACCGGGAAAATTCCAAATCCAGCATTTTTCACAAGGAAAATTTTAAGAGTGTCTGGTAGAAAAGTGTGTTCATTCATGCATGGAATCCCCAAGTCCAATCAAGTTATTGTAGGACAGAAAGATTGAAGATGCCTTGCAACATTCACTATCAGGTGGGGAACCTCTATATCACAGAATTTTATTTGAACTTGTAGCGCAATTCCCAGCTTTTCAAGGATCATGAGCATCATTTTCAGAGATTATGTCCAGTAACTTCACAAAAAGTATGATGTTCACAATGTGCAGAAAATCAGGCGGCTTGCTAAATATAAGCAGATTGAAGTTGTTTACAATGTTAAAGAAGTTGTTGGGGCTCATAAGTTCCGAGAAACAACTTGATAGTGGATCCTATGAAGGAAAATGTAGTAAAAGATGTTCTTCTGGCAGCCAATCCATTCCAAGTCAAATCCTTGAGGAACATAAAGGTCACTGCAAAAAGTATGTTCCTGGACGTGCAAAAATAACACTTCCTATTGTTAAACCAGGATAGCACTTAAATTCAAGCTAAACCATTCTTAATTCTATATTATGGAATATCAGCTGTTGAAATGGGTTATGTTTTCTTTATGCCATACATCTTCAGGGAGTTTTTTTCCTTATTTTGCAATTTTGATGGACTGCAAAAGCTTTAAGTTTCTAAAATAAAATATGTCAAATTTAGTAATTTTCACTTAACAGACCAGAAGCAATATCATTTAATACAACCTGGCATGGAATTCCAAAAAAACATACTTTTTCTATTGACATTTTCCTAATTTATATGATTAGGATCCCTAGGTAAACTAACATTAAGGAATTCGTTAAAACTCATTGAAGACTGAACTGTGTTAAGCTGGCCAGCTATAAACCCAAATGCAACCAAGATCACATTCATAACCTATCTTGGCAGATAGCACTTTATTTGGTTTGATCTTTTTGAAATAACCCATCTATCCAAGAAACAGTCATTTTCCACTGGCTGCTCGATCAACAAAGCCTTCAATAATGACCAAGTTAAACAGACATAATTTATCCAAATTAACTCATTGAGCATTGGGGTTCAATGTAAGAGTATTTGCACAATTCAGCCATTGGAAGTATCAAAGTCTTTCTGCCAGCTGAGACCATAGACAATCCAACCAGCCAAATTTTAAAAGAGTGTAATGTCCTGACCTTTAATAGCTAGATTTATTTGAACATTCATCAAGTAGACTTTTCATCCCTGCATTAGTTACACGAACCTGTTTAATACTTTTCAGGCATCCCTGCTTTTTATTAAGGTTATTTAAATTTTTAATAAAATAAGGTATTTAAAATGACTCTAAAGATGAAGTAACGAAGCATTGCCCTTGTAGCAATGGCTCCCCTCACACAGCTCAGCATATGCAGGTCACCACCATGGCCCTCCAGACCAGGTAATATGGTTCACTTGGTTATAATATTTTGAATATGCATTCCTTTTCCTTGGGAGTTGCAGTAGACAGTATAGGTGCAGTTCTTCATACAAACAGTCTCTGTTTTGTGACAGCAGTTTTTGCAGAAAATGTTGCAAGAACTGCATATTTTACAATTGTCCATTTTTTGCCTTTACTTTGGAGGTTGTACTATAGAGTATAAGTATAAACAATTCTGGTGCACTGGATGTTGAGGCAACCATGTTGGGCTGCCCACAAAAATATTGCATGTATGGCCAAAGATCCTATGTACATAGCTTGTAAAACAATTAAAACTCCTGATATTTGACTCTTCTGTACAGTTGCCAGTTTGACAGTGAATTTCAAGAACTGATTACGAATCCCAGCAGGTGCAGAGAAATGCTAATTGATCTCTACATCAGCACGTATTGGCAGGTTTATCGCCTCAAAAACAGCAAAATTCCAAAGACTCTTATCAGCAAAGTGTACCTCATCCCCGTGCCATAAAATGCTAATTGATCTCTACATCAGCACATATTGGCAGATTTATCACCTCAAAAACATCTAAATTCCAAAAACTCTTATCATCATAGCTGACCTCATTCCCATGCCCGGAAGGTTAGCTCAGGGCCTTTCAGCCCAGTTGTGTCAAGTACTTATTTGAGGCTGTTAGCTCTTTGTTGCTTCATGAAGATAACAGACTGTTAAAATCTATGATCTCATACAGTGTATTTGGGTAGATTGAAACCTATCAAAATCAAACTTTCATAAGCACGCATTTATGATTTGGTTTATAGAATATATTGTAATTAGAAAATGAAAATTCTTCTCAAGGTATGCAAGCTATAATTGATTGTCAAAGAGTGTAAATTTTCTTCATGTATTACATCCATATTATATATGTGGGACAGCGTTCTTATTGATTTAGCTGGAATTAATATGGCCTGACGTCGTGTACATAATTTGGCAATTTGCAATCCAGACATACATGTAATATTATAAACCCATGTTTCCCCAAGAATCAAAAGAAAGCACTAATAAATTTTAGAGATGTGAATGAAACAACAGAAACTCTTGGAAACGGTACTGGAAATATTTGCAAATTCCCTGAAACAATATTGAAAGCTTCCCAACGCTCATGAAAAACAGAAGGAAACGGCCAAAAAATGCTGAGAGTTTAAGGCACACTACAACAGTTTCTGGAAATTTATGGGATAGAGAAATCTTTTAAAACCTAGAAACAGGTTCCATCCTAACAGAAATGGGTTTTAGGATTCAGATATTTGAGACCTAACAATTACCCAAGCATCAATTTATAAATTGGAAGCATACTCTAAAATTCTATAACATAAGCAGTGATGTCTAAACATTTTACAAAATTCAATCTTATACATTCCAGAGTGTAGATTTACCTTGCTTAAGGCACAATGAAAGACAAGAGTATCTTTTTCCTTCGCCTTCTGCAAAAGATCCGGGATTTGTTCGTAGAATGTATCACTTGCATAGTGAAGGGAACCTGCTATGTGGCCATCATATTTCCTCTCCTCATCCCTGAACAGCAATAAAATAAAAAGTTTACAGTCATCGCGACAACTAAATTGAATTTTAATTGAACAATATGAGCTTAAGACGTAAATTATCAAGGTTTCTTATAACGGAGCCGTGTGTTCAAGTCCCCTGTGAAACATTTTTAGTGCACAGATTCTTGATAACATTGACCAGAGGGATATATTGGGTAATAGCATCTAGGTAGAAGGTTATGTTGCAAACCAAATATTACCAATAAAAAAAACAATTGGGCTTTCAGAAAATGAAGATGAAAATGTTACCTGACATCAATGATCGCTACGTTCGGGGATTGCTGGAGTTTGATGAGCTCTGGAGCTGTAATATAGCTGACTTCCAAGTTACCTGACATTCTCAGATCCTTGTTTGCCCCGACAGAGTCTGCGCTCCTCTTACCGAAACAAACCCCACATAGAAAACCCATGAATCAATGGTATAAGTACGCTCCATAAAAAAAAATTTTTTAACTACGAGTTAGCTATTATTAGCTTAATCTTCTACCAAGGGAGGCCAGGAGCCGGCCTGTCTTATCATTTATGCCTCTCGGTTTAGTAACTTGGATATGGAAAGGATCGGAAGATTTTAATGACAACCACTCGAACAAGTTGCTATGGAATCAAGAGTAGAAGCATGTTGTACGATGGAAATGTCGAAGGAGGTACATCGAAAAAGTGATATTGGAGAATGAAATAATGAAAAAGGGTTTGAGGGAGGAGAAGTTGAAGGTCGGGCAAAATGCTTGGGGAAATAATGTGAAACTCTTCTTTCCTACAGTCACGTCCAGTTTTTGTCAACCGTTGGAAGGAAAAAGGGGGTGCAGTGTGCAAGGCAAAAAGGCAACACATTTTGGAGATGTCTTAGAAGGTAAGGAGTAGTCAATTAGTATTGCCGATATCAATAGCTGTTTAAAATTTTAGTGCTTGTGTTTTTTGGGTATTAAGAAGACTACCGTGGTGACGAAGAATTTGTGCTCCACATTATCATCTCCATCTCACTTGCATTTTTCAAGTGAATGTGATTTGCACTTAAACGGGTCAAAATAAAAAATGGCACCCATTTACTTCATCCATGAAGTTATTTATACTTTAATTGGCAGTGAGGAAAACTATTCTTGACATGTGTAGGGGTTGGTCGACGGTGGCAACACAATGACTGCCATAAAATGGGCTTTGTTATTTTTCTATTTTATTTTTTATTGGTGTTAAGGTTATTGATTGGACAGAGTTTAATTTGTTAGATAAGACAAATTGACGAGTGAAAAGTTGGAAATTAAAAGGTTGGAATTAAATTCTTGCACGTCTCACACATATTCCATGGCTCGGAGTGTGTCTAGCCAAAAATACATGTTATCGGTATTCCACTTTATCATCTCAATCTCATTGGGATTATTCACATGAGTGTAATATGTGCTTAAAGGGGCCAAAATAAAAAGGGGATAATCCAATAAGTTCAAAGGTTCAAAACCAGACTGCTTGCTTTTTCTAGCACTTTGTAGGCCCCTTTTTAACTTATAACCTCAACTAAATGCAAGAAAATAGGGGGATGAATGAACAATCATCGATAATTGAGCCCCTCCAACAGTTGGTCATATGAATGACAAGTACAATTTATCTGTTGATCAAATTATTCTAACTTTTTATTTTTATTTTTTACGGCGACAATGTCATCATTTGGAAAAAAAAGGGACAATTGAATAGCCTCGAGGTTCGAAACCTAACCACGCTTCTTGCTTTTTTAGCACTTTGTGGGGGGCCCTTTCAGTTTGAAGCTCAAGTTATTGTAGGGAAACATGGGATGCACAAGCAGTTGTTGTCATGCAAAATGTTTAGCATGAAAAATTGGAACTTTTCAACATGACAACTAAGCCCATAATTAAAAATTATGTTTGTCGGTCATTGTGGATCCTTCCTCTAACAAGCCTACCCTCAGTCCTACCCTCACCTGGGCTTAGAGGAAAGTGCTAACAATATTATTTAGTGTGTTTCAACATGTAGGCAAGAGTGTATAAGGTGGTTGATGAACTCATTCATGGTTGATGAACCCATTCTGCAACTAAGTGAACACCCTTCGGAAGTGTTTAGGGAAAATATAAAGCATCCTAGAGTAATTTAGGAGAATATTGAAGGTGTCCAACGAAATTTAGAAAATTTTAGGAAATAAAATTTGATTTAGGAGCAATCTATTCAACATTAGGTAATTCAGGGTGTAGGGAATGAAAGCTCCTCGGTGAAAGTTGAATTCTCTGAATGATTCTAGGAGTTCTAGAAGGAGTTAAGCAAAAAAATAGGTATCAAAAATATATTGGAATCCTCTACAATGTGGAAACATCAAATTTTCTCTAAGGCTCAAATATTTCCTAAGGTATTTCAAAACTGTGTTGCCCCTCTTAGTTCAAAACGAAATAGGCCCTGAATTTGGAATTATAGGAAGAGGTGGATTTTAACAATGGTTCTAAGGATCTTAAAATGTGATTTGGAGTCAAAATAATATAATATTTGACCCCCAAACATTTTCCTAAGCTCCAAAGGTGAAAACATCAATTCATGTGTCCCAATTTGGACATATAAGGCTAATTATCTAGTCTCGATCACATAAAACTATTAATATGGTTCCTAAGTAAGAAAAGTAGTAATTAAGCCATGTCTTTGGCCACCTTTATTTTCCTTATGTTGCTACTTTCGGTCTTGCACCTTTACTTAGTCTGTCTATTCATACTTCAATTTTACTCTTTTTGGACTAGAGGCACCCAAGCTAGGACGCCAGTGCCAGGTGACCCTCATCCCTTCTAGGGCCCTAGTCCTCTTTATACTTTACTCACACTTTTTGGGTCCTTTCTATCCATTTGAGCATCTTATATTTTTGGTAGTTAGAATTTTTGGGGTTAATTACAAAATTCAAGTGAAGGAATCATATAAATATAAAGTTATGTGATCATAATAAGGGACCAAGCACTAAGCACTATCTATCACCACCTAAGGTTGCATCCATCAAGGCATATATAGCTCCATTTGCATCCATCTAGCTCCATCACAAGGGATAAAGGCTGGTTATTATGCATCACACTTCATAGGAGGGGAGTTTATTCTATTCCATGCACACATTATTTACATTCTACATCTATCTACTTTCTTGCTACTTCAAGTGTGACACACACAAGAACAACCTAGGGCACAATTCCAAACACACACACAAAACTACATTGGGTCTGAGATGTAGTGCAAGTGCTCAGTATTAAGTCCATCATTGTGGCGGTTGAGGACAGTTTGACCCCTTCATTTGCATATTTATTTTTTAGCGTTTGATGCTTTGTTTGGGGTTTTACAGGTGATTCATTCATTCTAGGTTTACAAGTGACATTCGATGATCTTGTAGTGACATACACGAGACAAAAAAAAGGGAATTTCACATCATCTGGTGACATCTATGAGGAGGTTTTCCAGAATCCTACATAGACCATGGCACCCAAAATTCAAGACCAGAGTACCCAAGGTTCCCCCATCCCTTCTCTAGGTGCCCAGTCCAGCCAAATCACTAGATTTACATTTTTCTAGGCTCTTGTGCAATAGTCTTCCATTCTTTGTTCATCCGGTCATCACTGTGACACAATCCAACAACCTATACGAATCAAATAAGGCTCTTCTAACCCTCTTTTTACATTAGGGTTTCATTATTTCATTACTTAGTTGTTTGGGTATTATTTATGTATTTCATTATTCATTTATTTACTACAAACTTAACATTAGATTAGGCTATTATTTTACATTTTAGCATAATCATTTTGGTGAACCCAATGATCAAACCCTTTCTTCTGAATATGTCTTCTCCTTATCAAGCCATGACTCAATCATCGTATCCTTCTTTTGCACCCACTAAGGTTTCAAGAATAGTTACTACCTTGTGATTTCATGCAAGTTCGCACTCAACATCCTCCTCGCTTTATTATGCCTCAGGATGATCCCTCCATCAATGTGGTAACTACTCACCGCACTTTTCCTCCTATGGCTCCACCCATTTCTATCCCACCACCTATCACTTCTTTGGCTCCTCCTACTATCTTCTAAGGGCTATGATATCATTGAAAAACTTAAAAATACACTAGCCAAAATCTCTCTCTATGACTTATTGCGCAATGCAGCCACATTTTTGTCAAACATTAGAGGCTTCCCTTCATTCTATTCATATAGAAAGTGATAATTCTATACGATAGCCTTTACACATCTCATTCAATCTCTCAAAAATTTCCACATGCTATCTCATTCACCAATGATGACATATCTCCATTTGCTAAAGATAATCCGTGTGCACCTTTTCTTATTATGGCTGTCATCAGCACCACTTGCATTAAATGTGTGCTTATTGATAATGGGTCAGCCATCAACCTATGTGCCCATTCCCTTCTCAAACAATTGGTATTAATGATAACCTAATTTCTAAGAATTCTACTCTTATTCGGGGTTATGAATCTACTACTGGCACATGTCTAGGGACTATTTCACTACATATTTGGGTCGGGCCTAAGACCATTTCCTCACAACTTTTATGTTATAGATGCATCATTACAATTCAAACTGTTACTAGGTAGACCTTGGATTCAGGTAATGCAAATTAATCCCATCTAATATACATCAATGTGTCAAATTATTGCATGATGGATATGAGCATACGATTACTGTAGATCCTGAACCCTTCAAATTTTCCGCATAGACCCTGTTACTGCTATGCCCATCCCTCCTACACATATCATTCCATATAGTAGTATTGATACATACAATGTTGGTCAGTCTAGTGCTTCACAACCTTCTTCTACCACTCAAAGACACTCCTAGTTGTTTCTACTCACACTACTGCCATCATTTCACCCATAGTCTTCTGCTTCTACACAAGCTACTAATCAGCCCGACTAACGATCCTATTACATCTAATACATTGCCTACTAACATACTTGATACTGTAGATACAACAAGATAATGAAAACAATGAGATGATGATTTTGATGACGTCAATCATGTTGAACTCACTGACGAAACATTAGGAAAACTCAACTTCACTCCTATTGAGGTAGATGACTCCTATTTCAATGACACCTTCATGGCCGATGGCCCTAGTGAATACAAATTCAAGACCCCTCCCTCTACTAATGTTATGGTACTCTATCAGGGGTCTTCCCATACTTTAGATGCTTTCACCTCTTCTGAGCAATCAACACCTACACCACATCCTTTCACATGCATGTTTTCATCAATAAATCTTATTGGCATCATATTCTAGTGGATCATACTTGTGCTGATACTATTTACACATCTGATGGATTATCTAGGCTTGGATTGACAGCTTAATGATATCTTACCACCTCCTCACTCACCCCATATTTATCATGGTTATTTTCACATCATAGCTGCCTATGGTTTTGTGTCTTCCATTTAGTAGTCTTCATTGCACGTAGTTCTTGCGCTTCTCCATTGACACTTCCAATCTTGGCTTTACTATATTGGATGCAATATAGACTCCAGTCACACTTCTCTTACTTTCCCATGACATTTGACAATTTTTCTATCGATAGTGATTCATCTCCTGGATATTCCCAAAATCTTACTCGTTGGTATGCACATGGGTGTCCACTAGCACTGTTCACTGACGAGGAATATGAAATGACCATATAAACCTTTCATTGTAATGGATATCTATATGATCCTCCTCATAATACTTTCTATCAAGTCTCCAATGCTACCCTAGTCAACTCGATCAGGACAATGATGATCTTCTAGACAATGGCACTTGATCTTCCTTATCAATTCACACTTGGGGGAATTACATTTACTTCTCCCCCCTAACATTAACATGGGTTTTACATTCACCTTATCACACACCTAACTCCTCACATATACATCTTCATACGTGTACTCGCTAACATTGACATTTACTGATGACACACTCTTGTGCTTCAATTCACACTTGACTGTTGAGGGCATCGTATACACATGAGACTCACACACTACACACTGATTCCACATACTCACACATATTACAGTCTTTTACATACACATTGTCTTAAATCTTAAATCCTACATTTTACATCTTACATATGTCATACATCATTCATACTTTGTGCTTCATACATCATACATATTCTAAACCTATATCACTCTACACATCTTGCATTGCATTCTATGCATCACACATTACACACTTTACATATCACACTACGTCTATTACACATATTACACATTATACTTATCTACTTATACGGGCCACACTCACTACCCTATGACGCACTCTAGTCTGATAGTCCATACTAGAATTTTGAGGGTATATATATCCAATGGATCACATCACATTCACACATTTAACCATTCAATATTTTTCTCATGAAACATTCCTATTAGTGATATACGCTATAGGATACATCATCACCTCCTCTAGCATCATCTTAGTGATATATGATTTAGGCTAAATAATCACTTATTCTATCATCTTGTAGTGATATAGGACTTTAGGCTAAATCATCACACATTTTCACACCTCATCTCTATGTCACATATCATCACACTCATTCACACTATGATACATACAACACATAGTTCTAACCATTTCCCGATGATGCAATCTTATTTATGGTTCATTCTTGACTGCTGAGGGGGCATAAACAAATGAACATCACTGCATATAACTCCATTCACTCAGGGGGCACACTGCTCCTATCATTTCACTCTACATTCCATTCCATCCATCCACAACATATTACATATCTTGGTTGCATTTACTCTTGCTTGCATTTACTTGTACATGTTCTCTTTATTACACATACTAGATAGATATCTTGTATGTCATTATCTTTATCATACACACATGTGCATTCAATTTACTTTCTAGTTGTGATCAAAGATTATACAGGTCCATTACATGCAACATGGATGATTGGCACAATACCTAGTACCAGTCCCACAGTGGCTCCTGGGGGAATCCACTTTCATACACTACATGTGTTATTGTTTCATTTTGTTTCATGTCACACTACTTTATTGATTATACATGCTTTGACATACATTTTATCTTTCTAACATAATAACGGGTGCTTCATGTGTAACATTTTTTTTACATGACTATTTTATCACCATGGTTGTCTGATAAATTATATTTCTTGTACTTGCTTATCATTGTTTTCTATTGTTTTCGGGCTTTTCCCTTTGTCTTGTGTGCACACTTGTATTTGTTTTCAGCCACTATGGCCTTGATTGTCTTGCAACTTCATGAGTGGTGTCCCATGTTTGCAACTCAATTTTTGCATGGTCTACATTGTCTTCTTGTGTTGTTATAGCTTACACATTGTCTGTTTTTCTTACATTTCATCTTATACATGCATGTTTATTTTCTTGTACTAACACTTGTCTCCCAACCACTTATTTACATGTTCCTTGGTTTCTACCAAGCACATCCCCTTCTCCCTGTAGGGCACAATTTTAGTGGTTGGTCCTCTTTTGGGCCACATGCTCCTTTACAATGATGTTGCATGCACCCCAAATGAGGGGGGACATCATTTTGGTGAATTAGTCACCCCATATAGAGTATTCACATGACAACATAATACCGCTATAGTACAATTTTAAGATTTAAGGGCTCAAAATCAAACTTGGGTCCATGACACAACATTTCCTAGATTACTTGAGACCATGGGGCATATCAAACAATGGTCTTACTTAGATTACCTGAGACTCAAGGGGCATATCACACAATTATTGGTGGTTCCTTACAACCTACAAAATTCCATAGACAATGAGTTTTACAGATAGTTAAAGGTAAGACGATCCTTAGCACATACACACCATCTACAGTGGTGCTTTATACAATGGGAAGTGGTTAAAGGTTGGAGGATAACACAAGACAATTTCTCCCTAAACTTATTCCATTACATCAGTGTGAGATCACCTAAAAGACTTGTGCACATCGAAATCATCTACATGATCCTTTCTACACTGTTTCCTCATCAAGGATCAGGTGCACATGTTCCTTTTTCACATTTTCAACATTTACTTTTACATACTTCCTTACATGATTATTATACATACACATGTGTATTTGACTACTTGATCAGTCTTCTCTTTTATACGTCCATCTGTATGGGAAGAGGTAGTCAACATCAACAAAAAAATCACACATCAACACTAAAAATAGGTACATCACACACATTTGACATTCATACACACAGTTTTGCCCTAGGTTCACTTTCATCACCTTTTACACTTTTTTATCTTTAGTCTCCATGTTCCATCTTTTTATCACTCCACACTTTGTCTAGTCCCTAGGAACACTTTATACACTTTCTACATATATTATGTACATGGATACACAGGTACACACACTCTATCTACTTTATGTTATTGAGCATTCTTCTCACCAACATAAAGTAGGGGAAAATGTAGACACAAAATCATGCACTTTGGGTACTTATTATCTAGTCATGATTACATACTACTATTCATATGATTCCTAAGTATGAAAAGTAATGATTAACCCATGTCTTTGGCCACCTTTCTTTTCTTTATGCTTCTTATTTCAGTCTTGCACTCTTAGTTTCTTAGTCTGTATTTTCACCTTTTGGCATTTTTCATCCTAGACACAAGTGCCCAGCTAGGATGCCAACGTCAGGCACCCCATCCCCTTTGAATGCCCTTGTCCTCTTTTTACTTGGTCACACTTTTTGGGTCCTTTATAGTCGTTTGAGCATATTATATTTTTGGTAGTCGACATTTTTGGGGTTAATTACAAAATTTAAGTGAAGGAATCATATAAATATAAAGTTATGTGATCATAATAAGGGACCAAACACTAAGCATTATCTATCACCACCTAAGGCTACATCCATCAAAGCATCTAGAGCTCCATTTGCATCCATCTAGCTCCATCACAAGGGATGAAGGTTGGTTCTTCTGCATCACCCTTCATAGCAGGGGAGTTTATTTTTTCCAATGCACACATTATTTACATTCTACATCTAACTACTTGCTTACTACTTCAAATGTGACACACACAAGAACAACCTAAGGCAAAATTCCACACACACACACATAAAACTACATTGGGTCTGAGATGTAGTGCAATGCTTAGTAGTAAGTCCATCATTGTGGCAGTTGAGGACAATTTGAACCCTTCATTTTACATCTTTTTTTTTAGGATTTGATTTCTATTTGGGTTTTTCACAGGTGCTTTCTTCATTGCAGGTTTATAGGTACTTCGGTGATCTTACAACGACCTTGATGAAATAAAAGATAAACAAGTGCAAACCTCTTATTACGACCTCTGTGACGAGGTTTTTTGATCATTTACATAGACCAGGTGCCAAAACAAAAGACCAGAGCACCCACAGGCACCCCCATCCATCTCCAGGTGCCCTAGTCAAGTCAAATCACTCAGATCGTACATTTTTCCAGGATTTTGTGTGACTGTCTTCCATTCTTGTTTATTCAGTATCACTGCGACACAGTGTAAAAAAATTTTGAATTAGCTAAGGCTCTTCTAACTCTCTTTTGCACATTAGGGTTTCATTATTTCATTGCTTAGTTTCTTGGGTATTATTTTTGTATTTAATCATTCATTTATTTACTACAAACTTAACATTAGATTAGGCTATCATTTTACATTTTAGCATAATGGGACAAGGGGACTCCAATTCTGACCTCAAGGTCCCTGGATTGCTACAAATATTGTCTAACTCCTGTGATGATGTCAAGAAACATCTTTTAGGTCAGAATTATCTACTATGGAATTTACTCCTATCATGACTCACGTAGTCTGTCTGGAGACATGTCATGAAAATATTGAAGAAGAATTGGCACAAATCATGCCTTCTAAAAATCAATTGCATGATCAAACATGCTCACCATGCATAAATTTATTTATGTTGAATAATTTTATTTGGAGATCCGATAGGCACAAAACACACTTTATATTAGAAGCATTGTATCTACATAACAAATTCCAAAGTGAATTTTAAGTGGATTTCAGTAATGAATTGTATTTTCATAAAAAAATGCATTGGTAGAGTAAAAATTCTCAAAATAGGAGGTGTTCATTACATGGGTATGCCTAAATCAGGAGAGGGAATCATTGCTCCAAATCAGTCAGTGAATATCTTAGAGATATGCAACATCCCGAGCAAGCATAGGATATCTTACATATTTTTTATGGTTACACAAATCATGCCATAAACATTGCTGGTAAGTAGCTATGTATCTAGTCCATAAGACTCGCTTATTTTAGTAAGTTTATGAAAAGGGTGAAACCATATGAAAGCTATGAAATTGCATCCTATTTTTGTGAGAAACTCATTGCATTTTAGCACCTTATGATTGTTGAGGTCGGTAGTTGTGTCCTACATTGGTGGGATCTAAAAAGGAAAGAAACACCCCCGTTGGTTTTTCTCTAGATATTTGCATTAATTTTTTCAAGGTGATCCTGCATCGCACAGTTTGATGCAAGAAGCTGGATGGTCTAGATCATCCTAATTGTGGTAGAAGAGAGTCACATTGGTTGAATCCATTCATGAAAGGGACATCATGTGGATCATATTGTGTCAAGGAACATATTAGAATGAGTCAATGTGTGTGAAAGATAGTCACTTGGACAACAAGTGAAATCAAGAACATCACGAGGTCTTTGAAATATCTGAAACATCGAGAGTTTCATTCAATTCCAAGACATCAAGGGACTAATCATCATGAACATGATGAAATAATATCACCATGAGTGATGTTGGCAATCACCTCAAGCTCACAAATAAGGCATCTCTCATGAAAGTGTTTTTAAACACTTAACCAATGTTTTGCAATGTCCTCACATCTTGTAAGTTAGAGAGGTGGCATTTGTAGTGTTTCAATATAGTTCAAAGGTTAAGAACATAGAGCTCATTCTCATACATTCCATCAAGATACCAATCCTTCTATCCAGAGGAGGAAACCTATCTCCGTGAGGAGAAATTGAGCAAAAGGATGCCAAGGTACCATAAGTATGTTTCCACTCAGGTGGCATCTTGATCAGAGAGGTGAATTATGTAATCAAAAGAGATCATCATGTTCATAGATGAAATGTGAATCTCTAAGATTAAGTTTATGATCATCATATTCTAACTCTACCATTTTGGAATGAACTAATCAAGCTACTGAGGTATCCAAGACCATCATGTGTGAAGGATCAGGAGGTCATCTATTCCCATGAGCATCACATGAGCAAGAAGGTGCATGAGCATCCTAAAGATGATTCCATTCAAGGAAG
Source organism: Taxus chinensis (assembly GCA_019776745.2). Lineage (NCBI taxonomy): Eukaryota > Viridiplantae > Streptophyta > Pinopsida > Cupressales > Taxaceae > Taxus > Taxus chinensis. Next base: position 676,146,372 of record CM034147.1, read on the forward strand.
ATTCTAAATTTGGAAAGGGTAAGTGGATGATCTTCATGTGGATCACCGTGTATGTAAGAATGAGAAACCATCTCAGTTTCACTTGATGTCATTCACTTGGTAGTGTTCTTGAACACTCATTCAACACCTTGTAGTGTCATCACACCTCAAGGAGGAAGAACCTTGCAATCACCTCATTTCAACCTAATGAACAGTCATAGGACAATAATCTCAATAAAGGAACAATTCTCTATCCCCAAAGTGAGGACCTATTTTAGTGAGTGAAAGACAAGCATCAAAAGGTTTGATCATCATGGAATTTAGTCTTGGTCACAAAGGTGAATTGTGAAAGCCTAGAGAATTAAGAAAGTGATCCTCACTCTTACCTTATAATCAGAAGAGATCATCATGTTCCCATGACAATGCAAATCTCATAATAGTGTTTATGGACACTTATTAAATGCTCTAGAATATTTTCATACCTCACAAAAAAGGAGATTGTGATCACAATGCTTCCAGTTAACAAGTTCTTCATCAAGAAAGGCTTCATCTTCATCAAATTGGTCAACCCTTCTCTCTCTCCATCTCTCTTCCTTCTTCTCTCTCCATATTCTAATTCTACATTAAGAATGTATTTTTTCCCTATTTTTTCTTATTCACTTAAGTGACCTTCAACTTAACATTATAAGAATCCTTTTTCATCAATAAGGAAAAGACTCGCTTTCATTCCCTAGGAATATGAAAGGTCACAAGTGATGAGGAAAGGTGAAAAGTCATATGGGGGGAGATGAAAAGACAATTGTAATGCTATAAATTAAAATGGCTTCTCCATTCCAAAGGGGGAAAAGGTGGATTTTTGTATGTTGTTAAGATTTATATCACTACTACATCAAGAAATAAGAGCTAAATTTCCTCTATGTCCTTTTCTATGTTCTTATATCCTCTCTACTCTCCAACTTTGAAAGCATGGTGATCTTGTATAACCAAGAAGTAACTTTGTGTCCTTGATTAATAAATCCGAAGTAGTTTGTGTCTCTATTTTTTTGGTCTTGTTGATTGCTTACATTTTTATGTTCTTCTAATTGAATGTGGAACTACTCTAGTTGATGTATGTGAATTTTGTAAGCATACTCACAACATTAACCCTCTCTCTCCTTGTTTCTCCTACTCCCCTTTACCTCTCTTCACAAAAAAATCCTCCCTTGTACATTGTACAATCACTTTTTCACAGGCTTAGTGGAGTATTCATGCGTGATCCCCGGCCTAATGACCACCCCACAAATTTAGTTAGTTTGCATTCAATAATGGGAGCCTCCCCATACAAAATAATGAGGGTGGAGAACACACACTTATACTGAGAAGGGGGGTGAATCAATATACTTATATTTTTTTAGTTATTTAAAACTTAAACATTCACAACAAAAACAAATAAGAAACACATAATTTAAGTGGAAACCCTTTCGGGAGAAAACCACAGAGAAAAGACTACTTGGATCTACTATCCAAATCCAGTCACAAAATTAATTTCTTTACAAATGTTTTTAGGCACCAACCTAGTGGAGACAACAATCCTTAATGGCAAGTACTAACTCAGGTAATTCGTGAGCACCAACTCACTGGAGACACCAATCCCCAATGTCAAGCACCTTGTGAGCACTAACTCACTAGAGATGTCAATCCCCAATTATATTCTTTACAACTCTAATTTTAATGATGTATCTTTTACCTTCTCGACTTACTTCAACTGCATATGTTCACACTTCGCTCCTATTGTTTTCTGTACACACCCATACTTCTCATGCTTCACTTATTTCATGTGCCACTTGCTTTTCCTTCTTCTTTATCAATATTTTTGATGTCTTCATTAGTCAGTCCTCTCTTCTCCTTTATTCTCTCTCTTTTCTTTAGCAATTCATCATATTAATACCTTTTAGCACTAATTTGATTTTGTAATAAAATCCATTTATATATCATGTTCATCTATTGAAAGGATGTGATTTATTCCCAAAGGTTGACCAAAAGAACATTCTTTTGGATACTTATCTTGAGTTGGATTGTTTAGAGTGATATTTGAGTCTCTGAGTTTTTCTTGACATCCACAAACTTCCCTTGTTTTCTCTTGGTCTTGTGGATTTTCATGACCTTCGTGAACCTACACGACATTCCTTGACTTCCACAAAAATTATTTTTCCTTGCTCTGCAACATTCACAGTCTTTCATGGTCATTCTAGCCTCTTGCAGCAATGTGACACTCATTCTTTCTCAAATACCCATAAGGCACTAAAAGGCCAAATTCCTTTACTGTGCGGTTGTTTCCTTTCTACCACCCACAGGAAAAAAATTCCTTTGATTCATGGCATGCATTATTTTTTATATGGAATTGGCTTGCATTTAGAATCTGTGAGACACTTTAATGTAATCCAGTAAACACGCAAAACACTGTTAAATGATTTCAAACCCGTAAAGTACTATAACAAACTCGTGGCACATTACAGACCATTTTCAAATACTTGGAACACTATAGAAACCCATGGAACATTAAAAAAAAAATTTTTGTTGTGCGGCATGCATAATTCAAATAGAGTCAACTTTTTCATGATTGGCACATTCCTAAAAAGTCAATGATAAATATTTCTAACATATGAAGCACATGAACTGATTCTTTTATCATCATTCTTTTGAAATCACTGAAAAAAAATCCAGCAATCTCCCTCTTTGACATTGATGGAAATCTTACCACCTTGTATGGAAATAACATGTCAAATGTAGCTTGCTTCCCATGTCTACAATACTTTCCTTTTCTGTAATTTCTTTTTGTATTTCTCCCCCTTGCTATAACTCTTCCCCTTTGGCATCAATGGCAAAGGAATAACTATCAAAAAATATCCCTTTGGAGTATGCATTTTTTGTTCTCTTGTCTTCACAATGGAACTAAAAATGATAATGAAATGACTAGATCCCCCTGAGTTTATGCTTCACTTTAGTTATTGGATGAGAAATAAATCACACCCAATTTTTTTTGAGATATTCAAATGTTTATTTTGGAAGGGGCTTAGTGAAAATATCATAAATATGTTCTTTTTGGAAATATATTCCAACTTAACCTATTATTCATCTAATTAATCTCTCAACATAATAATACTTGATGGGAATATGCTTTGTTCTAGAGTTCATAATTGGATTCTTTGATATATTTATTGTACTAGTGTTGTCACAAAGTATGAAAATTGGGGAATCAAAATCTACCTTTATGTCTTTCAATGTTGTCTTCATCCATAGAACTTGTGTACAACATGATACTGCTGTTGCAATGTACTCTTCCTCAATCTAGATAAGGAGACAGAATCCTACTTCTTGCTTAACCAAGATACTAAAATATTTCCCAAAAATAATGCACCTCCACTTGTACTCTTTTTGTCATCAACACAATGGGCCCAATCTACATATGTATATGTTGTTAGAGTGAAATATTCACCTCTTGAATACCATAAATATAATCTAATATCCCTTTTAGATATTTGAATATTCTTTTGAGATCTTGCACATGAGTTTCTTTTGGAGCAATTTGAAAATGTGCTAACATACCTACAAGCATCACATCTGGTCTTAATGTCATCACATACAATAAACTTCCAATCATTGATCTATAAAGAGTTTGATTTTCATTAGGAGACTCATCATCCTTGCTCAACTTACAACATGTGACCATGGGTGTACTAACTAGTTTGCAATATTCTATTCTAAAATTCTTCAACATCTCTTTTACATACTTAGTTTGTGAAATAAATATGCCTTTGTCTAATTGAGATATTTGTAAACCAAGAAATAATGATAACTCACCAAGCATGGACATTTCAAATTATTTTTTCATTTCCACAACAAACTCTTGACACATCTGGTCACTACTTCCTCCAAAAATGATATCATCAACATAAAACAAAACAATTAGCTAATTATCACCTTCAGTTTTCTATGTAAATTGTTATCAACAATACCCTTTTTAAAACCTTGTTGTTGTAGATACTTGTCTAGTATTGAATAACAAGCTCTGGGGGCTTGTTTTAGTCCATAAAGATATTTCTTCAGCTTACATACATAATCATTTTCATCTGATAGAATGAATCCTTCTAGATGTTCAATATAAACTTCTTCTTCCATGTTCCCATTTAGAAATGTTGATTTAACATCCATCTGATATAATTTTAAATTTTTTAAAAAAAAAATGCCAAAAACATTCTTATGGCTTCTAATCTTGCAACATGGAGAAAAAGTTTCTTCAAAATCAATACCTTCAATTGTGCATACCCTTACAAACTAACCTTTCCTTATTTCTTACAACTTGTCCATTTTCATTCAACATTGTTCTTGAAAACCCACTTGGTGCCAATCACATTTTTATCTTTTGGTCTTGGGAACAAGTTCCCAAGTCTCATTCTTCTCAATCCGATCTATTTCTTCTTCCATTGCTCCAATCCAATGATTATCTTCACTTGCTTCAGTAAAATTCTTAGGTTTTATCTTGGATAGTAAGGATGGATTTGTACATGTTTAGCTACATTTTCCAATCTTATTCTAGTATGTACTCCAATATTTTTGTCACCTATAATATGATTTTCTGAATGATTCCTTTGGACTAATCTTGGATGGTGTTTTTGTATCCTTTCTTTCAAATTCTTCCTTTTCATCTTCTTCTTCAACTTCGTTGTTAGCTTCCTTTGAATAGTCAATTTCTTGTGTCTTATTATTTTTATACTTGATATCATCCACTTTCACATTTGCACTTTCAACAATATTGTATGTTCTCATATTATAACATCTATATGCCTTGCTTCTTGAAGAGTAACCAAGAAAAATACCTTCATCAGATCTAGAATCAAACTTACCCAAGTCTTCATCATCTCTTTTGATATAGCATTTGCTTCCAAACACTCTAAAATAATTGATTATTTTTGGTCTGCCCTTCCATAATTCATAAGGTGTCTTACTATTGTTTACTCTGATTTTCCTCTATTAAAATGTAGACTATTATGTTGACTGCTTCTCTCCAAAACCTTATGATATCTTGGAATCATTTAACATTGTTCTAGCCATTTCTTGTGCAGTAACTATTCTTTCTTTCAACAACTCCATTTTGTTGTGGAGTTCTTACAGCTGAGAAATGCCTTTTTATTCCATGATGCTCACAAAACTCTTCAAATTCATTTGAAGTGAACTCTCCTCCTCAGTCATATCTTAAACACTTGATTTTCAAATTAGTCTCATTTTCAACCATGGCCTTGAATGCCTTAAACTTATCAAACACCTTAGATTTCTCTTTTAGAAAAGTAACCCATGTCATTATAGAATAATCATCAATAAACAACATGAAATAGCTCTCACCTTGCATGCTTTGAGTCCTTGTAGGCCCACAAAATCAGTATGAACAAGTTTCCAATAACCTTGTTGTTGAGTACTCCTTTGTCTTGAATGTAGCTCTTATTTTCTTTCCATGTTGACATTGTTTGCAAAGAGTGTTTTTTAGTTTAGTGATCTTTGGCATGTCTCTAACAACTTTCTTGGAACTGATTTTTACTAAATTATCAAATTTTATATGACCCATTCTTCTATGCCATAACATAGCTCTCATCTACTTCCCCATGTAGCATTTTTCACCTTTAATCTCACTAAGAATGTAAAGATTATTGATTATTATGCATGTATCAACAACAAATTTACTTGTACTTTCCTTTCTGATCATCACAACCCTCAACATAAAATGTTATAGTGTATCCTCTATCACTCATTTGGCTCACACTCAGAATATTGTGCTTTATCCCTTCAACATACAAGACATTTTCATTTTTTGATTTACCATTATTAAGGCTAATAGTTCCTTTACCTGATATCCTTGTTGTAGCATTGTCTCCAAACTTCACAGTACCTCCATTCACTTCTTTCAAGGTAAGAAACTTAATTTTATCTCCAGTCATGTGGCTTGAGAAACCACTATCAATATACCATTGATTTCCTTCATTTTGTGCATGGAATGTTGTCTAGAAAAACATGGATTTTTCTTTATTCTTTTCTTGCTTTGGCTTTTTCTTCCAAACCTTTTCTAGTTCATCCTTCTGATTATTCATGTTTCCTCATTCTTGGTCTACTAGGGAGGTTCCACATAAACACTTCTACAAAAATGTGCAATATGTCCATAGTTGTGGCACTTATAACATTCAACATTTAAATCCATCAAAGGAGAAAATGAGTTGTAGTTTCTATTTGAGAACACATAAATAATTTACATTTGCATTCTTCATCCTATCAAATTTTCTTACATGAGATCTACAATCTACTACTCTATGTCCAAATTGATTACATGAAAAATAATAACCATAAAAATAATTTGAAACCTGGTTCTGTGATGTTGTCTTAGAGGAAAAATCCTTGATGCCTTTTAGAGGAATGTCTGGTACTTTTGGAGGAATGTTGGTATCTTTGAAGTGCTTTAGAAGGAACATGAGTTTCTTCCTTCTTGCCACTTTCATTTTTGATAGGTCTTTTAAGTGCATTTGCATAAATTTTTTTCTTTGTCAATACTTGTCATCTTTGGTGACTCTTTGATATCAACATTAGTAGACTTCTTTTCATTCAAAACCTAGACCATCTTGTTGAATGATGATATTTGAAATTGATATATCATCCAACATTTCAGAAATTTTCTCAAATTTGAGTTATGCTTCAAATTGGTAAAATGTTTTTCAAGTTCTTCCCTTAAGGAAATAATCTCACATTTTAGCTTCTCACAATTTTCTTCTTTGTGTTTCAGCTGGGTTCTCACATCCTCATTTATTTTCTTCATCTCTTCGAGTTGAGTTTTCATTCCAATGATGATCTTATTAGATTCTTCAATATCTTGTGTCAACTTTGATTTTGAGGCATTATACTCTTCTTTAAGTTTTTGAAACTTTTGTTTTTGTTTCATATTTTTTCTTTCTTAGCATCTCGATTTCATCTAGGGAACATGATGAGCTCTCCTTCAAGATCCACTTCAGCTTCAATTTTTAGTATCTTCTTCATCTTCTGAAACCATCTCTCCTTTTTTTATTTTATCTCTACTATCATGAGCAATGATTCTTCTTTATCACTGGTAGAGATTTTCATTATCACTTTCTTCAAATGAGCTACTTTCCTCCTTGGTATAGAGGTTTTTCTTGTGCTTGTAGGAGTTCTTCCTTTTCTAATATTTTCCTTGTTTATAGCTCTTCTTAGACTGATAATATTTTTTTTACCTTCCTTCAAGTTGTGATCTTATTCATTGTCACTATTTTTTACTTTTTGCATATGGACATATAGAGGCAAAATGTCCTACTTCACCACAATTAAAACATTTGAAGGGTAACTTACCTTTGTATTTTCCAGATCCTTTCTTCAACTTCCTAACAAAATGTGCTTCTTCCTCATCTGACTCATTGCTAGAGTAGTTATGTGTCTTAGGATTCTTTCTCTTCATCTTATTTGATGTTTTGAAGGATGCCTCACATTTGGATGATTTCTCTCTTTCTTGTTCTCATTTCATATGATGTTAGAATTCCATGCAATCCATCTATTGTTAGAGTATCCAGATCTTTCATTTCTTTGATGGCAGATACTTTGGCATTAAACCTTAAAGGAAGAGATATTAGCACTTTTTGCACAATTATTTCATCTTTAATTTCTTCTCCAAGTCATCTAATGGTGTTGACAATTTCATCCACATGAAGAAGATAGTCAATAATGTTTTCCTCATCCTTCATCTTTAAACACTCAAATTGACTTCTATGCATTTGGAGCTTTTCTTTCTTCACTTTATCATCTCCTTCATATATGTTCTTGAGTTTATCCCATATTTCCTTGGCAGAAACACAATGTATCACCTTAACAAATTATGATTTAGATAAACCACACAATATTGCATTCATATAATTTTCATTTCTCTCACTTGCCTTCTTACCAGCTTGATCTGTTGGAGTAGCAGCTGAAACTGTATAACCATTTACAATTGATTCCCAAATGTCAAATCCAAGAGCCATTAAATAGGTGTGCATCCTTATGCTTCAAAAAGCATAATTAGTTCCATCAAACAATGGATCTCTATTTGAGGAGAATCCTTCTTAACTTGCCATGTGTGCTTTTAAGATCTACCTTCTAGTTGTTAAGCTACCCTTGAAGGAACTCACTCTGATACCAATTGAAGAACACACACTTATATTGAGAGGGTGGTGAATCAATATAATTATAATTTTTACTTATTTAAAATCTTTAACATTAACAACAAAAACAATCATACAAGATTCAACAGATAAGAAACACAAAATTTATGTGGAAACCCTTTTGGGAGAAAACCACAGAGAAAAGACTACTTGGATCTACTGTCCAAATCTAGTCACAAAATTAATTGCTTTACAAATCTTTTTAGGAACCAACCTATTGGAGACACCAATCTCCAATGTCGATCACCAACTCACTAGAGACACCAATCCCCAATGCCAAGCACCATAAACTAGGTTAATTCGTGAGCACCAACTCATTGAAGACAACATTACCCAATTTCTCATCTTCATAACTATGCTTGTAATTTTGTATCTTTTATCTTCTCAACTTAATTCAACTGCATATATTCACACTTCACTCTTGTTGTTGTCTTTACACACTTGTACTTCTCATACTTCATTTATTTCATGCATTGCTTACTCTTCCTTCTTATTTATCAATCTTCTTGACATGTCTTCATTATTCACTCTTCTCTTCTCCTCTATTTGCTTTCTCTTTTCTTTAGCAATTCATCATCTTAATACCTTTGAGCGCTAATTTTATTTTGTAATAGAATCCATTTATATATCATGTTCTTCTCTTAAAAGGGTGTGACTGCTTCCCAAAGGTTAGCCAAAATAACATTATTTTGGATACTATCTTATGTCGACTTATTCAGATTGATATTTGAGTTTCTGAATTTTCCTTGACATTCATAGACTTCCCCTGTTTTCTCTTGGTCCCACGGCTTTTCATGACCTTTGCAGACCTAAACGGCATTCCTTTACTTTTGTAGACTTTTTCTTCCCCGTTTCTCTACAACATTTGCAGTCTTTTGTGGTCATTCTAGTCTCCTATGGCAATGTGGCACTCATTCTTTCTCAAATACCTGCAAGGCACTAAAAGGCCAAATTATTTTGTTGTGTAATTATTTCCTTTCTACCACCCACAAAAAACCATTTCCTTTGATTCACGATATGCATCCTTTGTTATATAGAATTGGCTTACATTTAAAATCAGCGAGACACTTCAATGTGATCCATCAAACATGTAAAGCACTATTAAATGATTTCAATCCCGTGAAGTACTGCAACAAACCAGTGGCACATTATAGACCATTTTCAAATCTGTGGAACACTACACAAACTCACATAACACTACAAAATATAACTCGCAAAAAAAAATAAAAATCCTTTATTACATGGCATGCATAATTCAAATAGAGTCAACATTTTCATGATTAATACATTCTTAAAACATGAATGATAAATATTTATAACATATGAAACATGTGAACTAATTCTTTAATCAACATCCTTTTAACATCAATGACAATATTTCCAACAGAGGGGCTTAGCCCAATGACCGTTGGTGAAACCCAATAAGTTACACTACAAAAAATTATTTCACCAACAACAGTCATTGATTATTGAGCCCCTCCAATGGTTGGTCATATGAACAAAAAACTTTTATTTGCCAATCAATTTTAATTTTTTTTGTTATGACATTAAGATCATTGATTGAATGATGTTTAATTTAGTGGATAAGACATAGGCATGAATGGAAATATAGAAATAAAAATGTGTAAATGAAATACATGATGTATCTCACCTATTCCACTGGTAAGATTGTTCCTACCCAAATAATAGTTTCTATATGTGTTCCACTTTATAGTCTTGGTATTATTTATTCACAAGAGTGTCAGTTGCACTTCAAGGGGCCAAAATAAAAAATGGGGAAAATCCACTAGGTTCCAAGTTCAAAATCAAGCCCCGTGCTTGCTTGTTGTAACACTTTGTAGACCCCCTTTTCATTTTTTAAGCTTGATTAATTTAAGGAAAACAGGTGATGCGTAGACAATCATCAATAATTGATCTCCTCTATTGGTTAGTCATATGAGCATGAAGTAGATTTTGTCTTCCAGATATAAATTTTTAAACTGAGACTCCATATGATTTCTAACGTTGTCAAAACCAATTTTCTCTAATTTACAAAGAGATATTTTTACTAATAAAACCGTAAAAGTGTACCATGCAATGTACATGTCTATAATAGATTCCTTGTGCATAGGATGGCCATAAATAAATTGGGAAAAATCCAATAGGTTCCAAGTTTGAGAGGTAGATTTTATTTTTAGGAAATCACATGGAGCTTTTTTAAAATGAGTGTCCATATGATTTCTATCATCTTCAAGAGAAAATTGCTCTCATTTACATAGAGGGATTCTTACTAATAAAACCATCAAAGTGTATCATGCAATGTACATGTTTGAAACAAATTCCTTGTACACATATAGACAATAAGCTAGCAAATGTGGATTGATCAAAGCGGACACTTATTGGTTGCATCAGGGGAAAAAACGTCAAAATCCTACTTGAGGAGGGAAAAATATTAGATAGGGAATAACAACAGACGTTTACATGGCCACGTGTTGTTTATTTATATGCCTAAAAGTGTCTAGCTAGAAAACAAAAACAACATAATATATAATTTTTGAGAGTCGTGCACACACATTTCCAAAGTCTACAAATTACAAATATCATGCACAAACTTATTTGTATTAGATTATGTCATTAGTAGTGGTGCCATATTTGGGAGGGGAGGACATATTATAGGCAACAACTAGGATCATTTGAATCAATGACCATGAAGATCAACACCTATGGTTTGTTTCACATGTCAATCGTAGCATCGAGTTTCTACCAGTGTAAATGCCTTCGCATAATCACTTGGGTAGAACCACAACAATTTTTAATATCTTAACTTTTTAGGCAGGTAGAAAACATGTAAATGTAAGACAAAGTTGCATACATATTTCATGGGACATTTCAGAGAGAGGGAGATGTGGAGTGAACCTGACATTCTAGGGTAGTGATTACATACACATGTGAAATTAGGATTTCTCTCTATATCAGGGTAATGCTCAAAGTTCCCATCATTAACAATCCTAACGATGTAGTATGTCATGCATCGTAGAACTTGAATTGGAGGGATTGATTTTATGGGAGAGAAAGTGAATCAAATAAGAAAGGTTTTGAGGGAGGAGAAGTGCAAGGGAGGGGAAAGGCCTTGTGTTTTTTGGGAAGCTAGAACAAACAAAAATGCAAGGTGAATTCTCATACACGTTTCATAGGACATTTTAGAGACATGGAAATGTGGAGTAGACCTGACATCCTATGGTAGTGATTACATGCACATGTGAAATTAGGGTTTCCCTCTAGATATCAAGGTAATGATCAAGGTTCCTCTCATCTATAGTCCTAATGGTGTAGTCCTCCAATGACTATCAACATTAATTAATTTTAATTGAGTGGAATTTGATTTGTTGGATATTAAGACAAAGAAAAACATAAAGTTAGCAATAAAAAGGTGTGAATTAAATACATGTATGTATATGGTTTCAAGGTAATCTATCGAATGTTGTTTAATTTGGCAAGTAAGACAAAGGCATGAATCGAAAGTTGGAAATAAATTGATGGAAATTAAATATTTGCATGCCCGACACCTATTCCAAAACTCAAATTACCCCCAGATAATCTTTGTTATTTTTACTCGACTTTAAAGTTTTGATCTTGGCCGCACTATTCATGTAAGTGTAGTTTGCACTTAAAGGAGCCACAATAAAAAAGGGGAAATTCCAAGTGGTAAAATGTTTGAGACCCAACCACAAAGCCTATTTCCTATAGAACTTTGTAGTGCCCATTTTCAACTATAAGCTTGAGTAATTACAGGAACATTTGATGTACCAAAAAATTGATGATAATTGAATACTCTTGACAATTGTTCATACGAGTGAAAGGTAAATTTTATATGTTAGATGAGCTTAATAAAAACATGCAAAACATATTATTAACACAAATATTTAAAATATAATATACAAAACATTATATATATTATAATATAAATATCTATAAATATAGTTTATTGTATATTATATATATATATATATATAATGAATAAATAACTAATTTAAAAATATATACAAAACATAGTTTTAATTGGTGATAAATTTTATTTCTATCAATAACTCTTGGCAGCAATAATATAATTAATAATTTTCCTATGGTTTAATTCTTACTCGATGTGAATATAATTAAGGTTAACAAGGTTGTTTACATTGTTGACATTGACCCCTTACATTATTGTATTTATTTTGTAGAATAAACATATGTCGTAGCCACGAGAAAGCATTGCTTTTTAATATCATTCGAAAATATTTGAAAATAGTGTTATATTTGAAAGTATTATTTTATTTAAATTAGGGGGGAAAAATTGGCCTGCGGCCAGGCCATGACCATGCTTTTAAAGTAGGGAGGGGTGGGCGACCATGGGCGACCTGACCCCTCTTCCTTGGAAATTCCATAGGGATCCTATAAATTGGATACCCCTAAACCCACGTGCCATGTGTATAATTTTCCACTCACCCTGACACGTATGTGGATGGTCACGATTAATTTGAGGTTGTTAATAAGGATCGCAAGGTGGATGGTTGAGATCAACACATGTCGATATAGATGTTATAGACCCACCATGGTTCTAGTTGGGCAAATGCCTTTGGCGTAATTATCTATATGGTCGTTTGATTATTCTTGTGAAAAGTTTTTTCTTTTATGATGTTAGTTCTTCTATTATGGGTTTGTGTCACAATTTTTTTTGTTTTTTCAAGTCTTTTGTGCTCGACCAACTTGGTTACGATGTCAATTCTTAGGTTGCCTTCGCAATTTATTTATATGTCATATGTTGAGCACTCCAGGGTGTAGTGTTATTTTGTTTCCATCACACCTTGACTATAAAATATGCATATTATACTTTTCATTCTTCTTTTGGCATTGTCTATTTATCGGTTTCACATCTAGAATGATGTGAGCTAGTCCTTAAATGAGCCATTAATATCTTTGCTTTTCATTTGATGTTTGGCCCTACTTAAAACTTTTCGTCATGGTCCCATATGGGATTAAAAAGTTTCAAAACAACTAAAACTATTATAAATGTTCAAAACTATCATATATTGATTGAAATAACTAATATTAGCATAAATGTTCTTTTTTTTTTGAAAAAAATGACACAAATACCAAGGTAGATTATCCCATAGGCACTTCAAAATTTGTAGATAGTGGAGAAGGACTATTGAGCCTATCATGCCATTCGCCATTGCCATATATCAACTCCTAACATCTCAATTCATCATTCTCATTTTTGTCTTTCTTCTTTCAGTTGTTGCCTCAGTGGAGAAATTGCCAAGGTAATCCAAGGGAAATTTCCCTACAAAGGATCCACCCAACTTGCAGGTCTATATAGACTTTTTAGAGAATTCCTACCTTTGTGAATTCTGATAGGGATAAAATGTTTATTGGGAAGACACGCGTGTGCGAGGGCAGGTGGCAAAGAGAAAACATAACAAATTTAAGAATGAAGTCAAGCTATGTCATGTTAAATGTGTTCTTACCATCGATCAAGAGAGCTTTGATAGGGTTTCAAGAAGATATATTCTATTTGCGCAAGGGACATTACCTTAGTGGCCAATCAAAGTGTGAGGCATTCAACCCCAAGGCCACATTCTTTGTTGGTTATTGAATTAATAACATAGTATTAGATAGTATGGAAATTGTGTTAATACTCACAAATTCCCCCTAACTCAGCGATCTAGTGAATGAGTTCATCATGGAACAAACACCCTATGTAATTAGAGGTGTCCAACCTTCGCTTGTCTCATATTTTGGAAATGGCCTTCAAGAACCTATCTTTGAGTTCATTATCCAACTCTTCAAGTTGAATATCAAGTGTTTCTTCTTCATCTTCACTAATGTCTCATGTAACTCCTCTCTTTTGAGCAATCTACACAACATCCAATCTAATTTGAATTTCTCTTATCATATCTACCAAGTCTAAAAGTCTTGATACTATTCCTCCTCTTCTAAAAGGAATTTCTATGTGTGTCATTTTCTCTTCCTTACAGCTCTATGTAATCACACAAATTTTCACGTACGTGCAATAAACTCATTAAAAACTTGCAAAACTCAACCTAGTAAGGCACTGTTGAGTATGATGTCAATATGGGAACTTGATTAGTTACTGTTATAATTATTTTTAGTTGTGTTTTTGGTTTTTAGGAGATTTTTTTTGACTAAGTGTGAAATTATATGTTTAAACACCTTCTATTTTTAGACTAGAAGTAGCAGTTAAAGTGTGGTTCACAAGATATTCACTTAACTAAGTTCAATAATTATCCATTCATCCTTGAGAGGTGGGGTGTAATTTATATGTATAAATGACTAATTTTGGTCTTATCTTAGTCCATTTTTATTTTAACAGAGGTTAGGGAACCTAGTTTCACCAGTGTGCATGATGGGTGTGCATATGTCACTTTAACTAACAACTTCTTACATGTTGATGATATATTATTAATGGATAATAATTGTTATCTCGAGTCTGTTAGATTTTTTAGTCAACTTTAGTTCACTTAGGAGTTGTAGTTCCTATTATTAGTCTTTTATTTTTCATGCAAATTTAGACATGTCTTATTGTAATGGCTATATTAACCATGTTTCTTGATTAATTGAATAAACAATAATGGGGTAAAATTTTCCAAGTGGAAACACTTATGCATTGAGTTTATATCTGATTTTATTTGCAGGTATTTATAACAAAAGTTTCAGATTCATTATTTGAACTTAATCAATGCATATATGTTCTTCAATCTCTCTTACAACAATATTAGTTTTATAGATAGTTATTTTGGGCAAGATTAGATGATCACTAGCTTCATTTAAAGGGTATTTCATATTTGATTATCACATCATCCATATATATACCTTGAGGCATAACCTTCCTATGATACCAAATGATGCAAACATGGGATTCAACTGAACAACAACCTTATACCATATGGCTAGGGATCTCAACAATTAAAATGAACATACATATAGATTTGTGCAACAATGAATTTCCATAAACCTCGTGTCTATTCACTTTTAATGGGGGATACAAAACATGCATACACTGCATGACCCTTAAATTTATTTTGAGCTAATGTCCATCCCTAAATAGACATGATTTTATCCTACAATTATATGTGCATACATGTATGGTTCTAGCATTTTCTTGAAAGAAAAATCTAATTAAATTTAAAGAAGAATTCCACATTGTTAGAATTACCAACATATATCTAACCAAGCTAACCAAGTCAACTTATACTCTTTCAAAAGGAACACATCCCCTTTTCAAGACATCTACCAATAATAGTTATGGAACTCCAAATGCTTCATCTTCCACGAGGGAAACATGTCTTCTCCCCTTTTCGACTCTTCAACTTTTTGTTGGTTATATGATTAGATTGTCAAGGGTATTCACATTCACCTTGCATGGACACATGACACCATTCTATATTTCACAATACACAAGTAGATGAGTGATGCACACTTATTTTCCTTGATATCTTTTTCTATTTGGATTTGGTTATATTTTATTTTGAATGTATAATTATTTTTCCTTGTCACATTTATTTTAATTCTCAGAATTTAATTATTTCCTTTATCTCAATAATTTTTTTCTTTCAATCTTACTTTTACGCACTCGTACCTAGTTTTATATTTTATAATTTTAAAATTACTTATTTCTTGTGCTGACACATTTCAAAGTCTCATATTCACCATAATTCATACCATGTGGATGATTTTTTATTCTTTGAGATAACTCTATTTATATGATGGTGGTTCCCCCATAATTATACTTATATAGTTATGGATTTTTCCTTTTCATGGGCCCTTCTTTGGGTACCCAAGGATTTTTGGGCCTTTTTGTCATTTTTCCCACTTGGTGTGTGTTTAGTGTTAGATTACACACCAAATGTTTCTTGATTTGAATTCAAATTTTTTATAAATATATAGTTGTACAATTTCATTTAATACATAGGTGAGTGATACAAGAACATCCACATGCCAAAAGTAATTACAAGTATTTAGATCAAAACGATCAAGCATCTAAGGAAATTTTAAGTGCATATATTATATTTTTGTTGCATCAAGCAATAATATATAGATTTTTAATATGGCATAGGGTTGGGTATTTACATGGAAATGGAAATCTCTACACAACATTAACATTTATAATTGGTGTGATGGTTTAAAAAATTGTTCAACTTCTCCTAAGGACGTAATAATAATGGAGGGATAACACATGCCATTGAAACATACCTCTTTTTTGTTTTATTCTTGAAATATTTTGTTTCATTATTAGGGTTTCAAATAAGGATATGATTTTCCCAAATATTCACACAAAATCTTAGAAAATCAAGTGAGGTCTCTACAACCACGAAGTTGATGAACAAGATTGTTGAATTAGATTTTTCCTTTATGAAAGTTGTTAAAATTGTACAATAATGGTCATGAGAGAGTCTAATAAAAAATAGTGAATGTTCTATCTTTGTGGTGATTTTTATTAGTCTTTTTCACCTCGTTGTCTTTACATTATTTATTTTTGACAATTATCTCCACTTTTGTTAAAAACCATGTACTAACTAATGAAATCCCATATTTTTATTTATTACTACATCAGGAGTAAATTATACATGCATTTAATTTTAATTTTACCATTTCGATATATTTTTTCATAATTGTAATGTTTATGTGATCCGTAATTAGCATAAATATTACACAACTAATTTACCACTACAAATCCTAATATATTCCCAATATTCTTAATTGAATAAAGTGTTTCTTTTCTCATTAATTTACTTAAAATAATAAGTAAATGTGCATGATAAGATATTAGAAGTGTTCCAAGTTGAAAGGAAATCGAACACTGAAATTAAAACAAGAAATTCCTACAAGAACATGAAGCAATAAAGGAACATGAGAAAATATTTTCCCTAGAGAAATCCAATGTGGGAAAAATCCATGAGAGAGAAGGATATCCTCCCATTTCCACATGTGGTAAAAACCTTGAGTATTGTCCATGCAAATGTAAACTTAAACAAAATGTCATTGGTGTAACTAAATTTGTAAGATGAACTTGTCTCAGGTCCATGTCGATGCCATCTAAACTAGATGAATGCCATCAATGTATTTAAACCTGTAATGATGAATTTGTACCAAGCCCATATAAATCTAGTAAATGTCATAATTGAATTTGTAATATGTAATGATGAACCTATACATGGTCTCTGTGTTCCCGATCTAAACTTGTATCTAAATTGGATATCCATATTTGAATTATATGCAATACTATCACCTTTTCTACCTTTGGAACCTCGTCACGATCTATTTGAACTTCTAAAATATCCCACAATATGCTTTTTGAGGTGAGGGAGTAGTGAGGGATGCTACCATCTATCACTTAGCTCAAAAGATAAAAGTGGTTAGTTTTAATATGTCTGATAAAAACATCTAGGATGTGAGCCATATAAATCATGTGTACTCAAACATGGTTGTAAAATCATGGGTGTCAGATGTAATCAATAAAGAAGAGGTAGCATGTGTTTCATATCATCATAAATAATATTGTTAACACATCCAATAATACATATAAATCAGTAGCTAAGATCACAATAATGAATGGTAGACCAATATGTCAATAGAAACATGACTTAGCACCAAAGGGATCCTTTAGGACTTATAATACAACATGACATAGTAGGCATATCATAAGACATATATGAATAACAATATATTGATATGATAATGCAAGTGGTGTTAGTAGTAGTTATTTGTGTGCTCTAAGAAAGTATATGTAAAGAAGCAGTGTGTCAATAATAACATCTAGAATAATGTGTATCAATATCAATCAACAATTGTATGAATGGAAGCCTAAAACCAAAAGTAATAAAACAAGCATAGAAGAATATAATGAAAAATTAATAAAACAATATGTAAATGCATCAAGATTAAAAGTAACTAATCATGGAACATGTCAAATGAATACAACGCATATAATAAGATATAAGGTAGTGTAAGATTATCAGTAAAATATCTATCACCAATAGTCTAGTGTAAAAGTTATGATCTAAAAAATATTTGTATGCAATATGTCACTAGTGTAGGCATGCCCTTAATTTGTTTCATTTCCCTTGTGGTATAAGGTTTTAAAAGTTGAAAGTTATGTGTTTGAGTGTCTATGGACTATGGGTATTTGTAATTTTCTCTCATTCATTATAAGTAGAAAGTGCATATAATGTAGGATGTGTAAAGTCCTAAACATGAATAAAAACAATGTGTAATTCTATGCAATGAATAATCCAATCACATGTAGATCTTGGTTTGTTTATTTTTTTCCATTAGAGAGAACATGAA
This sequence comes from Taxus chinensis, assembly GCA_019776745.2. Taxonomy (NCBI): domain Eukaryota; kingdom Viridiplantae; phylum Streptophyta; class Pinopsida; order Cupressales; family Taxaceae; genus Taxus; species Taxus chinensis. Next base: position 676,164,902 of record CM034147.1, read on the forward strand.
AAAATACCATCTTATAATGTACTGAGGGCCATGGGTTATAGGCTATAAACAATTGAAGAAATAGGATGGGGTCATGGGTAATGATTATTCCCTCAATAACAACATTGAACCCCTGAAATGTGTTACATCATCAGGTTATCCCTTAGTCTTGACCTATGAAATAGGTGTCAGAAGAATGAGTATTACATCATGAGTGAATAGCTTTTTTGGAAAAGAAAAAGAAGCATGCGTGAATTAAAGAATCTATGTACAAGTGATTTGTGCTCATAAATGTGAGTAAGGGTAGCATATGAAGGATATATTATAGTCTTGTTAGTGGGATGATCATATAGATTTATTGTATCAAGTGGTGTAAAATGCATAAGATTTGAAGAAATTGTACTACAGATATCACATTCATCTCCTAAGTCTAACATATGGCCTTGTGTGATATAGTACCTTGAAATAATAAGTAGAATCAATATGATTAGATTGGACACATAAGGCATGACATTGAAGCATTTGGTTTAGATTAGAAAACTATCTAGCGATCTCAATAGACTGGGGATCCCACGTGCATCAATATATGCTTGATATTATTGAAATATGTGTAAAAGAAAATCTATAGGTTGGTAATGGGTTAATGTGGAACAAAGATATGAATAATCCCATGTAAAGGTATATCATTATGAGATTAACCTAATGAACTATTAGTTGTTTTGATACTTGGAAAGTTATTGTTATTTGCTCCTTGTTATAGACACCTAAATTTGACAATTAATGACATTGGCTTAATCCCAAAATCATGAATTGTGAGCATTTCACAATCCTAATTGCTTATCCTTATCCCTATTTCAAGACTCAATATTCTAATTTCACTACTCAAACACTAAAAAAATACTCGCATTGGTCCACACCATTCTATTACTCTCATTTTTGTGCCCATAACTTTATAACACTTCACTCCTTGTCGAAATGAAAATTTCAAATAGGGACCAAACAACCAAATAATTTGTTCTAAAACTGGTGGTTTTGTCCCTAGCCACCCAATGGTTATTTTATCAATTTGATAGATGATACTTTCATCATGGGTTGACCTTGATGCAAAATTATATATATTAAACCTTATATAAGCAATTCAAACACACTCATTTATTGACTTAGAAATTTTAAGAGCACTACTTGCAAATATCACTTCAAAAGAACTCAAGGCTCTATGTTGATGAGATTTTTATGTTCATAGGGCATGTGACTATAAACTAGGAACCATGGAAAGGATGGGTTATACCCGTATCATTTTAAGATCACCCAAAAGGTGAACCAATGTAGGAGTTCTAATTTTTTTACTTTGTTGCGTAGTATACTATGAATATACTCTATAAAGTGATGCAAAATTTACCATCATAGAAAGAAACATATGCATTCACCCAGTCAATTAAGATGGTTGAATCACTTCAATCAACTTTAATTTTCAATAGGAATTAAAGAAGAGTAAAAATGGGACAATATCAAAATAAACTAAAATAGAGACAAAGGGTAGGGAAGACAAGAGGATTTCCATATTCCATTGCAATGCTTCAATTCAATGATATCATGAACTCTATTGTGGTTTTACTATTACCCAAAATAGTCTAGCATGTTTTCAAACTAAAAAAGGAGAATTCAAAGAGTCCAAGGAACAATTCCTTGTTAATCTTAAACCTCTATAACCCTAAAAATGTTTGGCTTATTGTTATGGAATATTACTAATGTACTTCTATCCATGTCAATTTGATTGGCTATAAAATTATGATAATCAATTATACTAGCACGAGCTCAATATAACTTAGTTAACTTAAATAGTCAAGTTAATTTGAAATCAAAACAATAAATAATTAGTTATGTAGTTACTAAAAACACGAGGAGATAAACAAAGCATGATTTCTATTTTTGTAGAAAGCTTATATTCAATTTTATTTCTAACCTTGTTAAAATGTGTTATGTAGATATTTATACACATTCAACTCCACTCAATTCCATGATAAGGACCTTCAAGAATGTCACCAAAAACCAGGGCAAAAAAATATCCCCAAATCTATTACAATCACGCATCATAGGGTGGGTAGGAATTAGTGACGTAAAGTGGTCCTAGACGATTTTTTTCCTATAATTTGATTCTCTTGTGTTCTCCACAAGCCTTGGGAGATTCAAATTATGACACTTGTCATTGTTATCCAAAATCATGACTAGTTTCTTGCTTGCATAACATTAAATTGACTTCCAACTAAAACTTTGTAACACTTTATTTGAGTGTTGTTGTTAAATACATAACTACCTCAAAATATGAAATTATGGGATATTTTTTGTTGACAGATTGCATGACACAGATCTTGGCTAGAATCCTACCTAGGATGGCCACTTGGAATGAATTGGTAGGATTAGTTATTGATATGCCTTTTAAAACTCCATGATGATTCAAATACTGTGAGACTATGTGATGGTGACATGTGACAAAGATCCACATTTCTTCCCTTCAAAAAATTGAATGTCATACCTCTAAATATCCTAAATGTGGGGGCATAAAGGAATACCACCTATTGGCATTCTACATAACCATATTCCATTTTGTGAGGGTATCCTTCCCTTTTCTTGTAATTTTATATGGGTCGTAGGAATATAGGATTACCATGCATGGAAGTAATTGTAGACACAAAATCACTCACTTTGGGTAATTATCTAGTCTCGATCACATACTACTATTTATATGGTTCCTAAGTAAGAAAATTACTAATTAACCCATGTCTTTGGCCACCTTTCATTGTTTTATGCTTATGCTTTCAGTCTTGCACCTTTACTGGTATTAGTCTGTCTTTTCACACCTTCAATTTTACCCTTTTTGGACTAACGCCTAGCCAGGATGCCAGCGCCAGGTGCCCTCGTCCCCTCTGGGCGCCCTTGTCCTCTTTATACTTTACTCACACTTTTTGGGTCCTTTCTATCCATTTGAGCATCTTATCTTTTTAGTAGTCAGCCTTTTCGGGGTTAATTATGAAATTCAAGTGAAGGAATCATATAAATATAAAGTTATGTGATCATAATAAGGGACCAAGCACTAAGCACTACTTATCACCACCTAAGGTTGCATCCATCAAAGGTATCTATAGCTCCATTTAGCATCCATCTAGCTCCATCACAAGGGACAAAGGCTGGTTATTATGCATCACACTTCATAGGAGGGGAGTTTATTCTATTCCATGCACACATTATTTACATTCTACATCTAGCTACTTGCTCACTACTTCAAGTGTGACATGCACAAGAGCAACCTAGGGCATAATTCCACACACACACACACAAAACTACATTGGGTCTGAGATGTAGTGCAATAGCTCAATTGTAAGTCCACCATTGTGATGGTTGAGGACAGTCTGACCCCTTCATTTTGCATCTTTCTTTAAAAATTATTTGATGTTTATTTTTGGGGTTTTGCAAGGTGATTTCTTCATTGCTAGGTTTACAGGTGACCTTGGCGATCTAAGTGTGACATACAAACGACAAAAGGTGAACAAGTCGAACCTCTTGTGACACCTCATAGGAGTTTTTTTGAGCATCCTACACAAACCAGGGCACCCAGAAACTAGACCAGAGTGCACCCATGGGTGCCCCCATCCCTTCTCCAGGTGCCCCTGTACAGTCAAATCTTTCGAATCTACATTTTCACAGGCTTCTGTGTGATAGTATTCCATCCCTGTTTAGCCGGTATCCATTACGACATGGTCCAACAACCTCTTCAAATCAACTAAGGCTCTTCTAACCCTCTTTGGACATTAGGGTTTCATATTTTTATTACTTAGTTGCTTGGGTTAAGTTCTAGTATTTCATTATTCATTTATTTACTGCAAACTTGCATTAGATTAGGCTATTATTTTACATTTTAGCATAATCATTTTGGTGAACCCACGTAGTGAATACTGCTTGGATCCTTTTTATTTCTTCTATCATGGGTCATAAATTTCCTCAAATTTCCTTTGTCTTCAATTTACTTAAAATGCATCTCCACTTCAGGTTGTTCTACAAAAATCCTTAGACACCATGTATCTTCCTAAAGATATGCCACAACGAACGAAATAAGTCCTATTTTCCATCGTTTATCTGACGACTCTAGCCTTCGTGATCCTCCATCCAATCAACCCATTTGGAATAAATTCAAGCTTTCATTCTTTATTTCATGATAAATTTAAGGCTATGGAATCCACGATTACATCTCTTAAATCTTAAATCCAACAGCTTAAGGACACTTCTTAGGCTCATGATTTTCTCCTTCTACATCTCATCTTCATTATATGTCTTCTACATGTGCTCATATCAGTGAGCCTCAAGTCATACCATTACTGGAGCCTCTCACCTTTGATTGCAATACGAAGAAACATGACATTCTTACTGAGCTCCTTAGTCATCAATTGATCACTTTACCATCTACTCATTACTATCCTCCTTATCGGCTTGCAAAATATCAAGGTTTGTCCATATTGCAATTATCATCGAATCAATGGACATAATGAAAATGATTGTTATGCATTACAATGAAGAATCAAACATCTTGAGTGTGAAGGATTTATCTCATTCATTACACAAATTTTGTTGCATGCCCATCTACAAATGTTACATCCAAATGGGCTCCTAAATATGCTTCTATGTCTAATGAGCATCATAGGCCATCACTTCTAACGTTCCTTCTTCGGTAAGTCAAGTGTTGCCTAAATCCACTTAGCCTCCTCAAAAGGATGGTAACACTCCTCCTCTCAACATATCTGTGAACATTACCAATTCAAACTTAGAAATCACCTCTCAAGGTCCGCTCTCCATCACCTCCTCCTACAAGTCATTGATAGTATTACCAAGCCACCCTAAGCAACCTCCTCTAAAACTCAGTCCCAACTTGGCCTCTACTCAAACCTTCTACAATTTTATAAAATAAACCACCCCATGTAACAAATCCCAAAGCATCACCACCTCTATGCCCAATAGACTTTTGTTAAGGAAACTACTCCTTACATTGATCCAAGAGTCATTTGATTGTAATCTCCATCCTTACACACTTGGGGGCATTCATTTACACCCCCCATTGCATCAACACGTTCTCATACACTTCACATCATTTCACATATACTTTACCATATACACTCTTTGTCTACACTCTTATCGTCATTACACTCAATGATACACTATTGTGCTTCGGTTCACACTTGAATGTTGAGGGCATCCTATACACATGAACCTCACACATCTGCATAGACACATACATCACTGACTTCATACATTACACATCTTCACACATCTTACACTTTTATCACTTACATCATACATTTTACATCTTGTGATTCATACATGCAACATACACATTCTACACACACGTTACACCTCTTCATTACACATTACATACATATTACATTATTACACATATTACACATTCTACTCATCTACTTATACATGCTTACATCACTACATCTACTGACACACTCTATCTACACATCCTTACATCTACATTATACATCACTGGACTCATCACTACCCATGACGCATTCTAGTCTCACACGGTCCATACTGACTGTTGAGGGTATACATCACAAATGACTTACATCATTCACACATATCAACCATTCATATCCTAAATCATGCGACATTCCTACTCATCTAGTGATATACGCTTTACACTAAATCATCACTTCCTCTAGCATCCTTTAGTGATATACGTTTTAGGCTACATCATCACTCCTTCTAGACATTTTAGTGATATACACTATAGGCTACATCATCACTTCCTCTTCATCATTTAGTGATATACGCTTTAGGCTAAATCATCACTTCTTCTATCATCTTGTAGTGATATACACTTTAGGCTAAATCATCACACATTTTCACACCTCATCTCTATGTTGCATATCATCACTACACATTCATCACACACGATACACACAACACATAGTTTGACCATTTCCCGATGACACACTCTTGTTTACGGTTCATTCTTGACTATTGAGGGGGCATAAACAAATGAACCTCATTGCATACAATTCCATTCACTTGGGGGGCATGAGCTTCCTATCATTCACACTACATTCCATTCCATCCATCCACAACATATTGCATATCTTGGTTGCATTTACTCTTTCTTGCATTTACTTGTACATGTTCACTTTATTACACATGCTAGATAGATATCTTGTATGTCATTATCTTTATCATACACACATGTGCGTTCACTTCCTTTCTAGTTGTGATTGCAAATTATACAGATCCATTACACATAACATGGATGCTTGGCAGTACCTAGTACCAGTCCCACAATGGCTCCTGGGGGCATCCACTTTCATACACTACAGGTGTTATTGTTTCATTTTGTTTCATAACACACTACTTTATCATATTATACATGCTTTGACATACTTTTTATCTTTCTAACATGCTAATGGGTACTTCATGTGCAACATTTGTTTTGCAGGACTATTTTCCACCATGGTTATCTGTTACATTGTCTTGTACTTCCTTGTCATTGTATGCCATTGTTTGCGGGCTTTCCCTTTGTCTTGTGTGCACACTTGTATGCTTTTGGCTTCGTCGGCCTTGATTGTCTTGCGACATCGTGAGTGGTGTCCCATGTTTGCAACCCACTTTTTGTGGTCTACATTGTCTTCTTGTGTGTTTAGCTTATCACATTGTTTGTCTAGCTTACACTTTGTCTTATACATGCATGTTTGTCTTTGCTTGTACTAACACTTATCTCCTAGCCACTTGTTTGCATGTGCCTTGGTTTCTACCAAGCACATCCCTCCCCCTACAGGGCAAAAGTTTCAGCATAGTTGGTCCTCTTTTGGGCCACATCCTCCTACAACAACGTCACATGCACCCCTAAAGAGGGGGGCATCATTTGGGTGAATCAGTCACCCCATACAGAGTATACACAACACAACAACACAGTACAATATAACACAGTTTAGGGCTCATAATAGACTTAGGTCCTTAGTACATGATGCCTTTCCTGGAGCACCTATAACTAGGGGCAGTTACACATCGATAGGGTTCAACATAGTCTACAAAACTCTACACAACAACTTTTACAGGGTACATTGTCCTTAGCACATGCATTTAGTACACATCATCTACAGTGGTGTTTTATTCTAGGGAGCAGTTAAAGGTTAGAGGATAACACAAAACTTCCTCTCTATACTACTTCTATCATGGCATAGGATCACCCAAAAAACTAGACAATACATAGATCTCTTTAGTTTCAGGAAGTAGTTAAAGGTTGGAGGATAAATCAGACTTTCCTCCCTATACTTCTTCGGCCAGTGGCGTGAGATCACCCAAAAAACTCGCACGACATCATCTACAAGATCCTTTCTACACTTTTTCCTCATCACGGATCAGGTGCACATGTTCCTTTTTCACATTTTTCAGCATTTTCTTTTACATACTTCCTTACATGCTTTTTATACATATACATGTGTATTTGACTACTTGATCATCTTCTCTTTTACAGGTTTGTCCGTATGGGAAGCAAAGCAGTCAACATCAACAACAACATCACACACATCGATACTAACAATAGGTACATCACACATTCACATTTACACACGTTTCCACCCTAGGTTCATTTTCATCACCTTTTTACACTTTTGCATCTTTAGTCTCCACACTCCATCTTTTTTTATCACTCCACGCTTTGTCTAGTCCCTCGGCATGCTTTCTACATCAATCTACATGGATATCAGGTACACATCTCTATCTACTTTATGTTACCAAGCATTCCTGCTCACCAACATAAAGTGGGGGAAAATGTAGACACAAAATCACACACTTTGGGTAATTATCTAGTCTTGATTACATACTACTATTCATATGGTTCCTAAGTAAGAAAAGTAATAATTAACCCATGTCTTTGGCCACCTTTCTTTGTTTTATGCTTCTACTTTCAGTCTTGCACCTTTACTTTCCCAGTCTGTCTTTTTACCTTTCATTTTTCATTTTGGAGACTAGGCACCCAGCCAGGATACCAGTGTCAGGTGCCCTCGTCCCCTCTGGGCACCCCTATCCTCTTTATACTTTGGTCACACTTTTTGGGTCCTTTCTAGTTGTTTGAGCATCTTATCTTTTTGGTAGTTCGGCCTTTTCAGGGTTAATTACAAAATTCAAGTGAAGGAATCATATAAATATAAAGTTATGTGATCATAATAAGGGACCAAGCACTAAGCACTACTTATCACCACCTAAGGTTGCATCCATCAAAGGCATCTATAGCTCCATTTGCATCCATCTAGCTCCATCACAAGGGACAAAGGCTGGTTATTCTACATCACACTTCATAGGAGGGAATTCTATTCTATTCCATGCACACATTATTTACATTCTACATCTAGCTACTTGCTCGACTACTTCAAGTGTGACACACACAAGAGAAACCTAGGGCATGAATTCTCACACACACACAAGAACTACATTGGGTCTGAGATGTAGTGCAATGCTTAGTTGTAAGTCCACCATTGTGGTAGCTTGAGGACAGTTCTGACCCCTTCATTTGCATCTTTATTTTTTAGGGTTTGATGTCTTTGTTTGGGGTTTTGCAGGTGATTCATTCATTCTAGGTTTACAAGTGACATTCAATGGAATTCAATGACATACATGTGACAAAAGTGAAGGGTTTCGCACCATCTGATGACCCTGAAATTGGCTTTCGGACCATCTACACAAACCAGGGCACCCAAAATCAGACCAGATTGCCCCAGGATCCCCCATCCTTCTCCAGGTGCCCCAGTCCTAACCAAATCACTCAGATCTACATTTTTACAGGCTCCTGTGTGACGTTCCTCCATTCTTGTTCAACCGGTCTTCACTGCGACACAGTCTCACTAACATCTTGAATCAACTAAGGCTCTTCTAACCCTCTTTGCACATTAGGGTTTCATTTTTATTTCTTAGTTGCTTGGGTATTATTTCAGTTATTTAATTATTCATTTATTTACTGCAAACTTGCATTAGATTAGGCTATTATTTTACATTTTAGCATAATCGCGTTCTACGAGCTATTTTGGAACATGGGGGCAAGTTCAATTTTCCCTTTCACAACATCGACTCACTAGATTAGGCCACTTGGTATGATAAAAACACTTTAGTATAAATGTCTAACACTTTGAAACTTCGGCACTACCCTTTGGTCATCATTTCAATACTTAAACATTGAGTTTAAAATAAATCTAAGTTTTGCAAATATTTCCATTTTCTCCACTATAATGTGAAAATGCTTGATCATGTAAGTACTTTGAGTGATTTCTTCTTGGAGGATATGAACTTAATCCCAAAGCAAAAGTGTTTAAAAACACTTGATCAATGTGACTGAGAATGTGCCCATAGCTTTAAATAAATACAAAATAAGGATTTTTCTCAAGGTTTTAATCATTTATAACTACTCGTAAAGGTTACAAGCTCAAATTGACTTCAAGGGCTATGAATGATGTTTGATCCATGGATTGATCCAGACCTTGAGATACTACTCCTTTCTTGTGTGGGCCACCATTAATTATTTGTAATATTTTGTTGTCCACATATCTCTATATTTTTTCTCATAGTATCTCTCAATCCGTGGGGTATTACATAGTTTACTTAAAGCTAGGTAAATAAAAAACAAGTTGTTCAGAGCTGAATCAAACTACACAAAACAAAAACAAGCCATAAACAACTGAATCAAAATGAAAAATGTTGTAATATTGTGTTCAAAGGTAAATAAAATGACGTAAAACCCAATTTATGTCACACAATGTTGTGATTAATTGTGTAAAGTTGTGCATTGCTAATTCAACCATATAAGGATAATTAATGTTGTGCAAAGCTATAAAGTTTCAAGAGCGGGAACTTGAGGGAGTTAGAATGCTAATTAAATGAAATGAAGAGTGTAATCCAACTCTATGTAAATCTATAATCATATACACATTGAAAATTCATAACACACCTGTGAAGGCAATTTTACATACAAAAAACTATTAAAGAGTAGAATACAAGATTAATAGGAAAATTCAAGTTTTAAGAAGGACCTACATTCATTGAAAAGAATGGGGTGCTACACAAGAAATGGAAACTACTACTAGGAATACATTGTAAAGTGTTTAGAACTCCAATATATATGGTTTTATTCTAAAAAGAAAACCCAATAAACATACTAGAAATCTCAATGTAATAAATAAACAACCAAATAAGGGTTTCTTTACCATCACATGATATACTCAATACTTACACCTTTTGAATGTTGGTGTGTGTGAAAGAAGTGATTTATTTTCCTTTCCTTTTTGGTCTTTTTATTCTACACAAAACAAACACCCGTGTTAACTTGCTGATGGAAAGTTATTCTATGTTTTTTTTAAAAAATTGTATTGATTTTGATGGGATCGATGGAAGGAAGGCTTAGGAATGCTCTATTTCTAGTTAGGCATTATTAACCCTAAAAAATATAACTTTGAATCCAATCAAGGCCTTACGTTACCGCCCATTAGGAGTTCATAGCCCCAATGGCAATTACCAAAATCACCTTCTCATGTTGAGATTTTTTTTGAAAAAAATTAAAATTGAATTTTCTCTTTTTGATTTTAATTATGAGGATTTGAGAACCAAATTAGTTGGGTGAAAGGATGATCAGAAAAGTTAAGCAACATTGAACTTTAGCTTGCTCAAATCCTCAATAAAAATTTAGAGTATTTATAAAGCATTGGACTTCTTTGGTGTAATATACCTTTATTTAATTTGAATGATAGCTCAGAAACAAACATTTGATACTTATTAGAAACATGAAACAATTGAGCATGATTTTATAACTTGTCAAAGGATTTTTCCTTTAATAATGACATCTAAGAATCTTCACTGAAATCCAATTTTGTTACCAGTAGAAAATATAGCAATAACCTTCACAATGCATAGGTTGGTTAAAAGATAAGAGAATCTTGCTTTTTGCATTTTGAAACACCATACACACTAGGGAAAAACCAAAAGAAGCTAAGGAAAAAAATTCTCTACTCTAATGGATGAAAACATATTAATTGATCTTTATAAACAACTACACAATAAAGCAAAAGAAAAAAAAATAGAGCATAAATAAACTAATCTAACCTCAAATAATCATAAAATAAATTTCATAGTCATTATCTATGGGATTGTGGTGGTAAGACAATAGAGAAGTAATGCTTCAGGTACTATCCATTCATTGGTAACAATAGATCTTCCCTTACAAGTTCTTGATTCTGAATGCATTGCATCCCATAATTTCTAAAATTTGGTAGGGACACACCTAAAGGGGAGCCAATTTGGAATGGTTTCCTTTTCTCACGTGACTTGTCCCAAATTAGGACCATATCTAAGATCTAAAAGGATTTACTTTTTTCTCTCTTGCCAAACCAACATTTAACAATCTCTTGATTCTAGTTAAAGTTCTTCATGGCCTCCTCTTGTGCATCCTCCATCTAGAGGATGTTAAGAAATCTCGAATTCAATCATCCATCTTCTTCCATGTTTTACTACATGAATTTTTAAGTGATAATCCAAATAGTAATAGGGAATATTAGCTCTTGTCCATATACACAAAGAAATGATGATGTCTTCAAAGTTTTCTGTGTCTTGTTTGATGATCCTATAAAGCGTACTTCAACAATATATGCCTCTCCTTGGTTTTTCTACTTTAGAATTCTAAATGGCATTAATGAGATTCTTATTTGTAGATTTTGTCAAACCATTTCCATATAGATAGTAGTTTAAGGAGAAATTTAAGGTGATATTGTTGCCATAATCCCACCAGTGAATGTTGAGCCCAATTTTATATAAGGCTATATATAATAAAATTTTGGTTAATTCCTTAATGGGTGTAATTTTGGAGTGTGTGCAAACCTTTTTTATTACAATAGAAAAATTTTCACGCCCCAATGGTGAAATGCAAAGATAAGTTCATATACATAAAGAGAAGAAGATAGGGATAAGGAATCAAATATATCATGATTTAGGAAACACATGTAAAGGTCATAACTACAAAGAAGTTGCATCAAGAATAAGATCAACAACGTGAAGAATACTAATAGTTCACTCTAGTTAACTAAAGTACAAATTACACACATGGAAAAGTAACAAAAGTGATGAATAAGACATGTAGACAAGGCCAAGTGTAACACCCATATTACACTTCAACAAACTAAGGGCTTTTTTATAAACCTTTAATTAACTTGATGCCTTTAATGATTATCAACACTCACCATATTAATCCAACATACTAATTAAGTTTACAAACCCCTTAATTTTTTTAATACTGTGATGTTTAACATCATTACTTAGATCACCTCTAAGTAATCCAACATTAATTAATATTCCATAATCCATCTCGACAACATATGATAACCATTTGTAATTGCATGAGTTACAGATCTCCAAAATCCCCTTAAACACTCTTAAGATCCAATATACTTTGTATAACTTTGGTTAGAACTTTTACAGGTACATAGATCTTGTGCATATTCATAGTGTCAGCCAAGTAAGCATGTAATTATTACACCAGTTCAATACACAATTAAAAGAAGACATGGTGAACAGAAAATGTAATTAGTCATTGCACTACTATACACATAGTTTTGGCATTGCGTTAGCAAGCCTACTTTTATGACTGCACATAAGCCACTAAAAAATTCTCTCCCTTTCACCGCACAACCGTCTTAACATAGTATCATGATTCTTTTCTGTTGTATTGGTATAAAGTTTACAATTACTCCTCTTAAGTAATCAATAATTAATAAGTTCAAATACCGAAGCTGCAGATATCATAACTCAACATCCAGGTCATGAAGTTCATGCCAACATCACTTCAGGATCCCTACCGGAAAAGGTATATTCACGTAATTACCTAAGTCATTACATTTCCATTCCTCTCCCTGTAGCCATCCTGAACTGATATGGGTTTGACTTGCATGACGCAAAGGTCATGTCATGATTCTTTCCTTTGATTGTTATTCATATACTTTAGATCCATTATTAGATTATTAAAATTTTATTACGTTATCTAAATCATGATAGAGGTATGTAATGGTCTCTACAAGCCACTATATAATGAGTATACTTCTATCACATGAAAGTCAAACTATGTCAATCCATAATCGTTGGATAGGTTTAGTCATGTATAAGACTTTACACCATTCCAAATCATTCATTAAATGTTATTAATGCTCATTAGTAGACACTTGATTTATTTAGTTTAGCTAAGCCAAATATATACTTCTGTATTATTTCATGTGGTGATTTTGTACCTTTTGCTTTATTCCATATCGATGTACTATTTCCACATTGAGTTATAATGGGATTAGGCATTTTACTTACATTGATAATATTTTAATTTTAAAACATATAATGTTGTTGTTGAAAGACAACAACATGTTTCCCAATGCAACATATTTTAACCTGATATACAACATCTTGATTATCTATGATACTAAAATATAACTGGTTATCACACTTATATTCAATAAGTTATAAGTTCTCAAACAGTTATAATATCATGTTAAGCATTGATTCACATTAAACATTTTGCTGATAAAAAATGATACAAGTATGTCGCTAAACAAAATCATGAAGATCATATCATTAATCATTAATTTCATGACTAGCATCATCAATACATTTTCACAATTCGATTATCAAGGATAATCATTTATTACATCCAAATCATTGACCTTATAATAATTACCAAATAAATCTTTCACTTTTAATCAAGTACATGTATAATAATTGCATTCCTAAATTGGCACAAAATAATCAAGTATATCACATTATCCAGTCCTTTTCTCATTTCGTAAAACTTTCAAACCTGCAATCTAAAAATGATAATTTAAACATGGTTAGCTCTACTAAACTAACATGGACTACACCACTCTTTTTCTAGTTATTTCCTTACGAAATAATTGAGCATATATTGTTGATTTGATGGAAATAATTCAAATATTATTAACAATAAATCATGGAAATGATACTTAAGTGATCTAGAGAAATAAGCCAAGCTTATACCATCAACAAATTATAACCTCACAAGCTCATTAAGTCACTATCATAATGAATCCAATTGAAACTCAAATAACATTAACCCAAACTTTCTTCCTTTTGGTTTGAAACAATTTATTTATGCACTTGCACCCAACATACCTTTTTTTACAAATCAGTATGCTTGGTATTTACAGAAAAAGAAAGAGAAATCAAGCTCATTCTTCACATCATGTGCTGACATTAATCAACTTAAGAATCATAAGAAAAGATAGATTGTCCTCCCTTATCTCTTCCAATTAAGAGTCAAGATATTATTCTCATAATTATCTAACGAAAACACTTTCATCCTTTTCTTCAACTTATCTTAGGGCACGACCAAAATTCACGACAGATTCGTAAATAGATAATATATCATACAAGCAACAAGCTTCAGCTTCCACAGTATAAATATTATCATGATTAACCAAGATAATAATGAATTCAGATTCCTAAGTCACATGGTTATACCAAACATTTATATCTTTATGCATATATAATTTACCCAACTAGTGTTAAAATTCAAGGGGTAATATAAAATCAATCAGAATGATTTCATGTCTGTAATACATTAAAATAAACACTCAGAATTTTATTTCTTGAATAGAGTTATAATGCAGGGACATAATTATGAGGTCATATTAATCTAACTAAGAAGTTAAACATTCATCTACCAGATTTTAAATGGTACCCTTAAGTCATATAATAATAGCTATGACAATTAACCAAGATATTTCATACCCAAATCATGTTTTCACAATTATGGGATTTAAATCAACAAGATCAAACAACTAGTCCAACTCATCAGACAAAATAATAATAATAATACTCATAATGTTTTTGCATGCAGGTTCGTTGAAGGCCATTAATCACAGACTTCAACTTAACTTAAAAACCCTATAGGAAATGTTCCTCTTTTCGATTATTCAAAGCACCAAGTAAGGGTTGCAACTTTACTAGATTATTCACTCAATTATTTTCCATGATTACAAATAAAAATACCCATAAACAACAAATAAAAAACCAAAAAATATTCAACTATTTCGCAAAGAAGTAACAAGAGAAAGAGAAGAATCCATGCCTGTAAATACTCCTGCAAATCTTCACCGATTTCACAAGCAAATTCATTCCAACACTAATCAAGAATTTGAACCACCAGACCTTCCCAACTATGTCCAAATTTAGAAATAACAACACCATAATAACAATGACATAAAGCTCTTTTATTTTACTCATTTCCATCAATAAATCTCTCAAAAATCTCAACAAATTGTTCTAAACTCATATGCACATACTAAACCAAAAATGGAGCTCACGTAAGGGGAGAGAAAAAATCAAAGTTGTAAATAACCAAATAAGAATAAATCTTCATGCAGATGGATATCTTCTGGAGGAAGCTTTGAGATTCCCCATAAACCATTTAATGCCTGCAATATCATGTAATGGGCTCATAAATTTTGCCACCGCCACTGTTTCCCTCCAAACCTCTCACTGACTGAAATTAACATTACATGGTGTTCTCAACTTGATCAGATATTGCATGGGTTGACCATCGAATGAACATTATAATATTTAATAAAAATCTCATAAACATTATTGCTTGGGGTCAGTTTCGACCGATTTATACTTAGCTTATAACACACTTAATTAAACAATTATCATTGCCATGAGGTGTGGTAAAAGACCACCTTTTTAAACATTATCAATTTTTATTAAACATTTCCCCAACAAAATGGTCAAAGACCATATAATTTGATCAAACAGTTATTTCATTTCATAACAATATCAACTTGGCACACTATTACCTTTTGTTATATTGCCCTAGCTATGGGCTATTGAATCATTTGGCAACATTGCCATTCCCACATGTTCTACCATAATGATGGCATTCTAAAATTTCAACTAGCATTCATGCAATTTTAAGGTATGTGACCATCTAAATAACATGTAGATAATAATAGTGACTCACGTTAGTAGAGCAAGTAAATAATCAACTTTAACTTTTATATAAACATCCACAATATAGTCTTTTTAATGCATCATGGTCAATGACCGATTAAACCAAATAAGGTTAAAAATATCACTTAAGTGTTATCATAATGCATGTTTCAACAAAGAAAGTATACCATAACGAATCCGTAATGTACACCAGACAACATGATCATCCAAACAATATGGACATGAAACAAGTTTATCATTATTACGAGATCATCGCCAATCAGTCAAACATAGAAACGACATTCACAACAACAAGTACACAAAATAAGTTACAAAATTAATCAGTTTGCGATGACATGACAACGTAAGTCATTGTGATGTCACACATACAGTTACAAAAGAGTATGCATACCCTTTCAACTATGCGTACGTATGCACAACAATATACAAAACATCGCAGCGATACTAGTTCCCCATTATCACAAATTGTTTAATGCCACAATTTATTTTAAAACAACACAAAATGAAATCGCGGGATGTGACACCAAGTCAACTACTAGTTTGACTTCCTCAAAGTGATTATTTTTTTTCATGCAGAGTACTGAGACTTCCATGCAACACATATAAGGATTGCATGCAAAACATGAAGACATGATAAAGTGAAATGTGGCCCATACATGAACCTCAATGTAATAGTTAACTAATGTAAATTTGAATTAAGGGATAATTATAACTCTAATTCAAATCATGAAGGGAGGGACCCCATTAGTATATATACCCTTAAGGGATGAATGTGGGATACATGCCATGATACTAACATATGAAGATTACATTTTGATAGACATATATATATATATATATATATATATATATATATATATCTTGTATGTAGAATGCATGAAGTTATGACTTATAATGAATGAAGAGACAAGTGTTATAGAGTCACTATGGTATTCTGACGCATAAGTATTTTTTTAATTAATATTTTCTACTTTATAGTCTAATTATTTTTTTGTAGCTGCTTTGTTGTGTGAACGCTTCATAACCAGGTCAAACATGATAGGGAGCAAAATCCTCTCACACTTCAAGCAAACACACTAAGGTTTATGCCTTAGTTTGATAAAATGACATGGGGTGGTGCATTCAATTTTTGCGTACCAGGTTGGTGAGGGAATGCATGCATCGTGGTATTGAAAGGTGATAAAATAGACGTGTAACATTTTTGTTCCATTATCGGGACCCATCATAATTGTGCTAATATGGTGAAGTAGGTGCAATATGTTTCAACTCACACAGGAAAAAATGAAATTTGGAAAGATAAAGTAAAATAAGCTTTCACACAAAATAATCCCTATTAGATGAATTGTTCTCCAAAGTGTCCTCCTAAGAATTAGCTAGAAAATAATTTTTACAAACCTCTCTATGATACCTTTTTCAAACGACTTCTAGCGAATCCATATTCTTGGTTAACTACATATTACTTTAACAAAATATTGAATCGGGGAAATAAGTATAAGTGGAATCTCGACCCTTCTAGGAGATTCATGAAGCATGACATGACATAAACATGTAATTTTGATTTCTAGTGGAAAGGTACACTTAATAGCTACATCATTAAATATATGGTATTAAGATTATCATATGTCGACCAAGAAGAGTTCAACTTATTTTATAAGCCACACATTTTATTTAAAGTAATATATTTTGGAGATAAAGAAGTTAATGGTGGAATTGGGGATTGATAATTTTCATATGGACAACTAAATATCCTACACACATGAGCAACACAATAGGTTGGTAAAAGCAAGGAAAAATTTTATTGTGACATGGATCCATCAGATGATCATACGTTGAGAAGGTTGTGCTATGATGAAGCTCGTTATAAGGCTATATATGAGAAGGGACTACTATGTGAAGATGAATTGACCTCAATAACTATTAGGGAAAGCCAAGAGAATTGGTTATGGTAAGAGGGAGAAAGAAGAGAGGAATAGTACCAAAGACACAATGAGATGCACACTATAACAAAAATGGCTCAATAAGATGATGAAGTGTATTATAACGCAAATGACATCCTTTCCTAGCCTACCATGCATGCCCATGTGACTAGGAATCATGATATCAAAGACCAACTGTTCATAGAGACTAATAAAGAAGAAGAACTAGATAAAGAGAAGGGAAAGGACGTGTTAGATAGTAGTTTCCCAGTCGTGTTATAACAAATTACATTGATGCCAAAAATGATATAATTTGTGGAAAATCCAAATAATCCTAAAGATCATAGATATGGGATGGAGAGTAGTAATTAAAAAAATCAAGTGGATAGAGGTGCGCAAGGAGGGGGTACCGGAAGTCTCGCAGTAGTTCAAAAAGTAAAGTAACACGGTACCAATCAACATTGCACCAAGTGTGAGCAATAGAAGTAGTGGATTTTATGGAGTGCCTATAGAAGTCATAACTTCCCAGGTAATATTTCTAGCTACGTCCCTATAAATATTAGCGAAAAACATCTTTTACGACATATTTTTACACCTTCCAAAGTTGCAACATGGAGAATTTTACTAAACATGTAGACAAGTGTGACCTTATTTACCATGTGAAGGGATTTAGTTTATCATGAGAGCAAGACACACCAATTTACTACCACTTTGCTAGATTCCGCTCACAGCTGGTACATGAAGTATGATTCACAACAAGCTATGGTGGACTATGATCAACTAAAGGAGGCCTTTATAAAGGAGTTTGGTATTTATTTAATATCAATGGAATTAAATCTATATTTCAGAGTAACTAATGTAGTGTATGATATACAAGGAATAAAATATAGTAAATGGACAAACAATAAGAAAGTAATTATGTAAAACCCTAAGCAAGAGAGGGAGAGGAGATGACTTAGCTAATTTTTGAGTGATTAGGAAATGTTTTGGACTGAGGAACTGCTGAAACAAAATGATAAGAGTGTTGTTAAGTCTCGCTAGAGGTTTTATAACCTAAAAATGTGTAGGACATGAGTGCCACAGGAGGATGGGAATGCCCAAGCATTAGTGAATGGATCTAAGTGCTAGTGTCCATGTAGATGCTCAGGTTCTGATCTTTTATGTACAAGAAAAGATTCACTGTTAGTCTCTTTTTGTCGCTATGATCTTGCTCTAATGTCACTGACCATACATGTAACCTGGAAAACAAATTGTCTACTTACACATATCCACAAACCACATCAAATCTAATAAAAAGATGCAGAATGTAGATTTAGATTGACCCCGATGGTCACCCGAAGAGTGATATTACGACCGAGCACTACACTACATCTCAGACTCCATGTAGTTATGTGTGAATGTGTTTGTAATGATGCCCTAATATTCCCTTGTGCAAGTTACACAATGATATCAGGCTAGATCTAGAATATAAAAAATGTATAGAATGTGTGAGATATAATATAATAGATTTCCCCTCCTATGTTGTGTATGTAGAGTGATGCAACCCTTGTCCCTTGAGTGTTTGTGCTAGATGGATGCTTTGTAATACTCTTTGTGCCTTTGGATGCAAGCTTAGGTGATAATATGTAATTATTAGTGCTTGGCCCCTTATTTGATAGCTATAACTATGGATATATGTGATTCCCTTGTTTGAATTTTGTAATTGATAATTGAAAGGTTGACCCAAAAGTATAAAAGATGCCCAAGAAGTAAAAGAGACCCAAAAGAGCGAGAAAAGGGAAGAAAGGGTCAGGAGCGCCAGGAGGGTGAGAGCGCCTGGGCACTAATGTATGAGGCCATACAAGATAAATCAATCAAATACCAAAAGAACTATAGGGTGGGTAAGGTCAAATAAAAGTATAACAAACAAAGCAAAACACCCAAAAGACATTATCAAGTACTAGTTTTCTTGCCTAGGAATCATGTATATATTAGTATGTTTTAGGACCTAGAAATGTACCCAAGTGCATAGATTTTGTGTCTACATTTTTTCCCCACTATGTTTTTGAGTGAATACTTGATATCATAAAGTAGATAGAAGATTTGTACCTTATAACCCTGTAGAGAAAAGTGTAGCCGATGGCATACCGAGTGGACAAGTGAAGCATGAAGTGATCATAATGTGAAGTGTGAAGACTATGAGAGGTAAGTGGACCTTAAGGGTGAAGTGTATGCATAGTAATGTCTCACCAAAGCTTATGTGACCTGCTTCTTGTTGCGTATAAAGGATAAACTTGCAAAAGAATAACAAGGGAGTAGTCAAAGTCCTGTATATGAAAGATCAAAGTAATGCAGTAAAGAGTGTAAAAGTGTGTAAAAGGAAAGTGTGTACCTAATGTATAAGAGATTAAAAAATAGAAAGTTGTCTTGTTTTGCTTGGAGTTGTTGGATTTGTTACAAATGGTGAGGTTTTTGGGCAATCTCACACCAAGAGTGAGTTTTTTGGGTGATCTCACACCAAGAGAGAGTTTTTAAGGTGATCTCATGCCAAGAGAAGAGTGTTGGGGAGAGAGTTATAACTTTTTTCTCCTTCCATGATGCTTCCTAAATAAGCATAACTGCGGATGGTATGTCCTATTTTGTTCTGATTGTTTTTATTTGTTCTGTTTAGTCCTGATTATTCTGATTGTAAGTGAAATGTAGCGATAGACTAAATTTTGTAACTGATGGCAAGTTCCTGATACTATAGAATTGATATGAAAAACTACTAGAGATTGTGTTGATATGAGATTTTGACTATTTTTTCCCCCAAGAAACAAGTGCCCATCGCTATTGTTTAGGTTTGGGCGCTAGTGTTTTCTCTTTGTTTTGGGCCCAAGTCTAATTTTGAGCCAATATGAAACTATGTTCATATGTTATTTATGTATTGTGATGTGTTGTACTATAACTCTAAGCTACTATAGGGGTGATTTGTTCACCTAATAGATGTCCCCCCTCATTTGGGGTACATACGATGATTGTAGGAGAAAATAGTCTAAAGGAGAGGACCCTGATCTGATATTCATTTATGAAGTTGATATCTACAGGGGGTTAGGGGATGTGCATGGTAGAAACCAAGGAACATGCAATCAGTATGCGCTAGTAAACATGTGTTAGTGAAAATAAACTAGCATGCAAGAGAATAAAATCTAACAAGCAACTAGGAAGACAATATGGACCACGAAAAATGGGTTTGAAACATGGGAAATCACTCAAAATGTCACAAGACAATCAAGTCTGAAGCATCCAAAAGAATACAATAATCAAACAAGACATAGGGCATAGCCTGTAAACAATAGAACATAAAAACAAGCAAAGAGTGACTGATAACCATGGTTGTATTGATACTACAAGACAAATGCTACACATGAGACACCCATTAACATGTTAGAAAGATAAGTAGTATGTTAAATCATGTATAGATCAATGATAAGTAAAGTGAATGTAATGAGAAGTAGTATATAATGCGACAATAGAACATGTGATGTATGAATTATAAGAGTAGAAAAATTAGATGCCCCCAGGAGCCTCGGTGGGACTAGTAAAGAGCTATGTTAAGCATCATGCATCATGTATGAATCTGTGATAGGTCCTGCATTCACCTCAAGATACCAAGTGAATGCACATGTATTTATAGAAAAAGATAATGACATACTAAGAATTTGGCTAACATAGTAAGAAAAGTGCAACATGTAAGTAGTATAAGCAAACAAGAGTAAATGTAACCAAGATATGCAAATGTTGTGTGAGTTTGATGATGTGATATGTAAGGTGTGAAAATGATAGGAGCATCGTTTCTCCCTAGTGGATGTGTATGAGATGAGGTTCATTAATAAATGCTCCCTCAATAGTCAAGAATGAACCATAGAACCAAAGTGTGTCATCAGGAATGATTGAATGGTGTGAGAGTAGATATATCGTGAACTGTTGAACGTGAAATGTGTATTATGTGAGGTTCATCAATGAATTTTTCCCTCAATAGTTAAGTGTGAACTGTATCAATAGAGTGTGCCATTAGGTAAGGATAATACAATGTGTGTACCAAATATGTGAGTATGCTTGAAAATATTAGACATGAAGTGCAAAGTGTGAAGTGTATTAGTAGACACTAGAGACAACTGATAATGATGGAAGGGGGAGTAAGTGTGGTGCCCCCCAAGTTTGTATATTAGGAACTCCTGGTAAATAGATGTGATCATTATAAGCAAGAATATCCAGAGTATGTATAGTGCACGAAATGATGTGTATTTTATATATGAAGTAGTATGTGTACCATGAATATAAGGATTCATAAGTAAACATGAGTAACAAAGTGCATATGGAGAATTATAGAAGTGTAGAGAGATGTAGCAGGGTGTACCCATAGTGTAGATATGAGAAGGTGCTGCTAGAAAGATTGACGTGAATTACAAAGCAAGAGTAATGTATAGTTGCGTATGTGAATCATATAGATAGACAACTATTGATTAGAACATATGACTATAAGGGGGGAGATTTTGATGCCCCCAAGTGTGTGAGTAATGGATATTTATGTGATGATGCGAGAGGGACAATGCCATGATGAAAAAATTAGAATAGGTAGGTAAATGCAAAAGCTACTAAAGGATATTGCCAACATGGTGAGGGGAAAACCTGATAGAGTCTAAGATCTGAACTAGTGATTAAGAAAATATTGAAATAAATAAAAGCTAAATCTAAATATGTATCAACATAATGATATAAAAAATTAAGTACAAATTTGATCCAAGCAAATAAGCACTTTAAATTCGAAACCTTAGTTGCAAGAGAGAGGATAAAGTACTTAGTTGATTTGCAATGGTGCCAAAGATGTGTCGAGTGGGAAAACTAATGAAACAGGAACTCAGAGCTTTACAAATGAACCTAGGAAAATGTAGAAGTGTCAGGAATGCTAGGAATATGGTGGTTATATAGGGTTAGGGGCACCAAGGGCATCAAGGACCTCTTCTGGGTGCCTGTGACTTCTTAGAAGCTGTGAAACTTAATTTATAAGGGTCATAAGATGTTCACTATTTTTAAATTTTGATCACCTGTACTTTGCTAGACCTCACCATTATTCACCTGAAACCTACAAGAAGAAACAAACACCTGCAAAACCCAAAAACACATCAAATCCTAAAAATAAAAAGATGTGAATGGGGAGTCGGATTAACCCCGACAGTCACCCAATGGAGTGAACGTACGATCTAGGTACTGCACTACATTTTAGACTCCATGTATTTCTATGTGTGTGTGTGTGTGTGTGAAGAATCATGCCCTATGTGTCTTTTTTGCTAGTCACACTTGAATAACGGGTAATATCTAGATGTAGAAGATGTAGATAGATGTGTGCATGGAAAAATGAACTTCCTCTCCTATGAAGTGTATGCAGAAGAATGCAGTCCATTGTGTGGAGCTAGATGGACGCTTAAGTGCTCTTAGAATTCTCTTGGATGCAACCTTAGGTGGTGATAGATAATGCTTAGTGCTTGGTCCTTTATTATGGTCACATAGCTTTGTATTTATATGATTCCCTTGTTTGAATTTCGTAATTAACCACTTAAAGGGCGACCCATAAGAAATAAAGATGTCCAATAGTTAGAAAGGACCCAAAAGAGGCGACCAAGATACAAAGAGGCTGGGGGTGCCCAGAGGGGAGGAGAGCACCTAACACTGGCATCCTGGCTTGGCGCTGGTGTACCACCTTGGAGAAACTAAAGTATCAAAGGTCAGACTAGGTAGTAGGGTGTATAAGACCAAGAAGGAAAGCAAAAAGAAAGCAAAGAGGCCAAAGACAATGGTCAATTAGTATTTTTCTTGCTTAGGAATCATATGAATAGTGGTATGTGATTAGGACCTATTAATGTACCCAAAGTGTGTGATTTAGTGTCTACAAATGGATGAATAGGAAGTGTATAAGTAATAAAAATGTACCCATTATGAGAAAATAGAATAGATGTAACATTGTGCGTGTTGGAAATAGTGGAAAAAGTAAGTGCAAACATAAGGATTAGTATGTGAGTCAAAAAATGTGTAACATATGTAATGCTAGAAGGCTCATCAGTAGGAATGTCAAATAATGGAGGTATAGAAACAAGACTCTTCTGAAGTAATAGGTGTAATTTGGGAATATCATAAGCAATAAAGTAATATAAATTATCCCATATGAGTTTAGACAGAAAGGTGAGGAGATCGGAAGCACTGAGCATATGATCAATAGAAGTGTATCGAGAGTGAGACTCAATGGGAGGAGTATCATGGGTAAAAATAGAGAATTAATAATGTATATCAGTACCACTAGGGTGCATCCCAAGAGGATAATGATGTAAAATTTAGATAATGTCATGAACATCATGTGTAAGAGGCATATCACAAGGAGTATCAACATGAGGTGCAGAATGTAGTATAACAGTATCCATAGAAGAAGGTATATCAAGGGCATTTTGTGATTTGGTAAAGGTAGAAATAAGGGTATATATAGTATGTAACCAAGGACAACATAGAAGGATAGTATAAGGAACATTATGAGACATAACGTGACACATAACATTAAGAGTGCAAGATCCCATAGTAAGGGGAAGAGAGATTGTGCCCAACACTTGCCTAGGTATATCATTAAAGCCACATATACAAAGAGTAGATGGATTGAGATGAGTAGCAGAAATTCCTATTTGATGGAGAAAGGACATAGTGCATATGTTAAGACCAGATTTAGGATCAAGTAGGACACACTTAACAAGAAGATTATGAAGTTGAACCTGGATATATAACAGGGAAGCATTAGAGTCAAAGGGATGGGAAGCCATGAAAGATCTGATAGTCGGCATGTAAGGAACGAGTTCACCAAATGATTTAATATAAATGTAATTAAAGCTATATTTCATAGTAACTAATGTAGTGTATGATATACAAGTAATAAAATACAGTAAATGGAAAAGCAACAAATAAACAATGATATGAAACCCTAAGGAAGAGAGGCAGAGGAGATGACTTAGCTGATTTTCTAGTGATCAGGAAGTGTTCTAGACTACGGAACTGTTGAAACAAAATGAGAAGAGTGTCATTAAGTCTTTTTGGAGGCTTTGTAACCTAGAAATGTGCATGACATGAGTGCCCACAGGAGGATAGGAACGTCAGAGCGCTAGTGACTAGATCTGGACACTAGTGTCCACCCAGATGCTCAGGTTATAATCTTTTAAGTGCAGGAGGAACTTCACTATTAGTCTGTATTTTTCACTCCTATCTTGATCCAATATCACCGATTTTACCTATAACCCACAAAACAAATTGTCTACCTACACATACCCACAAACCACATCAAATCTAATAAAAAATATGCAGAATGTGGAGTCGAAATGACCTTGACCATCACCCAAAGAGTAATGTTATGACCGAGCATTGCACTACATCTCAGAATCCATGTAGTTATGAGTGAATTGTTGTGTAATGATTCCCTAGGATGCCCTTGTGCAGGTTACACAATGATAATGATCTAGATCTAGAATATACCAAATGTATAGAATGTGTGGGATGGAATAGAATACATTTCCCCTCCTATGTTGTGTATGCAGAGTGATGTAGCCCTTGTTCCTTGAGTGAATGTTCTAGATGAATGCTTTGTAATGCACTTTTTTTTCCTTTGGATGTAAGCTTAGGTGATAGTATGTAATTCTTAGTGCTTGGCCCCTTATTTAAGAGCTATAACTATGTATATATATGATTCACTTGTTTGAATTTTGTAATCGACAACTGGAAGGCTGACACAAAAGTATAAAATATGCCCAAGAAGTAAAAGAAACCCAAAAGAGTGATAAAAAGGGAGAAAGGTTCAAGAGCCCCTAGGTGCTAGTGTCCTAATTGGGTGCTATTTTTCAAGGTTATAAAAGATAAATTAGTCAAATACCAACAGGGTTATAGGGTGTGTAAGGTCAAATAAAATTATAACAAACAAATCGAAAGGCCTAAAAGACATTTTCAATTACTAGTTTTCTTGATTAGAAATCATGTATATATTAGTATGCTCTAGGACCTAGAAATTTACCCAAGTGCATAGATTTTGTGTCTATAGGTATTCCTAAGTTTGAGTAGTAGAGTATCTTTTTGCTCAAGGAAATTAAGCAAGAGTTGATTGGAAGTCTGCACATATATGATGTGTGTTTCAATACTTTGATCTCTAAGTTGTATTATGAGATCCACATGAATCAACATGCACAATGGTTTTTTGGAGGATTACTTATGTCATTTAGACATTCCCTATCCCATAAGACCTTCACAAATCTAAGAGAAACATTTGAGGTGGATCTACAAGTATAAACATTTGAAAGTATAGATGCAGGGGTCAACCCATTCATGGAATCTCAAATTACATATATAGTGATCCAATTGGAGAGGTTAATTACAAATTCCAGGGAGACACAATGTAATTTGGTGCAAAAATTGTGAAGTGGAAGGCCATATGAAGATAAAATTCCCTTGTCAAAGTGTGAAATCCTTTCTTCAAGCATGTGAGATATTGAAGGAAACCTTGATGTAAGGAACTACCCATGTTGCTTGAGCATGCATTTCATAAAAATGTGTCACTTTATTGTAATATTTGTGATGATAAAACACATAACACAAAGTATTATTGTGTGATTAATCAGATTCATGAATTTTGATCCCCTGGGATTAGGAAAACAATGGTGGGAAATAACAATGAAGATTACAGTGGAAATTCACGACGACAAGGTGGTTCTAGGAAGAAATAAATGAGGAGGAAAAATATTCCCACCATAAACTTATTAAAAATTTGGTTCACTAGATCACTACCAACGTAAATTCCTAGTCTTCTAAGTTTTCATGTATTTTCAAAAGGAGAAATAACTTAATATTTCCCTGATCTATACGCACTTATGAAAGAAAAGAGTGAGAAGAGCGCAAAAATGATCAATATTGTGTGACTATATAGAATATTATCAACCCAAGGTTACTACACCAAGTTCAAATCCATCCCCTAAATTAAAAATCACTACCAGATGAAATGCAACACACACACACACAAGATTCCACGTACCCCTTTAGAGAATCCAAGGCAAAACCAAATTTATGTAGGGAAAGGATACCCTAATGGAAGACACCAAAAATAAGTGCTTTAAGAAACCAAATAGTTGGTTCGTGAACTCTAGGGTGAAATTAATTTCCTAAGATAATATGTAAAAATCGAGAATGAAACACTAAGGATCGTAGAGGTTAAGAAAACAAACAAGGAAAAATTTATAAAAGTAGGAAAAAATTTCACACGGAAGGAGTTATTCCACTACTTGGTAAGTTATTATCTCATCAAATTCAAAATTTTGAGCACAAAAAAATTATGTCATGTGAATAAGAAGAATATAAATGCAACTGAGGTTGAGGAATTTGATCGCAAAATACTTGTTGGAACATGTGTGGAGGGCTCGAACATAAATGATATATTAGTTTATATGTGCATGAAGGTTAATATCTTGACAATTGATGCATGGAACAAAATGGGGTATCATGTGCTCCATCCTTCTCCACACATCTTGTTCATAGCTAAAAAAATGCAGGTCATGCCAATAAGTGTGTTGAAAAATGCTATCGTCATCATTATAGGAGTCAATTTGAGGTGAGTTTAAAGTCATTGGATTAACAAAAGCATATAACTTTCTAGTGCTACTTGGTAGGAATTGGTGTTATGGAAATAACATGGATATGTGTTTTAAGAAGTGTTACATTAGTTTTTAAAAACAACACACAACGCATTCACACACATGGATGCTAACCAAGGGGGGCCTTCGTAGAAAATGTCAAAGAACGTGAAAATTTGGAACATATTTAAAGAATCAAAGTAGAGGGTTTTGGGGACTTTGACCCAAACCAAGGAGGATAATTATAATGGAATAACACACAATCTATGTTAGATACCACCAGTGTGGCATGCAATAATTGGGTACATGACTCCTATGAGTTGATCGGAAGAGATTATGGAATTTTTTACTCCCATAGAATGCAGATGGTTAGCATGATGACTAAAGTTAGAGGAAAGTGTATAAGAAGGCTAGGTAGGGAGAATAATAAGCTTGTGCCATAATTCCATGGTGGAGAATATGTCCAAAATTTTCTAAAAGAGTTTGAAAACTAGGTGCCACATGAACAAGTGTGCGTTAATTATATGCCTTATAATTTCAAACGGAGAACACCAGGATGATGGGTGACTCATATCCCATCTATTAAAACATGGGATCAAGTTATGGAGGCTATGCATGCTAGATTTGACAAAAATGTCCTTATGTGCAAGCTACCCAGTTATAGTGGAGTCAAAAATTTGGAAGAGAATCTAAGAAAGTACGACAAAGTTTAGAAAGAAGGCACAATTTATCTAAATATAACCTTTTTGATGCATATCTTTTATCATACCTTGCATGTTTGGGCACACGCTTCGTATGTTGATAGTGAAACATGAAGGGAGACTTATTAGTGGGAAGCCGTAAAAGGTAATTTTGTAAACATTTTTCATTTAGCTTAACTATGCCTAAATTGGATGACTCTCTCCAATGTATAAAGCATGCCATTTTAAAAGATAATATTGTAAGGGGGAAGACATGCTAAAACTCTGTAAGGAGAAGGATTTAGTTCTACCAAATATTTTTAAAGTACAAAGTAAAAATAATGATTCAAGTGAAGAAGATGAAATAGTGTGGCTAGAGCAACATTGACGATGTATGGGGAAAGAAAAGATGGTACTGCATAATGATGAAGGAAGTAGTGATAATCAATTAAATATAAAAACTTATAATGGGTCAAGAGAAGTAATTAAAATAAGAAGGATTCAGGAGTGAATACCCATCGTGATCCATTGAAGTATATCAAGTTGAATATAGGTACATATGAGGTGATAAATGAGGACAATTGGAGACTATTGGATGGAAGAAAAGGTGTTCAAAATCACTAAAATTTTGTGTGATTATGAGGATTTTTTCCTGTGAAGCTACCAAGAAATAAAAGGATTGCATTCTTCACTAGGGAAGATGTAATTCAAGTTTATTAAGGGTGTAAAACCTATCTGAAAATGACCATATAGGATGAACACAAACTTACGCGCCAAGGTGAAAGTGGAGATTGATAATGTGTTTTCTGTGGGGGTTATAATACCAATGAAAGAATTAGAATGGGTTAGTATGATAGTTATAACTATAAAAATGATGAGTGCATCAAAATATGTGTAAACTATTAACAACTAAACTTAGTATGCGTAGTACATCCTTTCCCAACGCCATTTATAGAATAAATTATAGAAAGTGTGACAAGGTGGGGAATATACACCTTCACTAATGGATTTTAATCATATCATTAGGTTCAGATCATAGAAGAAGACCACGCGAAAATAAATTTTGCAACTGAATGGGAATCATTTGCATACACTCCAATGACCTTTGGGCTTAAGAACGTGTCAACAATTAACCCACACATTGTAGTAATTGTTGGAGGTCAAAAGTGCACCCTAGATTTGATCATAGGAATATCAATACTTTTTCTCAACATAAGACTATCTCCCAGTATGGGACTTGTATCTTGAGATAGACCTCCAGAGAAGGTTGGTTCCTCTATTTTACGAGTTAGGATAATCCATTGAATACACCCTAATCTAATGATAAAACTACTCTTACAACTAACCTACACTAACACATACAAGGGACCATGGAGAGAGGGAGAAGGAAAGAGATGCAAAACAAAATCCTAAGCTAACAAGGGTTATGATAGCACCCAAAAATAAGTTGGAACTCCTCTTATTCCAAGTGATGAAAATTCAAGTTTTCATGATGAATATTATGAAGATGCACAAAGTTTTAATGTGAGAAAGTGAAAGAATACAAAATATGCAAGAGGGCAGAGATATTCACACAAAACATAGAGTATTCGAGGGAAAGAAAGAAACCATACTTACATTAATTGATCCTTTACAATTTACACACAAAGCTAAGGCAAGAAAATCTACATTTGTGAGTTGTAGAGATCGAAAGCATGAAGTTTCAAGTTATCCAGAGAAAATCCCAAAAAAGTGCTAAGGAAGACAATGGGAGAAAAACCCCTACAATGTGTGTGAGCACTTACATTTATACAACTCGTGGAAGGGAGAAAGAGAAAAGGAAGAAAAAATAAAGGACTGTCATGTTGAGTACAATCTCTTGAAATTGTGTTGGAAAAGCATGGGCACCACGATTTCTTGTAGCATTAACTTATAGTAAAAACATAAACACCATTTAGAGAGATCCAACTACCACAAAACGGTACTTGATTCAATCTCACACCATCATACTGTACAAGATAATGCCATACTTCATTAAATTTGGGTGTTTGAGGTGGTGGGTTGTCTATTTTAGAAATAGGCACAACTTTGAGATCTTCCGCGGAAGTATGATTCTCTAGTATTATCTACGGATTTACTTAGTTCATGGTTTAGTGTGGATTTTCATGTTTCCTAAATGTTGAGAGAAACTTTCCCTACTTGGTGTTGCTTGAGTGTTCCTACACTCTATTGTTAGACACTTCTCCTATGACAAAAAGGCATTTACTTCTTCCATTATGTGGAACTCTATCTGCAACTATATCCCTTCGTTCCGCGGATCATGAGAACTCAAAAAAAACTATGATTTTGGGAACTTACGGTACACTAAATTAATGTCTCATGGTTTCCAACCTTAGTTGCATTTGAAATTGTTTTCATATTTTCATGCAGTGCCTTGATTCACCACCCTATTTCACATCGTGATACTCATCTTGGCAGAATTCATCCCCAGTTTCACAAAACTGAAAAAATCCATGGAATGCTATGTCTTCTAAGTCCGTGTAACACTGTGTTTCCATGTCGTGAAGCAATAACTACTTTTTCATTCCTTTTCTCTGTGGATCCTGTCCTTAGATAATTTCTCCATTCTTTCATGGCATGTGAATTCTATGGTGATCTAACTTACCTTTAACTCACAAGAGACTGATTTAATACCCATGGAATATTGACTTCATTGATGCCACGAGGGTCCAAAAAACCTCTGTGAAACACCAATTCTGCCAAAATCTGCTTAAGTCCCAAATGCTCATTTCTTTTGTCCCGTGGGTTAGGAGAACCCATGAAATATTAAATTTTCACACTCCTCAAAAGACTGACTTAGTGTCTTACGAATTTTCATAATTAGAAAAATTGTCTAAGTCGCAACTTAGATGAATTATTCAAAATGCATGGGGGTGCAATTTTAGAAAACTATTTATCGACATCCAAGGGATATATGCCTACTATATAATTGAGACCAATAGTCTTAAAGCATCCATTGGGAATGGAGTTGAGAACAATCTTGAAAACTGATCTCAAACCTTTAAACACTATCTTTCAGATCTGTAAGAACTTAGCATTGATTAAAGATGGCCTTGTGGAGCTGAATATGTACATTAAAAGTTGCTCCAAATTTCTTACTTCTACCATGGGACCTTCTCTGAGATGACTCACGTATGGTTACAAGGGGAATCTAAAACCTATGTACAAAAGGAAAACTATACATGTAGAGAGTGTACAAGAACTTATTACAAAAGAAGATGACCACCCTGTGAGATTGAGGGGAAGACACTCAACTAATGATCAACACACAATAAAGGAAGGGGACCTCTAACAATAAAACAAAAAAAAACATAAGTATTTACAAGATACAATGAAATAACTCAATGGAAAAGTTTAAGATGAATCCCATTGAATTGTATTTGTAATGCCTCTCCATCAAGATTGGATAACTCAAAAGAGTTGGCCACTTTGCAAGTAGTGATGATGTATGGCCTACTCTAAAGTGCATAAAACTTAGAGTGCCACCACAGTTTTGCTTTTTCCAAATCACATTTGATGACTATATCATCTTATTTGAAAGCTTGTGACTTACCTTTCCAATCAAACCACCATTTGGTTGAATTTTGATGCTCTTTTAACCTGGTCATGGTGGATTTCCTTAATTCTTGAAGTTCAACCAACTCCACCACTCTAATTTCTCTTTGGTCTTCATCCTTAAATTCTAACTATTGGGGTATCTCCAATGAAGGAAATTCCAGAGATAAGGGAAGCCTGACCTCTCTAACATATACAATTTTGAAAGGAGAATATCCAAATGCCTTTTTTGATGTGATTATATTAGCCCAAAGAGCATTTCTCACCTTAGTATGTCACTTTCTTTGATTGAAATCTATATTATTTTTCATGATTTTGATTAGGTTCTTGTTTCTGGATTCCGTCAGGCCATTACCCTGAGGGTAGTAATTGGAAGAGGTCTTCAAATATATCGCATGTCTGAGAGCCAAATCAGAAATTTAGAACCCAGGAAGGCCTTTGCATTATCAGAAATAATGGTTTGGGGAACCCCAAACCTTGTCACAATATCATCAAGGAAATCAAGGATGGCATATTTAGTAGTCTGCTTAAGCGGTATGGATTTGGTCCACCTGGTAAAATAGTCAGTTTTTGTCAAGACCCACCTATATCCCTCACTTGATAGAGGATTAACCATGCCTATAATGTTAAGCCCCTATTGAGAAAAGGGTTCATCCTCCTAAATAGGATGAAGGGGAAGGGCCATCATCTTCCTTTTATTAGTGAATAAAGTATATTCTTTACATTTTTAACCCATTGATGTACATCTACAAACAATATGGGCTAGAAGTATCCCGCCTTCATAACTTTCATTGTTGTGTCCTTAGCTAATAAATGTCTACTTGAGAAACCATTGTGAAATTCCACCAAGACTTTTTTTACCTACTTTCCATCAATATACCTTAACAATGCTCCATCGAGGGTCCTTTTGAAAATAAACACACCAATCAATGCACAGAGAACTAATTACAACATCAGGTGTCTTCTTTTTGCTTTGTTTAAACCAAGAGGGTAGCCTCTAGTTACAAAGAATGTTTTCATATCGTTGATCCAACTACCACAACAAGGTTGATATCCTTTGTCTTGTAGAAGTTTTGTGTTGCATGGAAACTCAAACGTTCCAGGGATCTTCTATGCTATGTGGGTTTCCATCATCTCATAGACTTGTAACACTCCGGGTATCTTTTTTGGTTTTTCCTTGTTCTTTCTGAATGAAGAAGGAGGCTTCTTACGCATCTAAAGTAATTTTCTCATGAAGTGTTCTACCTCTTACCAAAATTGTGGCTTTGATGGTTACATCATATTCCATAATCTTAGTTACACATCCAACCCTTTTCTCACTGATTTTTACTCCCATGATAAAGTCTTTCACACTAGGATGTGAGACTAAAACTTTGATATGGTTAGCAGAAAGCGTGATTTTTATTTTTTTTAGAGCTCTCATGATAGTGAAGACATGCTTCTTAGTGTGACTATATTTTAGCTTAAAATCCTTCAATGTTTGACTAAAGAACACCACTGACTACTATGATCCTTTATAGATTTTGTGTTAGAATTGCGACAATCTTTCTATTAGCCTCATATACATAAAGTATGAAATCCTTTGAATAGTCAAGGTTGAAAAGGGTGGGTGGTTGAGCAATAGCCTATTTAATCTTGATGAATCTCTCTTTTTCTTCTTCAGTCCATTTGAAAACCACATCCTTCTTGAGCATTAAAGTAATAAGTGAAAAGTCACACAAAATTAGGAGTGAACCTCCTAAAAAAATTTATCTTTCCCATGAAATACCGCAAACCCTCTTATGAGTTGGTAAAGAGAGAGAGAGAGAGGATGATAAAGATTCTTTCAGGGTTAATAACAATACCATATTTTGAAACAACATGACCCAAAAATTTACCCTGTGGAATTACAAAAATACACTTCTTGGGGTTAAGAGATACCCCAAATTCCATATATCTCTCAAATACTTTCTCAAGATGAATGATATGATATTTACTCTCCTATGAAAACACTGTGACATCATCCAAGTAGATGAGGATGAATTCATTTATGCATCCTTTAAAAGTAATATCCATTAGACCAAAGGGGATATTATGATATGTATACATTCCCCACTTGGTTTTTCTTATCACGTGAATTAACTATCCCAAAAATGCAAAATTTACATCATGACAACGAAGCCACAAGATGAAAACATGCTTCAAAATCCTTCTGAATCCCTCTCCCAGTTATCTTACCTCCTATTTCATGGTCACCTTTTCCTTTAAAGTACTCTTTATTCCTTCGATGAACATTCATAATTTTTCAAAATGGTGTGATGAGGTCAATTCTTCCATCCAGTGTAGTATAATAGAAGACTAGCTCTCTGACAGGTCTAGAAAGGCCAATTTTGGTCATTTCGGGGCCTATGTGCATCCTCTGCGAAGGTTATGAAAAAGTATTAAACATATGGAGGTGGTATAGGAGAGTATTGAAGGTTTTGGAAGTATTTAGGAATATTTAGGAAATATTTGATGATTCAGGGACAATCTTCAATAATGGGTTTTTAGGTGCCAGGAATGAACAGTCAAATTATGAACCTGGACTTCTCTAGATGATTCCAAGAGCTCTATAAGGAGTTAGAAGGAAATAAAATATGAAATTGTAAATATTGAATAATTATCTACATGGTGGTAGCATCAAATTTTATCTAAGGATGATTTCTTGAGACAATTCAAAC
The DNA here is from genome assembly GCA_019776745.2 of Taxus chinensis. Lineage (NCBI taxonomy): Eukaryota > Viridiplantae > Streptophyta > Pinopsida > Cupressales > Taxaceae > Taxus > Taxus chinensis. The sequence goes on from CM034147.1 coordinate 676,199,458, forward strand.
ATTACAGAGGCCCCTCACGGTTATAAAAAAAAATGGGTCATTTTTTGGATTTTCAGAAATAATAAAGGTATTAAAGCCTATTCCATTAGTCTTAAAATTGACTTTAGATTCAAATTCATATAAAATTTGACCCTAAAAGACCATCCTGGAGCCTCCGGTGTAAAAAATTATGTTTTCAGGCTATTTCAGGTAAGCTAGTGCAATTCCTAGCTTTCTAAAAATGGTAAGGCACAATTTTTTATTCATCTTGTCCCCATTTCCCCCTAGGGGACATGGGGGATATGAAATAAAAAAATTTCACCCTCATCCTCCTCCCATAGGTACACTTTAGAGTGTTTGGTTTCCAATGTGTCCTGTTTGTCCCCTGGGACAAAGGGGACACAAGGGACACAAAAGTGCACCCTCAATCCCTCACCATGGGTAAAATTTTGTGTATATTATGTCCCCCATGTCCCAAGGTGAAAATAAATTATGATTCACGCCCATACTTAGCTCCCAGACACTCACATGACCTTTGTTAGGCTTCACGTGCTTATTTTTCAGCTCCCATGCTCAACCGATCAGCCACCCTTGTTTCCACTTGAAATCAACCATCTCCATGGGTGAAATTTTGTGTCAAAATTAGACACATTTTCCAAGGGGTATAGGGGAAAAGAAAATGTGACTATGCCCAAGCCCCCTAGCTCCTGATCCCTCATGCGACCTCTCCTAGCTCCGTAGGGTATTTTCCTAGCTCCTCCATCTCACTCACCTTCACTCCTGTGCTTCCACTTGTCTTCATATTGATCCAAGGTGACCACTTGGGAGACATTTATGTCCCTTTTTTCCCTATTGCACCATGAAAACCATATTTAAACCTCATTCAAACTCACATTTAACCGGGGTTAAATCTATGGTCAATAGGTAAGCATAAAAGTGAAATATAACTTGTTTTTGAACTCATTTTATCCACATAGGTCGACCATCCACCATTAGTTTCTATTATAAAACCTTTAAAATCTATATTTTTACTATATATGTTGAAAAATTTCTCCATAACAGCCATAGCCTCCAAAACTTAGTTTTTCTCATATCTCATTAACTCGGAAATCTGATTGCACTAAAAATTTGTCATATTTCTCTTCTCCAAAATGCCTTTGGGAATTATTTTAGTTACATTCCCTATGATTCCCTAGATTTTTTTAATAAAAAATATGAAAATCCTAACCCTAAAATTTTATTTTTTGATTTCTAAGAGTTCCAACAGACGAAAAATAGTGAAAATTGGAGCACAAGATCCTGTGAAGCCGAACATAGTGACGATGATTTCATCGCAATCCAAAACTGGTAAGTTCAAATTTATAAAAATAACATATGATATGAATATTTTGATTCTAAAAATATAAATTTTCCCAAAATTGCAAACTCTCAACATTTAGAACATCCAAAAACAATGAGAAACACTAAACAAGGTTAATCGGGCAACTTTCCAAAAATAGTAATTTTTAAAAAAACAGATGTACCAAAATAGAAACTTTATAAAAATATGAAATCATCATCATTAAGAGTAAAATAATTGGATTAGGACCTCTTAGAGAATAAGGATTGTGCAAAATCCTGAAAAATTCTAAAAATATCAGCTCCTGACCCCACCTGCTAAAAATAAAAAGTTTCATATTCTAGTGCAGAAAGTTGTTGGCTCCATTTTCACTCATCTTGTTGATTTTTGGAAACATGAAGTTAAAATTATTAGGTATAGAACCCATTTCAACACTATTCACTGAGTATCTAGGTGTGGGTGATAATGATGTCACTCACATGGACCTAGAAGACCTAAAAAATAGGATGCTTGGAGGACCAAGAGAACCTGTCAAAGATAATATTTTTCACGAGTGGATTGTTTGTAGCAGGGGCCATCCTTTGTCAATACAAAGTAAAAAATTAATGCTAGCATGTTCTCAGCACTATGAACTAGATTCTAGAATAGTAAGGGTGGATGACAACTCCATCCTTGCAGTGCTCACCCTGAAAGGCATCTCATAATGTATGCAGATTCCAACTGGCAACAACATGGTCATAATCTCAAAAGATTTTTCATCTCGCGAGTGGTTGAAGACTGAATCATACCTCTAGGGCCTCACACTAGGATCATGGTTGAAACAAGGAAGGAAACCCTCTCATGTGCTGAAGAGTCTGTCAAGAAGTGAGTTTCATGAGGGTTACTTGGATGTAATCATCTTGTTAAGTAGGGTAATGGGAAAGGAGACAACGAAGGACTTTCAAGAGTGGATGGCCCAATTCATCCTCATTTCCACTGAAGGGAACCAAGTGGTATATTGGAGACAAATCATAAGTGACAACATTCACCATCAATTACTCCAGTTGTTAGTTACCAAGGAAATTCATGATGACCTCATACCTGGTGTATGCTCTTGCCAGCACGATACTGTTCAAAGGCCTAACTCTTACTCAAAATTTTTCTCTGAAATCACCAGATTATGAAAGGTACCCTTTTCTCACTCTCAAAGAAAAAAATCATCATTTTTCCAGGGTGAATGATGCATTCACCATGTTCGTCACCTAATTGCTAGAAGGATAACCCAGAACTGAGGTTATCTTCTCAAGCCGTAACATTTATCAGAGAGACATGGATGTTACTTCACTCAGTTCTCCACCTTTTCCTATATCATGGTTTCAGGATTTGAACCTCACTCCTCACAAGCTCCAAAGATATCTCGGTGACAAAATAGTGATGTTCAAGTTACATAGGAAACTTTCTCAAGTCCACAACAGGTGCAAGAACCATAAGAAAAAAAGGTGTGTTTTCCCCATTTCTCTTGGTATTTATTCATGCAAAAGTGTTGTAGATGCCTCAAATATTGAAGATTCATTTTCCTCCCTTGATCCTCTATTCATACACATCCAAAGCTGATTTTGACATCCAAAACAATCCTGAAACATTCAATCTCCCTGAGTTGCACCACAGTTCCCCATATTGAAGATTATTGGGTCAATTTCCTGGATAATTTTGAGGTAAGGAAAAAAGATCATATGTGAATGACTATTGGCCAAATGAGGAGATTTATTTTTTATTCATTCATGGAAGGTGTGGAAGATGATGGAACTGATTTGTTTGATCCATGAGTATCAAGTGGTGAAGTCCTTCACCTCTTCCACCAGTCTCATGGAGTGTTCGTGAATCAAGTAGATATCAACGAGAGAACTGCACCGTGGTGATCCAGAGATCTAAAGAGTGGTTCAAGAGAAAGAGGGTTACATTTCATAGAATCTAGTGGTCTTCACACTCTCTCAAGGAAAACATCTCATCTCTCATTTGAAGGCATGTAAGAGATCCACAAGCTTCCACTCACTCAGGGGATCCCACAAAAAAGGAAAACATTGGATACCGAAGGCCCTCACTATAAGAGATTACACAAGAAAGAAAAAGTCACTAAGGACCCTGCCAAAGATCTCAAGTAAGGAGAGATTAGATCCTTTGCAACTCTAATTCCACATCAATCACCAAGGATCTCTTCCTCTGCTACCGAGTCAACTCACCAAGTGCAAGAGGTAACCCTCACCCTGAACCTGAAGACTACAATCATGCCTAGTATAAAACCTATAACAATGAAGATCTTTCCATGGATCCAAGAGCTGATTGTAAGTGAGCCTCAAATAGTGCAATAAGTAGTGGTACCATACTTTGAATCCATTTCAAATATCTGTAAAGGAAAAATGAGGTAATAAATCCCAAGTGACTTCTCATTTTTTTAGTGGTGTTTCTAGAAAACCAATATGTATAAGTTTCCCATCCAAAATGTAATAAATCCTATCAAGGAGATGAATCAATTAGATTATGAGATGACAAAAATTCCCTTAGGGCCAAAACACATGAAGGGGATGCATCATTTTTTAAGGAGTTTTTGCTCATTGTCTGCTAGTAAGAAACGAAGAGTACAAAGGGAAGATAAAATAGTTGGAAGAACATGTGAAAACCCTCACTTCCTATGTTTAGTCATTCATGGATCCTAGTGTCATCCCATATCTCCCTACCAAATATGTTACCTTATCAACAACAGTTGATTCAACAACAAGTCAATCAAGAAGGTCAAGGTCATACTCAATGAAGGAAGGGCTAATGACAGGTGGGTCAACAAGATTCTCGAGAAAGGTAAAACTTTGTTACATAAGATCCTTTCATTTTTGATTTTGTGTTTACCACCACCATGAAGGTGAAGATGACAAAAGATGAAATTGAGAAAGAAAAGGATCATTGGGACCAAGTGCTTCCATTGGTGATAGAGATGGGTAACCTTGACTCTTTTGTGTTGGTAGGAAAAAATGTGTTCAATTCTATAACTGAAGAATATGTCCCAAATTTGGTCTCAAACATTGGTTTCCCAATATGAAATTTTGAACAATGATCTCGAGGAACTTGACACTTGTGATGAGTTCACTTCACAAATTGGGAAAACATAAGCAATGGAGTGCAGAGGCTTGGAGCACCTCCAGTGAATGAGAATTCCTCAATGGAATATATTCTGAAGCCATTTGAAGAGTTGGTCAGGAAAGTAATAGGAGATCCCTTCTCCTTCAATGAGGACACCTTGGAGTCTCTCAAGAAATCTATATGTGTTATATCTAACACTACTAAGGAGCACCAAAATTGGTTCAAGTAATGCAAAAACATCAACACTACTTCTAAGACTTGGATCAAATCCTTGAGCTTTGTGCACATCCCTCAAGCATAGAAAGTGGCACCTGCAACAACATGCTTCAGTAAGGAGTTCAAGGATGAAAAAATTTTCCCAGGTTCCCAAAAACTTCATCAGCATGCAGATCTTCATCAGATGGATGCTTCCCTCCATGGCGCATGATCTTCTCCCCCTTTTCTTCTCTCCTCCTTCCTTTCTCTCTCATGTTATAATTTCTTCATTGGGAAGGTACTTTTCACTTTTTGTCTTATTCATTTAAATGTGACCTATAGTGAAACATTGTAATGAGTTCTCTTTAATTAATAAAAATGGACTCACTTTTCTTTCTTAGGAATGTGAAAGGTCACAAGTTGTAAGGGTAAGTGAAAATTCATGTGGGGGTAGATGAAGAGTCTTTTTGTAAAGCTATATATTTGGATGACTCCCTCATTCTAAAGGGTTGTCAATTGTGAGTCTCTAAGTAGATAGCTTATTACACTACTAAGAAGCAAACAAAAGATAACATTCTTCCATTTCCTTTCTCTATGTTTCCTCTATTTCTCTACTTGTTCAACTTTTTACACATGATGATCTTGTACAACCAAGGAAGGTGTTAGTATCCTTTGATGAATGGATTAATGGAATTATGTGTCCATGATTTATTGTGTCTTGTCATTTTTAGAAAATTTGTTTTCCTCTAATTGAGTGTGGATTAATTCTAGTTAATGTTTGTGAAACTCTGTTAGTTCCTATTTACAAAATTAACCCCTCTTCCCTAAGTTCTTACTATCCCTTCACCTTACCTCTTAAGTAAACTCCTCCCTTGCACTAGGTGCAAGCAATTTTCCATAGGTCTAGTGGAGTAGTCCTATGTGATCCCTAACTTCATGGCCACCCACATACTTTGTTTTATCTGCATTTAATAAATGGGAGCCTCCCCATCACAAAGAGGAGGGAAATAGTCCCAAAGAATTGGTGAAAACCAACTAATTTGTTCTTGCTTCAAATTATTTCACCAATATTTTTTGGTGCCCACCGTGGGGAATATTTTACTATTTCTGCACCACTCCTAAAACTACAAAATCCATAAAAATCATATATCTTGAAAATAAAAAAATCTGAAATTGAAATTCCTAAGATCCTTGATGTTTACTCTACACTTTTCTCATAATGACCATTCTTGGAAATGCTCCTGTCTTTTAGCCTAACATTATTTTCTTTCAAGAAACTCAAGAAGATCTTATAGCTGATTTGAGTAATTGCATCTGGAATAATAGGGAAATTTTCAATCACTATCACACAACCCTAGAGTTTTGGATTCAAAAGAAGAATATGCACAAGCTTTGCAACATGAAAGAAAAGATCCTAATTAGAAAATAAGGGCATACATTTTTTTAGTTGTATATCAATACTAAAAACTAGCAGAAAGAAGATACATAAGGTTTGCTTGAGTTGGTGGCATAATTGATCCAACATATAAAGATCAACAACTAGCTGATTTTGGACTTCCCATCACTTAATTAGCAAGGAGAACTGGTCAAGAATATTTTCTTTAATTTTATCCTAGTTTTCCTCTTGAAGATCTCATTAAAGAACCAACAATTGAACCACTAAATCTCATTCCTCCAGAAGAAGAGGAAGAAATAGAGGAAGAACCAAAATAAGAAGATATAATGTCCACGTCTGTGCCTTGGGGATAAAACATAGGTCCATTGGCCTTGAACCCTCCATTACATGACCTACCAAAATGATCTAGAAAGAGCTTTATGAAAGTTCAAAGGAGATGGAAAACAACATCCCAACGATCATATCACAACATTTATAACAACTTGTTGGGTGCTGGGAGTAGAATATGAAGATGCTTTAGTCCACCTATTCATGGAATCCCTACAAGATGTTGCTGCGAACTGGTTCTACCACTTATCAAGAAGATCAATCACAAATTAGGTAGGTCTGAAATCAAAAATTTGAAGCTATATTTAAACCAATTGAATATGCCCATGTTCTCCTCACCCAGTTGTTTCAATTGAAGGAGGCCTATGAACCTATGAGAGAGTTTGTAGCCAAATTCAACATGACGCTCTATGAGATACTAGAAGTTGTTAGGCCCACAAAAGATAATCACCTAAGGTTTTTCACCAATGCACAATTGTTGGAAGTTGGTTTCATGCTAAGAAGAAGCTATCATGCCACCTTGGATGAGGTACAAACACTTACAGTTGATGTAGAAGATGATTTACTGATGTCTAGGAAAATCAAGAAAGGTACAAGTAAGGAAAAAGCTTATAGTTCAAGTTCCAGAGCTACAGACTCATTAGTATAAAAATTGGATAATGATGTCCTTTCTCTAAAAATCAAATTACACAAACTTTAATGTATGAAGATGTTCCAAGAAATAATGTTTTAAATAAACAGAGAATTGTTCCTTCACCTAGATGCTTACTATTAAAGCCCCTCTCTGAATGTAGTATGTGGGACTCAGTCAAATGAAGAAAGCGAAGAAGAGGTAACTTCCTAAAGTGAAGAAGAAGAAGGTGAGATGCTAATAGAAGAATTTGGATATGCATAGGTAGGTTTTTGTGAGTATGCATTCTCTTTAGATGATGAATATGAGGAATCTACATGGAAGATATGAATAGTCACTCTTTTTCTATTTTCACTTGATCAAAAGACTCTCAAGAAGGAGAAGTCCTCCAAGCTTAAAGATAAGGAGAGGGAAGATCCTCAAATGGTGACTCTACTTCCTAAAAATATCATAACAAATAGAGGATCTCTGCTCCCCCCATCTTTATAATCTATTAAGAAGATGCATAAAGTTGTTCCCCATTGCAAAGTATCCTCCAAGCAAGGTAAGTCAAATACTTCCACAAATGATGTTTCTACTTCTGCAAAGCATAAAAATGATGAGAAATCCACAATTACCTCATACAAGTCAAACCAAGCCAATTTCTCCTATGCTATTAAAAATCCTTCTCCAAAATTTGATATCATCGACCATGTAAAAAAGGCTAAGGTCCATATCTCAGAGTCTGAATACTTACAAACCCACTCTGAGAAGTTTGAAAAACTTGTTAAATTCATCAAGGGTGGAAGCTCCAAGTCCAAATTTTTATCCAATTCAAAAGTATCCTCTACTCCCAAATGTCCTCTTCCTACTCCCAAGCCTAGCCCAAGCCAAAATCTCATATCCAATACCCCTTCTGCCACTGGAAAGATTAAACCATTATATGTTTCCTTGATGATAAACGAATACCATATGAACAATTGTATCATCAATTTTGGTGCCTCGAAAAATGTCATGCCCTCTAAGGTTGTTCAATCCCTTGATTGAGTCTCTTGCGAGTATTTGGCCATTGTTACTCTGTGAAGACCAAAGAGGTTCCACTAGTTGGGAGCATTAAAGATGAATTGATGGCCCTTGTGGCCTATCCTGAAAAGATGGTGAAGGAAAAAATCCTAGTAGCTTACATAAAAAGCACATAAAAAGCATTAGTACTAGTCAAGGACGAGATGAAGAAACTCCTTCCAGAGCCCAAAATGAAGTACATAGTGCAAAATTCATATGACCCCAAGGATAAAATATTCTTCCAAATTAGAGAGCATGGAAAAAATCATTTAAAGAATTGTGGAAAATTCCATATGAAGAAAGAGGTAATGGGAACTATTTCATAGTTCTGAATGAAGTGATGGGAAACCTATCTTGGAGGGAAGGCCAACAATCATTGTTGAAAAAATTTTGAACATGGAGTTTGATGGAAGTTGTTCTATAATAGGCTTAAGAGCAAGCATTGTATTATCTGTTTCATCGGATTCTTGACAAATTAATGAAATAGATAGAGGGTGATAGGCCAATGAGGAATACTTATTTGTGATGTCAGTTGAAGGTTGTGCACACATTCTAATTTCTTGATCTAATGCTGATTGTGAATAGCTCCCTTTTGGCTAGGAGGAACTACCTGTAAAATGCAAAACAATACCACCAGATAGAGTTAAATAAAACAACGAGTGGACTGCCTAGCAGAAGCTAGATCCGGGAAGCATGATGCTTCCTGAACAGGTTGTTAATCCACTTTTTAAATAACAATATTAATGCTATCCAAAATAAACATGAAATAACAATCTTATTAGAATTGAAATGATTTAGGTATCTCATACAAAACAAATAAGAAAGGTCAAATAAAAGGTGATTGAGGTCAAAACGGGTCAAGTGATGGGCTGGTATTGGGTTGCAGGTCTGATACAGGCTCTAGGTAAGGTCTGGTAAAGATTAGGAGTGATTCTGGGTTGTTAGGGAATGGGTATGAGCTCGTTGGTCTGAGGTATGTTGCCAAACACAGTAACATCGGTTGTGTGACCGATGTCTGATGACCGACGTCAGTTTAGTAGGGGAAGTTAGTAAAAATATCTTAGAAATGGTCTTCAGACTCTCTGTGATTACACAGAGGCTAGAAATGGTGGGGGTGAGGTCGTGAAATGGTCTTAGTGACTCAGAGATGACTAGGGGAGGGTGAAGATAGGTAAAAGGGATAGGTATGGTAAGGTGATGGGTTGGAGGGAGGAAGGAGGTGTACGGATGTATAGAAGAATAAATTACTGAGAGGAATGATGATCTTAATGAAAGAAAATAAAGATAACTGAAGCAGATATTAGGTACTTACTAAAGAATGGATCTGGAGAGTGCAGGTGATGAAAACAATGATGGAAAAGATCCAGAGAGAAGGGATGTCATGTACATGCCATGGCAATTTGAGTCTCCATGTTTCTCTATGTGAATCCATGATCGTGAAGAAGGTGATGGATTGCCGATGGTTGTTGGTAGTGCTCCCGGTGCTTTCCTTTGCCTGAGTGCTTCAGAAATTTGAGTGCTCCAAGTCTCTGTTCGTATGAGATCCTGAATCGAATGACCAACCTCAACAAAGGCTTTTGGAAATGTATTTAACCTAACCAATGCAATGGTTAGGGGACCGACATTGGTTGAGGTATAACTGATGTCGGTTAAGGTGGGAATATCTAGGTTGGCCAAAAATAGCCTGATTGTTGCTATTTTTGGCGTGGTCTTCAATCTTCGTCTGAGTCTCGAGTGATAGATCACGAAGAATGAGTAAGATTCCTCTTAGGTTTGTTAATAGGAGTTAAGTCTAGGTTTAGACTAAGTCCTAGTTGGTTAGGATAGGCTTAGACTTGGTCTTAGGTCATTAATGGGGTTTGAGTGGGTCATGGAGTGAGGTGGCTAGGTGAGTTGGCTGGGTGAGGTGGTCAAGTGAGGATGTTAATTAAATTAATTAAAGTAATTAATTCAATTAATCATGTGCACTATGGGATATGAATAGGTAAGGTATGATTAATTTAATTAACGGGTTTATAAGGGTAGTATGACCTAATTTTGGTGTCTACATTTTGCCCCCTTTTTGTCACGTAGCTTGTATTGATAAGCGACATGCTGAAAAAAATAGGAAGTGATTAGCCCCATGTATGGGTGAGAGTGGGGTTTCCCCAAGTGTGGGTGGAGGTGATCCCCCTCAAACCAGGAATTGATGAGGTGTTATACAGAGTCGGTGAGTGGTTTGATAAATGTGTAGTTGGTGTAAGTTAAGGTAGGTGGGTATGGGAAGGGTATGGGTACTTTGGGTAAAGGGTAATGGTCAAAAACGGGTAATAGGTAATGGGCCAGGGTCAAATTGGGTAATGGGTAAGGGAAATCAAACACACACACACGTATAGACTGCAACACGGTACCAGGTTGAAGAGCTTGCAAACTCTACATCGTCCAAGGTCGATAGGTTTATCCAAACAAGGGTGAAGTGATTCAGGTATCCAGGGTATAGGATATGGTTCCAGAAACACAATGTAGGTTAGGTGTAGGAACGTTTAGGTATGATCTGGTACACCACAGGTTTGTTCGGGATAAACGACACGACAATAGGCAAGGTATGGTTGTTAGGCTAAAATAACATAGGTAACAACATCACAAGGTATAATGAGTACACAAGTTCAATGGTCACAAAAAGTAGGTCAGGTCTAGGTAAATAGGTCGTGACATGGGTAAGGCCAAGGTATAGGTAAAATAACAAATCCCTAAATACAATTAAGGAATTGTATGGGTAGTTTAGGCTTGTGGGTAGGGTATGAATGGGTGTTGGTAATGCAAAAAGGTATGTGGACAGTAATGAGTTAGGTCAAAATAGGGTAAACATGGAGGAAATGGTACTGGTAGATGACCGATGCCAGTTATAAGGTTAACCGACGTTGTTTTGGTATGACCAACGTCGGTCATGTTGGGTTAGGGTTATAAAGTTAAAACTACCATATTTTATGGAATCATTGTTGTTGTTGACTTTGAGAAAATGATAGAGCTGAGTGACTTGTGCATTTTTTGGGGAGGAAAAAGACAAGGTATTGTACTAGGATGAGGTGGAGGTGACTAAGTGGTGAGAGGAGCCAGGTAGACGAGTCCACTAACGCAGTTGGAGATGTGTGATTGGTGGAGAGGTTCGAGGTAGATTTTGGTATGACAGAGGTGGGAGAGGGGTTGGGTGGACCACCTGTTGCAACGGCCAGACGTGCCACCACGTAGGCGACACCTGTGATGAGGTAGGGGCATTTTATACTTTTTGATTTGCTCCAATTGTGTTTTACAATGAAGAAATTTTGGGCGGGAATGTTAATTTTGAAATGTGGGTGAAAAATAGATGAAATCTGGGGGGATGAGGTCAAATATAGGCTAAGTAGGGGGAGAAATAAATGTGGGGTGTAAGTGGTTGGGATTAAGTAGGTTGTAGGTTGTTTTTGTCAATTTTAAGAAATAGAGGAGGGGGTTTTGGTTTTGGGGGTCGCAACAGAGACCAACGTTGGTCAAGGTTTGGCTGATGTTGGTCGGCTATAGCTGACATCGGTCAAGACTAAGGTGACCGACACTGGTTAATCAGAACCGATGTCGGTCAAGGAGAACCGGTGATGGTCCAGGAGACCGGTGCTGGTTAGGGTGAAAGAGGGATAAGGGTAAGAAGGGTTATGTATCAAAAGAAAAGAGGTCAAAAAGGGGCAAGTAATGACTGGTTGTAGAGGGGTAAGGGTAAAATATGGTCATTGGCTAGATGGGATAGGTGAGTAGGTGAAATAATGTGAAGGTAATGAGTCATGGGTGTAAAGGGTAGGAGGTTGGTATGTGAATTAGGTAAATGGGGTAAGCAGGATTGGTGTGATTGGGTATGGTGTTGGGGTTAAGATGTAATTGGAGGTAGTGAGGTCTTAACAATGTTGTGTTTTGTTGGATGCAGGCTAGGGACCAACTACGTATGTGGGACAAAGTACCACCTCTGTTGGTAGAGATATGCAGTCGAGTGTGACTACAGAGGAGTGGGAGCACATGACTGACATTGGATTGATTGGGATCCGATGCTATAGGCATGTAGCACGAGATCCTAGTTTGATGGACCGCACTCATCGATAGATGGGATTCAACAACCAACACTTTCCATTTACTGACGGGTGAGATTACTGTCACCCTGGAGGATGTATACAGGATCTTGTGCTACCGATTGTGGGTGAGCAAGTGTATTCTATTTCTTCAGAGGCCTCTGTGGAGCCTATAGTGCTTGTGTTTGGGGAGGCGATGGGTGAGCTGAGGTACCATAGCATGAGCCTTAGCTATGAAGAGATGTATGCAACCCATCCTCAGGAGATGAGGTTGGTTGTTTTGATGATGGAGGTGGTATGTTGTTTCACCTTACCAGATGCCGAGGGTGGTAGATTCCCATGAGCATTGATGGGAGTGCTCCAGGATATGGTGGAGGAGTAGATCTATTTTGTATGGGCACCGACATTCCTGGTGCAGCTGTATAGGGAGTTGTGGGCCTATGGGAGATTGCAGTGGTTTAGTTTGTGTTACACTTTTCTTCTACATTGTTGGGCATATGAGCACATCGTATGTGTACGTCTAGTTGGTTTTCCCTGACTTGATTGGTTCGGGGGTGGCTTGGTCAGAGTCGGATATAGACGGTGGGTACCAGTTGGTGGGCAGCACAGGGTGGCTAGGGCCACACATGATGTTTCATATTACAGGAAGGTGCTGGAGGGATTGTCTGGTGTGGATATTGTTTGGAGGCCATATGTTGGCTATCCCTCATACAGGGACATGGTGGAGGAGTTAGAGGAGTTACAGCTACTCAGGTGGATACAGGGTGCACCATGTCGATGAGCATGAGATGATACCTGTAGACAGGGTCATAGATGACAGTTTGGGTTACCATAGGATGTGCCGCCACCCTTCCCTTAGTATAGGAGAGATGACATGGAGAGACCTATGTCTCCACCATGACCGAGTGTGCCTATAGGGTAGGAGGAGCAGGCAGTGGACAGGAAGATCGATGATGCTAGGGTCACTGATAGATATAGGTAGTGGTGGGTGGCACAACTATGAGTGACATCCCTTGAGGCCAGGGCAGCCAGACTTAGCCACCATCATAGTACAGAGGGATACCTTGTAGGGTCAGGTGGCTGCCCTTCAGGCACAAGATTACAATTTTACAGGGGAAAGCTCACTAGGGTCAGAGGCACATGTTTCCATTTTACAGGCTCAGGTGGTGGCACTACAGGCCCAGGTTACATAGGGATAGGGTGCCCACACAAGGTGGAGATGGAGATGGGGGACATGTAGCCACCTTACAGGTGCAGGTAGCAGGTTTACAGGGACAGTTGGCCACTTCACAAGGCTCAGGTTGTGGCCCTACAGGCCTAGGTTACAGCGCATAGGCACCACCACAGGCTCAGGGATATGGTCCCACACTATAGGTAGTTGTGACATAGGATAGGGTCCCAGGTACAGGGAGGAGGATAGGGAGCACAGTATAGGGTCTGAGGCCATCCCTAGCAGGATAGAGCTCACAAGTTGCTATGAGACCCATGGCACCACCTCAGACGGTGTCGATGGCGAGGTTCAGGGATGCCTTGAATGAGGCATGATATTACCAGGATCATCTGATGACCACAGGGATAGATGTCCCCTCCTATGCTGAGTACAGGGCAACAATAGGTAGCGAGTGAGAGGACTAGATCCCACACTCATAGTTCAGAGAGCACAGGGGGCCGGATTGAGCCCAGAGAATAGGGTTAGGGTGAGGTGATGAGTTCACGGAGGCCAAACCCAACTTGTGGGCCAGGTAGAGATTAGACCGAGACCTATGCTAGGTGGAGAGATGCTGGCAGGTCACCAGGTAGAGGTGAGGAGGAGGAGACAAATGAGACAGGCATGGATATCAGATGGAGTGATGATTAGTCACCTGATATATGAGTAGTCTTCTTTTTTTTGGTATATACCAGCTTGTACGTGCTGATGATAGTGAGGATGTACATGAGAGTTTTGAGATTTTGATCTTATACCAGCCTACATGCCAAAGATGGTGAGGATGTATTTGAGATATTTGAGATACTTGTATGTATTTGTATTGGTGTACATTTGTATTGATACAAAAATTTCATGGTTATAGATGATGATATTGATGTTATGGATGATGTACTTATGTTTTAATTTCCATTTTATTGTGTATGTGATGGAAACTAAAATTAGGCATGTTTGAGTCAAATTCATGTAGGCATGGTTGAGTTAGGTCATTGTTAGGCATGGTGGAGTTAAGGTTTGTTAGGCATGGTTGAGTTAGGTCAGTTAGGCATGGTGGAGTTTTAGGTCATTTAGGCATGGTTGAGTTAGGTATAGGCATGATTGAGTCTAGGTTAGGCATGGTGGAGTTAAGGTTTGTTGGTTTTGATTTAATTTCCAAGTTATTGGTAACATGGGAAATAAATGATGATGTATATGTATGTGATGGTGTATATTTCCAAAATATTTGATATCATGGAATTGTGAAATAATGGATGTATGATATGATGTTATTAAGAAAATGGACAGGTATTTACATTTGTTAATTGTTTAATTTCCAAGTGTTTGTGAAAAATGGAAACTAAATAAGGTGAAATGTTAATTGAAAACATGGGGGGGGGGGAAAATTGGTTAGGGTAAAGAGTGGTCAAGCTAACCTCCAAGGGGCCCATGCCCTCAGAGTGCTGCCTACATAGCCTCGGCTGAAAAGGGGCCTCAGGATAATGTAGTTCTCCCATAAGCTAGGGAAAAATAAGATGAGGTGGAGGAATGGGTGGGTAGGTTTTAGGCATGATTGAGTCTAGGTCATTTAGTAATTTTTGGTTGGGTTTAGGTCATTTTAGGTATGGTTGGGTTTAGGTCATTTAGGCATGATTGATGTTGGTGAAAGGGGAATCCTTAAAATGTAGGTATCGATGGTCTAGTCCTGTATAGGGTAATCAATAAGTAATGAAGAAGGTGAATGGTAAGAGGTGAACAAAATATCCACCTAATTGATAAGAACCATAACGAGTCTACCATACCAAAGATTGGATTATGAACGTAAGACCCTAAAGGCATTGCATGATTGACTATGCTAAGGGTGAAGAAAGTCACATGATCACAAAATGTCATGTTTGCAGCAAGTCCCTTGAGAAGGTAGGAAATTAGGGTGAAAAGGCAATGAGGTGAAAATGGTTGGTGTTTAGCGTAACCTGGTGTAAGACAACATGCCTACTTGGCAAGAGACCTAAGATCAAAATAGGCAAGTCCATGACAAAAAAAGTTATCATTTTCTTCTTTTTGTTTTGTTTTGATAGACTGATCGATGTGGGAAGTCTATGTGGGATGAGTATATTATCTCCTTGAGGTCTTCATGAAGCTAATCGATGCGGGAAGCTTCTGAATATTTTATTTTATTTTGCAAGAATAGTCCTCTTTTGATGAGAGACTAAGTACAATATGGCTAGCTTTGCATAGCTTTCCTTCAAGGGAGCAGTCTATTTATAGCAGCGAGATAGAGAGAATAGATGTCCTTTTTGAGGGAATCATATTTTTGCTAGAATTTTGACTCAAGGAGTTGAATCCCATTTTACTTTTGAAATTGCTTTTCTTTTGGACTTTTAAGTCATGGACAAGACTATAGAGAAAAATAGGCCCTTATTTTGAATACAAAACTATATCACATAGAGGTTAACTATGAAAGAGAGGGTTTAAGTGATGAATGACCATGGGATTCCATCTTTGAAAAAGATGAAAAGTATCCATGAGAATCATGCCATGAGTAGAGCCATGGTACTCATATTGAAGACAAGGTTGAAAGGTGATGGGTAATCACATGATCCTGGTTTAGTTGTTGATCCTTAAAATAGGTAAAATGGAAGGTGAACAAGTGCTCAAGGGATGAGCATTTAATAGAAAAGAGGTGATATAGGACTTAATTCAATAGTAGAATGGTCTAAGATGTAAGGCATTGAGGGGCTCAGGTTTGGTTTTACCTTCGAGTGAAGACAAATGATAAGCACTTGATCCATAGGTATGAGTAACGATATAAGGTCCAAGCCAATTAGGAGTGAATTTTCCCCGTTTACTTTTCTCCTCTTTGGTTACATGTTGATTTTCCTTTAGGATGAGGTCACCTGACCTGGAAGGTTCATTCATGGACATGTTTTTTCGTAGGCACGTTTGATACGTTTTTGGTAGATTTGGAGATGATCAAGAGAATTAAGATGATGTTCGTCTAATAACTCAAGTTGTGCCAAATGGTCTCATGGATGAAATTCATCATCGTTAAGCATCTCTTTGAGTGAAATACAAAGAGATGGAATCTAGACTTCGAGAGGCAGGACAACCTCTATACCATAGACTAGAGAAAAAGGTGTGGCCAAGTTGAGGTACGAATACTAGTACAGTAAGCCCATAAAGCAAAAGGAATGTGCGTGTGCCAATCCTTTCCCATATTGTCAACCACCTTCATAAGAATTTTGTTCAAGGTTTTTGTTGGTTGATTCAGCTTGGCCATTTTTTTGTGGGTAGTAAGGTGAAGAAAAACTAAGTTGAATGCTGAAGGAGTCACAAAGTTTCTGTAGGGTTTTGTTTTTGAATTGTTTGTCATTATCAGTGATGAGGCGGTGAGGGACACCAAAGTGATAAATAATGTGATGGTTGATGAATTCACAAATTTTATCAGATTTTTTAGAGATGAGGGGGATGGCTTCTACCCATTTAGTGTAGTATTCAGTTGGCAGTAATAATCCATTGATGGCGTTGTGAAGAATGAGGATTGATCTCTCTGACAAGATCCAAACCCCATTGAGAGAAAGGCCAAAGATCTCATGCGACCTGTAAGGTGTGACTAGGTGTGTGATGAATATTAGCATGTTGTTGGCATTTCTAAACAATGTTTGACATAGTCACAATAATCACGGTTGAGGGTGGGCCAATAATAGCCTAGGTGAAGGATGCATTTGGCGACAACCAAGCCACTGAAATGACCTCCACAAATTATGTCGTGAACTTCCTTGATGGTGTAGGGAATTTTAGAACTTGTAAGGCATCGCAAGAGGATACCATCAAAACCATGTTTATAGAGAAGGCCTCCCATGATGACATACGAGAGACACTTTTGAGAAAGGAGCGTTATCCTGTTACGAGTAAGGTCTGGAGGTAGAATTGAAAGGGAAAGGTAGTCAACAAACTTGCTTGTACCAAAGGTCACGTGGGTCAGTTTGAATGGTTCTGACAAGGTTGATGTCTCAAAATAGATAGGAAGGTGATTACAGCCTTTGTACTGTGATGAATATTTTTGAGTCAGAGGTGAGGTAGGAATCTGAGAAGCAAGGCAAGCCATGGTATCCAGTAAATTTGTTAGTGGAACGTGGAGTGGTTTGAAGTTCATAACGGTCAAAGGTAGTCAAAAGTATGTCTACATGATGCTTATAATTTTTAAGTATTTCATTATGACACTGGTATATACCATTGACTTGATTTACAACCAGTTGAGATTCACCAAAGATATTAATTGATTTAACATCTAAGGTGATGGTGGTTTGAGACCTAATACAAGTGCTTCATATTCAGTGATATTGTTAGTACAATCAAAATCTAGTTTGAAAGATAGTGGCATAGGTTCACCATCAAGAGGAATGAGGATAACGCCTGCACCACCCCCATGCTGACATTTGGAACCATCAAAGAATAAGGTCATTTGGTAAACGGTATCATCCAAAGAGAGGGTAACAATGGATTCATATCTGGGAAATCAAAGTTAGAGGATTGATTTCCAGAGAGGGGTGTGTCTGCAAGTTGGTCAGTGATAGTTTGACCTTTGATATATTTTTTGATGGATGAATTCGAGGTCAAGGTTTGTGAGAAGCATTAGCCAATGTGCAGCACATTGATGTTGGTAGGGATTGGCATACATGTAATGTAAGGGGTTAGTATTGGTGACGACAAATTGTTTTGTGATTGAGTAGGTAATGAACGAAGTTTAGTGGCAACAAAAAATAAGGCTAAGAAGAGTTTTTTGGTGTGGGTGTATCTGGTTTCATAGTCCAAAAGGGTATGAATTATGTAATAAACCACTTTCTCTATGGTGTTGATCGTCGTGATGGGCGAGCATGACACCCAAGGAATGATCCATAGCAGAAATGTAAAGGTAAAATGGTTGGTTATCCTTAGGAGGAATGAGTATAGGTGGTTGGAGAAGGTAATGTTTTAAGGCCTCAAAGGCTTTGTGGCATTCATCATCCCATTTGAAAGAGACATCCTTTTTGAGGAGATGATGAAATGGGTGGCAACAGTTAGGAAAACTATGAAATAAAATGATGAATAAATTGCAACTTACCTTGCAAACTATGAAGTTGGCGAAGGTTAGTAGGTGGAGGAATTTCGAGAATAGCCTTGATTTTAGCGGGATTGACTTCTATGCCATACAAAGAAATGATAAAACCAAGGAGATTTCTTGAGAGAACAACGAAGACACACTTTTTTGGTTAAAGGTGAACACAATATTTGATGAGATGGTCAAAAATGACCTTCAGGATAGTAAGGTGTTCAGCCTGATGTTTTGATTTGGCAAGAAGGTCATCTACGTAATATTCCAATATATGATGCATGATGTCATGGAAGATATAAGTCATAGCCCGTTGATATGTAGCACCAATGTTTTTAAGGCCAAAGGGCATGAATCGATAGAAAAAGGTTCCCCAAGGAGTGATGAAGGTGGTTTTATGTTGATCTTCAGGGTAAGTAATATTTGGTTATAACCCGAAGAAAATTTCATGAGTGATAACATCTCATGGCCAGTGGTAAGATCAACTAGTTGGTCAATACTAGGTAGAGGAAAGTCATCTTTGGGGCAAGCTAAATTAATGTCATGGAAATCTATGCATATGTGGAGTCCTACTGTTGATTTTTTAATAGGAATGATGTTAGAGATCCATTGGGGATAATTAATGGGTAGGATGAAGGAAACCAAGAGAAGGCACTGAAGTTCTTCTTTGACAAGAAGGGAAATGCGAGGATGCATTTTTAACAGCTTCTATTTTACAGGTTTGGCTTCAGGAACAATTACGATATTGTGGACCACAATGTTTGGGTCAATACTGGGCATATCAGCATAGGACCAAGAAAAATCGTTGCTATAATCTTGGAGGAAAGAAGTGAAAGCTTCCTGTTCAACAGCATCTAAAGATTGACCAATCTTTAGAATGTGTGGGTCATCCTGAGTGTTAATATTGATTTTGATGGTCGATTCATTTAACATGGTTTATGTCTCAAAAGGCAATGACTGATGAATATAAGAATCTTCCGCACCAAGGTAGGTGAGAATAGAATCATCATCCTAACATTGAATGACGTTAATGGATGGTGTATCATCATCGATCATGTCAGGATATAGGAAGGGAAGAGAAGAGGGAGCCTCACCATTGCATGTTGATAAGTCAGAGGTCCCAGGGAAATGGTGTTCATGAAAAAAAAGTTAGGAGGAATAGATTTGGGATCTATAGACTTTGTGGGTGAAGGTGGTGACATTGGTGAACGGGGTGGATACAGGTTTTTCTTCCTCGATGAGGTTGATACGGGCCTTCTTGGAATATGGTTTGGAAAATCCAATACCACTGCGGTCTTTATGTTTACATGTGGTACACGGGATGACAGTATGACAGACCCTATTCGTAGAACCCAAATCAAAATCATTTCCATACACAACAATGAAGGGAAGTGTGGGCAAAGCGGTGGTTGGTGAAAGATTGGAGATCTGATGAAAATGGTCATGTTTGGAGAATGGTGGCTCGGGTGAATAGGTGGAAGTGTCAAGTCCCCCATATGTTAAGTTGGTGCAAAGTGTGGGAGGAACATAAGGGAAGACCTTGCCTATGTGATGGTCATAACGAGGATGTTGGCATAGGTTACCATAATTTTGTGGAGTAAGGAATGTTTTTATGTTGTACTAGAAGATATTAACTCATGAGTGAGGCATTGAAAAACACCTTCTAAGGGATTGGTAGTGGATATGCGTGTAGCTGGAATAGATGAAGTACTAGGCGATCGGGAAGAAGAAGGATGAGTTGGTTGGGAATTAGATGGGTTAGTGGATGGCTCGGCTACAAAGGCCGTGACAACAATGGGAATAGAAGAGGTAGGCATGGGTGAGGTAGCGGAAACATCAGTGGACAAGGCTATGGGTGAAGGAGAAGTGGCGATAGTGGTAGATGCCTTAACTGGTATGAGGACATCATTATGTGAGCATGGTATAGTTATGCCCTTCATGTTCAAATTTTACACAATGATGTAAAGTTGAAGAAACACAACCCATGACATAGATCCAAGGTTGGCCATGCAACAGGTTATACTAGAATTCCCCTTCTAAAATGTAGAATAATTCTGGCACAGTACAAGGGCCCACACGAATGTGAAGAATAATGGTGCAAAGGGTGGAAGTGATGGCGTCATTGAAGGAGTGCAACATAACTGGGTTATTATGTATGTAATTTTAAGGGATGCGCATTTGATTGTATGCGTGGGAGGAGATGATGTTGATTTTGGCACCACCATTGCTCATAATGCGTCAAACTCAAATATTGTTGATATAAATGGAGAATAAAAGAGTGGGATCAAGGTTATCTAATTAGAGAGGTACAATCTCCTCATCAGAGAAGCTGAGGGCAGCCACTTGATGAGTGGGAGCAGGGGTAGAAGAAGTAGATGATTTGGTAAGAGAGGCCACGTGGTGAGGGGTGATGATGGAGTCTACTGGTGTGGGGTTGTTAGGTAAAACCTTGACAGATTATAAACCTTTGTGAGGGCTTGTCAATGAGATTTAGAGGTTTAGATAAGATCATACCAAGACATTTTTAGAGGGGATTGGTGCAATTGTTTTATTATTGTACGATGGGTGACCCCATTAGAAATAGGGTATGTGGGTCCTCAAATGGTGATTTTAGGTACGGGTGCAGATGATATGTTAGGCACATGGTTATCGGATGGGCTGGTTGTTTTTTATTTTTCTTTGTCTTTTTGGGTGCTAGTGGCAACTTGGATCATATTAATCTGCAAAAGAGAGGTGGATGGAGAAGGTATACCATGAGTAGTATAACGACATGACGGATAAAAACCTAATGTGGGGTAAGAACCTTGCGAAATGAGTAGGGCACACTGGCATTTAGGTGGACGTTTGGCTATCAAAATTCCTTCGCTATCAAAATGAAATCCTTTATACCTCACATCCTTTAGATCTGTAACAAGTGTTGTTTTAACTTGCTGGAAATAAGAGTCAGATTCCAAGACATCTTTAACCTCATCCTTAAACTGAGTTCTTAATGTTATAAGAGTAGAGCTGTGCTTCCTTCGACTCAGAGCATCTGCCACTCTATTTTCCTTGCCTTTGATGTAGCTTATATCAAAATCATACTGAGACAGAAATTCTAACCATCTTCGTTGTCTTGCATTCAGATTGGGCTGAGTAAAAATATACTTCAACCCCAGATGGTCAGTTTTTAACTCAAAAGGTTTGCCTAAAAGGTAATGCCTCCACATTTGAAGTGCATGTATAATGGCAGCGAGCTCTAGGTCGTGTGGAGCATAATTCTGTTCATCGTAACTTAAGCTTTCTACTAAAATAAGCTATGACATGGTTATTCTGTAACAGAATGCCTCCAAGGCCTTCTCTCGATGCATCCGTTACAACCATAAAATTTCCATTTGGGTCTGGTACAGTTAAAATAGGTGATGTGGTTAACTGTTCCTTTAAATTTTTAAAGGCAGATTCACATTTGTCATTCTAGAAAAATTTCTTATCCTTCTTTTGTAGTGAAGTGATTGGGGCAACAATTTTTGAAAAGTCCTTAACGAACTTTCTATAATATCCTGCCAAGCCCATGAAGCTTCTTACTTCATGCAAGTTCTTAGGCGCAGGCCACTCAGTTATAGTTGCGATCTTTGAAGGGTCAACAGCTATCCCGTTTTTTCCTATAACATGTCCCAAATAATGCACCTCTGCATCATAGAAGGAGCATTTAGACAGTTTATCGTACAACTTCCTCTTTCTTAAAACTTCCAGCACTATCCTTAAATGTTCTTGGTGCTCTTCGACATTTTTAGAGTATATAAGAATGTCATCTAAGAATACAAGCACAAACTTGTCTAGGTATTCTTGAAAAATATTGTTCATCAGAATCATAAAGGCGGCAGGTGCATTAGTCAACCCAAAAGGTAACACCGTGAATTCATAATGCCTGTACCTTGTTCTAAAAGTTGTTTTATGAATATCTTCTTCCTTTATTCTCAGCTGATGATACCGAGATCGAAGATCTATTTTTGAATAGACTGATGCTCCACGCATCTGGTCGAACAGATCATCAATCCTAGGAAGTGGGTATCGATTCTTAATAGTTGCCTTATTCAACATTCTGTAATCAATGCACAGTCTCAATGTGCCATCCTTTTTCTTTAGAAAAATTACCGGCGCTCCCCATGGTGAGACGCTCGGTCTTATTAGCCCCTTAGCCAAAAGTTCCTGTAATTGAGCCTTTAGCTCCACCAACTCAAGGGTAGTCATTCTATAAGGTGCCTTAGATATGGGTTCGGTTCCTGGCTTGATCTCTATTGCAAAGTCAAATTCTTGTTTGGGTGGAAGACCTGGTAAATCCTCCGGAAATACATCACTGAAATCCCTTAATAATGGATATCTTTCCATGAAATCATTATCTTCCTCAACATTTTTTGTCATTTTTACTGCATACAAGGTGCGGCCTCTAATTTTAGCCCTTTTTAGTTGCATAGCTATTAGTTTCCTAACTGTAACCTCACGCCTTACACCTTGAATGAATGCTACTTTCTGCAAGTCATCGAAACAAAAAATTTGTTTTTCATAACAGTCGACCTTTGCCTTATGTTCTGCCAACCAATTAACTCCAATAATGATGTCATATGATCCTAAAGGAGTGACATACAGGTCAACTTCGGTGGAGAAACTGGGCAAGTCAAGAATTGCCCCAAAAAGGCACATTTTGACTGTATGGACAACATTATTCCCATAATGCACTATCCATGTCTTATCCATTCGTTCATCTTTCCTTTTTAATTTCATTGCAAGTTTAGTAGAAATAAAGCATTTAATAGCTCCAGTATCAAAAAGTATGACTACAGGTGTACCGAATAACTTACTTGGAACTTCTATGGGTGTAACTTACTTTTAAGATTGTCTGTTAGCCACCGCAGTGTGTATCCTATGCTGTTGATCGCGATCATCCTTTTTTAGAGGATACTGACTCGCGTAATGGTCCTTTCCATAGTTGAAGCATCCTCCAACTGGCCCTTTCCTAGGCTCAAATTTGTTACTAGCTTTGAAGTTATCACTTTGGCTTCTGTAGGACTTTTTTCCATTGCCGCTAACTTTTGTGAAGCTATTCTGCACACTATTTACAGGTTTGTTCATTACAGATTTCTTGTTGTTATCTACAACAATTTTGTTTTTCACACCAAACCTTTTCCAAGGCCCCCTTTTGGGTGTGAGAGATGAAGAAGAGTTGGGAATATTCTTCCTTATCTCTTCCCTATGACCAAAAATTACTCTCAATTTCTGTTCCTGTCTTATTGCCTTTTCGACAACTCCATCCATAGTGGTTGGACCGTGGACATCCACTTCGCCACCAATGATGGGATTTAGTCCCATTATGAACTTTTGTATTCTGAACTTCTCGTCAGCTTGGTACTGCGGCACATACTTAAGGAGTTTAGTAAACCCTTCCCAGTATTCTGTCACCATCAGCCTTCCTTGTGACCAGTTCTGAAATTCAGTCATTTTCCTATCAAAATAGAGTTGAGGCAGCCACCGTTGCCTAAAGTAACTCTTAAATTGATCCCAAGTTATGTCTGATTCGACAATATTCAACTCAACCTTACGGTTGTCCCACCATGATGATGCTTCATGAGAAAGTTGATATGCTCCCCATATCGCTTTGGTCTCCTTGGAGAAGTTTCTTATTGAAAAGTACTTCTCCATTTCACTGAGCCAATTCTCAGCTTCATCCCCAAGTGTTGTTCCATCAAACTTTGGAGGACTTATTCTCTTTATGTCATTTGTAAGTTCAGTTACTAATCTTGCCCTTTTATTTTCAGGATGATTAGGAGCATTTACATTACTATTATCAACACTCAGATTCCCTCCATTGGTGTTGTCCACAGGAGGTGGCTGATCATTTATATCAGCTTCTTCTTCCTCCTCTTCATTGCCCATTGACTGCTGTTCTAAAACAGTCAAACGATCTCTCGTATCTAGTAGGGCAGCAAGGATTTCATCTAGCTTTTAAGCAGTAGCTGCTTCTCCACCCGGTAACGGGTTATTCGCAGCATTTCCTCTTTATCTGACCTTTTTTGGTTCAATAAGGAAATGTAAACCTTATTAAATTGTGGAATCATTAGGTCCAAGAGCTGTAACCTTCAGCTCTGATACCAAGATGTAACATCCCCATTTTAAGACACTAGAACAAGGGATTTTTTTTTTTATATGCAACGTTCTCTGTATTGAATTATACAATTCAAACACACGTTCAAGTTTTAATAATTGTTCTCTGTCCAATTAATGCAATTTGGATCACACAATTTCTTTTTAAAACCAATGTTCTCTGTTCGCATATTTTGCAATATGGAACACACA
This sequence comes from Taxus chinensis, assembly GCA_019776745.2. Lineage (NCBI taxonomy): Eukaryota > Viridiplantae > Streptophyta > Pinopsida > Cupressales > Taxaceae > Taxus > Taxus chinensis. The sequence goes on from CM034147.1 coordinate 676,224,146, forward strand.
TTCAGTGCCATTCAATCATATAACAGATACCATATGCTGTTGTAAATGACTCGAAGAACTACCGATCTCCCATTTTATGGCTCGGAGTTTCAGCGATCTCTCATTTCATGACTCGGCGACTTACCGATCCTTCATGTTAATCCATGCAATGTATAATAAATATACCGGGTTCTTTTACCGTTTCCGGTTATCGAAGTGTTCCATTTAAGAAGCCTATCTGAATATCTGTTACTGATATTCATCTGACATCCTGCATCTTAAACTAGGTGATTAGGACAACGCAACCAGCACTTGCGATACTTTGGCCAAAGATTTTCACATGCTTTGCATGATCATATTCCTAGATGTGATACACATCATTGGAATACGTCCTTCACCTCACTTCGTCTGTTATCTAGAATGGTCTTTCCTGGTCCTTGCCAGTCCTTCCGTTATGGTCAAGCTCTATCCCCAACTAGCAATATGAACGAGTATAGGAAGTTACTCATGGTAACTAAAGGTACGCAGACATACGGTGTCGTCCCTAGACAACTCCATGTGTCTGGTTACCTTAAGTCCTCCGGAGACACTCCGTATACGTGATCACATTCCTATCCCCATCTAAGAACTTAGTATCCAGCCTATGTAAACTTGATGATTTGATTCGGGAGGGCATTGTAATATGTCAGCTATAACATTGTGTCGTCATGAAGGCCCCGCCTTCATGAAGACACCATATTGTAGTTGGCGTATGCCAATGTCCTACGGAATCCTCTCATCAATAGTACATATCCAGCTCGAGTGTGATTTGATTATAATCTTAATATTTAAGATCAACTTTCAGCAACCCTGCTGATCCTTAAACCTCGTTCTCGTTGCAGTTGTATGTAGCTAAGAGAGAGACTTAATTTGTCTTCTAGCTTAATATACATCCCCTTCATCATACCGAAGGGTTGCATATTCTCTTCTTGGTTCCTTCTTTACTCTTCGGACTAATCAGTCCATTGCAGATAACGTAATAAGTTTAACCTATTAAACTTAACCAAGTTTTTACCCACAACTGTAAATAAATTCAGAATTCCATCTTATTAGACATCATTTAAACGAGGTCTAATTCTAAATGAGTTTATTCATTTATTCTCTATAACCTTACTTCAGTTAAGGTCTGTTAACAATAGATATGTTTTCCCATATCTATATTTTCTGAATTTAAACATTCGAGGCTATTAACGGAGTCCGAATACAAGGTTCGGCTGCTCCTAAGTTATTTGATATTCCTTAGCTTTCAAGCTAATCCCGAATACCTTTCAATTAAGAGATCATGTTTACCTAAATCCCTTTTTAATGTCAATTTAAAATTCATTTTAACCCAAGTATGAACTAATTGCACATTCCAACGTAAAAGTTGCATTCAGGTAAGAATAGATGTTATTTCCTTTTAAATCCATCCATTAACATTTGATAATTCCAAATCAAGGAATAATGTTATATTCTCAAACTTATTCAACAATATCAAACTGATACAGTCATTAAAAATATCACACTTTTCCTTGTATTCATCCATCAGTTTTACAATCTATACAATTGCCAGTCCAAACGATTGGACTTTGTTTATATCAAACAACATTACAACTCATAAAGATAGAAGAATGTAATTTCTTCCTTTCTCATTTCCTCGTAGAGGAATAATAGCTATCAATACAATCCATCTTCAGTTAATCAAAAGAAGTATCAGAAAACAACCATGTCTTCGTTTATACTCAAGTTCCATCTGCAAAATTACTTGCACGGGTCAGTTCATTGAACTGAGCATATTAAGCACTTGTCATTAAAATGAGGTGCTTTTAATTAACTGTCTCAATAAAAGAACCCTGCTTTTATGAAACGTTAAAATGAATATCATCCAAGAATTAAGTATCAACAAGGATGAACAGCATAACAACCCAATTATCTAATTACCATCCCAATCAGACAAAGGATTACTGCCCTCTTTCCCAAATAATTATTACAAGGAGTAATTTCCTTCAAACAGTTCCAGATTACAAACATCTGTAAGAACTAAAAAAAAAACACAATTATGCAAACTGCTGTTCTAACATAAATGCTATCAATTCCATTCCCTTACATTAATTAGAGATAAGATTCACAATTAGATTTTAAATAAGACTTCCAGTAGAACCATTTTCCTTTCCTTTCATACTACCCGTCTAATTCCCATCCATCAATGCTGAAGAGAAAAGTAGTCATTCACCATGAACTCGTTGGTGACAATCTTCAAAATTCAACAACAGGATAATACTTCATTCAATTCCGAAGAAAGTAAACAACAATTAAATGCAAATGCCTAACCCAAGCAGTACAAAATTCATTCCATAACAATTATAGATTTCCAACTGTATGAGAGAAAAATGATCATTAAATTCAAATTATCCATTCGCACTCTCTTTCCTTTCCTCATAGCTGTACTGGAAATTTTAATCCAAACGTGATATCAATCAATGATAACAGTCCAAAGAGAAATAAATGAAAATCAATAATCGAATATAAGGGAGAAAGATCATATCACCTCTTCTCACTGTCTATCCAAATACCCATTATTTAGAACAGACATATTCCAATAGTATAATTCATTCAGAATAGTATATTTCAGTATTTAAAAACTACTATTACCTTTCCAAAAAGTTGACCAGAGTTCATTGCAACTGGTCCGTAAACATTAGTACCAAAGAACCTATAAACGCAATCATTTCCTTTTAAACATTTCACTCTACAGACATTCACGTCTAGATATAGACAAGCAAGAATGCACATCTAGTTTTATCAGCAATCGTTTCATCAAAACCAGCATTTCAGCTAGACCTGAACAACATGAATGTACAGCCAGCTATGAAATTATGAGCTTCCTCATAATAGTAAAAAGAATCATTTTCCAAACATTCAAAGTGAGAATTGCACTTCAGTTTAGCCTTGATGAAACAACAAGAAATCTAAAGGGTAGTTCGTATAGGTATACATTCACATATTTATGCAAATAATTCATCATCCAATCCAAAGAATACTGAAATAGTGAACTCTAATCTATCTGGTAAATATCCAGATACTCAGTTCCAGAATTAAGAAATAATTCTTTTAAACAAAAATCTTTCATGGATTTCAACCGAACACAGATGCTTTTAATCGTTTTAAAAAGGAAGTGAGAGTAAAATGATGAAACAAGCCCACTGTTCCAAGAATTTATATTCTATGCGCTATATACCCTCAAGAAAATAACTCACCCATTAGTTCCATCTATTATTCTCATGGTTCTTCAAAAACCGTTCACGTACAACATTCAGAAAAACAATCTCCTTATCAGTATTGTTTACATAAGGCCGAATCCATAATACACAATAAAATCCACTTACCATTAGCTTCAGATTTCCAACAGCAAAAGAGAAAACTAGTTCATTAATAGTTTTAGTAAGAAAAACACTCATTTTCTTCAAAACGCACAAGAATACCCAAGTCGTATTCACCCATATAATGACAGTTCAACCAGACATACAAAAAAAATCATCTCATCCTCCTATTTTCACAAGGATGCACAGAACTCAAAATTGATACACGCACAGCTAAAGTATTCATAAGCACAAACTCATAAAATAAAGAACGAATCCCCAATACTGTCGAAACGAATCCACACAGCATGGGCTGTATATTCAACTCAATAATTATGCAAAGAATGCTTAAGTCACATACAACAAAAGAAAATGACTCAACCCAAAATCATCTCAACATAACAGCCAAATCAAATAACCAAAACCCCCATCATAAGAGCAGGGTTGTTTTAATGAGATGATTAAACAAAAGCAAGCAGTTTAAGGAGAAGGGCTTAACATGCCTGAATTTTTTTTGTGGTTCGAAGAAAACCGCGTCCCCTGGAGTTGTTTCTCTCCACGACGTCTTCAACCAGGCTTTCCAAACAGTCACTAACTTCCACAGGCTCAAGAATAGCCCTTTGTTTATCCAAAGCACAGAACAATAACCAAAATACAGCAGGTTCGACAGAACCATGGAAGAACAAAATGCAGAGCAACTAAAATCCGATTGCACACAATAACAAACAAATTTCCTTTTTCCTCTATCCTCTTTCCAAGGCGAGCTGGTCGCTAAGACCAAGGTAATTGAATGCATTGAATGCATTACCTTTCCTCATTCCTCATGCCACCGCCGACTCAGGTTGGTGAGTCTTCTTTTTCAAATTTTTGCATGTAATCATAGTTTAGCTTCATAGCTAGTTGGACGCCTCCAACTTTTCCATGTTCCCGCCAAACTTGGCGCTGCAACCTGTAAGGACGTCATTCATTGTCCTAATAAATTTCCAACCTTCCCTCCTTATCCTTTCCATCCACATGGGTCCATACGTCCCCTTCCATAGGTTAGGAATAGTTTAGGATTTTTTTTTTTAATAGTCCATATCTAGGTCATTCGCCTAGTTCATAGGTTAATAGAATTTACATCTATTTTCACCCTTATGAAATTTAAAATCCATATAGGATAGTAGTTAGGGTATAAGATAAAACTTAGGGGTAGGTTAGGGTTTAATCCCCTAATATTTAATTAATTAGTTTCCAATCAAGTCTTTCCACCTGACAGTCATATTCAACACAATGCAGGACGTTCGTCCTATGTTCCACATACCTGTGCCCCTCGCATCCAGCCCTTATCATCTTACGCTGTCTAGCGTTACAACGGTGTGTGTGGTTCGAGAATCGAACCTTTTTCATTGGCATCTACGTGCCAGATATTCATACCTGTAATCAGGTGCTGCAACCTTTATATCAACCTTCAGTCAGTTTCAGACTTCATTCTGGTTTAGAAGTAAATTGACAAGGTGATCACAAGAAGGCCACAGCATACCTTGGATCAATGAAATTGATTCAAGGTGTGCTGTCAATCAGCGAAAAGAGTTCATCAAGCATACGACAAGTCTGTTGTCTCATTAGCAATCACACAAGCAATAATAACTTCTGTCCCAAGTAAACAAATTACAGCAAACAAGGGTCCAGATTAGCAACACATTCCTTTAAGATCAAAAGATGTCTCTTAACATATTTATCTTCATTTCTGCAGTTACAACATCATGAAAAATGATTACTATGCTAGCTTACAAAAATTCAAGGCGTTACATTCCTCCCTTCTTAAAGAATCATCGTCCCGATGATCAAATTAACCATTTCAAGGAGTTTCTAGGACAAAATTCAGTTATTGTCCTTCCATTCATAAGTTCATACCAAAAATAGATTCACTCTTTAAAACAGTGTTTTAAGATAACTGTAAAATAGACCAATAATTGTCTAAATTTGGTAGAATTATCAGTTTTTTGAAGTTCAATTTCGATCAAACAAGTATGGAAAAGAAGATCTCATTTCTTCGAGATTTTCCCAAGTTGCACTTTCCTCGCTAAACTGGTCCCACTGGACCTTACATTGATTCACTTCGCGATTTCTTAAGTACAACTGGCGAGTTCCCAGCACTCAAATGGGCTTAACCACGATTATTCCTGGGTCTTGGACCTGTAAGGAATTCCAATTCAGCACATGTGATAAATCTGTTACGTATTTCTTAAGCAAAGAAATATGAAAAACATCATGCATTTGTGATAAAGTAGGAGGTAATGCTAGACGATAAGCTACAGGGTTGATTATTTCAACAATTTCAAAAGGTCCCACGTAATGTGGTGATAACTTGGCAGCCTTGCCAAAAGTTATTGAGCTCTTTTTTGGCTTAACCCGAAGAAAGACCTTCTCACCAAGTTTATAATTCCTATCAACCCGCTTTAAGTCTGCATAACTCTTTTGCCTATTGGCAGCCTCCTTTAGATGTTCCCGAATCATTTTGATTTGTTGTTCCATTTCAATGAGGATTTCTGGCCCAATTACCTCTCTGTCCTCTACGCTGTCCCAGCTAACAGGGGTTCTGCATTTTCTTCCATACAATGCTTCAAAAGGTGCCATTTTTAAAGAGGCGTGGTATGTATTATTATAGGCAAATTCAACCAGCGGAAGGTATTCCTCCCATTTATATTGCTGGTCCATGCAATACATTCTTAGCATATCCTCTAAAACTTGATTGACTCTCTCAGTCTGTCCATCCGTCTCCGGATGATATGCAGAACTGAAGTTTAATTTAGTTCCCAAGGCCGCATTAAGAATTTTCCAAAACCTTGATGTCATCCTCAGATCTCTGTCTGATATGATCAATTCGGGTATTCCATGCAATCTGAAAATTTCATGTACAAATCTTCTTACTAACACTGGTGCATCGTCTTTCAAATTACCAGCAATGAAGTGTGCCACTTTGGTTAATTTTTCGACGACAACCAGGATGATATCATGCTTATTCCTTGACATAGGCAATCCTTGAACGAAATCCATCGTTATCACTTGCCATTTGTACTGTGGAACGCTGTGGGGATACAATAATCCAGCGGGATGCATATGTTCCGCCTTAACACGCTGACATTCCAAGCAGTGTGTTACAAATTCCACCACATCCTTTTTCATTCCCTTCCAGAAGTATTGCTGCTTAAGATCAGCAAGCATTTTCGTAATGCCAGGGTGTCTAGAAAAAGGTGAATTATGAAATTCAGTTAACAATTTCCTTCTTAAATCATTTGCCAAGGGTATATATACCCTGTTTTGGAACCTCATAATTCCTTCGCTATCAATCCAAAATCCTTTATACCTCACATCCTTTGGATCTGCAGCAAGTGTTGTTTTCACTTGCTAGAAATAAGAGTCAGATTCTAAGACATCTTTCACCTCATCCTTAAACTGAGTTCTTAACGTTATAAGAGTAGAGATGTGCTTCCTTCGACTCAGAGCATCTGCCACTCTATTTTCCTTGCCTTTGATGTAGCTTATATCAAAATCATACTAAGACAGAAATTCTAACCATCTTCATTGTCTTGCATTCAGATTGGGCTGAGTAAAAATATACTTCAACCTCAGATGGTCAGTTTTTAACTCAAAAGGTTTTCCTAAAAGGTAATGCCTCCACATTTGAAGTGCATGTACAATGGCAGCGAGCTCTAGGTCATGTGGAGCATAATTATGTTCATGTAACTTAAGCTTTCTACTTTCATAAGCTATGACATGGTTATTCTATAACAGAATGCCTCCAAGGCCTTCTCCCGATGCATCTGTTACAACCATAAAATTTCCATTTGGGTCTGGTACAGTTAAAATAGGTGCTGTGGTTAACTGTTCCTTTAAATTTTTAAAGGCAGATTCACATTTGTCAATCCAGACAAATTTCTTATCCTTCTTTTGCAGTGAAGTGATTGGGGCAGCAATTTTTGAAAAGTCCTTAACGAACTTTCTATAATATCCTGCCAAGCCCATGAAGCTTCTTACTTCATGCACGTTCTTAGGCGCAGGCCACTCAGTTATAGCTGCGATCTTTGAAGGGTCTACAGCTATTCTGTTCTTGCTTATAACATGTCCCAAATAATGCACCTCTGCATCATAAAAGGAACATTTAGACAGTTTACCATACAACTTCCTCTTTCTTAAAACTTCCAGCACTATCCTTAAATGTTCTTGGTGCTCTTCGACATTTTTAGAGTATATAATAATGTCGTCCAAGAATACAAGCACAAACTTGTCTAGATATTCTTGAAAAATATTGTTCATCAGATTCATAAAGGCGGCAGGTGCATTAGTCAACCCAAAAGGTAACACCGTGAATTCATAATGCCCGTACCTTGTTCTAAAAGTTGTTTTATGAATATCTTCTTCCTTTATTCTCAGCTGATGATACCCAGATCGAAGATCTATTTTTGAATAGACTGATGCTCCACGCATCTGGTCGAATAGATCATCAATCCTAGGAAGTGGGTATCGATTCTTAATAGTTGCCTTATTCAACATTCTGTAATCAATGCACAGTCTCAATGTGCCATCCTTTTTCTTTACAAAAATTACCGGCGCTCCCCATGGTGAGACGCTCGGTCTTATCAACCCCTTAGTCAAAAGTTCTTGTAATTGAGCCTTCAACTTCACCAACTCAAGGGTAGTCATTCTATAAGGTGCCTTAGATATGGGTTCAGTTCCTGGCTTGATCTCTATTGCAAAGTCAAATTCTCATTTGGGTGGAAGACCTGGTAAATCCTCCGGAAATACATCACTGAAATCCCTTAATAATGGATATCTTTCCATGAAATCATTATCTTCCTCAGCATTTTCTGTCATTTTTACTGCATACAAGGTGCAGCCTCTATTTTTAGCCCTTTTTAGTTGCATAGCTGTTAGTTTCCTAACTGCAACCTCACGCCTTACACCTTGAATGACTGCTGCTTTCTGCAGGTCATCGAAACAACAAATTTGTTTTTCATAATAGTCGACCTTTGCCTTATGTTCTGCCAACCAATTAACTCTAATAATGATGTCATATGATCCTAAAGGAGTGACATACAGGTCAACTTCGGTGGAGAAACTGGGCAAGTCAAGAATTGCCCCAAAAAGGCACATTTCGACTGTATGGACAACATTATTCCCATAATGCACTATCCATGTCTTATCCATTCGTTCAGCTTTCCTTTTTAATTTCATTGCAAGTTTACTAGAAATAAAGCATTCAGTAGCTCCAGTATCAAAAAGTATGACTACAGGTGTACCGAATAACTTACCCGGAACTTCTATGGGTGTAACTTACTTTTCAGCTTGTCTGTTAGCCACCGCAGTGTGTATCCTATGTTGTTGATCGTGATCATCCTTTTTCAGAGGACAGTGACTCACATAATGGTCCTTTCCACAGTTGAAGCATCCTCCAACTGGCCCTTTCCTAGGCTCAAATTTGTTACCAGCTTTGAAGTTATCACTCTGGCTTCCGTAGGACTTTTGTCCATTGCCGCTAACTTTTGCGAAGCTGTTCTGCACACTATTTACAGGTTTGTTCATTACATATTTCTTGTTGTTATCTACAACAATTTTGTTTTTCACACCAAACCTTTTCCAAGGCCCCCTTTTGGGTGCGAGAGATGAAGAAGAGTTGGGAATCTTCTTCCTTATCTCTTCCCTATGAGCAGAAATTGCTCTCAATTTCTGTTCCTATCTTATTGCCTTTTCGACAACTCCTTCCATAGTGGTTGGACCATGGACATCCACTTCACCACCAATGATGGGATTCAGTCCCATTATGAACTTTCGTATTCTAAACTTCTCGTCAGCTTGGTACTGCGGCACATACTTAAGGAGTTTAGTAAACCCTTCCCAGTATTCTGTCACCGTCAGCCTTCCTTGCGACCAGTTCTGAAATTCAGTCATTTTCCTATCAAAATAGAGTTGAGGCAGCCACCGTTGCCTAAAGTAACCCTTAAATTGATCCCAAGTTATGTCTGATTCGACAATATTCAACTCAACCTTACGGTTGTCCCACCATGATGATGCTTCATGAGAAAGCTGATATGCTCCCCATATCACTTTGGTCTCCTCAGAGAAGTTTCTTATTACAAAGTACTTCTCCATTTCACTAAGCCAATTCTCAGCTCTGTCCCCAAGTGTTGTTCCATCAAATTTTGGAGGACTTATTCTCTTTATGTCATTTGTAAGTTCAGCTGCTAATCTTGCCCTTTTATTTTCAGGATGATTAGGAGCATTTACATTACTATTATCAACACCTAGATTCCCTCCATTGGTGTTGTCCATAGGAGGTGGCTGATCATTTATATAGCTTCTTCTTCCTCCTCTTCATTACCCATTGACTACTATTCCAAAACAGTCAAACGATCTCTCGTATCTAGTAGGGCAGTAAGGATTTCATCCAACTTTTGAGCAGTAGCTTCTTCTCCACCCGGTAACAGGTTGTTCACAGCATTTCCTCTTGTTCTGACCATTTTCTGTTCAATAAGAAAATTTAAACCTTATTAAATTTTGGACTCATTAGGTCCAAGAGCTGCAACCTTCAGCTCTGATACCAAGATGTAACATCCCCATTTTAAGACACTAGAACAAGGGAATTTTTTTTTATATGCAACGTTCTCTATATTGAATTATACAATTCAAACACACGTTCAAGTTTTAATAATTGTTCTCTGTCCAATTAATGCAATTTGGATCACACAATTTCTTTTTAAAACCAATGTTCTCTGTTCGCATATTTTGCAATATGGAACACACATTCAGTGTCATTCAATCATATAACAGATACCATATGCTGCTGTAAATGACTCGAAGAACTACCGATCTCCCATTTTATGGCTTGGAGTTTCAGCGATCTCTCATTTCATGACTCGGCGACTTACCGATCCTTCATGTTAGTCCATGCAATGTATAATAAATATACCAGGTTCTTTTACCGTTTCCAGTTATCGAAGTGTTCCATTTAAGAAGCCTATCTGAATATCTGTTACTGATATTCATCTGACATCCTGCATCTTAAACTAGGTGATTAGGACAACGCAACCAGCACTTGCGATACTTTGGCCAAAGATTTTCACATGCTTTGCATGATCATATTCCTAGATGTGATACACATCATTGGAATACGTCCTTCACCTCACTTCGTCTATTATCTAGAATGGTCTTTCCTGGTCCTTGCCAGTCCTTCCGTTATGGTCAAGCTCTATCCCCAACTAGCAATATGAACGAGTATAGGAAGTTACTCATGGTAACTAAAGGTACGCAGACATACGGTGTTGTCCCTAGACAACTCCATGTGTCTGGTTACCTTAAGTCCTCCGGAGACACTCCGTATACGTGATCACATTCCTATCCCCATCTAAGAACTTAGTATCCAGCCTATGTAAACTTGATGATTTGATTTGGGAGGGCATTGTAATATGTCAGCTATAACATTGTGTCGTCATGAAGGCCCCGCCTTCATGAAGACACCATATTGTAGTTGGCGTATGCCAATGTCCTACGGAATCCTCTCATCAATAGTACATATCCAGCTCGAGTGTAATTTGATTATAATCTTAATATTTAAGATCAACTTTCAGCAACCCTGCTGATCCTTAAACCTCATTCTCGTTGCAGTTGTATGTAGCTAAGAGAGAGAGACTTAATTTGTCTTCTAGCTTAATATACATCCCCTTCATCATACCGAAGGGTTGCATATTCTCTTCTTGGTTCCTTCTTTACTCTTCGGACTAATCAGTCCATTGCAGATAACGTAATAAGTTTAACCTATTAAACTTAACCAAGTTTTTACCCACAACTGTAAATAAATTCAGAATTCCATCTTATTAGACATCATTTAAACAGGTCTAATTCTAAATGAGTTTATTCATTTATTCTCTATAACCTTACTTTAGTTAAGGTCTGTTAACAATAGATATGTTTTCCCATATCTATATTTTCTGAATTTAAACATTCGAGGCTATTAACGGAGTCCGAATACAAGGTTCGGCTGCTCCTAAGTTATTTGATATTCCTTAGCTTTCAAGCTAATCCCGAATACCTTTCAATTAAGAGATCATGTTTACCTAAATCCCTTTTTAATGTCAATTTAAAATTCATATTAACCCAAGTATGAACTAATTGCACATTCCAACGTAAAAGTTGCATTCAGGTAAGAATAGATGTTATTTCCTTTTAAATCCATCCATTAACATTTGAACAATTCCAAATCAAGGAATAATGTTATATTCTCAAACTTATTCAACAATATCAAACTGATACAGTCATTAAAAATATCACACTTTTCCTTGTATTCATCCATCAGTTTTACAATCTATACAATTGCCAGTCCAAATGACTGGACTTTGTTTATATCAAACAACATTACAACTCATAAAGATAGAAGAGCGTAATTTCTTCCTTTCTCATTTCCTCGTAGAGGAATAATAGCTATCAATACAATCCATCTTCAGTTAATCAAAAGAAGTATCAGAAAACAACCATGTCTTCATTTATACTCAAGTTCCATCTGCAAAATTACTTGCACGGGTCAGTTCATTGAACTGAGCATATTAAGCACTTGTCATTAAAATGAGGTGCTTTTAATTAACTGTCTCAATAAAAGAACCTTGCTTTTATGAAACGTTAAAATGAATATCATCCAAGAATTAAGTATCAACAAGGATGAACAACATAACAACCCGATTATCTAATTACCATCCCAATCAGACAAAGGATTACTGCCCTCTTTCCCAAATAATTATTACAAGGAGTAATTTCCTTCAAACAGTTCCAGATTACAAACATCTGTAAGAACTAAAAAAAACACAATTATGCAAACTGTTGTTCTAACATAAATGCTATCAATTCCATTCCCTTACATTAATTAGAGATAAGATTCACAATTAGATTTTAAATAAGAATTCTAGCAGAACTATTTTCCTTTCCTTTCATTCTACCCGTCTAATTCCCATCCATCAATGCTGAAGAGAAAAGTAGTCATTCACCATGAACTCATTGGTGACAATCTTCAAAATTCAACAACAAGATAATACTTCATTCAATTCCAAAGAAAGTAAACAACAATTAAATGCAAATGCCTAACCCAAGCAGTACAAAATTCATTCCATAACAATTATAGATTTCCAACTGTATGAGAGAAAAATGATCATTAAATTCAAATTATCCATTCACACTCTCTTTCCTTTCCTCATAGCTGTACTTGAAATTTTAATCCAAACGTGATATCAATCAATGATAACAGTCCAAAGAGAAATAAATGAAAATCAATAATCGAATATAAGGGAGAAAGATCATATCACCTCTTCTCACTGTCTATCCAAATACCCATTATTTAGAACAGACATATTCCAATAGTATAATTCATTCAGAATAGTATATTTCAGTATTTAAAAACTACTATTACCTTTCCAAAAAGTTGACCAGAGTTCATTGCAACTGGTCCGTAAACATTAGTACCAAAGAACCTATAAACGCAATCATTTCCTTTTAAACATTTCACTCTACAGACATTCACGTCTAGATATAGACAAGCAAGAATGCACATCTAGTTTTATCAGCAATCATTTCATCAAAACCAGCATTTCAGCTAGACCTGAACAACATGAATGTACAGCCAGCTATGAAATTATGAGCTTCCTCATAATAGTAAAAAGAATCGTTTTCCAAACATTCAAAGTAAGAATTCCACTTCAATTTAGCCTTGATGAAACAACAAGAAATCTAAAGGGCAGTTCGTATAGGTATACATTCACATATTTATGCAAATAATTCATCATCTAATCCAAAGAAGACTGAAATAGTGAACTCTAATCTATCTAGTAAATATCTAGATACTCAGTTCCAGAATTAAGAAATAATTCTTTTAAACAAAAATCTTTCATAGATTTCAACCAAACACGGATGCTTTTAATCGGTTTAAAAAGGAAGTGAGAGTAAAACGATGAAACAAGCCCACTGTTCCAAGAATTTATATTCTATGTGTTGTATACCCTCAAGAAAATAACTCACCCATTAGTTCCATTTATTATTCTCATGGTTCTTCAAAAACCGTTCACGTACAGCATTCAGAAAAACAATCTCCTTATCAGTATTGTTTACATAAGGCCAAATCCATAATACACAATAAAATCCACTTACCATTAGCTTCAGATTACCAACAGAAAAAGAGAAAACTAGTTCATTAATAGTTTTAGTAAGAAAAACACTCATTTTCTTCAAAAACGCACAAGAATACCAACTCGTATTCACCCATATAATGACAGTTCAACCAGACATACAAAAAAAATCATCTCATCCTCCTATTTTCACAAGGATGCACACAACTCGGAATTGATACATGCACAACTAAATTATTCATAAGAACAAACTCATAAAATAAAGAACAAATCCCTAATACTATCGAAACGAATCCACACAACATGGGCTGTATATTCAACTCAATAATTATGCAAAGAATGCTTAAGTCACGTACAGCAAAAGAAAATGACTCAACCCAAAATCATCTCAACATAACAGCCAAATCAAATAACCAAAACCCCCATCATAAGAGCAGGGTTGTTTTAATGAGACGATTAAACAAAAGCAAGTGGTTTAAGGAGAAGGGCTTAACATGCCTGAATTTCTTTTGTGGTTCGAAGAAAACCGCGTCCACTGGAGTTGTTTCTCTCCACGACGTCTTCAACCAGGCTTTCCAAACAGTCACTAACTTCCACAGGCTCAAGAATAGCCCTTTGTTTATCCAAAGCACAGAACAATAACCAAAATACAGCAGGTTCGACAGAACCATGGAAGAACAAAATGCAGAGCAACTAAAATCCGATTGCACACAATAACAAACAAATTTCCTTTTTCCTCTATCCTCTTTCCAAGGCGAGCTGGTCGCTAAGACCAAGGTAATTGAATGCATTGAATGCATTACCTTTCCTCATTCCTCACGCCACCTCCGACTCAGGTTGGTGAGTCTTCTTTTTCAAATTTTTGCATGTAATCATAGTTTAGCTTCATAGCTAGTTGGATGCCTCCAACTTTTCCATGTTCCCGCCAAACTTGGCGCTGCAACCTGTAAGGACGTCATTCATTGTCCTAATAAATTTCCAACCTTCCCTCCTTATCCTTTCCATCCACATGGGTCCATACGTCCCCTTCCATAGGTTAGGAATAGTTTAGGATTTTTTTTTTTAATAGTCCATATCTAGGTCATTCGCCTAGTTCATAGGTTAATAGAATTTACATCTATTTTCACCCTTATGAAATTTAAAATCCATATAGGATAGTAGTTAGGGTATAAGATAAAACTTAGGGGTAGGTTAGGGTTTAATCCCCTAATATTTAATTAATTAGTTTCCAATCAAGTCTTTCCACCTGACAGTCATATTCAACACAATGCAGGACGTTTGGTCCTATGTTCCACATACCTGTGCCCCTCGCATCCAGGCCCTTATCATCTTACGATGTCTAGCGTTACAACGGTGTGTGTGGTTTGAGAATCAAACCTTTTTCATTGGCATCTACGTGCCAGATATTCATACCTATAATCAGGTGCTGTAACCTTTATATCAACCTTCAGTCTGGTTTCAGACTTCATTCTGGAAGTAAATTGACAAGGCGATCACAAGAAGGCCACAACATACCTTGGATCAATGAAATTGATTCAAGGTGTGTTTTCAATCAGCAAAAAGAGTTCATCAAGCATACGACAAGTCTGTTGTCTCATTAGCAATCACACAAGCAATAATAACTTCTGTCCCAAGTAAACAAATTACAGCAAACAAGGGTCCAGATTAGCAACACATTCCTTTAAGATCAAAAGATGTCTCTTAACATATTTATCTTCATTTCAATGCAGTTACAACATCATGAAAAATGATTACTATGCTAGCTTACAAAAATTCAAGGAGATAAGGTAGGATCCTCCATGGGTAGAGGAGCTCATGCTAGAATCTCCTTGATAAATGGGATAGGTTGAAATTGAGGAATGACAAGTACAATATCAAAAACAACATGAACTCCATGGACATTATTGTCATTGGTTGAAGGTTCACCACTTTGATTAGATGATGATGTATGGATAGGGAAAAAATTCTTAAAGATATGCAAGTTTTGATTTTCTGGTGTGTTTAGGTTTTCGAGGACGATATCTCCATTATCTAACATTTCCTAAACAATGTTCTTGAAGGTTATGCAATTACCATCGCTATGGCCTTTGACACGATGATAATTACAATAGTCATGTTCCTTATACCATGTAGGCATAGGATGAGTGAGATAGAAACCAATATGAGTTTTTATGCATGGAAGTGCAATGGCTCTATCCTTAAGAAGCTTTTCTAAGACTAAAGAATAAGGTTCTTCAATTGAAGTGTAATTTCGTTATTCCTATCTAAACTGAAAAGTTTGAACGAGGGAAAGATTTAAGGAAGGTTTCGCTTGGTTAGATGGATAAGATGCACCAGCTTTGAGAACTACTGCATTGGCAGATCCTTTGGATTTTATATAATTGTTTTGGGGCTTTGAAGACAAAGAGGCATCATTTGATTTGAACACGATGTTTTTGTTTCGCAATTGAGTTTTCTTCTCTTCAATGGCACGAATTTCCAATTTTTGTGCCATGGTAAATTATTTGTCAAAGGTATGGAAGGTTTGTACCTACAGAGTTGGTGAGATGTGCCTCACAAAATCTCTAGTGAACAACTCTATAAGCTCATCTTAATGTAACTATAATGTTAATTAGTTGATAAGGCTTTGCTAACGAGCAATGAAATTTGCAATAGATTCTTTTTCGTACTATCGTGTTGAGTATAGGTCACTCATGGTGACTTTTTTACGACATTGATTGAGAAATAGTCCAAGAATGCTTGAGCCACTTAGTTAAATGAGTAAATGGAATGTATGGGTAAACCACTATACCAATATAAGGCAAGTCATGTCAAGGACATGACGAATGTCCGTAGGGTAAAGCATCATCATGAGCAATTAGATAACACCCATGTTTGAACAACCACAAGTGTTGTTATGGCTCCTCTTTATTGTTGAAACAATTAAACTTGGGAATTTCCCAATGTATAGGGTTTGGGCAAATGGGATAGATGGATGAATAGGCTCATTAAAATTTTCTTCATAAGTTAAGGAGTTGCGAGATCCAGAAATTGATGCTTCTAATGTTTGCATATTTTCCATGATCATCCTAATGAGGTCATTGGTGGATTGTGATGAATGGGCACCCCCTGCAATATAAGGAGGTTGATGATGGATGTATGATGTGGACGACATCCCAATATATGGGGGGTGCCAAGTATGAGAACTATGAAGGGGGAATAAATGTGGGAAAAAGATATCTCGAATAAGGGATAAACGAGATTGGGGGTTGTTAGTGTTGCATGTAAGTAGGTGGGGTAGTCGTAACAACTCTTGTGGTAATTGGGGGTAGGGACTGCGGGATGGAAAGGACAAGGTTTTGGAATGGGGTATGGGTTGCTAACACCATGGGTGGTTACGATGAAATGAGTATATATGAGGTGACAAGTGTAAATGAGGCTATGATAAGGGTGGCTGGTGGAGGGATGGTTGAAACCACAGGTGCGATAGATGTCGTAGGTGCAATAGTTATAGAGGATGTGGAGTCCAATCGAGACACCATAAGTAGTAAAGTGGATGAAGGTAACACCGAGGCTAGTGGTAGTTGACGCAGAAGTGGGGGAAAGGGCAGGAGGGATAAACATGGGCATGCCATATACCAATTGTCCCGAGTAGTCCCAAGTGGCTATATGGGTGAGATAGTATTATAGGGCAATAGGATTCTGGTCAAGGAGTCTTACAAAGTCCTCATCACCGGTACTAATGGTGATGGGTTGAGTTGGATCCATAGGAGATAAGATAGAAGGCGGTGATTGGCTAGGTGGAAGCAGCTGAAGGCTAGCGTGAAACACAAGGGTGTTGGTTTTGGCTGCAAGTCAAAACCATGTGAATTAGTGTAGACCTAGTAAATTGTACTTTGTAAATGACATAGAAAACAATAGAAATGGAAAAGGATAGATTCCAAGAGGTGAAACGTGTCAGTGTTCTAATTAAAAATAAGAACAAGGAAATTGACGTCAGTTAGGTTAACCAATGACAGTTACAGGGTGACCAATGACGGTCAGGGAAACTGATACCGGTTACTGTGGGAAATCAACAGTTTTGTAAATGAGGTTTAAATGATGAAAATGAAATAAAGAATTTGTATTTGACTGTGATTTTAAAATTCTAGGGGTACAATGATGTCTTGAGAACTTCAAAAGAATAGAAGATGTGATGAATGCTATTTTTTGGTAGAATGACCAAAAAGAGTTGGAAACCAAAAAATTGTTAGGTAAACTGATGCCGGTCAGATGTAAATAGATGATAATCACCGGTCACTGTGAAATTTGGAAAAGTGAAGAAAAATTGATTTTTGTTAATTAAGTCAGATGAAATATCAACCTAGAAAACTGAGTATGATAATAATGGATCTCGACACACTCAGAAACAGTCAAAATATACCAAATATGATGGCAGATTGTGAAAGGAAGAAGAAAATGAAGAATGTAACCTCATAACTCAAAACACAACTCAAGAAAAAGCTAAGAAAAACACATAATCTTATAAGTGAATTTTATGTTTTAGCTTATGCTATTTTAGACTAACTTTGTGAATCAAAACAAAGTTTTTGGTTGGGAAGGTGTCCTATGAAGAGGTAAGATCTAAGGGTGGTTTCAAGTTATGTTTTGGTAGGGGAGGTCCTTTGTTTGAGTTAATGACTCGACAAAGAAGCCATCTGGGTGCCCACTATCAATCCTCTAATCGTGTGATCTTTGATAACTTCTTCCAGGTAAGGTGTTGTTTAAGAAGATATGTGAATTTTTATTTGTGTAGTTTGGAAAAGAGAGAGACAAGAAAAAGTGCTCTATAATTCAATTATGTCAACCATTAGCTAGGCATGAATTCCAACATATAGGTTTCCCTTAATTTTAATGTGAGCTAAAAATGCAAGCATATAAGTATGAAATGCAAGTATTGTAGAACCCAAATCAAAATGTGATATTCGATGTAAGCAAAAAGTGAATACGAAAGAGAATGAATTTCACTAATACGAATGCAAGAAGAAAAATAATGTTTCTTTTTGGTCCCGAAATACGAATGTCACTTAGACAAATAGAAGAAAGAGAAGATTCCCAAGGAGAAGATTTAATGTTGGCTTACTTTCGAAAAGAAACAAACATACAAAATATTTCCCTAAGAATGAATAAATGAAAGTAACCCCGGATGGGTCCCACCTGGTGTGCCAAAATGTTTCACTGGATTCTTGACAAATTAATGAAATAGATAGAGGGTGATATGCCAAGGAAGAATACTTGTTTGTGATGTCGGTTAAAGGCTATGCGCACATTCTAATTTCTTGATCCAATGTTGATTGTGAGAGCTCTCTTTTGGCTAGGAGGAACTACCTATAAAATGTAAAAAAATACCACCAGATAGAGTTAAATAAAAAACAAGTGCACTGCCTAGTAAAATCTAGATCCAGGAAGCGTGATGCTTCTTAAACAGGCTATCAATCCACTTTTTATATAACACTATTAACGCTATCCAAAATAAACATGAAATAACAATCTTATTGGAAATGAAACGATATAGGTATCTCATACAAAAAAAATAAGAAAGGTTAGATAAAAGGTGATTGGGGTCAAAACATGTCAAGTGATGAGCTGGTATTGGGTTGCAGGGCTGATACGGGTTCTGGGTATGATCTGGTAAATATTAGGAGTTATTCTGGGATGTTAGGGAATGGGTATGGGCTTGCTGGTCTTAGGTATGTTGCCAAACATAGTAACCGATGTCATCTCTATGACCGATGTTGGTTTGGCAGGATAATTGACGTTGGTTGGTCAACCAACGTCGGTAGGGATAGTTAGTAAAAAGCTCTTAGAAATGGTTTTCAGATTCTCTGTAATTACACAAAGACTAGAAATGGTGGGGTGAGGTCGTGAAATGGTCTTAGTGACTCAGAGATGACTAGGGGAGGGTGAAGATAGGTGAAAGGGATAGGTATGATAAGGTGATGGGTTGGAGGGAGGAAGGAGGTGAACAGATGTATAGAAGAATAAATTATTGAGAGGAATGATGATCTTAATGAAAGAAAATAAATAACTGAAGAGATATTAGGTACTTACTGAAGAATGGATCTAGAGAGTGTAGGTGATGAAAATAATGATGGCGGAGATCCAGAGAGAAGGGACATCATGTACGTGCTGTAACAGTTCGAGTCTCTGTGCTTCTCTATGTGAATCCTAATCGTGAAGAAGGTGAGGGGTGCCGATGGTTGTTGGTAGTGCTCCCGAGTGATTTCCTTTTCCTGAGTGCTTCAGAAATTCTAGTGCTCCAAGTATCTATTCGTATGAGATCCTGAATCAAATGAAAAACCTCAATAAAGGATTTTAGAAATGTATTTAACCTAACCAGTGAAAGCTAGGGGACCAATGTTGGTTGAGGTATAACCAACGTCGGTTAAGGCGAGAATATCTAGGTTGGCCAAAAATATCCTGATTGTTGTTATTTCTTGTATGGTCTTCAATCTTCATCCAAGTCTCGAGTGATAGATCCTGAAAAAATGAGCAAGAGTCCTCTTAGGTTTGTTAATAGGTTTTTTAGTGGTGAAATATGAATTTACATGGATTTTTGGAACCTAAACCGAGATTCTTTGAATGATAACTACACACTTCCAGTCATGGACCATATCTTGCAAGTGATTAATTGTTCAAAGATGATGTCTATGCTTAATGGGTTTTAAGGGTACAACTAGATTGAAGTGGATAAAGAGGATCAGTTTAAAAATGCCTTCACAACCCCATGGGGAACCTTCTCTTACAACATATTTTCATGCAAAATGTTTAGCATGAAAAAATTAAAAAAATTGTCATGACAACCTAGGCCTCACTTGAAAATACCTCTCCCAGTCAATGTAAACCTATCCTCTGAATAAATTAGTTATTGTGTTACCCTCATAATGGCTAGGAAAAAAGTGTTAATCTAATTTTTAAGTGTGTTTCATGTATAGGGAAGTGATTCGTGGATTCATTCTAGATCATTCGAAACGAATTTCTCTTGGAGGCCCAAATAGGCCTATTTTCAGGATTTTTTAGACTGGTGGACACCCCTCAGAAGATTAATGTTGAGGTGAAACCCACTTGGGAGTTTTTCATAGGATCTATAAGATTCATGGAATTTATTTAGGAATATTTAGGGAAGATTTGGAGGTTTAGGGACAAACTGTGTAACTATGAGATTTTTAGGTGTAAGGCGTAAGTGCTCAAAACTGGAACTTGAACTTCACCAGATGATTTTGGGAGCTCCATAAGGAGTTAGGAGGAAATAAAATAGGAATTGAAAATCTTAAATAATTCTCTAAGAACTTATCAAGGAAGATCAATCTTGGCAGACACACATTGATGTCCCGAAGAAAAAGGAGCCAATTTTTGGAGATAATAGTAGAATTGAAGTATTAAATATATCCAATTCTTCTTAAAATGGTCTTGGAATTCAAAATAATATAAATTTTAATGTGAAAACACCATTTGGGGCTCTGGGAATTGCGTCATCAAGTTCTCTCTTGTGCAAGTGTGCTTCTCGTACTTAGTCAAATTTTGAAGTGACAAGTGTCAGCTTTTGGCTTCATGGCACAATTTTGTGTCCCTCTTATTACTTTCCCAAGGGGATGGATGAAACACAAAAATGTTCCCCAGCTCATCCCTCCTCTCTGGTCCCTCATGCGGCCCTCCTCAGTCTGATGGAGAGCTTAACTAGTTAAGCCCTTTGTCCTAAGATTGCACCAAATGATGCCGAGTGTCACAATCCTAATCAGAGCACATTTTCTTATCACTCATCCATTTAACAAGGGGATAAATGGGACACAAAATTTTTCCCAATATTATCCCCTTTTGTGGTTCCTCATGTGACCCAAACTCAGCTCCCAGGTGCCCAAGCAAGTTTTCTCCATCTCCCTATCGCACCTAACGGTGACAAGTGTCATAATCTTGCCCAAAGCACATTTTTGTGTCCCTCTTGTCCCCATTTCCAAGGGCAAGATTGGAATTAAATTGGTTCCCAAGATAAATATTTCAACCCCGGTTTCATCCATACTCAGTTTTCTTTCACCCGCGGTCAAGTTGGAGTTAGTAGGAGGTCATGAAAACAAAGAAAAACTCATTTTTAAGTTAAATGTTTAAGATTTTTCACCCACCCTCCATTGATGCACCTGAAAAAGATTTAAAAAAATTAGAACAAAAAATTCACGCTTCCCAACAAGTTCCATATCAGCCATGACTGTAAAAATGGAACTTTTTCCATGACTCCTCATACTGAAAACTAATTGCACCAATGTTTTAAACTAATTACTATCCTCCCAGGCCCCTTTGTGATCACTAAATATTCAAGCCTCCATTAATGATTGCCATCACACAACAACAGATCTAAAATCCTCCATCCCAAAATTTTCCTTTTTGATTTGCAAGAGTTCTAGTGAATGAAAACTAGTGAAATTTGGAGCACAAGATCGCAGTGCAAGGTTGAATCCAAAGATGGTGTTTTTTTACAAACCAACACCACTTTGAATAGTTAATAAAAATAGCATACGATATGTACACCTACATGATAAAAATAGTAAACCTCTCAAAATTGTGAGCTTCGATCACTTAGAACATCTAGAAACAGTGTGAAATAGTAAGCAAGGCAAAACATACGGTTTTCTCAAAATAACAGGCTATGAAAAAGTAACCTGCTAAAAATATAAACTTGTTAAAATGGTAAAACATCATCAATAGAGGTGAATTTATTTTTCTAGGAGTCTCAGAAGACAAAATTTGAGTAAAAAGGAAAAATTTCCCAAAATAACAGCTCCTAGTCCCACCTGCCAAAATAGAAAGTTTCAGTTTTTAGGATAGAAAGTTGTAGTTGGCTTCATTTTCACTCATATCATTACTTTTTTCCATCCTCACATGGTTTTAAGGTTGTATCATAGCTCAAAAAATAAAATAAACCCTCCATGAGGATCCTAAAGCATCATTATGATCATAATTATGTCAAAGATCAAGACAAAGCATATTGGGGTGCAACAGGTGAAAGTCAGAGACATCGTGCAGTTGGAAAGGATTTTAAAAGTTTCAATATCTCCAATTAAAATCAAAGATCATCATAGGTTGTGATCATAATCATAAGTAAAATAAGGAACTCATCAAAAGCACTCAAGCATGAAGATATACAAGCATCCCAAGTCTGATATCATTCAAGTACTCTGAAATAGTAAAGGCCAAAGAGCTAATCTTCTAAAGTGGCATCATGATACAAGAAAAAATAATCATCCCAATTTCATTTGATGTCATAGTGTTCTTAAACACTCAATCAAGCACCTGGTAGCATGGTCAATCCATCAGAGGATGATCAACATAAGCATGATGAGAAGGATTCCATGTGAGTAAGGAAAGAGGTAATCTCAGGCAATGCATACATCATGAATTGTTTCTAAACACTTGATTAATGCTCGAAAAAGAGCTCACATCTTGCAAGTCAATAGAGGTGGAGTTTACAGTACTTAATTATAGTGTGTAGGATAAAAATATAGAACTCATTCTCATTAATTTCTTCAAGTTCCATCTGGGATTGGTCTTTCTATCAAGAAAATGTCACCTACTTTCATGAGAAGCATGTGCACGAGAGGTGTATGAGTTTATCTCATTCAAGAAGTTCTCTAGAGTCAAAAAAGGGGAAAAAGTATGATCTTCTTCCAATGAGAAATCAACTCCATTCCTTTAGCTTCCATCCAATTGGTAGTGTTCTTGAACACTCATGTCAAACCTTATGGTGTGGTTATTGCCATCTCCTCACATTACTCCAATTGGTGGCCACTTCTCAAGAATTCCATTCAGGGGCCATCCCTTTTACCCATATGATGAAGGCCTATTTCATTAAGTGAAGGATGATTAACTAAAATGTGAATATTTTTATGTTAATTTAATAAGTTCAATGAAATAAATGTCTAAACTAAATCAGGAAAGTGACCCAAGTAACTAAGAAAGTAGATATGTGAAACCATAGAATGCAAAGAGAGTTAGAAAGAACTCAACTGATTCAATGAGCTTGTTGGACTGTGTCGTAGAGATGGCGAGAGAAACAAGAGGAGGAAAAAACTGTGTCGAAGTCCAGAAAAGTGTAGATCTGGGTAATCTGAGTGGACTGGGGTGCCTGGATAGGTATACGGGCACCTATGGGCACCCTAGTATGAGATATGGGCACCCTTGTTTGTGAAAAAGCTCTGTAAACCTACTTTTAAGTGTTGCTAATTGATCACCTATGTCCACTTCCTGCCACAATATCTTCGTTGGGATGTGCAACATGGCATTGGAAATCATAAATGAAAATGAGACTTGCAAAACCCCAAGACAAGCATCAAACCCCTAAAAAATAAATATTCATATGAAGGGGTCAGATTTTCCTTAGCGGCCACAATGGTGGACTTACTAACTGAGCGTTACACTACATCTCAACCTTGATGTAGTTCTATGTGTGTGTGTGTGTGTAATCATGCCCTAGGTGCTCTTGTGTAAATCACACTTTGTGAAAGTAGCGAACAATAAATATGTATAGAAATGTAATAAAATGGTGGATGGCATAGAATAAACTTCCCTCCTATGATGTGTGCTGCAAATGAACCAGCATTGTCTTGGAGCTAGATGGATGCAAATGAGCTCTGAATTCCTTAGATGGAATGAAACCTTAGGTGATGGCAGTAGTGCCTAGTGCTTGGTCCCTCATTATGGTCTCATAACTTTATATTTATATGGTTCTCTTATTCTAATTTCGTAATTAACCCTTAAAAGACTGACCACCAAAAATATAGAATTCTCAAATGACTAAAAAGTTCCCAAAAGATGGAAGTAAAGTGGGAAAAGGATCAGGGCACCCCAACTAGGACCGGGGCACTTATTGGTGCCCCAGTATTGGCCCGGGTGCCCTAGTCAAGGCTAAAATGACATAAAATGACAAAAATAGAATTGGCATGTATGTGTGAGAGGTCAGAAGTGATGATAGAAAACAAGGTAAAATGGCCAAAATACGGGGGTTAATTAGTACTTTCTTCACTCAAAAACCATATGAATAGTAGTGTGATACCGAGACTAAATAATACCCAAAGTGTGTGATTTAGTGTCTGTAAAGGAAAAGCATCAAGAGGTTTGAGCACTGTGGAATTTTTTCTCATGATCATTAGAGTCATTTGTAAAATCCTAAGGAGCAAGAGAGTGATCCTCATTCTCACCATGAGATAAAAAAGGAATCATCATGAGTGATTCCCGTATTCATCTCATGATCACATATAGAGGTCTCATGACAGATTTCCTAAACACTCATTTGGTAGTTTGAATTGTTTTTGCATCTTGCAGATGGAAGAGATTGTGATCACCATACCTCAAATCAGTAAGTTCTTCATTTGCAATAGACCAGTCAATCCCTTTCCTTTCTCTCTTCTCTCTCTCTCCATATTCTAATTTTCAACTGAGAATGTACTTTTTCTATTTTTTCCTATTCACTTAAGTGACAACAAAATATTTGTAAAATTTAAAATTACTCTCTCAAATTATAAGAGAGGTACTTAATATGTCTCTTCTAAGGGTAATTGAAAAGTCACAAGAGTCATGTGGGGGGTAGATGAGAGAACAATTTGCAATTCTATAAATTGGAATGGCTTCTCCATTCCAAGGGATCTCGAAAAGTTAGTCTTTCTGTAGAAATTTTGGATTGTTGTAGGTTGTTGAGATTTGTATTCATCACTACATAAGAAATAAGAGTTGCATTTCTTCCATTTCCTTTACTTATGATTTCCTCTATTCTATCCCTTTTCTATAACTTTGCAAGCATAGTGATCTTGAATAACCAAGAATGAACTTGGCATCCTTGATTGATGAATCTAAATAGCTACGTGTCTCTAGTTTGTTAGTCTTGATAATTTCTTACATTGTTGTTTTCTTCTAATTGAATGTGGACCTACTCGAGTTATTGTGTGTGAACTCTGCTAGTGCCTACTCACAACAATAATCCTCTCTTTTCTAATTTTCCCAATTCTCCTTTATCCCTCATCACTTCAAATTCCTCCCTTGTACTCCATAAAAGCACTTTACCACATGCTCAATAAAGTTTACATGTGTGATCCCTAGCCTATTGGCCACCCCACAGTTCTTAGATAGTTTACATTAAATTGAACTTTATCTCAAAAAATATATAATGCTTGTAAATTTTAACATTGAAAAAGTACATAAAGGATATGATGAGACCAAAATATGTCTCATCTAATACATTATTTTCAGTTTCATAGCTTGGTATTAAAGTGGAATTAGATTTAGTTTTGAAAAAAAGTATCTTATTTAAAGTAAAATGTGGATGATGCATGATCATTACTCCTAGAGGTGGTATAGTTGTATCTAGTCAAATTTTGGATCTTGTTGGTCTTAGACATGTCATTAGAGGGTTATAGTTTTCGTTAGATGGTATTTGAAGGCTTTGGAAGTTCAAAATTTGAGTTTGGAGATTTTCTCTCCATTTGTCTTATTTGAAAATTTGAATCTTCTTGGAGCCAAGTTTGGCTTTGTAGGTGGTGTAAGGGAGTTCTAGGTGTTTTTCATGCATTTTGTAGGTTGTTTTAGTCAAGTTGTGTTAGTGAAACCTCCTTTTATGGTGCAATTGGTGTGATAAGCTTTTTAAAGTTTCATGTAATCCCTAATGACAAGATAAACCTCCATATGACCTCTTCAAGAGGTAACTAGAATGCAAACTAGAGGTTACATTGTGGTTAGGTAGTTACAACTCAGGCATGGAATATTTAAGGATGTTTATAAGTGATGTAAATTAATTGATCAATCAATAACAAGAATATTTTGGAGCTCCAAAAGAACAAGTTTTATTAGCATTTTGTTTGCAAACAGTGATTAAGGTTCATAAAATCTGAGTTTGGCAAAGTGGATTCAGAGTTTTATTAATGGATTGAATTGTAGATTATCAAGAGAATGTAATGG
This sequence comes from Taxus chinensis, assembly GCA_019776745.2. Taxonomy (NCBI): domain Eukaryota; kingdom Viridiplantae; phylum Streptophyta; class Pinopsida; order Cupressales; family Taxaceae; genus Taxus; species Taxus chinensis. Next base: position 676,250,601 of record CM034147.1, read on the forward strand.
TAATAACTAATGTATTTATGACTATATTCTAAGTTTCAATGATTGTGTGGATATTCAAGATTAGAAACCCTCATAATAATTATGTAGCAGGTCATTTGTGAATGTAACTTATCAACTTGCTTGGTTGAAGTAAAAAATTAGGTAAGAGGAGTCTATAATAATTTCATTTGGAATCCACATGTGCATATGAATGTAGATAAAGCCTCAAATAAGTTTGATTCTCCCTTTTGCTAGCATCCAAAAAAGTGACAGACTAAGACCATTGGTGACATATTTCAAAACAGAGGACAGTGGATAGTTGATTGAATCTAAGTATCCATAGAAGGGGAAATCCACTGGTAAGAACTAAACCTTCTAAATGTTTGTACCATTCTATTTAAATCCTTACATCCTTTGGAAGCACATACAATTGATTTAGTAGAGGAAATTATAGCCTCAAGTTGATTGTGTATCTCTTGCTAGGGTTTGAGAGATTTTCTCATAACTTGAACCTCACTCGCAAATAGGCCTTCAAACTTAGTAGTAACCATATTTGGGAAACAAAAAAGAATATTTTTACAATTTTAGTTCTTGAAGGGCCTTTATTTTCTTGAATTTTGTGTCATTTGTTCTGAAAGACCTGTAGGTTGTCTCAGAGCTAGGGCTTAACATTAGGAACCTTGAACTATCAAATTTTGATTAGATATTTGGTAGTAATATCTGTAGGAAGGCATGTTCCAGGATTTTTAAAGAATTTTTTTCCTCCAACAGTTTAATCTCAAGATCTTCTTATCATTCAAGATAAAATTGTATGCACAGTAAGAGAAAGACCAAGTTATGAAAGGAGATTTGTGAAGGAACTATATTCTATCCTTTTTAATGAGTCTTGAAACTTTTACAATACCTAGAAACCATTGAAAGATACTTAGAAAACCACATTTTGGACCTTGAAGTCATCTACAAACAATAAATATGCATGAATGTGTATCTTAGCAGACCTAATTTGGGGTTTAAGAGCAAATTTGGAAAAGGGAGCTATCAAGAATTGTGGAAAGAGTTGAGACCCAAGAATTTGTAGACACCTTTCAAGGGATGGAATAATACCAATGAAGTTTACAAAAGCTCTTGGATAACTGTGAAATTCTATATGTGTGAATGTAAAAAATCACATGTTCTCAAAAAAACTGAAGAAAATGGACAGTTTTGCAAGAAGTGACCTTAACCGTAAAACCCTAATAATGTGAACAAATTTGGTGGATGGATAACATGGATAGAAGCTCTTGAAACTGTTGATAAGATTTCAATATCCCATTTGATCCTTGAAGCCAATATTGGAAAGCTTTGAGGCATTTTAAGTGATAAGAACCCACACTACTAGTGCACAATAATAGATTTGAGAAGATGGAACTAACTAAAACCTATTTAATAGTTAGTTTAGCACCATAAAATAGTGGAAGAGGTCAATGGATACTATAAATCCCAATTTCTTGTTTTGAAGTAAGAATGTAAGAAAGCTAGTGAAAATGTGAATATGAAAGGTAAGTGCAAGAGGCAAGTTGAATGAAATGTGATCAATTTTGTTGTTGAAATGACATTGCATAAGGCTGATGAGCAGGGTCAAGGAATTTGAGAACCAATAAAGGTGGTATTTGATCAAATTATAGCATTATAATCCATTTTAGGCTTTGTTCATGATATTCACATTGCAGAGTTGAGAAGATATCTGATTAGTCCTTTTGAATAACTTGAAAGAATGATGAATTGATGGTCTTGACTACATCAGTGGAGTATATATTTGGTTTATTTATTAGGAATAAATTGAAATTTAATTTCTCATGTTTCTTAATATTTATATATAAAAAAACATCATATGTTTCAAAGTAGGTTATTAAGTCATTCAATAATAAGGATGGAGTGGTGAAGCAAAGATCTAGCCTAAAAGATCAAGTTACAAGCAATATGAGACACTTAAAGCTCATATTTGGACTATCCCAACTTTAAATATATCGTATGATGTTATCTCTTGACCATTTTAACTTTTGAATGGTAAAAAAAAGTCAGCTATGGACTAATCAAAGCTAGAAAAATGTATGGGTAGTGAGCTTTGAAAAAGAAGGAAAAAAATGCAATTTCAGTAAAACTGTGATATTTCTCTCATTTCTATTCAAAAATTGGAAATTTGAAATGTTTTAGAAAGATTAGAACAAAATGTAAAAATCTATATGAGTATTTTAAGATATTCATAGAAAATAACATGTAGTTTTGATCAGAAAGTGGTCGACATGAAATCAAGCGCTTAAGGAGATAGAAAAGGTGGAAAATGTGGCAAAGAAAGTCAAGGCAACAAAAAATTTCTCCTAAAAGGGTGGGATGAGTTGTTGAAAATGTTGAATATCTGATAGACTCGATATTTTCTCTTAGAAGGTTGGGATGAGTCATTTTTAGTGAGAGAATACATGAGGTTGTTCCTTTATCTTATTAGTTGCATTTCTAGGAGTCTTCAATAAGATGCTCTCCCATATTTCTCTCGTAAGTAGTTGGGATGTACAACAATGGTAGTGCTTCATTGTGAGTATATAATAAACACTCTCCCATGATTTTTCTTATATTAATGAGATGAGAAGTATTGTTTAAGTAGGAGTTTATGAATGCAACATTTTCCCTTATTTGTCTCTTAACAAGTGGGACATTTAGTACAATTTTTTTTATGTTTTAGTTGAAAATAAGTCTCTTTCCAATTATAGTAAAGTAGTTATATATTCTTGGAAGGATTGACTACGTAAACCATTAGTGATTTCCTATAAATGTAACCCTCAATGGTTGAAGAGATTAAAAAATTGTTTTGGTTGTAAATTGGAAAATTGTTGTAATTTTGGAGAAGCAATACAAGCTTAAGTTTCCAAACAATTATTGTAGCTCTTTTGTGCATGATTGTTGTCCTCTTCTAAGGGAGGGGATGGAAAATCCTCGCAAGGAAGAGGACACCATTTGGTATTTATATTTATATTTTATTTTAGTATATGTTTTCATTATGTTCAATTTTATTATATGTTTTCTTTTAAAATATATATTTTTATGTGTATATTTAAATGTTAACTTGCGGGAGTAATGGATCCATAGAATATCAATTGTTTAGGTTTTATCGTCACTTGGATCATACACCCGTTGAATCTTCAAATGATCCAGTGCAACATGGGAACATCCCCAAGGTGTGGGACCTTGGCTCCTTGGGATGAACCTCTGGAGAAGTTCAATTTCCTTCTAAACTACAGTGCATGTAATGAATATGATCAGGCTGCAAAACCTATGATACTGAAAATAAACTACAACTATTCAAATTTTCTTGAGAAAAGGGGGAAAGATAACTGAAAATAAAGAAAACTAGATGATGCACCAATAGTTTAAGGAAAAAAGATTAGCTCTTACAAGCACATAATACTTAACATAAAGATAATTATGTGCACAACTTTCTACCTTTTCTCTTAACAATATTTTTTCATATGAAGGTAAAACTTAACAATAACATAAGGGATTTATTTGATTCCACAACTATTATCAAGTAAGTTTTATAAATCACAACATTGTAACTTGTACTAAATAGATAGATAACTTAATGTGAAGGTAAAATTTATCATTCAAGTACAAGGAAAGAAGACATTCACAAGTATAAAATTTACCACTGAAATACACAACACATTGAAGTGAAAGAAGGCTAAATATCAATTTTGTATAATAATATTGAGGCTTAAGCATGTATACAAGTACTCAAAATGGTAAATCCTCCTTATACAATTGATCAAAAGTCCCTTACTACATAATGTATCCTCATTGTTTATAGATTAAGAAGGTTGAGATAATTTATAGCTACCTTTCTTAACTATTACATTCCAAAAATAGGATGCATTTACATCTGTGAAATAGTGAAACAATCTCCCAAAAAAATAGCTAGGTAGTTGTGAAACTTTGACTGGGCCAAACCTGTAACTTGAATGGCGGGACTGTCGCTTGGAGATTGTGTAAAAAATGGCAACGAAAAATATCAGCTAGGACTGGCACCAACCTTTTCCTGATCTGTATGTTTTCTCTTTATTTATTCTCTAGCTTACTTCTGTCAATAATCAATAAATTTTTTGATGATTTCTTATACCTCTTTTTCATCAGGTCCTGCACGCATAGCAATTCACGAACCTCAGTAGATTCAATGTTTCGGCTCAGCTTCCCAAGAAAATTCTTGACTCGATTCATGATATTTTCAGAGTTGGCTCAAGAAGTTTTGATATGTCACTAGCTTGTTGATGGATTCAAGGCCAAAGGATTTTTTTGTCTCAATGTATCTTCCTCAACCAAGATTTTTAAATTTGCAATGATATGTTCTACTGGAAACACATCAAGATCCTCATCTTGGAACCTATAATGAATAGTGTCAAACTCATCTAAGATATCATTAAGGTCATCAATGCCCTCATTTCTTTCTTCGATTAATTTGACATTTATGTCTTGTAGCATCCAAACATAGAACTCCATGGATTCATTGTACTCAAATTTTTTTGAATATTCATCAATGATCCCTTCTCCTAGGAGTAGATCAGATTTGACACTTCGAACCTCTTTCCAGGCCTCCAATGTGAGTTTCAAGCTATCACACTCTTCACTCAAGATACCATAAACTTTGGTAATCATGTCCTTCTTCTGGCTTGAGCTCGTTGTATAAAATTTTGGCATCCTCAATCACATACATTTCCCTTCTTAGATATAACTCTCAATCCAAGCCCCAACTATTCACCCTTTGTTTTTTGATCTTCTCAACTGCGGAGAAAGAAGTATCATGAAAGCTTGTGGATATTGCAAGAGCATTCAAAGGGGTTGGTCGTGTGCTTTTATGGAGGATGGTTGTCAATTGTTCCACCTTATATTTTAGATCGTCTTTAGTGATCTTATCTTTATCAAATTTATCCAGAAGGTTGCCGAGAGTAACCTAAAAATAATGTTTGGCACCTTTGTGTGTAGATTTTCCCAGAGAGAACTTAGAAATATAATAATCCAATACACTGATATCTTCTTTTTACTTATCAGTAGTTGTGGTTGTTATCTCAACAAATCTTTCCCCTACTTGGTTGACCGATATGTGAGAAATAACCCTTGGTCTCTTTACTTGTTGTCGAGGAGTCAGATCTAAGGTGCTAAGATCAACATCATCTCTAATCGGTATCTTCTTCTTATTATTTGGGGGTTTTTCTAGTTATCTGTGAGGGAGTACAAGAAGAATAAATTAAATACTCATAGAATGAAAAAGAAAAAGTGGTCATGGTAGTAATATGGTTTGGCGATAAAAAAGAAGTTGTTGTAGTAGTCACAAGTGGTAATGAAGTCGTGAAAATGAGGAAGGGGTGGAAAGGATAGTTGTGGGGATGGATGAAACGGGAAGGGTGGTGTGCGAGAAAGTGGGAAGAAACTTTTGAGGAAGGGGAGTTTCCTATAGGGGAACCTGAGCCAAAATATCCCTAGATGAGAGAGAGGGAAGAGAGGAAAAGACTTGAGCCATGGTAGGAGATGAGGTGGTGGGAGTAGGGGAAATGGGGGGAGAAGAAATGGAAGATGAGGGAAAAGGAATAGTGATAGAGGTGGAGGAGATGGAGGATATGAAAATGGGGAAGAAGGAAGAGGATGTGGAAGAGCTGACTGCAACACCTCGGTGGTGGATGGTGGGGAAATACTCAGATCAATGACTTTTGTGGAAGGAACCTTAGAAGAAGAAAGACCCCTATACACAATGGTGATTTTACGAGGCTTGGGAGTGGGTTTCCCTCATTTTGTAAAAGTGGGGTGGCCCACCACTAGTTTTACATGTTCTAAACTTTTGGTGTGATTCACAATGAAATCAACCATTGGTGAGTCTGATTGAGAATATGGGTTACACGCTCTTTAGAACTAGTGCACTCTTGAAGTGACAAATTGATCGATGGTAGTGGTTGATCCATTTGTTTACATCATTGTTTTCTCATCATCTTGGAACCTAGGTAATCTTTAATTCATACTTTGATACCTCATGAGATTTGACATGGTATATCCCTTTTTACCGTATCTCATCTGTAATTTATCCAAATATCCTCCAACTATGGTATGTGGACACCTTATTCCAATGTCCACCTACCATACCCCAATAATCAAACTAACTCATGGGTGATAGGTCTTTATTTTTCATTTGATTTGCATCTCACCCTATTCCGTATATGCACAAAATGTATCATCGAAGTTCACTAGAAATTAGACTCCTACCTTGTGCCTACTTTGTTGAATCTTGTGGAGGTGTAGCAGTTGTTGAACTAACTCCATCAATACCCACTTATCAGTGGGAAACCTTGGTATTTTTTAAGGAGCACCTGAAAATCCTTCCACTTTGAGATATGTAAAAGTTGGGAATTGTAGGAATATGCATCCCCAAGTCCTTACTACATTCCAAGAAACTATCAAATATTCTTTGATTATAGATTTTACTTATAAAAGATACATATGAGAGAAAATAAAAATGCATTTTTTACTCTCCTAAAGTGGCTTGACCCTTCTTTCATTGTTATTTGAGGATAGAAGTCGTAAATATGCGATGCATTCCTTTCCCCAGTGGATGTCAATCCTAGATAATTTCTCATTCCCGCCACGGCATACACCAGATAAGAATTCATATAAAAGTTGCTTGTGGTTTTTACTTCTAGCATCTGAGTGTGTATGGTGTCACTGATGTGCTCTGCCAATCAAATGAGATCAACATTTTTACGAATAGTGGAAATGTACAAATACATCCATTCTTGAAAATATTTCAAAGACAGAGCCCTATAACTTTGTTCAACAATTTGATTATATCATTCACCTCTTGTATGAAATATGAGTGAGGGATGGTCTTTGGAAATATAGTTACCGAAGGCCTAGGATTCAAAAGATATCTCTTACTAAGTACCTTGACACAAGCATCGGAATTTTCTTTCCAATGCTTCGAGAGAAAAATTAGGAGAAATTGAGGCATATCCTTTGACATCATGAAGATTTAAGCAGATCCTCGAAGTAGTCAGTATTCAGTCTGATCACAATTGTCCTATCATCATCTTTCACTGTTTGGGACTCTGCATCATAATGTGTTGCAGCTGAGAGTACAAATTCAATACATTGCATCGAAGGTGGAAAAGTGGCAGCTATAAAAATTCCATTGTCATAAATACTTTTGATCTAGACAAGTCTTGGATGGGGCTCTAACTCTGCCCTAAAACTCTGGTAAATTTATGTGGCTAAGATCAATGTCTCCAATATTGTCAATGTCTGATGTGATTTTAGAAGGGGGAGTCACCCCTTGGAAACTATATTTCATTCTCCCTTTACCCTTTGATGATGATTCAACAAAATTTTTCGGGAAGAATCTTTGAAAACTCTATGAAGGCCTCTGAAACTAAGGGCAGAAGTAGGACCCTGAAAAAGTAACTATGAACCTCTGAAAATGCACAGGGCAGAAGTTGAGCCTTGTTTTGTAACCCCTAACTTTGAGAAGAAGTCACTACTTGTTTTTCAACTCTGGTCTGAACTGAGCGGAAGTTGATACTTGTTTTACAAGCCTATGGACTTCCTAATTTTGAAGCAATGATAAGTTAAGTTTGTTTTGCAACTCCCAATACCCAAAATGTTCTGGTGGAGGTCGGAGTCTTGTTTTACAATTTCAAACTTCCGATTTGGTCTCCGTCAGGTTTCACCACCTATTATGCAACTCTAAACCCCCAATTTTAGGGTTGATGATTGAAAAAATCCTCCGTTTGTCAAGTAAATTGATATTTTGAAGCCTAAGCTTCACCAAATTCACAAGTGAAGGAAAAAGGAAAAGGGGGACATTAAACCAAAAATACAAGGAAAGAAACCCTAAAAAATAAACCAAAAACAAAACCATCAAGAACACCCATCATGCCAGATAAAAGATGGATAAATATTCCAAAATAACAACACAAATCCTTGCAAAAACAATTAAAACATTAAAACTTACCAAAATATCAAGTGGGTTGAAGAGAAAATGTGAAAATTTCTGAAAATCCATGCAAGGGGTATGATCAGAAGTTGAGGGAGTGTCAGTAAGTCGACGTACAAAATGTCAAATGAAAATGACGTGAAAAAATTCCACCTTAAATAGAAAAGGTGAATTAATTACCACGTAGGTGACACGTGTGGGTAGGTGGCATTTAATGCACTGACTAGGCATTAGAGCTCAACTCCTCCTTTTGTAACTCTATTAGGTTTCAGGTTTTGGGTTTCAGAATTCAATATACACATTACATTTAATTTGTAATCTCAGACTCAAAACCCTAAATGGTCTATATCTCCTTTGTATTTCAGGTTACAGAAGTTGACTTGCAAATTGCAAATCAAGTTCTAAAACCCAAAATGGTCTTGAGCAATTAGAAGTCAGGTTTTGGAAGTTGGTTGCAACTTTACATGTAATGTTGCAATCAGGTTCCGAAACCCAAAATGCACTTGGGGTTCGAGTTTTGGGACACAACTTACAATTTGCATGCAAATTTCAAGTCAACCCCTGATCCCCAAAATACACTATATTCCTTGGGTATTTGGTTTTTTAGGAGCAATTAGCATGTAAATTGCAAATTGATTCCCGAAACCAAAATCCAAAATATAAAGGAAATTTTTACACTTATGCATTTTTCAATTTTCACGAAAAATAACACTTTTGTTAAAAAAGGAAAATTTTGCAAGGAAGTTTTTCAAAAAAAGCAAATTAGCAAGGGGACTTGAAAAGTCAACAGGTTTCCTTTATGTAATTTTAGTTATGCAAGTTTGATTTTAGCACTTAGGTTAAATTAAACTTTTATTTTTCAAGCATTAGTTTAGTTTTTAATTTTCAACAAGTAGAATAGAATATGTTTCTTGTTTTCATTAGATAAGAAATGTTAGTATACAAATCTTCAAGTTACTTTTATAGATAGCCTAAAGACACCAATTGTGAATTGAAAATTGTTAAATTAAAAAGAGAGGATTACAATAACCCTCTGTAGGAGATTCAAAACATGGAAGGAATACACTTGATCATTTTACAAAGGGAGGACCTCCCGTGGTTTTCATGGATTAAAGAATTGGAACTTGTGGGGATGTTGGAGGATTATGGGGGATCATTCCCCAATGTTACACCATATGATATAGTAGATAAGAGAAAGGATTTAGACTATGAATAATCCATGTGCTTTGATGCATTCCCCATTTGAGAATTTTTTGAGAGAAGAGGAAAGAACAGTCTATGAAGTCTTCAATTTTTATTTTATGCTTTCCTTATTTAGAAGAGAAGAGGAAAGATAAATCTACAAAGATCTCAATATTTCTTTAATGATTTCCACTAAACCCACATACCACACCTCTATAGATGGATCTAGTCCCAATTTGTACTGACTTGAAAATATATTCTTGTATCCTATAATCTATTTATAGATATATAAATGTCCTACCTAATACCCCCTTTTTTAAGGAACATGTGATAAAGTGTTTTAGTGTGTGACTCAAAAGAATAGATGTGTACTCATGTACAATATTTCTAATAATTTGTGTAGGATCACATAGAAGGATGAAAATATGACCACATTTGAGAACATGTAACTACAAAAATGGTTGTGCATAGTGGCAACTACGACATGGAGAAAATGCAACATATAACAAAAAAAAAATTTCACCCTTTTTAGATTTTGATTAGGGTTTTTACACTATAATCAAGTAAGGAATGAAATAGGAGCTACAGGGGGTTATTTTGACTAATTAACTTCCAACATTAACCATTAAATATCATAACAACATATTAATACTTGTAAAAAATATACGCAATACAATACAAACTCACAAATACATGGGAATGAATGCACTTAGTTGATTACATGTGATTTTGGACTAATCTGGATAATGGAACAAAGGTATATAGACCCAAATATGCTCTAGAACTGAAACTGTGACCTGAGAATATACTAGGGTAGGACCATATATTAGGGGTAGGAATGTTTGTACGGTCTTAACCTCATTATATGGTTTTACACCTGCTTAAAAATGTGGTCTATGAATTTTTAGGATTTTCACTTGTATGGTTCTCTTTTTCTCTCTATGTCATTCACTTTCAATCACATTGCAAAGACCTATAAATACTCTGCTCAATCTTTAAAAATCATAACCATGGATGAAATCCTAAAAAATAAACATTAGCTGGGATGTGGGAACCCCCATTTATAATTGATATTGGCACTAATCTAAATATGCTTCAAGCCACATGTCATTCTCCACCTAACATGTGATATCTAGTTGTAGTGAAATCAAATTTGACATCCTTCTTTTGACAATGCTTGACTTGAGTTTGTATCTTACAAATCTACTTGAGTGAGTGAATTTGAGTACTTAAAAATGTTGGAATCACAATGGACCAAAAGGTGGGGGGTGAATCAGTACTTTAATCCCTTAAAACAATTTCAAATTAATCTTTCTTTCACCATTAACATTCAACCATTCATTAATGCGATCTTAACAATATACAACAACCATCCACAAGAGTATATCATGAAAGAGTACACAATAAAACACAATATAATTTGGAAACCCTCAAGGGGAAGAAAACCCACTAAAACTCTACTTATATTACACAAAGCAAAGAAATTTAGTGAAACAAAAACTTCACAATGAGTACCAACCCCTAATTTCATAGACCACCAACCCTAGAAGGAGCACCAACCCCTAATGTAGAGAAGCAATAACTTCACAAGGAGGATACAACCCCCTAATGTGATCAAGAACCAGCTCAACCACATTTATATGAATATCTATGAAGTATTTTTTCTACAACTGATGGAGATCACTAAGTCAGCTCTCACACCTTCAAACCCTCTTCAAACACTCATTTTCCTAACTCGCTCAATCTTGATCTTTCATGGACTAATTTGGATGAAAACCATTGCACACAAGCTATTAAAAATTCTTTAGAATTTTACATACTCTCTCAGCTCTATCTTGATTCCCTTAAGTCACTTGCACTTTCTCACCTAGCTCGCACTTTTCCCTCTCTTTCAACTAGTTCAAAAATGAACCAAAACATGCAATTTATACAAGACTCAAATAAAAAAAACAACATAGGTTGGTCCTAATCTAAGATCTCAACCATAAAAACTTAAAAACATATCATTACACTCATAAAAATTCATAAAATTGACCCATGTAGGTCTTTCATGCACTAAAATAACTAAACAAGCCCAAAAAAGGGCTCAAAACCCCATCACCAAGCTCATCAAAGACCTCCAAACACATCATCATGCTTATTAAAGCCTCAAAATTACTCAAAAATTTAAAACACATTATAACAACATCATCCATGCTCACACCATGCTTTGCACCAGATATTTTCTTCATAACACCACCAAGTAGGACTATTTTCTACTCAAAATAGGAACTTCCAGGAATCAATCTTCACCTATGGAGCTCAAGATCACCGAAGAAAACCTCAACTATTCCATGTAACCAATAATTTTAAATCCATTAACATGTATGATAAATACACACTTGTTATACCTCATGAAACATCCAACAAAGCAAACCACACCTCTTTTCCTCTTCAACAAACTGAACTACCCAGGAAGTAGTTTTGAAAACTCAACTGGTTTGCACCCTTTTGTCACTTTCAAGCCCTATAAATTCCTTCATTAAGAACCAAAGTAATAATTTTTCACTCTTCAATGGATATCCATCATCAGATAAGCCAAAATATGGACCTTCTACATCAATCTTCTAGCCAAAGTAGTTTTGTCCCGAACCAGTTAAACTAGATCAACTTGTGACCTCAACTATGGAAACTCAGTATAGTTTCAAAGATTCACCAAAACATGAAACATGTAAAATTTTATGTGTAAAAAAACCCCAATTCCATTATAATCCTTCATCATTCTCACAAGTGCTCAAGCACTTCCATTTTCCAACACTGCTAAACTACCCTTTTTGGCCCAAAAACTAGTCTTCAAAGATATGTCAAACTTTGCCCTCTAGGACCTCAACCATGACTGTAAACTATCATTTAAATCAATTAAAAATCCTAGAATTTTGTAAATGGTGATTTAGTCCATATATTCAATGAAAAACTTTGTCACAAACTGAAAATATTCACAAGATTTCCTTTTTGAGTGGGACCCACATACTGTCACAAGCTATAATATACCTCTTTGGAAATCTGGAGTAGTCATCTACAACCTCTAATAATCACATTATCATAACCTATCCTTTCTGGGCATCTACTAACGATATATTATCCATCACTAGAAAACTAGGGTTTTATGACCATAAAAAGTAGTTTGACTTTTTAACATTCGTTCATAAAAGTTTGAAAATGAAAAATATTCATTATTTTTTCAAAATTATCTTATCTCAATGTAAAAACATACTTGAAATCCACAAGGTCTTATGCAATTTGTGTGTGATCAAGTGAGCATCAGAAGTTTCCTATCAAGATGGAAATCATGCTTTCTTGGACCCTGTTTTGCCCAAAACCTTACAACCTGCAAAATATTTATCATGACAACCTGAATTTTTCCCCACATCATCATAACACCCATATGCATCATCTCAAATGATCACTTTGTCTCAAATATCTCTAACAAATTATATGCCTTAAAAAATTATAATAATATCATACCTCAACATGAAACCTCTCCAAAATGCATTGAAAACCTTAAGACATCATGTCTCACTCACCTACATGCTTCCATGAGCTCACATGGCTCTACAACTCACTTGCATACTGTATTTGGCCTCTATGCACCTAGAATAGGTCTAGATGAACACCTGAAACCGAGTCTTCTACTTTTACCTGTACTCTAAAACTCATGTGAGTATCTCAACACACTCCTATCATGCTCTCCATGCCTTTATCATGATCCTCAAGCCATCATGCAACTTTATTCATCATAATCCATCACCTAGGCTAGCTAGGTCACCTAATTAGACCTACTAGGCCAAACCATTATCATTGTGTCTACTCATGTCATCATGTTATACCTTGTTTATCCATGTCATCATCACACTAAGCATCATCTATCACTCCTCCATCATTCACCTTTTCATTAATGAGGTTGTACATCAATGACAACACACTATCTCACTCATGCCAACAAAAAACATGGGAAGCAGTCCCCTAGACCTAGTGGGAAGCTTCAGACATGTAGATAGTACTACCATAATGAATGTGTAGAGGTATTTTTGGAGTGTAGGAAGATTTGGGTTCCTTTTGTGTTATATTTTGCAATAGGATTTTTTAAGAGTGATATGTTCCAAATGAGGTAAGTTTCACTTACTTATACATACTTCTGAAGGTGTTTCAAGTTACAAAGGTCGATTAAGGAGGAGCAAGTGGCCCAAAGAATAATGTGTACTAAGAATTTTGGGACCAAAGTTAGCAAGGTGAAAAATTTACACTAGGGTCAGGATCGTACAAACATTCATGCCCCTATCATATGTTTTTGACCTAAGGGTGATAATTTACAATGTGAAGTTTAGAAGCTGACAAGTGGAGTTTCTTACTATGTTTAATGCATTCAATTCTCATAAAATGTTGAAAGATGAGTGTGTAAGAGAAAGCAATATAGAAAATAGACATATGGATGTACTAGATGAGAATGGGTAAAGTGCACTTATTTGGGCAAGAGAGTAATTTCAAGAACAATAATGTCAAAGAGTAGAATTACCAAATTTTAGTGTCTACAAAAACAAACAAGAATCCATGTGTAAAGAAAATATTAGTAGCAGAGAAAAATAACAATCATGCCCTACTCTAGAGTAAAAAATTATTAAAAATAACATAATAAACATGTCAAAATCCATAATAAAAGTAGTGGTGTAATCATCAAAGTATACACGAGGTGTGTTGTAAGCTAGAAATAGTATAGTAATAAAAAAACAACATACAATTAAGTAAGCAATAACATGTAGAAGCATAGGCATGTGTAGGCATGAAGCCACAAACATAAGACACCCACGGTGTCACAAGATAAGAAAGGAATTAGGCCATATAAAGAAAAAAATCATAGAATTGTAATAAAAAATATAATCAAGTGAATCCACTAAGTAAGCAATCAAGGAATGAATCTACATAAATAAGTAGTGAAAATTAACATAAAACTTGAGTGTATAAAACAATAATATCAACAACAAAGATAACAAGATAAGTTAGGAAGACACAAAACACATGTGTTAGCCACGTTGATCCTCTAGGTTACAATAAACATTATGTATGTAATCAAGCATGATGAAGAAGGTGTAAAGTAACATATAATGAAACAAAAGCACTTTTATAAGGTGGAATGATGCACCCAAAAAAATAGTGAAATGAACCAAGTAGGCTACTATCATCGTGTAACAATTTGTGAATGTTCTACATCAAGATCAAGAGTCCTCGTGAAAGAATGTGTGTAAGGTATAGATATGTTATCTATCATATCAATGTGACAAACATCATGTATGAAGTAACATGTTATCCAAACAAACTAGATTAGGTCTTGATTTTGTATTTTTTGCTCATGTTTTAATTTTTTTGTATTATGTGAATATTTGAATGTTTTTACAAGGTTTTGAGAATAACTATGTACAACATAGGGAATAACACAATCTACCCAATATGGGCCTCACGGAGATGCAAGCCCCACTAGTGTCAACAAATACAAAGGATGTTCATGAATCATCTGTGTAGAATCCATGGTATGTGTTGAAAGAAAATGAGGATAAGAAGACCCACGAGAAGAAATACATGGATAATATGCTTAGTTCAAGGATCTAGGAGAGGAAGTATGTAACTTGAAGTATTGTTAAATGGGAGTGTGAGGGGAGAACCCTATAGAGATAAAACTCTTATTCAAATTTTTTATAAGTACATGTATTACTTTAAGAAGAGGTGATGATTATAAGAAATACACAAGAGACTTGGTGCCATGAGGGTTATTTGTATAAACCTAAAAAATGTGGAGAAATATGAGGCCAACTATAATTACAAGAGGTTGTATAGAATCATGAGTATCCATATAAAAATACCAAGGTGTATACAACGTAATATAAGTAAGATTAGCATGAGTGGTCTCATGTATATTGAATACAACCAACATAGAATAGAAAAATGCATCTTTGGTAGTACAAACAAGATAAGAAGGGATGATCATATCCTTTTGCATAGAATTAGATGGGTACATAAGCATGTGATCAATGGTATGTGTAAGATCTATAGTCATTGTAATTTTTTAAAGGGTGATATGGGATTCCCCCAAATATATATGCACCAGTAATGTAGCATAAGTATGTATAGTCATTAGAGATGAATCACTAAGTATATGTGAAAACATAGCACTAAGAACCATGTGTGCGATACCACCTATAGATACATCATCACTATTATCATGTAAATCATTTTTAACAAGAATTCTAGATAATCAAGTGCATTAGTTAAATCACTTGTAACATGTTCTATCATGGTAAGAGAAAGATATTAAATGTTAGCAATTTCCACATCATCATGTCTAAGATAAGTATCATGAGCAAGAGCATCATGTTGACTTATACATTCAATCATAACATTTTCCATATCAAAAGGATGCATATGTGTATCATTTTTTATTGTATTAATTGTATCTCGTGTGATTAAAATAGAGTGTATAAACTCATTACCAAAGCTTGTCACATTATCACAGAAATTGGGAAAATAAGTATCATCATGTTCAAGGGGATATGGGTTTTTTTCAAATATATATGCACCATCAATGTAGTATAAGTATGTATAGTCATTGGAGATGAATCACTAGGTATATGTGAAAGTATAACATTAAGAACCAAGGGCTTGATAGCACTCGTAGATACATTATCACTAATATTATGTAAATCATTTTTAATAAGAATTAGAGAACCAAGTGCATTAGTTGAAGTACTTATAACATGTTCTATCACAATAGGAGAAAGATATTCAATGTCAGTATTTTCCACATCATGATGTATAAGATAAGTATCATGAGAAATAGCGTTGTGTTGTCTTATACATTTAAGTATAATGTTCTCCATGGAAAAATGATGCATGTCATTTGTTATTACAGTAAATGTATCTTATATGGTTGAAAGAGAGGGTATAAACTCATTACATATGTTTGTCATATTATCATGGAAAGTGGGAAAAGAGGTATCATCATGTTCAATATCATGAGAATGTTTTTTAAGATTATCATCACAATAGTTCCCATCATCAGAGTGTATACCATATACATGTTAAAGACTAGGTATAATTGCTAGTTCATTAGTAGGAGGATCCTCATGGGAAGGAGGACCGAGGAGTTTATAAACAATGGATTTAACCATAATACATATTATTATATTATGTTGGGTTCATAATTTCTCACAAGATTGAATAAAAAAATTTACAGGGTGGGGTGTATTAAGAGTACATCATGAAAAGATAAGTTATTTTCATTAACATGGTCCATGGAGCTAAATATACAATAAAAAAATAGAACCCTAGGGAAACTACAATTTAATATAAGATACAAGATTTAATAACACATCAAGTTCAAAAAATATTTACATCCTAATTATTTCTATGTTATGGAAACAAATACCAAATAAGAAATATGTAAGATTTTGCAGCAAGTAGACTATTTTCTTCTAATTAATTTCTAACATCAATTATAAACAATCAAAATAATGCATTTAAACTTAAATTTATTTATAAATGATAAGTAGTTTCTCAAAAGATGAGAGTAGAGATAAATTTAGCTTGTTCAGGGAAAAAGAGAATGTAGTCTTTTATTTTACCAAGAACAGCCCAAGGCGCATTGACACATCACTCAGAAATATCTGAGCACTCACCCGAAGTGCGCAAGGGTACCAGGTCCCTCTTTTATGGCAGCTTTGTCAAGGAGTTAGCATTAAATAATATACATTCCAGATCCATAATAGCCATTCAGCTATAAAGTATAAAATATTTAGATCACAACCATATGCAAGAATGAACTAAATAATAATCAAGATTAGATTTACCACACAAGATCCAGTCACAGAGGTTTCAACCACCAATATCCAACTACAAAGATCCATCGTATTAATCACCATAAAACATAGAAGTTGAATACATCAATCATAACTACATAAGATCATGCATATAAGTAAATAAAAAACATAACCTTACAAAACAGACTCTCTCTCTCTCTAACCGTGTAAATTAATACATGTATATAGGGGTGGGGACTTTCCCTTCACTACCCATGTATCCTCAAAATAGCCTGCATGCCACAAATAGCTATGCGTGCATTACAAGTCAACTACAGAAGCATGCAAGCTTCATTAATAATAGACTATCTATTAATAACTCCAATTCTAATCCTATTAATAACCCAAAAATTTGCATGTCACTTTATCTTTCTTCGCATGAGATCTTTCCCAAAATAGACTTGGCTTGTAACTCCAAGTCTTCATTCTCAATCTTATCTTCAAAACCTTTCTTGGCCACTACTCCAACCATTCACCTTCCAATTCTATCAACATGTGGTTAAGTCTCGAACTTGTTTATCCCGGGCATGAGCCTTCGTGTGTTGTTTGTCTTGCTCTCGTGCATGACTTCGCGCCTAACTTATGCTCATAAAAAAAACTTGCACTGCTATACTTAGCATCTTTTAGGGGTCCTACATAGAATATAGATGCGTAAGATAGTAAAACAAGAGGATTTGGAACTGTAGATTATGTAATGGAAGTTTTACAAATGGAAATTAAGTAGGGGCAAGATCATAATTTTTTTATACATTCTAGGCTAGAAATGTATAATTATGACCTGAATTTCTATAGTTTTAGACCATTTTGTAGTCTATATATGCTTCTTGTTTTGTATGTCACTGATTACAAATGATGTTCATTATATGACACTCTTGCTCACATAGCTTTGGGATGACATGTAATAACTTGTAATAACTTCCGGAGAAGGATGACTTCCTCTTCCTAAACTAAGCACTACACTACTCCTAATGTAATAAAAACAACTACCTAGACCTATACTAACATTTCAAGAGGATTAGGGAGAGAGATTTGCAAGAAGTAAAACCTAAATTAGAATTGGTGATGCACCAAGAAAGGGGTTTGCTAGAAAAAATTCTAGCTTGCCAATGAAGATAGATGATCATGAGGAGGATGAAGATACATCACATACCCAATTTACATATAGTACTTCATTCCTTTATAAGCACAATGACCTCCAAAACTTGTAAAAGAAACATTGGTTGCACAATTCACTTGCAAACATGAGAGACAGATGTAAGGACATATAATTGATCACAAAACATAATTTCCATTACTCCAAGCACGTGCATATTACATCATTACAACAAGGAGAGGCAGAAGTTGTCATTATTATGCTTTGAAGAAAGGCTTGTGAGCCTACAAATTCACAACAACTCAGCTTGTGAAGAGAGGGGAAGCTTGGAAAAATAATCTAACCTTTTTTTGAATGAGCACCCCTTTAAAATTTATAGCATTGTTGAGCTGAGGAGAGAAAGAAGGATAAATTTCTAAAAACCAGGAAAGATTGTAGTAGAATAGGTCAACCATGTTTGCCTCATTAATTACAACTCCACATTTTGAGGCACTATCCATGGAATGAGGAAAACCTATAATTTTGGAATGCAAAACTTAATAAAATCCATTTCTTGATGATTCCATTGTGTATCTCTCGTTCTTCTAATTCCAAGGACTACAATTTTGTGGGAAAACGACAATCTAGGAGAAAGATATGGTTTCTTGAGTAAAAGTCACCTTTCGGGCACTCGGGGCACTGTGCTCCATCAGATCTCATAAATTCACAAATTCAAATTTATCCATTAAAAATAGCATTTTAATAGTTTTCCTCCATTTAAATAAAAATACATTTAATACTTTTAAATGATTTCAAATATGCCTTTGGTGGAGCTATCCTCGGTGTAATTTTGCATTTTGGGTTATTTAGATGAGAAACTTCTAAAATAGCTCGTTTGAGCTCCTCATATTTCCACGTGCTCACCTCAGCCTCCACTCAACACAGTGATTTATTTTCGTTCCCCAAATGAGCTCTTGACACGTACAAGCTTTGGTTGGCTAAGCTAACATGGCTCACTTTACAAATTCCTCCGCGTGTCTTTGTTTTTTTACCCGAGCACCATTTTGCATGGCTCGGTTGGCCTTAGGTACCACCATTTACATTGAAAATGCCCCACCACCACGTATTCCAATGACTTGGCCGCACCCACTAAATCTCCTTTTGATCTAGTGATGGACTCACTCTACACTCCAACTCCTCGACACAAGCACCTCACAACTCGCCCCATACTCGGTGAAACCCCCCAAAAATGACAATCTCACCTACTTCTTCGGAATTTAGATTCCGATCAATAATTGACATGCTGAGCTCCCATCATTTTGAAACCTCTGAATCCCAAAAATTTGGAACTCTGAAATTTCGGAGTTTCGGGTTTTCGGGCTTCGAACTTTTGTTCGATCATCGGGACAAGTTCCGAATCACAAATTTCCGAAAGCTCGAAAGGCTATGTCCGAAACAAACTCCAAAATCTCCCTCACCATTGTGTCTCATCCACTGAGTGCCAATCTGGTTTGATGATTTGGATTTTCTTCATGTTGAACCGTGTTTCTGTGTAATGCTTACAAGCTAATTGTAATGTATCCCTGGCCAACTCGGCCTTGATGTCTGTCACATGAGTGGGGAGCTCTGAGTTTTCTATTTTTCCTCGAGCTTGTGTTGGCAGGTACACTGTGACCTGCGAGTTATCTCCAATTCCAAAATCTTCGAAATCGCTTTCCATATAAGTCTTTACCACACGAGCTCTCTATGATTCCACTTCGTACTCATCTTCCAGCCTGCTCATTCATATCTAGATAATGTTGATGCAGTTCAACTCACGACCAATGCATACATTTCCAAACTTAACATTCAGGCATGAGTTGAATATCAACTCTACTCCAAAGTTACGTTCGTCATGACTCGCCGAACGACTTATTTGTAAAACCCAAACCACCAAGCACATATTCCTGATACCCTTCCAGCTTGATCGTGATTCAAAACAAGTAATTTCCCACGAGACACAACTCAGCTAAACTCGATCGACTCAACCATTGTTTCACCATACGTGCTCGTTTTCTCTTGCTCGACATCTTAATCCGCTAGCTCGGCCCTTTGAGCACAAAAATTTCTTCTGCCTCTGAGCCTCCACGACTCGGTCACATCTCGAGTTCTCCCTTTGATCCACCTTAGCGGCTTGTTCAGTCCCAAGTAGGCAATCTTTCAACCGGATGCCTTCGTTACGAGAACCTGCGACATCTATTCCAACGGCATTTCCTTGGCTCCTCGAGCCATACGAGTCTGCCGTGTCAAAATTGTGAGCTACCTATCTGTCTTAACGAGCTCCATATTAAACCTTGAATCCTGGACAACTCAGGCCGAAAATGACCGAGCTCTATCTGATGGCTCGCTGAGCCAACCGTGAATTTTCCCTAGCTCAGTATATCAAGCTACTCTTTTGCTCAACCCCATGTCAACCTACACGAGATACAATGGAACTCAATCCCGAGTCCTTCGCATATTCCTTTGGGCTTCTCCAAGTTGGTTCAACTACTTGTGTGTTTTCTTCTCCATCCCAAGCCAATCAGAATTCCACACAACTCAGCCATCTATAATTCTTTATTTCACATGAGCGCAATGTCAAACTTCTTCATGGCCTTTATCTTTTGATTGACGATCGAGATATCTCTATTTTGAGTTCAATCACAGAGAGCTTATACCTTACATGATGTCGTCAATCCTTCAAGCTAGATCCTTGTTTGCGAGCACCTCGCCTCTCCTAACTGAGCCGACCTGAATACTCTCGAGCTCCTGCAAGTCAAGCCATGCATTTTTTTGTTACTGGCCAAGCTCCTATGATGGTTTCTCTAAAATCCGAACTCCATGCTCAAACACCTAAGCCGTCACCGAGTCAATGATTGATTCAATCTCAATGAGCTATCTCTGCTCGGTTTCATCTTTTGATATCAAGATCCCTCACGTATTAGACATTGACGCTTCACGGTCTCTCACTAATTCACTTCGTTCTGATCTCACCGAGGTCGTTACATTTTTACCCTGCATGGTTAGAATTTGGTTCTCTTGTTTGCTTTTTCCCTGGCACTTCAAGGTTCCTGTGGTTATGCTCTTCATGACTTAATAAGAGCTCACATCATACCTACACATATTTTTACCTGTGAATTGTCAACCAAAATGTGAGCTTGGCTCAAATTGCCCCACCGACTCTTAAACCTTCAATTCCTTGTTGAGTCCCTGAATGAAATCGTATCGAGCTTATCAAAATAATTCAACCGAGTTGAATTGGCCTTAGTGACAGGTTTCCACGAGTGACCAAGTTCCACCTTTGACTTAACTCATTATGCTCTAGTAGCTCAAACCTCTGACACATTACACGTTTATGGCTCACCGAGCCAAGCACCAAACGATATCCTGAAATACCATCTAGCTCGGCCAACTCGCCGATGCATCTTCCAGCTCACCATAGCTATCTAGTGAATTCGATCCATTAAACACTTCTGACAGTTTAAAACTTGCTCCCTTATTCTCTAATGTACGGCCATTACTTCTTGACTCAAGAAATGCTTCTTTCTATTGTCTAAAATAGTGTAGGTAAAGTCTGAAAATGATTCCCAATGGGAGGTTATGCACGTAACCTCACTTCCTACTTGAAATTGAAAAGTACTTCGAATCCACAAAATCAGGCTCAATATCATAAAGTTTACCACCGTTGTGCATTTTTGCCCAAATGGGCAAAAATAGATAACAATACTTTCTCCCTTACCATTCTCCTAACATAAGAATGATGTTTTTTTGGCATAACATCTTACAAACCTTTTTAATTCATCAATGTCTTTCCAAGGCAGCTCAGCTACCTTCACCTACTCCAGCGTCTGTGATTACTTCTTCAAGCATTGTATCTCACCCTGTAAGTTTCTAATAACCTCCATAGTTTCCTTATAAACTTCCTTATGATGAGAAAAATCTGGGTACTTCGCATTTATCACCTCTTACTTCGTAATAACAAGCTTCTTCTTTGGAATCTCACGAGTACGCGTAGCCTCAATGCACATTATGACTAACACATGTAACATCTCAGGATCAAGCACAACCTTCGGCATCCACTGATCTTCCACAACACAATATACTCTAACCATTCCCGTGCTTTTATCCTGCTTGTGATGCTTACTCATATGGTCATACAAATCTGGGAACTCCTCAAACTTGTGATTTTTTCCGCACCATGAGAAAATAATGTTCTGAGGGCATTCGCACCTCTAATGATTAGGGGACCCACATGTAAAATAGGTTCCACAAGGAAAGTCACCTCGTCCACCGCCACGACCTCAGCCTATGAATACTCGATGGTAACCTCTACCTCTACCACCTCCATCAGAACGCCCTTCATTGTGGTTATGATTATGATGTTCACCTTGTTCCTTAGAATTTTTTGCAACACTAGTTTGACATTCTCAGTAGCCTCATGAATCTGATCAATCAACCTACAATTATTTGTATCATGAGTGGTAGACTTACAAATCTTACAATAACATGACACGTTCTTCCTCATCATGCACTGTAGCAAGGGACACCTACTGTCCTCTGGGGAAAATTATCCTTAACGTGCCTCTCTATCTCATAATTTGTGCACCACAAACCACTATGAGTCTCATGGGCTGAGTTCATAGATAATTTTTCCAACTGATTAGCCATAGTAGCAATCTGAGCCTCCAAGAATGGGCTAACGTTAGTATCAACACTGTTAATAGCCTTAGCACGTAGGCCAACATCTAATGCCCTCGCATGGGTCTTTACAAGTTTTATGAGATAAGGCCCTTTAAACAGGGGTTATTAGCCCTCCAACAAACCACTGAGCATGTTGTGAAGGGTGAATATCATATGATAATATAGACAAGAGAATTTTAAAATGCGCATCATACTCCCACACACTCTCTGACATTCCTTGCTAAATCTCCTTCAAAGCGCTGATGCTCTTCTGCTCAAACTCTAGAATGTGGAAATTTTCCAAGAATGCATTCTTTAAAGTAGTGTTCTCCACCACCATTTGATGAGGGTCATACTTCCTATACCAGCTATGTGCGCACCATTACAATGTGGTTGCAAACTGACTAGCCTTCCGTTTTAGGGTTGTGATACCCTTTGTGCACCATAGCAGTTCACACTTGTGAACATGTTCCGTAGACATCCTCAATGCCCCTGTAATCTTGCAAATGTAGAGACATTTCAAATAATACCTAAGGTGGTACCTGGGGTCCCTATCCTACTGAGCAAGATCCTTGGTTCCCTCTAGTGTTTCCTCTGCCACTTGATCCACCATGTCCATCAGGTCATGCCTCTAGAGCCACAATATCCACTAGAACCACATGGTCCAATAGGGCCTGTAGGATTTGTGCCAAGTGCCCCCACTATCCCACTAAATTATGCACCGATGGTTTGTGATAGTGCTCGCTACCACTACTATGTCCCGTGCCACTCCATGATGTGAGACCAGAAAATTGTACACTTAATCCTTGTCAAAAAACTCCTCTGAATACTAGAATATGTGTAGCCATAGAAGAAGGATGTGAAAAATTATATCTCCTAGGTGCAAATTTGTCTCTTCCACTGATATCAATTGGGTCAATAACACTTCTTCTTGTTTCGGGAAAACCAAGCACAAGGGCTTGGTCACTTGGTGGGTTAAGATATGTGCCAATGATTCTCCTTTCTCCATGTGATGAACTCTCACCAAAATCCGATAGGGGTCTCCCTAACACACTTGCCAAGATGGGCTAGCACAGACTGCTCAGGTTCCACATCCTCAGTGTGAACCTCAACTCCTTCCCGCAACATCTTTCTCCAAAGATCCATCACACTAGAAGCCTCACGTCATCTAGCAATCTCCCTTTCATGGGTTTCACTTTAATTGAGCCGTCTCTCTTCACTCTCCTTATCTTTCGTGATATCTACCATATTCCTCCACCTAAGCTCCCTTACCTAGCACTAAGAATGGTTTAGCCAGCCATTGGGAATGCCTCTAAACTGATGGTAACCATCAATATCTTCATATCTAGAGGAATAACACGTAGAAACGTTCCTCTAGGTTCTCGTAGAAATTCAAACTTAGCAACCTAAGGACAAGAATACGTAGAAATGACATACTCCACAATGTAGCTAGCCAATACTCCTCTCCACCAATGATCTACACCATGGGTCCACGTCAGATCTGCATCCTGTAGCCTTTGGTAGTCTTCTTTGGTCCACATATGCAATCCATAACACCAACTTGATCTAGACACATAGGCTAAAAGCCATTCATATAGTTCTACTGGGAAGCAACAGAATAAGGTCTCATATAGATTGTGGTAGAGGTTATCTTCTACCCATCTACGTGTATTAAACTCAAGTCTAGAGCTGAATCTCTGAGAAAATTCAACCTTCATGCTCTTGAACCATGATTCAACATTTTCCAATGTTAACCATACTGTCATTACTCATTACACAGGTCATGATGTATGCTATATCCCACTACAACTTCCAAAATAGGTCTCGGAAACAAAACCAAGATGTTGTTATTTTTACTCCCATCACAAAAGGAAGGAAACCCATGCGCATCTTTGGCCTATCACCTAGTGAAAGATGAGTGCTCACCTGAGGCACGCGCGGGTACTGAATCTCTCTTTTATATGAGTTTAGTGGGAAACATCATCTATGATTAGTGTAAGATTTTTCAGGCGGGAAGTTGAGACATACACGAACTGTATTTGGGGCTCAGAACGGCCTCTAGATCCTTGCAGTCACTTTGGACCGAGTGTTTTAATAGAATACATAACATGTATTATGGCAGAAAGAAATATACAAGCATTCATAATTAGTATGAAAGGAAAGAGAACTCATAAGAGAGAAATATGCATTAGAACCATTGGTATTCATGTATGTATTATATCAGGTAACCTCATTACATTCATTGAACCATTACAAAGTATCACAGAGAAGTAGACCATAGTCATGCATTTCACTGGACTTATGTAACTAAGATACCAAAAGAAAATTTACAATTCCATGCCTAGTACATTCTCTCCCGAATGCAACTATCCACTAACAGAGTCCTAGCAGTAATTCTGCAGAGCTCCAACCATGTTGTTTCTCAAAACCGCTCTCTCTCCAACCCATTATATCTCAAAACTCGTATATCTTTTACTCTGCAGGCACTTGTATTTATCAATTTCCTACACTGCCAACTCACCTTCGAGTGCCCTCAGATCTGGTGCCAAGTGTCAAATGTGGTCCTTCATGTGAGCATGCTTCTCTACACCTAAGCTTTCCACTTTATCTCATGATGTTCCTCTAGGTGATTCCATCCAAGGAATGACCCTATGTGGGCCAACCTGTCGCTAGGATGGCACCTTATCCACATGTAACCAGTCATTATTTTCACATGTTCTATCCTGGGATATCAAATTGACTAAGTCCCAAACCTCCTTTCATACATCGTGCGTGCTATGTGCTTCCTTAAATGTTTTTCTTGCATGTTTTTTCCTTGCACGCCTATGCGCCTTCATACTTGGCCAATATTCTAGGGGTCCAACAGATAGTTTATGCCACCCCCAGTCAGTTCATAGACAAATCCTCATGGGTTGAAACTCACCCATTCGGAATATTTCCACAACAGTCTGGACTGTCATATATTTATGTTCTTCCTCATGTGTCAGTGTTTTTTAGGAATTTTAGGGAGTCTTGGGGTTACCTCACAGGAAATCTAGTTTGATCACCCTATGCATCCAGTGTGATTGCACAACATTGAATCCTCTTCCCAAGTGTGGGACTTGCAAAATGGAAGAGGAATCTCTAGATTAGAGGTTGGTTCCTCAACTCCTCTGATCAGCTATTTCACTTGCACAATTGCAGAGGTTTAAACTCCTAAATCTACTCTAAATTCCAAGGAGATAGAGATAGAGAATGCAAAAAAGAAAGAACTAATGCTAATAGGTGATGCACCAAAGGAGTTGTAGACACCTGATGCTGCATGAAATACACAATCCACAAGGAAACACAACACAAAACATGCACAAATGCTCAAAATGTAATGAAAGATCAAGAAAGCAATGATAGATATATGAAAGGATTGAGGGATTTTAATCACAGAACATATATCAACATCTCAGATCCAATACAGTACATTACAGTGATCCAGAGGCAAGAAAAGGTGCTGCATTACATGGAAAGGTAAAATTTCTTCACAAATTCTGCCAAGGAGGAAGAAAAAGGAAGTTGCAGAGCTGAAAAAGTGTCTCTCCTTTGTAAAAATGAACTCATTCTGGCTTTTACAGTGCAAACCACGACCCCAGGAGAGAGAAACATGGGAAAACAGTGCAAGGGGTTCAACCATTGACCAAAATTCCATCAAAACAGCATGGGCGCCCTGACAGACCCATTCCCTGACATTTTTAACCATGCTGGGAGAGAATGCGAGCCATTCTTCATTAAAAACGGTGGTTGAAACGTCATTTCTGTCCATGACCACGTGCCAGAGGTGTTTCTTGATTTTATCTCTCCAAAATCCACCAAAATACAAAAATTACCCCATAATCTTGTAGATAATTTTACCAGCTTTCCATTGATATAAAGAACGTGAAAAACTGAGCTCTGGATCGAAAGATATGGCGATTTGAAGTTTTAGGGCAAAACAGGGCCAAATCGGGTCGGTGGGAAAAAAATTTGAATTTTTACCTTTTTGGTCATTTGGAAAATTTTCCAAAATTTTCCCACACTCCACCACTCTAGGTGCCACATGTGGCTGCGGGGCCATCCTTCAAAAAATTTTCTTGCATCTCATTGGCCGTGGGCCTTTCAGGGGAATTGGCTTTTTTCCAAAAAACTCCGCCGAGCCATAACTTCAAAAATACATGGAGTTAGGAGGAAAACTTTACCTTTCTGGAAAGCTGAGAAAGAGCTCTATCCAATGGTGCCATTTCCAGAAGGTTTTGAGTGCCTAAAAAGCAAAATTTTGTGACTGAGGCACAAGAGAGGGAAGAATGAGAGGAGTTAGCCACAAAATGAGCAGGGGCACATTTTGGATAACAATTTTGGTGACTCAGAGGGGTCATCTGCCTGCTGGATGAAGTTACCAGTTGCCTGAAGCATCCATTGGGCATGGAGTCATGAGTTATAGCCTCAAACTGATCTGAAATTTGAAAACCTCCTCTCTGAGCCACTTGGAAACCCACTGAAATGGACTGTGCAAGAGCAAAACCAGCACCACAAAAACTATGTACAAAACTAAAGGTCATACATGCTCCAAAATGGAACATGCAGAGTGTGCACAAGCACTTCTTTTACTGAAAGCAAAACTACCTATCCTACTCTAACTGGAAGCAAAAGTGGGCTAAACAAACCCTGCAACTGGTTGGGAGAAATAGCTTCCCTTTCTCAAAAGTTGCAACCATGCAACTGATTTGGCACTGAACATGGCTGATTGGATGAGTGGAAAATCAACAAGAAGCTGGTCTTCTACCCAAATCATCAAGGTGTCAACTAAAAACAAATCCAATACCTCTTTTAGTTTCTCTGCATTTGGATTGAAGAGGTATGACAGCTGATCCTTGGTACTTGGTAGCTCACCCTCATGCTTAGAAGCAAGCATGACTGGTTGTGACTTCTCCTTTGACTCCAATGAAGTCAAATACCTTATTGGGAAAGGTATGATCCATTTGATATGCCCATAGCTCTGATTTTCAACTCCAAAAATGGAGTCTTCTTGTAGACCTTCTTGGGTGGGTGATGTGGAAGCAATGGTAGGACTTTTCTGCCCTTTCTCTTCCTTCATGGCAACATGGAACTCTTCTATAGTGTGCAACTCCTCGTTATTGATTGCAACATCCAATGAAGTTGCTTTTGCATTGTTGTTACCTGCTGCAATACATTGTTGGCTTTGGAGCTCCTCCATTGTAGCTTTTGGAAGATCAAATTCTTCCAGCTTTGATTCAAGAGGCATGTTGCAAACTGTAGGCTGTTGTCCTTGAACTCTTTTGTCCATGGTAGCAAGTTCTTGCTGTTGGAGAACGAATGGTGAAGAAGGAAACATGGTAATTTCAGCTAGCTCTTCATCTAAACATTCTTCTAAGTCTGATGGCAAATCAAACTCTTGAATGTCTTGCTGCAGCAAAGTCTCTCCCTCTTGTATGGTGGCCTCCAAATCTGCATTTTCTTCACCCTGTATAACTTCATTTTCAAACATGAAACTTGTCAATCCAAACTCATCCCAAAAATCAGATTTTTGGAGAGATGAAGTGGGAGAGAAGCATGAAATTTCTTGTGCCTTTTGCTCACAATTTGGACCTGTTTTGTTCACCTCCATAATGGCTTCATCAATCAAATCAGCCCCTTCAAATGAAAGCAAAAACGTATCAATAATGCTTCCTTCTTCTACTGTTGTAAAAACTGACTTGACCTCATCCATTTGCTCCTCAAAGATGGGGTTTTGAGATGGTTTTCCTTCCTTCTCGATGGCTGATTTTGCAGTGCAAACTAGATCAGCATTTTCTTTGGGCAAAGTGCCAACATGGACACCCAACTCATCACCAACAAACTGCTGTTTTTCTCACTTCACTGCTGTTATAAAATCAGCCTTGTTTTCCACTTGTTCTCCAACTTCAACATCCTCTATTGGTTTCACCATCAAGGGGATTTTTGTAATCCCGAATTTAAGAGCCCAACTCTTCAGACTTTGAATTTCTTCATCCTTGTTTGGCTCTTCTTTCTGCTGTTGTTTTCCTTGATTGGCATTCTGATTTTTATCCTCCCAACATGGATTTGGGAATGCAAGAGGAGAAGTGGATTGTAACTCAATTGATTTTGCAATTTTTTGTGGTGGTGGAGGAGGTAGGAACTCTTGTTTCTTTGGAGGGAATGGCTGTTTGGAAGGGAAAAGGATAGAAGAATTGAGATGGGGTGGAAGACTAGGGAATGGAGAAATGGATTCAACACTTGGGACAGCAGATGGAGAGTTTAAAACTTGACACTGCTGAGATAAAACAGATTGGGAAAGAGGGAGAGAAAAGGCATGAGATGGTGTGCTTACCTGTTGACAAGGTTGTTGAATACTCCTCTCATACACCTTTATTCCTTCAGTCCACTTTGCAAGCAATGGTAGTGTTGTAATCATGAAGTCTAGCTTCTCTTGAGGGCTGTAATGCCTTGGAAAAGGTCCCACCCATGGACAAGGTGCTCTACAACCGATTCTAAATGCTTTCATTTGTGCTTGAGCCCTGGATTGCACCATGTTTACCTCCATCTTTTGGATTTGTTCCAACAGATCTGCATTTTCTTCTTGACTGCCCTCACAACCAGCATACCCTTGTGCTTGACATGCTTCATATCCAAACTGACTTTGGCACTGCTGCTCATATGGGTAGACATGCTGATTTTGAATTTGATCAAAATGCTGATTTGGAGGATTTGTAAAACATGTTGGAGGTGTGATATACTGCTGTTGTAAATGTGAATTCCATGATGGAAATGAAGTCATGATTGCACAACTTCATGGAATGGAAAAGAATGAAAATGATGGAAAGAAGAATGGATGGAAATGAATGGAAAACAGGTCTGCAACTTAGAGAATGAGTTGTTTACCAGATGGAGTTGCCAGATGTGCTTTTGAAAGTGCCTCCAAAAGGCTGAATCTTTAACAGGAACACACCAACCTGTCAAAGATAAAGTGGAAGACCTCTAAGGTCCCACCGGGCGTGCCAAAACTGTTGTTGCAAATCAGCAGCACCCCCTGGATGTTGATCAGATTTCTAGTTTGATCACCCTATGCATCCAGTGTGATTGCACAACATTGAATCCTCTTCCCAAGTGTGGGACTTGCAAAATGGAAGAGGAATCTCTAGATTAGAGGTTGGTTCCTCAACTCCTCTGATCAGCTATTTCACTTGCACAATTGCAGAGGTTTAAACTCCTAAATCTACTCTAAATTCCAAGGAGACAGAGATAGAGAATGCAAAAAAGAAAGAACTAATGCTAATAGGTGATGCACCAAAGGAGTTGTAGACACCTGATGCTGCATGAAATACACAATCCACAAGGAAACACAAGCACAAAACATGCACAAATGCTCAAAATGTAATGAAAGATCAAGAAAGCAATGATAGATATATGAAAGGATTGAGGGATTTTAATCACAGAACATATATCAACATCTCAGATCCAATACAGTACATTACAGTGATCCAAAGGCAAGAAAAGGTGCTGCATTACATGGAAAGGTAAAATTTCTTCACAAATTCTACCAAGGAGGAAGAAAAAGGAAGTTGCAGAGCTGAAAAAGTGTCTCTCCTTTGCAAAATGAACTCATTCTGGCTTTTACAGTGCAAACCACGACCCCAGGAGAGAGAAACGTGGGAAAACATGCAAGGGGTTCAACCATTGACCAAAATGCCATCAAAATAGCATGGGTGCCCTGACAGACCCATTCCCTGACATTTTTAACCATGTTGGGAGAGAATGCGAGCCATTCTTCATTAAAAACGGTGGTTGAAACGTCATTTCTGTCCATGACCACGTGCCAGAGATGTTTCTTGATTTTCTCTCTCTAAAATCCATACCAAAATGCAAAAATGACCCTAGAATCTTGTAGAGAATTTCACCATCTTTCCATTGATATAAAGAACGTGAAAAACCGAGCTCTGGATCGAAAGATATGGCGATTTGAAGTTTTAGGGAAAAACAGGGCCAAATTGGGTCGATGGGAAATTTTTTTGAATTTTTTACCTTTTTGGTCATTTGGAAAATTTTTCCAAAATTTCCATGATTGGTCGGCGGGCCTGCGGGGAAAAATTCTTCCTTTTGAAACCTTTGCCAAAACACTTGGTAAAAAACCAAGTTGTCCTCCGACCCCCGCCACATCCTTGGACATGTGGCACGTCCTGATTGGCTGCGGGCCTTTCAGGGGAAAATTTCCCACAAAAACTCCGCCGAGCCATAACTTGAAAAATACATGGAGTTAGGAGGAAAAATTTACCTTTCTGGAAAGCTGAGAAAGAGCTCTATCCAATGGTGCCACTTCCAGAAGGTTTTGAGTGCCTAAAAAGCAAAATTTTGTGACTGAGGAAAAATAGAGGGAAGAATGAGAGGAGTTAGTCACAAAATGAGCAGGGGGCACATTTTGGATAACAATACCTACACTAGCTTGATTCTCAATAACGGTCCTCAGGAACTGGAACACTAAGCACACAGGATAGGTCATCAGGTTTGATCATATGGGCACACATGACTATTAATTTTTCTTCCTCAGACATGCTCTCATCATAAGCTGAAGGGTACCTTCTACCATACTTTCCTAAGGATGGGAGAACCATATGATCTAGCTCCACATCTTCCACATGAGCTCCAAATCCTTCCTGAGCCATCTCTTTCCTCAACTCCAAAGACTCCTCAATGTCACGTCTCTTCATTAATTCCCTCTCTTGCACTTCATTATACTTAAGCCGCATTTCTTCTCTCTACCTTTCTGCCGCCATGTATTCCATCCTTCACCACACCTACTCCTGCCCCCACATGTGATGGGGTTTAGCTAGCCATAGGTTCTTCCAAATCTAGAGTTACAATCAAGATCTTAATTGCTAAAGGGATAACACACGAATACGATCCTCTGGGTTCGTGCAAGAACTAAAACTCAACCTCTAGACAAGAATAAGTAAAAACAACGTACTCCAATGTGTAATTGTTCAAAACATCACTCCACCAATGATCTATAGCACATGTCCAAGTCAAATCAGCATCATGCAAACTCTAGTAGTCTTCCTATGTCCAAATAATTGTTGTATACCTCCAATTTCTCTTCGAGGCATATGCTACCTACAACTCATACAAATATACATGAAAATAGCAGAGAAACATCTTATAGAGTTCATGATACATATGTTCTTCAACCCACATGCGTGCATCAAAATCAGGTCCAGTATTATATCTATGAGAAAACTCCTCCTCTAAATTCTCTACCTAACACTCAATACCGGGAAAATTCAACTGATACGTCTTCATCATGTAACATTCTTGCGACAACTTGAAAAGAGGTCCTGACAATGGAACCAAAATGTATTCTTTTATTTTACCAAGAACAACCCAAGGTGCGCTGACACATCACTCAAACAGACCTGAGTGCTCACCTGAAGCGTGCAAGGGTACAAGGTCCCTCTTTTATGGCAACTTTGTCAAGGAGTTAGCATGAAAGAATATACATTCCAGATACATAATAACCATTCAAGGATAAATTATAAAAGATTTAGATCACAACCATATGCAAGAATGAACTAAATAATAATCAATATTATATTTACCATGCAAGATCTAGTCACATAGGTTTCAACCACCAATATCCAACTACAAAGACCCATTGTATTAATCACCATAAAACATAGAAGTTGAATACATCAATAATAGCTCCATAAGATCATGCACATAAGTAAATCAACAACATAACCTTACAAAATAGACTCTCTCTCTCTCTAACCGTGTAAATTAATACATGTATATAGGGGTGGGGACTTTCCCTTCACTGCCTATGCATCCTCAAAATAGCCCGCATTCCACAAATAGCTATGCGTGTATTACAAGTCAACTACATAAGCATGCAAGCTTCGTTAATAATAAATTATCTATTAATAACTCCAGTTCTAATCCTATTATTAATCCAAAACTTTTCATATCATTTTATCTTTCTTCGCATGAGATCTTTCCCAAAATAGTGTTACCAAGTCTTCAT
The DNA here is from genome assembly GCA_019776745.2 of Taxus chinensis. Taxonomy (NCBI): domain Eukaryota; kingdom Viridiplantae; phylum Streptophyta; class Pinopsida; order Cupressales; family Taxaceae; genus Taxus; species Taxus chinensis. The sequence continues at coordinate 676,283,453 of CM034147.1, forward strand.
TCTCACTTATCTTCAAAACCTTGCTTTGTCGCTACTCCAACCGTTCACCTTCCAATTCTATCAAAATACATCTACGTCTCGAATGTGTTTAGCCCGGGTGTGAGCCTTCGCATGTTGTCTATCTTGCTCTCACATGTGCCTTCACGCCTAACTTATGCACATCAAAAATCCTTGCACCGCTATACTTATCATATTTTAGGGGTCCTACAGAGAATCTAAATGCATAAGATAGTAAAACAAGAGGATCTGGAACTATAGATTATGTAATGAAAGTTTTACAAATGGAAATTAAGTAGGGGAAAGATCATAAAACTTCTATACATTCTAGGCTAGAAATGTATAATTATGGCTTGAATTTCTATAGTTTTAGACCCTTTTGTAGTCTATATATTCTTCTTGTTATGTACGTCACTGATTACAAATGATGTTCATTATATATCACTCATGCTCACATAGATTTGGGATGACATGTAATAACTTGTAATATAGTATTAAACCCTAGCAACCTATAGAACCCTTCATCAAAGAATCATCAAACTAGAGAAGAATTTAGCGGGTATGGTTGAGGCTAGACTACCCTTTGCGGTTAAAATGATAGTTATTGAACCAATCTAAGATCTACACTACATGATCTCATTGTAGGATCAAGCCTCGTGTAGTTATCTAAGGTGTTTGTGCAAGTGTTTATAACTAACCAACCCCCTCGGGGTTCCCTCATATATTTTGACACTAAGGTAGCATGCTAATTGCATGGTATAGAATGTACCCAATGCGGTATTAGTGATATGTGGTATGCCTTAGTAATGTGACCTAACCCTTTATTGATTGACACCCTTGTACAATACTTGGAGTGAATTTCATCTTTCTAAGACATAGCTCTATGATCTTTATATGCTTGGAAATGGATGAAAAATATAATCCTTGACCTAGTTAAGTGCTTTAGAATTTTACTAGGGAATGCTCTAGATAACATGTAGTTGACTTAGGAGGATTTAAAAACCCTTTGAGTGCTTTTGCAATCATATCTATAATAATATCTTGTGATAATTCCATGTGAGTTATAGAGTGATAAAAATTTGCTTATATAGCCTTTTGTTGGTGAAATATTCTAATAAGGCCAACCTTAGGAAGATGAAACAACCCAAATAATGATTTGAACTGAAATGAGAGTCAATGATTATGAAGGGGAAGGACTATATAGGTTGGTGAAGACTAGACCCTAAATCCCAACCCTTTCATATGTTTTTAGACCAGGAGAGAAATACCAAAACTAAAAGTTGTGTCAAGAATATTAAATGTTTTATATTGCTTTGATTAAATAATATTCTAAAATTTAATGATAGAGAAGAATATAAAGATAAGTAATTTGTAGAATAGCTAGAGAGATGAAGAGATTATATTTTGAATGTGAACATTGTCTTAGTAAGGATACATGGTCAAACTTGGCATTGCACAAGAACAAGTTACGAAATTTTATTTTTCTACATCAAACACTTAGTTTGGTGTTTTAGCATGGACTTACAATAAAAATTTAGTTGGTGATGTTGAATATAAAACTTTATACATACTTTAAGAGTGGTATTTCTATACTTATGGGTTAGGAAAGCTTTAGTGGGTACTTTAATCATTTTCATCATATTTAGACACTTTGAACTATTATTAAAAAGTATTTTCAGCAATCAAAGTATTTTGTTTCTTTGTGTAGTTTAGGAATGTGATTGGCTCTCTCTTGAGATGACTTATTTTCCAATATCCATGTTAAATTAATGAATTTAATTATTTTTACCACAAATAAGAGGCTTGATGAGGGGGTTTTTGGTGAATTCCAATCTCCCTATGATTTATCTAAACTTTTAAAGAGTACCATTGGAGTCAAGCAGAGGTGCCCTCTCTCACGATTTTTTTTGGGGTTTACTATTTATACAAATGAGCTTGGGATTTTCACTTACAATTTTTTTAAATTGATAATGGTTTTATCACAACATATTCAAATTTGTATAAGGATTTTTGTTTATGATGTTTTCCTCGTTAGTTTTTTGACATTTTTGTAGAGATAACTTAAAGGAAACTTATGCAAATCCTTCTTATAGCACAAATTTAAGCATTATTATTCAATAATGTAATTGAAATTGGTATTCAATCATATTGTTGTCTACTCCCGAACAAAAATTAGTAGCATAGAACCAAATATCAATTATAACACAAGTTAATTCACACCAAACAACACCTTGTTCTTTGATAGATGTTCATACCCTATTTTATGCCTCTCATTTTAGCACAGGTTATGATTATGCTGATAAAGATGAACCCACCATGTTGGATACATGTAAGTTACATTTGGTGAAATAGTTTCAATGTCTCATGAGGATACCAATGTTTTCTATAATTTTTAATTATTATATTCCATGAGAAGATGCCTCATTTTGTCAAACACTAACATGCATCCACTAAACATTTGCACTTTTCATATATGTGTTTAAGGGTATATTATAATAATTTTTGTGTGGAACACTTAAGTTGCCTATTAATTGGGAGGCAATGCTAAGTAAAAAGTTAAAATTTCAAGAAAATATTGAAAATAATGGGGTTGTAAGGGGTCACCAATGGCATTAAAGTGACAATGTGACTATGGTCTATTCAAGTGATTTGGTGCAGATGGTTATAGCTACAACCTTATCCCAACTTTTCATGCATTTATATAGGTAAAATTTGTAATATTTAAAGTGTGGTAAACCTTAATCCCCTCTTATTAATGTGATAGTGGATCTTCATACCCTTTAAAATAGAAATTTTGAAAATATAGCCTACAATAGGTGAAAGTATGTGTTATATTTACACATGGTTATCTTTTGTAAGTAAAATGTGTACAACCTATTTAAACCAACATTATATACATAATGTATTGATATTGGAATTATAGATGGATGGATTGGCATTGACATTGTATGATAATAATTGAAGTGTTGAAATGGTGTGTTTTTAGTTAATTTACTTTTACCACATAGATAATGATAATTATACAAAGGAAGTGGATGTTGACAAAGATATGCAATGAAAAAAGCCATATTATTATACATATCATTAAAATGGAAAAATATGTTGTAAATTAGAACTTTAACAATAAGTATTTATATAAATGGAAAAAAATGCACAACAATAAAATATCTATTATATAACAACGGAGAGCATTTAACACTTTAAAGTGGTTTCTAAGATCATAAATTCTTATTACTGTAACAGAATAAATGATAAAGAAAAATAACATGCATGCGGGTGGATTGTTGAATTGTTTATGCTTCCACATTTTCCATGTATATCTACTAGGGAACTTGCAACTAAATAATCTAACAAATTTCCATTATCCATATTACTTTGATGGATTTTCATACCCTCTTTTAAAGATCCTATTTTTTCATAGGTTGTAAATGGTGGTGGTTTACCAAAAATAAGGTAGAGTATATATACCTGATGTTATCCGTCATGGGTGATGGTGTTAGCTATGGAAAATCCAAAACTGACATGGGTTATGGTTATGACATCAACCTTGGGGAAACCCTAAGGTCAAGAGATGAAAAACATGGGAGATGGAGACCATAAGCTAAATGAAAAAGGTCCATGTTGATCAAAAGTAGGGATAACAATGTGCAACAAGCATGAATAAGTAGGCATAATGGGACAAGTTAATATGATGGGTGTAATGTGTGACCAAAGGGATGAAAGAAGGAAAGGGTAGGGTAATTATAGTGTAATAACAACTTCTATTGAATTTTATTTTCTACCACGTAATCAAGTCTGATCACACCCCAATCTCAACGTTCCTCTAAAGGAAATCTCTTAAGAAAAAGATGCATCAATAGCCCCAACACAAATAAAATGGTTAAAAATCATCAACAATATGGTATACATAGGTTATAGGCACTAGAATTTAGTAACTTTTCCATGTGCAATGTGAAGTTTGACCATGTTCCTTGCTAAGAAAAGTGCTCACATTCATAATCCAATATCCTCATCCCTATAGATCTTCTACAACTTTTTTATATTTACATTCTAATCTATCATAATTATGAGAATATTATTTAAGTAAAGCAATATCAAATGTATGTTCTTTGTGACACAAATTTTAGTTTATCTTTTCATATTTCCAGTTTGAAAACATATAGAAGTCTTGGGATGTGAGTTTCGTTCATGGTTGACCTATACGGTCCCACCCCTTCACATTCACTGAATTTGATTTCAATTTCAAAATATTATTTGGCTCATTTCATCTTCCCAAGGTTAGCCTTATTAGAATATTTCACATGTAGAAGGTTATATAAACAATTCATGATCACTTTATAACACACTTGACACTCTTACAAGAAAATATTGCAAATATCTTTCCAAAAAACTCAAAGGGTAAATATTACTAAATAAATTTCACATCATCTACGTCAGTCCCTACTACAAATTTAAGGCACTCAACCAAGTCAAAGAGTATAGATTATCCATTCCCAAGCATACAAAGCTTATAGAGCCATATTTTAGACAAAAGCAATTTCATTCTAAGAATTACACAATGGTTTCTATCGACAAAGGTTATTTCACTTAGTTGAGGAACACCACATCTCACTACTATGTTAGGTACATTATTTATTATCAATTATCCCACTATCTTAGTGTCGAGTGACACGATAACCCCTATAGTGTTTATTAGTTATTCAGACCTGTATAAGAACCCAAGAGAACTACATGAGGGTTGATCTTGAAATGAGGGCATGTAGTGTAACATTTGGTTTCTTAAATAGATAGTATTTTTACCATAAAATTAAATCTAGCCTAACCACACACATGTTTTCTCCTTTTGGTTTATTAATTCTCTAATGAAGGGTTTTGTAGGTTTCTAAGGTTTACACTTTGTTGTAGGTGATTACAGATCATCCTGAAGTTGTGTGAGGAAGAGTGACATACAATGAAGGTCATTCTAAGAAAAGTGAAGCATGAATAATGTTGTAAGTCCAAACATTCAAAGGGTATGAAACTATATAGTTTCAAGTTAGGACCATACAAATCAGGTCTGGAGTGTACAAAAGTTATACTTTCCCACCCTTGTTGGGTTTACAGATCTAGAATTTTCACTTAAGAATTTATAGTTCCATATCATCTTATTCCACTATTCTACACATTAAAATTCTCTTTGTCCTTCCATGTACAATTCATTATGTCTCTCCTCTTATGTATTTGAGAAAGTCTTTATCATTTATCAATCGTTTCAATCATGTCAATTATGAATGCATTATTCTAATTATGTATGATTAATCTTGGAATTTAATCATATTAGAATAGTCTGCATGTTACAAACCCTTACATAATTTTTTAGTTTTTGTATTATATAATTCTAAAATCTAACTAGGGTGTAAACATTTGGTGAGCTACGACTCGAGAATCAAATTTATTTCTCAAAACCTTTGTGTTGTCTCCTTTTTGGTTTTGGACATCATCGTTACAAATCTTATGGATCATTATCATCATTTATATCTCTTGCCAAAGGATTCCCACCATTGCCTTGATCACTCTAATTGGCCCACACCCTTTGATAATACCCATCATAGGTATCATGCACATACATATTGCTGATATTTTTGCTCATTCAATGTTCACAGTCTTTAGTAATAATATACAATGTGAATGGTCTTATGACATGTCTAATAATGATGTTTTATTAGATGATGAAGCATGACATTTCAAACTTTATTTCAAGAGAATCATGAAAATATTGACATTCTTCTTTGTATCACCCAGTATTAACTCAAAAATATTTATATATCTTCTATGGGTAATCCTAATCTTTCATTATCATCTAATATGCATGCATAGACTATTCCTATATTGACAACACATATTTCATTAGGGCCATCTAATTCTCCAATTCATAGTATTTTCATGACTATTCCTTTGACCACTATTATACCTACATCTCATATCTACACTCACAGTGTCTCATATGCTTCTTCTAACACATGAGCTCTTGAATCCCTTGTTCATACTTTACAATCTCAAATCACATAAATATAATAAGGCATATATGCTTCTTCTCATACTCTATATTTTATTCAACCGCTTCATCATCCACTTGCACTTGATGTGGTCTCTTATCCCTTTCCTATTAGTTTTTTGCTCCTACATTTCCTATCTTTGATGGCAAGGGTGATCTTGTAGAGAACTTTTGTGATTTCCATGTTGCTTGCTTGGGTTGTGCCTACAATGATATATTACTTATGAATATCTTTCCTAGAAGTCTTAAGAATTTTTATTTACAATGGTTTGATGATCTTCCCAAGAATTTGGTACAAAATTTAATCTCTTTAGCTAATAAATTACTTGCACAATTATCTATCAATATAAGTGAAAAAATTTCTTATGCTCAAATTTCTAAACAACAAGGTTCTAATGAGTGCATTAGTGATTATGACCTATGATACAAGAATATACATACTAAGATGGAAAATATTGCCTAACAATGAACCATAAGATCTTTTTAAACAAAATATTCATACTCTGTTACAAGAGGTAGTTATCTTTTACAAGTTTCACTCATTCGACCATCTCTGCCATACTTTGAATGAATGTGAGGCTAAGCTCCTCCAAATGATCAAATTCATGTGTGTTGTTAATTCTTTTAACACTTCTAATCATAAGTTCTAAGGCAAGAGCACTTTTAAGACCAAACCTAATGAAGACAAAACTAAAGTTAAATCCATTGTCATTATTGTATCTCAGCCTAAAAATCTACAATTACAACCATCTCAATAGAAATTCACTCTTGTACTTTTCACCAGTGTAGCAAGTTCTCAAGCAATAACTTTAGTGTAAACTTGTGTCTCTCCCTCCACCACTTGAAGTCGATACAAGTACACCTTTTGGTAAGAAATTTTATGATAGTACCCATTGTAATTACCATTTATGCTTTGGTCATTCTACTAACATTTGTTTCAAGTTGTGACACACTATACAAAACCTTCTAGAAGTTGATACTATTTAATTAGATGTTCTCACCAAGCCAAAACTTACCAATGATAATGCAAATCTCAAAATATTTAGTGATCCAATTTCGAAACATGTTGTTGTTAATACTACTTTGGAGGAACACCATGACTATGGCATTATGTAACATCCCCCTTTTTATGATCACCCATTAGATGTTATGATTAGTACTATCACTATCATGCCTTTTTCACCAAATATTGTTGTTGATGACACTAATATGGCACATATTTTTGTTCATAATACACTCTACATTCTTGGTTATATTCATCAGTGTCCTATACACTACTCCCCATAATATTTCCACTTTTACGTTACAACACTCTCTTAGACACACTAAGAAGGATGTCATCATTGATCCTCAGATAATCATAGGACATGTTATATTGCCGCTCACAGTTGGTACTGCTACCCTTGATCTCAAATTCTTAGTGACCTACTCTCTTACACCATGTGACATGAGTCTAGGTTTATCTTGGCTTCGCACCTTCACAACTATACCTTCCATACCGCATCAATGCATTAAGTTCATTCACAACAATCAAGTGGCTATGACTACAAGAATTCAATTTTAAGCTCCTCCATCACCACAATTTGGCCTGAAACATATGATAACTACTCATGTAACTAGTAGATATACAACTCAATTTGTTATCTCCCATGTTATTCCTCATTGTACTTCTATGCATAGGTCTTCTAGTTAGTCATCTAGATCACATACTACTTATCATGGGACACAACATCCTAGATATTTGACTTGATCATCTTCTACGTATATTACTTCTCATGGATCTTCCTACCCTAGCTCTTCTATGACACATACCACAGTTTATACACAAATCGTACATGTGCATCCTTCATCTCTTCCAGCACTTGATGGTCTCACACCCCCCACCCACTATGTGCAATATGCCTCTTCATGAGAACCTTGTTAAGTTGTTATTGTATTATCCCCTTTCATTTTCATAGCTATTTTAAAAACACTTCAAAAACATTCAAATAATCACATGATACAAAAAATCACATATGTGCAAAAATACAAAACTAGGACATTTTTATGCTCTTGATTTACTGGCTTGTTACTTTATACATTTTTTGTCATGTTGATTTGATAGATAGCATATCTACTCTTTTTCACGTTTACACTTCCCGATTCCCAAATTTTCACGTTTACAGGAATCAAGCTCAGGTATAATTAGGATCAAGTACAATGACAACTACAAGTGCAGCCTAAGCTCAAGACCAAGATCAATAATAAAATCTAGTCAACCCACAAGCCCTATCCAAGGGCAAGATACTCTATAGGAACTTGTTGTGCCTCCACATCCAGACAGTTTTGCAAATGAATATAGAATAAAAGGATTTGTTGGATGCATGTGATTTTGATGGGCTCATTAAGATTCCCCAGCTCGAAATTGATCATGACATTATGAATTACCTTCTCTCCATGTACAATACAGAGGACAGTTTGTTTACTATTACTGTTGACGACGGTCGTATGTTTCAATTCAGTGTCGATTCAGTTGATATCCATCAGTTGACAAGCCTTCCATATAAAAATTCCCCCATTGTTACAATGAAAGAAACCCTCGTCGAAAATGATAAGAAGCACCTCAAATCTACTTTTGGTTTCCATGTTGATTGTACGTGTAATCTATTTGATATTTTTCAGTTTTTTATTTTGATACAATTCAAATCAATATTAATTCCAATGAATTTTCAGCATTTGCATCTCATGTCAATAAATCAAGACATGGATTAGATACGTAAGGAATTTCACACCACTTTCTTATTGCTATGATTTCTTTCTTTCAAGTCAAAATTGTTTTGCAGGGTCAGAAAATGGATATACCAAACTGGGCTATTACATACATTCTTGCAACTATCAGAAAGCTAAAATTTGATTGGTGCACATTTTTATCCAATAAAATAAAAAATGACATTACAAGTGCATCACTTTTTGAAAAACCATTCATTCACCCCACAAACTATCTCCTTCGCATTTATTACGAGGCTCTTTTTAATTTAAAAGATAAACCAATTCCTACTTGCATAGATGAGTCAATGAAGAATTCATCTATTCCATTTCAATAACAACAAGTATAAAGTTTATATTTTGACATTAGAATAACATTATGTTCATCTGGAATATGATTAAATATTGACCATTTGCAGAGAATATTTTTGGAGGCCCTTCCGCGAAAAAAAGAGGCATCAAGAGGAAGAGGGCAACAACATGCTGAGGCTTCAGCAGATTCGCAATCTAAAATGGAAGTTCACTCATCTCCGAACCGCCAAGCGTTTGCATTAATTAAACGCCAGAGACGTAATACCCTAACATTTACTATTTACAAATTCCTATTTTCTATTTTAAATTTAGCATTTACCATATTGAATTGACATACAATCGACTGTTGCTGGCATTGCAAGGACTTAGGACAATATGCGTGCTTCTCAAAGTCAACCATCTTTGTCAACTCACTCAGTTCAGTCACATGCAATTGTCTCTTCTCAACACCTTGCTCAACAATCCCAACCACACACAACTCAAATACAACCAATTAATACTCCAGCATGGCCACCTCAAACACCACAATAGGCTACCCCTCAACAACAAGGTATGATTTTATTGCTTTACTACAAGTTTTTCATAGTTTTTGCATAGTTTAACAATTTTTCATATGATTTTTCTTGCACTTTTTAGTACATTGCAGTCCTTTTCCTTCTGTACAAACAACGGCACCACCATCTCCTCCACCAATATGCCAACCAAAGGTTCAGAAAAAAAGAACATTGGTAAATGCATGCCAATTATTCCTCCAGCCCCTAGTGGGACACTAAACATTACCTCCTCGTTTTGAATTCCAACCCTCTCTCTCGATGGCTGGCCCAGCGTAATGGGTGTATAAGTTTTAAATAATATAAATTTAGATGAAGATTACTTGGGCATTTATAGCAATGACCCAGCAAGATTTTTCAATACACGTGAGATGATTCAAGGCTAGCAAGTATACTTCTATTTCAATGTAATTTATTCAACTTTCATTACATTTCACTTTCATTTTATTTATTTCAATATTGATTTATTTTATTGAAAATAGGATCATGCACCCAAAGGAAAAAAGAGGTAGCAGTCGATGATCAACCCGAAAGCCCCCATACCTCTCCAGTGACATCATCTTCTTCAGATACATATGGGGAATAGTTGCTACCATTTCCTTTAGAAAACTTGATTGGTTATGATTGTCAATCCCATGTCCAAGAGTTTATTGTACCTCATATCAGTCAGCTCATAGAATGGGAGAGAAGGGAAAAAGTATTAATCAATGAGATAATAAGTCATTTTGAAAATAATTAGCAAAGGGACAGTTTATACGCTGTAGTCCATAATCAACCTGCGAAGATGGATTCCTTACTTACCCAAGTAAGAAGTGGGATTGTCACGTATAACAAAAATTATAAATATGATATTTTATATAAATCATTAAACAAATTGGAAATTATTAGTGTTGAATCCCAGACATATTTTAACAAATGGTCTAAGGACAAGGATCTAGTGGCAGTTACAAATTTTGAGAGAGATAGAGAAATCGTAAGTATTATCACTAAGAAACAATATTTTTTGTTAATTTGAAATTTTCTTATTTTAGTAATATGTTTAATTATGAACACTTTTTTTTGTGCAGTTGAAATATGAAAATTTGAAGATTCAAGCAAAGGTGTTCTAAGTTCACTTAGAAACCACAAAGAACAGTTTATCTGCAACAATGAAGATGAAATAAAATATGGTTTTAGTTAACAAACAAAACAATACACTAAAGCAGATAATTAAAGAGAATGGCTTTGACCCTGAAATTTTATTCAAAACTAAGGTAGTTGCAGATCCTAGTTTGTTATCCCATGGAGATATGACAAAGGAAGAACAAAGAATCGTAAAGAATCTAGACAGTGTTGCAGAAGATATGATTAGTTCTGGGATTATTCAAGCCATTGGGGAAAGGGGTACAAGAGGGGAAGCCATTGAGGAAAGGAGTACATGAGTGGAAGCCATTGGGGAAAGGGGTACAAAAAATTGAGGGTTGAAAAATTTCATGATTGAGGGTTGAAAAATTGAAACTTTAAATTTGAAAATTTGAAATACTTTATAATCTATATTTGAAAATTATAAACTTGAGTGTGATGGTCATGGCATTTGAAAATTTGAAATACTTTGTTATCTGGATTTGAAATTTGAAATTGAATGTGATGGCGTTTAAAAATTTGAAATGCTTTATAATCTGGAATTGTATATCTTGTTATATATTATATATAGAATTTCTAGATTGTATATGGTGTTTATGTTTCATTTGAATGTGATGGCATTATGATAATGGTTAATTATTTGTTTTAAGAAAAATTGGAATGTGGTATGACAAAGACATCTTAATACTAATAGAGTTAAATCTTCTTCTCTTTACTTCTAAAATTCAAACTATGTATCAGGTTTCTTCATATTTAAGCCTTCTCAGAATCTTCTCTCTACTTGTAATGATGATTGCATTAGATGTGGATGATGACATTAGAATAGAATCGTAGATATGGATTATGATGAATTGTATGTGGACGTAGATTTAGCTTTAAGTATGATAGAGACTTTTAAACCTTCTCAAAATATTCTTCTCTCTACTTGTAATGATATGATGACATTAGAATGGATATAGATGATAATGGATAATTGTTTTAAGAAAAATTGGAATGTGTTAGGACAGACATCTTCTCTATACTTGTAAAATTCAAACTTTGTATCAGGTTTCTGCACATTTAAAACTTATCAAAATATTCTTCTCTCTACTTGTAATAAATCAATGATATGATGACATTGGATGTGGATGATGGCATTAAAATAGATATGGATGATGATGAATTGTGTGGACTTAGATTTAGCTTCAAGCACGATCATGGATGATGATGATGGATAAATAATTGTTTTGAGAATAATTGGAGTGTGTCACGAGTCTAGGACAAAGACATCTTCTCTCTAATTATAAAATTTGAAATCTGTATCAGGTTTCTACACATTTAAACCTTCTCAAAATATTCTTCTCTGTACTTGTAATGAACTTTGTATCAGGATTCATGTTTTTGCACATTTAAACCTTCTAAAAATCTTCTTCTCTCTACTTGTAATGAATCAATGATATGATGACATTAGATGTGGATGATGACATTAAAATAGACATGGATTATGATGAATTGTGTGGACATAGATTTAGCTTCAAGCATGATCCTGGATGATGATAATGGATAATTTTTTAAAGAAAATTTGGAATGTCTTAGGACAGAGACATCTTAATACAGTAAAATATTTTTCTCTTTACTTGTAAAATTAGAACTCTGTATCAGGTTTTTTCACATTTAAACCTTTTCAAAATCTTCTTCTCTCTACTTGTAATGAATCAATGATATGATGACATTAGATGTGGATGATGACATTAAAATCGATATGGATGATGATGAATTGTATGTGGACGTAGATTTAGCTTCAAGCACGGTCGAGGATGATGAATTATATAATAGATAATTGTTTTAAGAAAAATTGGAATGTGTTATGATAGAAACATCTTAATATGGAAAAATCTTCCTCTCTCTACTTGTAAAATTTGAATGTGTGATTTTTTATCCCACAAAGTTTAAACACTTTATCAAAGCATTTTGCAAATACAAAAATAAATTAAAGATAATTATAAAAACTCAAGCAATGTCATATGAGAGGGTTTCAGTTACCTCGTCTTTTAGATGGCTATGACAAAGCATATGGGAGGAAAATGAGAAATCATCCTTCGTAGCATGCTAGAAGATATTTGACTCAAGAAAACTCAACACAAGAAATGGATTAGTATATAAATGAGTGATTTTCCTGACATTTTCAGCCTCGAGAAGTGAGAGCTTCCTCGGATGCATGTCAACCCACGTTTTCAAGAAAAAAAGATGAAATAATGATTGAGCGGATTAAGGAAGAAACAAAAAGATTAAATAAAATGCAAACGATAACCTATACATGTCTAGACAGTAGAAGTATGGAAGTCTAGAAGAGTATAACAGTGGAAGAATATGCAGATCTAAACTCTAAAGGCCTTGCAAATTAGTATTCGATAAATGCATGTAACAAACAGATTTTTAAAACAGAATTTGGTATTTGAAAAATTCAAAATAGTAATTATATAAAACAGATTTTTTATAAATAATTGTATTTAAATAAATTTAAATATATACTTGTAACATCTTTAACGATAACAAGAGCTGAAAAAATATGATAAAAAACCTCCTCAGTTAATATTTGCATCTGTAGAGTTAATATGAAATTGAATAAATAACCACAATTAAAATGTAAGGTGTTAAAACCAATAAAAGTAAGGTCAATGAGATACCTATTTAATGCTAAAACAAACCATTATCAATAGCTTCTTCAAATTCAATGTTCTCTTTTGTAGAGTGTGATGACGCACCAATTATAGTCTCATCATTGGGAATAATTGTACTTGCAGCTGTATTATTTACACCTCTGCTTTCGAAACGGGAATTCTAATGCGCAATTTCTCTGTCGAAAGAAAAGGTTTCCATGGAGTAGCGAGAAACATAACACCTCATGAAACTTTCCATATTTTTATCCAACTTGTTTCTCAGTTTTTATTTTATAAATGATAAAGCATTGAAAACCCTTTCGTCCTCCACAGACCCCAAAATCATTGTTTGGCATAACTCATATGATCTAAAATATTCACTGATGTCTTCTTGTGAGACAGTAATTTGATAGATTCCTCGCTAGAGCCTTGTAATAACACAACTCTCAGAAGGTTCATCTAAATTTTTATATTGGTTCCTCATTGTTGTTGAAAAATTTGTTGATTGAGACTTTAATAAATCAACATTCAGTATACCTTTGATTTTCATACCCTTGACCTCTGAAGTCTTTGTGAAATGTTCCATTATTGTACCCATGGATTTATGGAAATGCTTTCTTACAAATTCTGCACAAGCACATTCAGTATTCCAAAAATTAGGATTCACCACACCCATTGCTTCAATAATTTTATCTTTGGAGAAACGTTCTCTAATTTCTGATGATAAGGATTCTGAAATTTTTTTAAGCTTTATTCTTGTTTCCTCTGTAATAGAATCAAAGAGATTACGTGTCACATGAACATCTTCTCTTTCCGTTCTTGTAATATCTTGATGGTTTTGTAAAATGTGTAGTGGTATGTCCCTCCCATTAACATTGATGTAGAGGTGATCATGGATATTAAATCTCAAATAGTTACTAGGATTTTTAAGATCTAATAAAGCTTTCCAATTCTTGAAAATAGGTGTATCAAAACTATATTGGGAAAAGTACAAGACATCAAGACTTTGACATACCTTTTTTCTCATCCATATAAAATCCACAATATAAATTAATCTCCCATGTGCATGCTTCATTAGTGTATTGATCTCTTGCAACATTGGAAGAATACCAACCAATGTAAGCAATGTCTCCAAATCAATTAAATGAAACAACAAGTCCCTCACCCTATCAACTTCATGATGATATTTTTGCATGTAACTAACCAACAAAGGATACTCCTCATGAACTTTGCATGCAGGTTCAAACAAATAAATCCATCTCACCTCAACATCCTTCATAAATTTTTTCCATCTGTAATTCCAATTGCAAATTTCTGGAATTCAAGAATATACTTTGGGTTGTTTTCCATATAGGCATGAAGTTATCTCATAAGGTCTTCTACTTTAGCAACATTTTCATAGTTGCTTACCATTTTATACATTAAATTTATTTTGTGAGCCATACAGTGAATTGATAGCATATAAGGGGCCACTGTTTTTTGCAATCTAACACACATCCCTATTCAAAGACCCTGCATGATTGATGCACCATCTGCTTTGACGCATACCAACTTTGTAGTAATTTCATAATCAAGCATTCCAATAATATCTTTCAAATGAGAAACAACTATTTTATGTAGGTTTTCAGCATTACAGTTTTCAACCATTTTCATAACACCCAGCAAATGAGGTGTCCTTATATGATTTTATGAAGTATAGACACGGATGCATACCTATGCAGTTTTGTCGGATGTTGTCACTTCATCAATTGAAAGAGAGATAAACTTTGCTTTTTTACATTCTCTTTCAAATCTTGCTTCTCTATCATTGAAAGGCATTTTTCCATTTCCCATGCACTATTGTCAGACCAATGAGACTGAGGAACATTGAGCATTCGATTATATTGATACAAAACTATGAAATCAAGGAAATCTAAAATTGGTCTTCCTTTCTTTAGTATGTGAAATAAAGTAGAGAATTGTATGAGTTTTGCATGAAGATTTGTTTGATTCATCTTACTAATTTTCGATGTGATCGTTCCTCCCTTTTCCACGAGATGTATGTGTTTTTTCTACTCTACTTCATACTCTGTTGTGTATTTAACATGCATGCATTATTTTTTAGTTTTCCACCTATGTGTTTTTATTTTCTAGCCATTCTCCCCCATTATAGTCAAATATTGTTTTCCAAAAAAAAATTCTGTAGTGTCCATCTTTAGTTGCATTTTTTACTGCTTTCCCAATTTCCACATACATATTATGCATGTACATTCAGATGGGATCTCTTATGAATTAGGTGGTTGTACAGGTTTGATAAACGGAAATTTGGTAGCCCAATCAAACTTTTATGTCCTCCCAATTGTCCACATATTCTTGTTTGTTTTCAATGTTTTACTTTTTTGAGCAGAATTTTGAGCATTATCACAATCACCTGGTTTCCTCTTTTGTGAACCAGAATTTGAATTTGATTTTTTGTTCCATTTTGCTGAGTATTTGTATGTGTGATATCTTGATGCACTCCTAGTTGCAACCCAACAGGAAGAATATCTTCAATATATGGCATCTCAACAAGTATATCTTCAAGATATGGCATGGTATCATCATAGGTTTCATTTGGTTGATATTATGTAGAATGCATGTCCATCTCAATATTACCTTCCACACAGTCTATACTCTGATTCATTCTAGTGGTAGATATATGGGTGCGGGTGGTTGTGGTATCTGTAGCAACAAAGTTTCCAAAATACTTGAACAGGGACTTCTGAGATTTCTTAGTTACTTTTTGGGTCTTCTCATTCTGAACACTAGTACCTTCCATTATTCTGAACTGAGTCGTGCGTTAGCAAACACAGTAATTCACATGTCAGATAAAATTTATTCATGCATCAACAAATACACGAAGTCGTGTGTTAGACAAAACTAAGTCACACATCAGCAAACACACTAAGTTGCGCATCAGCAAACACACTAAGTTGCGCATCAGCAAACACACTAAGTTGCGCATCAGCAAATACACTAAGTTGTGGATCAGCAAAAACACTAATTCATGCATCAGAGAAAACCGAGTCATGCGTCAGCAAATACAATAAGACACACGTCAAAGAGATTTAATTCATGCATCAAAAAACATACAGTCATGTGTCAAGAAGAGTAGTGTCAGGCGTCAACAAACAAACCCCTATCATGCGTCAGTAATATCTCCTTATCACCTATCTATAGAAAATATTTGTGGCACGTTAGCAAATGCAATAAGTCGTATGTAAAAAAATATCCTTGTTGCACGTCATATAAAAACTATGTCATGCATTAACCACAGTATAGTCATGCATAAACAAGATCAGTGTCAAGCATCAACAAGAAAACCCTTTTCGTGTGTCAGCAATATCTCCTTGTGGCCTATCTACAAATAATATTTATAGTTACACATCAACAAATAGAACCAGCCACCCAACTGCAAAAAACTAACATAGTAAACAAATTTCTACACTGTGCTATGGTGCTTAGAGTATGCAATTTCATGGTATTGGTAAGGTACTGGGTGGTAGTATAATACTTGAATGAATCACATAGGTTTTTATAGGATATGTTTTCAAATGTAGGTGAAGTTGACCCCTAAAAAAATATGTTGTAAATTTTAGGCAAACATGGACACTCACCTACTCCGAAAAATTCACCTTTTAAAATTTTCCTAAAATGAATTTTTTTCCATATAATGAATATTCACCACTAAAATTATCCCTGAAACATAAGGGTGATACACACATGTTCAAGGAATTTTCTTCCATGCACATTTTCTGGAAAATGAGGAGTATAAGAAAAGAATAGGCCATGGGTTGGAAGAATATGCAAGACCTTCTGCAAGGTAGAGACTTAGTGTGCAAGAAATTAGCCTTAAATCATTCAATGTAGTACTAACAGGGCTCCTAGTTGGAAGCCATCACTCCTAGTTGAGGTAGTCTGTTGCCCCGGACAACTACCACAAGTAATATCTCAAGTTGTTGGACTGCAACGTAGGGAAGAGGATAATGACACCTAAATGGGTTGATGCCAGATCCACTTGACTAAAGGAAAAATAGTCTCTAGATATTGTGACTCATTAATTCATGAGTTTTCCTTCTATTATTGCTTCTAACCAGTTAAGAATGAGGCTAAGGAAAGTGGTGAATCAAGAAGGAGAAATCCCACTTGGGACGATGTGCTTCCATTGTTTTGTCAAATATGAGTAATCTTGAATTCTCAATTATTTGTATTCACTTCCATGTTTAACAACCGATAGCTGTGAATCTCCTATCTGGTCTCACACGACTGAGAGCTCAATATTACATATCTGAATAATGTTATCACTGAGCTTGATTGTTGTGAAGAGAATCTACAGTTGAAGTTTTTTTTATAGGTATCAAAAATAGTGTGAAATGACCTATAAAGGTCATCTCCAACATTGTCTAAAATTCATCAGTAGCATCCTCAGATTTGAAGAAATCATTCTAGGTATTGGTCAAGAGGGGCAGAGGGTACTAGGAGATCCCTTCTTAGTCAAGGTATTGGAAGATACTTTGAAAGTAGTCTCGACATACCCAATAAGATGTTAAATTTATAATATTGTAAAAGATTGAATGGGTTCAGGTTAAACAAATTTAAGAACCGACTCATGTAGAAGCTCCACATGAGGAGCCACATGGATCGATGCTTCGAGCTTTGTTCATATTCCACATGTAAAAAAAGTGGCACCTCTGGCAGCCTGATCTTCAGTAAGGAGTTCAAGGAGCGAAGAAATAGGTTTAACAGGGGTACTCCCTTAGGGTTCATTAGTAGTCATATCTTCAGATCAATAGAGGCTTCAATCTTCATCGGAGTGATAGGGCATATCTTCTCTTCTGAGACTTCCTCCTTTTTCTATCTCCATGTGTCTAATTCTACCATTAAGGATGTACCTTTGCACTATTTTTACAGTATTCTACCTTAAGGGGGTTTGGGATCTCATCCTAGTAGAGGTAGTTCTGAATGACGAAAAGAAATGTGAGAGGGGAGGAACGATAGGAAGGATAGATCTGAAGGGGAAGAAAAGAAATGAATTCTAAGATAGAAAGGTCAGAAGTTTATGCTTTGGGCTGGTAGTAAACAGAGCCAAACTTACTTGCATAAACAAATAAAGCAATACTGATGAACAAATGAAATAGGCTTTAACTAAAGAATCCAACAGAATAGAAACACAGATCTAACTTAAGAGAGATCTATGCACATAACACATAAATTCAGCACAAAGTCTTAATGTATATATTAATATTTTCTTCTGTTACAAGAAAGTACAAAGTCTTTCTCTCCTCACTTCTATTTTTCATACAAAACTGTCCACCTGGAATATAACAATTATTCAGTATTTATAGGAGGAGGAGAAAGAAGACAAAAAGAAGCCAACCACTTATTTACAAAATATCTACAAAATATTTAAAAGTCATAAATTTGACCCTCATTTACCAATTTTTAGGATGGCAACATCTCATGGTGTAACATGGATGATGTCATCACATGTGCCAACATGCTTCTAAATATTTTACAAAAAATGGAAAATCCATCCTAGAGGAAGCTATTCATTGTCCTCTCTCAGCTCAATAAATTAGCTTCTAGTTGAGGCTCAAGAGGAGTCGATATGACACTGTGCCTGATACTTGGTGCAAATTTTTTGGTTAATTTTTGAAGTTGATACTGATTAGGACCTTTGAATTGGTTTTGAATTACTTCGCAAGTTTCTTTTTCATTTTTTACTACTTGTCAGGAAAATCAGTGTACTCTTCATTCACATATATCAAAGAGCTGATAAAGTCATGGCAGGCTAAGAGGTTGTTGATGGAATCTTAATCGAAAGTGACCTCTTACATTCCAGACCTTGAGAGATAATATCCCCTTTAAAGCCCTGGAATGTGTCATCTGCTTCTCTTAACTCATAGGATGCACTAAGACAGTCTAAGAGACATCTTCAAAACTATTTTCTCCATGTTGAATGTCAATGCATCCAAGGCTTCTTCCTTGAATTTGCCTAATTCTTTCCAGGATGAATTCCATTTGATCAACAAAGTAATCTAAAGAGATCAATTGAGAGCTTTATAATTTATCCTACGTGGGTGATCGATAACATTGACCTTTAACAAGTCAGTGGCAGCTGAAAAGTTGACCATTATTTGGAATGTTCCTTGCTTTAACTTCCCATTATCCAATTCAAGTAGAAAGGGAACCTAATACTTCCCCGAATTGTAGCTATTTATTTCCTCTTGAGTTATATCTTGGTGCAACCAACGTAGAACCTACCAATTATCACCTGACCATCCAGAGGATCTTATCAATCCAGGATGACACAGTGTACCCTATTCATCAATCTTTATGTATTCGGCTATTTTCTCCTCCACTGGGAGCTTGAACAGGTTCTGCAGTAGGTTTCTGAAGGAGCTTTGCCCCTCTTCTACAAAGCTTGGAGGAGATGTTTGTTCTATTCTTTGAGCACTCTCTTCTCCTCTTTGGCCTCTTGTAGCTTCTTGCAGAGGGCATCTACAGTTGACAAGGCTTCTCCTTGCAGGATTTTGGATGATGTTCCCATTGTGACTTCAGTCACTGTGAAGTCTGTAGGAAACAAATCTTCTTTCTTCTTTATGGGATCTGGGTAGGCTATCTCCATGACCCTTTCTCCTGAGGCACTTTTTGAGAAGCAAGTTATTGCTTTTTGCTTCTTAGGTTCCTTTGACGGAATGATAGAGAAGTCCATAGCTATCAATGGGGACCTTCCTCTTGTGTTGGCTTAGGTGGTCAAAGATCCAACATGGACTTATGGGATCGGGATTAGAAGAAGAAGAGAAAACGGGGGTAAAAGGGGGGAGAAATTGTAGTGTACTCGAGGAAGAAAGTGGAAACACTTGGTGGTGGCATGGATAAAGAGTCTAATGCACTAGTGCTCATAGGGCTCGGAGTCACTACAAGGGAAGAGATCTGTGATAGCATGGACAAAACAATGGAGGACAGATCCATGAGGAGAGGAGAAGATGGAAAAGGAGGGAGATGGAAGGGAGGAAGATGGAGGAGAAGACACAACCACGGGAGTGGTTACCTGAGTGATAGGAGGAGGAGGGGGAGTAGAAGAGGGAATGGTGGTCACCTCCATAGTTGTAGCTATGACAACATCCTGAGTGGATGTGTCCATTGGAACATCTTCCGCTTCTTATTTTCTTGAGGACACTAAGTCCACTATTTGCTCTGAAGCAGAAGGAGGGCTATCAGGAGCTTTCTCCTATTTGCTTGGCTCTCTAACTTTATCTTTTCCTTTACCCTTTAGCAAGTGATATGGCTTGGGAGGCGTACTTCCTAAAGGGGAAGTAGTGAAATCCACTCTGAGGTAGATGAGACCATTTCATTTGCACCAATACTCGATGCATTGCAACATGGGTTGGACCCTTTCTTCTATGGTCTTGGGTGCCTTGGTCCTATCGATACTTGCAAATGGCCAATCATCCCCATCCGTGTCAGGGGTAAACTTGATCAATTTCCTGATCAGTTTCTTGGAAATCTTTTGGGATGATGGCAACTTCATAGTGGACGATCTCTGCCAGTGCCAGCCAGGAGTGGTCCTTTCACCTGATTTCAACTTCGTGGTTCACGTCTAACCATATGTCCTCAATCTCTGGGATATGGATGGGATCGATCTTTTCCTTGGGGAGGCAATTCCGGTAGCCGAAGGTTGGCCTTGCTAGGAAATCATGCTTCAGGTTGAGAAATTCCAGCTATACATACATTTCTCGGGCTTTACTCAACGAGGTACAAGTGTATATACCAATTGTGAGGGAGAAAGGAGTTCCTCCTTTCTTCCTTTTCATACGTTTCTCATGATATGTAATCATCTTGCCTTGACAGCTCCAGAACGATTAGCTTGGGCCCTGTATACCTTGGAAGATCTGTTGGCTCACCCAAGAAGTTGTCAGCTCTGAGATATGTGAACGTGGGGAATTTTGTAAACAAAGCCCCCCACTTCTTTGTTACAAAGATCACGCTCGCACTGGTCTGACCATGTGTCATGTAATTCTTCCTGGCTTACCACCACATACTGTCTGCGGTAGGGGATGATAATATCTCCCCCAACATGATTTTGAAGTGGAGGGTAGTGAGGTTGATGATTACCTTTACCTGCGGTGGATGGTCTATGGCCTTGTCCTCGACACACCTTGTGTCCTTGTTGTAACAACGGGCCACCAAAATGATGAAATCATTGTTTATTGCACTTACTGGGAGTCCTGCTACAAGGTGTAGCCTACTTCCTACCAATTTGTCCATCCATGGGCTACCGGTAGCTTGTTTGGTTCTGGCCCAGAAATCATCCATATCTATTTTCCCAAGCTCTGACTCTTTGATGTTGAGACTGCACTCTGCAAGTGAGTCAGGCATCTTGACTCTCTGATATTTGTATTTCATTTCCTGCTTTGTCAACTTAGCTTTGCCTTTAGACTTGGTTTGCTTCTTGCTCGATGAAGACATAAGTGCACTCAAGGATTGCTATCGCTCTACACGAATAATCAGAGAGGTCCAACATAGGAGAGTCACGTCAACTGTCATGTTATCCATAGTTTAAATCTTGCAAAATGAAAAATGATCAATTTATAATCCTTTGGGCACAAGGCATAGCTTCACTACAGGTTGCACAGGATTAAATTAGCAAGGCGCACTTTTAAGAAGTGTTGCATGGAAGAAGGCAGCACCAAAAGGGCATGGGGCATGGATTTTCTTGAGTGGTTTGGCGGGGCGCATTTGCTTGGAATGTGTCCAGGGCATACCAAGGCGTAGATGTGGAAGTTGTTGCATGGTCTTTTTGTGTGCACCTATGCGCATTGGCAGGAGATGTTGCATAGAGGTTAGGTGCACGCCAAGGGTTTGGCTTGCGCAGTGTGGGTTTGGTTTACACAACATATAATATTGTTGTTACTGCATTGGTGCCAGCGCCTTTGCCTTTTGAGAATTCACTATGCATGTTTCTACTGCGTGGAAAGGGTTCATGCAACATGGGCTTGAAGATGCATTATGGCGCGACTGTGTTTAATGTAGTATGAAGAAACAGTGTGCGCCAAGGAAACCATAGGATTTTTGGATGATTTCAAAGATTTCTTGATTTTCTTTCTTTTGGCTTGGATTTTGATGTCAAGGAGGGAAAAAATAGCAAGGTAGGGAGTAGAGGAAAAATGGGTTGGAGCCCTTTCTGAGGTAGAGCCTTCCAAATTCGCAGATCTGGAAGGAGGGTTAAAACAGTTTGCAGTTAGGTTTGGGAATGTGTTATCTTTTTTATATTTAATTCTTTTTAACACATAAAACCTAATCACCTAACACAAAAACCACAAAAACAATAACAAGGATCGAAAATCCACTTACTAGGGTATATATCGATGAAGGAAAAATGTGGGATCCACAAACATGAAAGGAGACAAGCGGGGCTGACATGAAAGCTGACAGATGCACAGAGGAAAGACTTTTCTCGATTCTTAATTTGTTAAAATGATAGGTTGAGTGCCCCTATATATAGAAAAATGTACATTTATTGTGCCACCAACTACCTTTGGCATGGTTGTTGGGATGTTGACACAGAGGATATTGCTCCTTGGCGTGAGTTTGAAGGTGTCGACACAACTTTTACAGCCCTCAGGGCACACTTAAGGAAGTATCAACATTTTTGTGGATGTGCAAGTTTGAATGTTTAACAATTTTAGGTGGTGCAACATTTGGAGTGTTGAAATTTCAGAGATTGTGACAAAGGCAAAAATGGCGCCATTTTCTCAGTGTTGACACAAAATTTTCTGCGCTGAGGGAGAAGGTTTATTCTGCCAAGTTTGGAAACAACTTGACTTTCCAGAAGGGGCTTTGAGGCTGATTTCGGATGTTTTTAAACTTCCCTAGGGGCCGAAACAAAATTTTGGTATGATTATCTATAAATTTTCCCTTTTCAATTTTATAGGATAACAAACAGTTACAAGGTTCTATTTCTGACATTACCCCATTTATGTCTAAGGAAATTATAGTTGTCCTAAGTACTTCCCAACATGTGCCTAAGATTCAAAAGGAGGGGAACACTCCAATAACATGATGGTTAGTAGCTTCCCTCTAAAAGGTTGAAAATTTAAAGATTTAATTAGATACTATCACCAAAGAACATAACATATCTTTTAGACACTCCTAGGCCCCAAAGAGGGTAATGATTTAATCAAAAACTATTGTGGATCCCCGAGGGTAAAGGTATTTGGAAATTGCAACCTCCAAAGGATACTTACTAAGGAGTGAGGTCATGACTAATGACTACCATGTTACTCATATACCCTTACAAAGGCTCACCTCTAATATTTTAAAGCACAAGGCTTTAATGGCTATAGGGATCTCTTTCAAAAGATAGATAAAGATAAAGAGACCAAAAAGTAATTAAATGAAAAGGTTGACAGTTTGTCAACCTACATACAAAAATTATTGCAACCCCTCAATAAAGCCAAGAAATTACTACAGAAATAACTATTGAGGATCTAAAAATTACATAAGATTCAAAGGCCAGATCGGAAGTAATTTAGAAATGGGAGGAGGAATTGACAAGGAAGGGTGGTACGGTTATAAAAAGTGATGTCAAATGTTATAAGTAGATATCAAAGAAAATAGAATTTTTCAAATAACAACTTGAGAATTGTGAAAATGAAGTAGAATATTGGGATGAGTTATTGCCTAAACTTGAGGCAATAACTACCTTATATGATCAATTGGATGAAGATGAAGGTATTGTGCCCCCAAAGTCTAGAGGGAAACAATATATGTATGCCAAAGTCATTACATTAAAAATGAAAAAATTGGGACAACCATCAATAAAATCTGGGAATGGAGTATAATGTCAGTAAATTCAACGATGACCTGAACTCCAAACTTGAGAAGATGATGTTGATGTCAGGTACATCAACCCTGGGGTTATGGATGCAGAAACCCTGGTTAGAAAAATTCAACTATATATTAAAGGAGAGTTGGATTCATCCCTTTTAGGTTCCTGTTATGCCTCAATTCAAAGGGTCATTCAATTGTAGGGAAGATTAAATAAATTGGCCAAAATGGTGAAGAGAATAATATCCATCACTAATGAGTTTGAGGAAATTTTGATAGACTAGGAACTTGTCTTTATGTTTCATGGAGGCCCAAATGAGGAGTTCATCACCAAAATGTTTAAGAGATTTGATTTTTATAATGATAAAGTGGAAATGTGAAAAGAGAGGTAACTAATTGAATTGGATCCAACGTAGTTCTTTATCATGTACCTTATTCTTTCATTCTTTAAGTGGGTTTTTTATTAGTAATTGTTAGACAAGCTCCAAAGGCCATTACATAAGATGTTCAATGAAGATTATAGCAGTACAGAAACCACTATAAAAAAGAGTCAAAAATACATTAGCTCCAAACACCAACCAAAGGAAAAACTTTTGAAAACATAAACTCAAAGAAAAACCAAAATACCAGGACCCAACATGACAATAAATAAAAAATTAGCGAAAAGGTTGTTAAAGAGTCTTTGGATTGAGCCTAGTCATAATGTTAGGCCCTTTCTTTCTAATATGATGTTGAATGAATTCCTTCGCCTCATTATCAGATCTACTTAGAACTAATTTCAACTTCTTACTCTTAACCACTTCTTAATCCGTCTTCTCCTGAATCACATCAAATCTCTTCCCTTGAATAATAACAACGACCTTTAGCTTCTTAACCATACGAACAAGATTATTTTTTTCCACCTTAAGAGAGGCCACCATTTGTACCATAGACTCCATATTTTGAAGAATGATCTCAGAAAAATGAGCCTCTAACTTCTTCCCGAACTAATGTCCAAAATTAACCCCATCAGCCAAACTATGAAGAACATAAGCAACATATAAATTGACATCTCTATCCCTCTTGCCCTTCTATTTTGAATTCTTGATTCTTTCATACAAGGGAAGGAGTCTTCCAAATATTCACTATAGAATGAAACCCCTTCATTTAAAAAAAACCCTAGGGCCAATAACTAGAGAACTGGCTTTAACCAATAGAAGGATAAGCTCCTGATGGAGAGGGGCTATAGCCTTCTAAGACTAGAAGTCCAAAATAGAGTTCCTCAAAGAACAAAACACGTAAAAAGGAATACTCATTCATTTATTGTGACGGAAATGATTGAGGATGGAGAGGTGATGAGTATGAAACTTTCAAAATTTACCATCCAAAGTAATGAATTTCATAATATGGGAGAAAAACTTGGGCCATCTACCTATAAGCGTCACTCGAGCAATTCCATCCTCCATAAAGATAATTATTTCATCAACATGGGAAAAAACTCTAGTTCTTCCTTCCTCCTAAATCTATCTTTGAAGATCTTGATTTTGTCTAACAGCATACTCGAAACCTTTGAAATGAAATCCTCGGTTATGTGAAAATAAACCCCTTTAATGGACACAACACCATTATCCCAGTTGGTATAAAAATCAAAAAAGAGGGTAGGATCACTACATTTAAGCTTAAAAAAATATTTTGTGAGACACGATTTTTCAAATTATCCCAAATAACTTTGTCTCTCTATAATCCAATGCAAGAAGCAAGCTCCACTCGCACACGGTCACTGCCCATCTTATAACTAAAATCATTAAGCTTTAAAAAATGAAATAGAGCTAAGGGAAAACTAAAACCTTTGAACCCCGTTGTGGACCAAATACCTTAAATCCTCCCACACTTGAGAAAAATAAATCATGGAAATAAGTGCACCAAATCTACCTCACAATTGAAAATAGAATGTTATATGTCTTATTTAATTAACCTAATAGTCAGCACGGGTAAAAACCCCACACTTTTCCATGAAGGATTAGTATGGTGTTTTACCCCAAATTTTGTTAAGTACTCAACACATTTATTTCCTTCATGATAGATATGGTTAATAATAGTTCCATCAAACCTAAGTAATAAACTATGGATATCTTCTATTATAGTCTTAATGTTGTAAGTCACCCCTATCTCCTTCTTCATAGCTTGAATAATGTTAAGGGAATCCCCTTCAACATGTAACCTTTCAATATTAAGGTAAATTGCCAAAGATATGCCCCATAAAGCTAAAGTGGCTTCAACAACATTACAAGATTGAGATCCCAAGGGACATGCATAAGCTATTATCATATCACCTGAAATTTTTCTAATAATATCTCTGGCTCCTGTTAACCCAGGGTTACCTTTTGAAGGTCCATCAAAGTTGAGTTTGAACCAATTTAGACTAGGTTTAGACCATTTTATAAAGCTTATTAAAAAAACTTTCAAATTTTTCTGATGACTCAAAATTTTGAGCAAACCAAAATACTAAATAAGGTAACTCTCATGAAAGGAAATATCTCTTTTTTCTTTAAATTTAACAACCAAAATATTATCTCCAATAGCCCACACCACTCTAATGCCCACCCTTTTGGCAAAATTGTGTTTATCTTTAAAAATTCTATTATTTCTCTCTAACTAGATTCCCCACAAAACATGAGGAAGATCTATCTTCCAAGCTTTTCTTAAACAGGAGGAAGAGAAAGGAGATTTTCACTGATTGAAAAAGTCAACAAAAGACTCCAAAAAATTCCATGCCATATTAAAAGAATTAAGTGGGTTTTATTCTTCGTATTATTTAAGCGAAAAGGGAAAACCCGCCCAAATGGTTGTGTGCATAACAAATTCATAGGAAAGGACACAAGAGAATGATTATATGAAGATGACAATTTTCCATATGTAGCACGCATAGAGGGTGACTAAGAAGAAGAGGATAAAACTACTTGTTCACAATCATGAAATATCCTTCTATCACTATGGGCACACTCATGAAGCATAACCATTCCAGCTGAGTGGATAAAGATGGAATCTTTTTAGTTGGATATGTTATCCCTCCATTTTGGCAAACCTAGAGTCCTTTGATACACAATTTTACTCTTCTAAGTAGTTTTTGGGGGAAATTGGGGTATATTCCTCTATGGGAAACAATGTATAAGAATGAGGGTTTTTCCTCATTCTAAGGGTCGATGGTTGGTAGTTTTTGTTAATATTTTTTCTTTAGCTTTAGATTTTTGATATGTTAAAATCAATGTTAATGTTCCATTTCCATGAGAGTATGCTAAGGTGGTTACTTTGTACAACCATTTGTAGGTTTTGAGGGTATATGTTTATGTCCCCTAGTTGAAACTCATATGAATGGAATAATTCACTTTTATGTAACCATGTTTTTTATTGTGTATATGAATAAATGATCAACTAAGTATATTTTTAATGCAATCTTGTGTTCATTTCATCCATGGAGCACACAAACTTAGCTTCTAGTTGTTGTGTTTCTTTGGTTACTATGTGAATATTGTTTTACAAGGTATACTTCACAATATTTTGGTCTAATTATAAAATCCTTGTGGGAACATTACTCTGAAGAAAGTTTTTCATCCCTAGAGGGTATCTTGGGTGTGTGAAGCAAAAGCAGTGGATGTTTCATTAGGGTTCTTGCTCAAGAATTTGTGTTAGGACTCCTGAAAATTGTGCATAACATTTGTGAAAATTAGGTATCAATGAACGCAAATGTTTCTTTAAAGGTTGTATTGAATTGATTGGTTGTTCTATGTACTTTTGGAAATATCATATTGTCATGACACTTGTTGACATGTTTCTGTTCCAAAATTAACCATCCTCCATTTCTTCCTCCTAACTAAAGTGTCCTATTATTTTACCCCTACAAGCATATTAGATATGTGTATTTTACATGTGTTTGTTTGCAAAATTGCATTGCCACTGCCTATCATGAATGCATTTTCTCAAGTGTATGAAGATTAGTGTTCCAAGCACCATCAAGATCCTTCACTTGTTCCTTACGCAAATATGATGCATGTGTATCATTTTTTATTTGTCTTTAGTGACCTGTGTTTGATACATTAAATATGTGCAATACTTGTGTGACAACTCTTGCAAGTGGGTATTGTTATCCATATTTTCCCCCTGCAGAACGCCCCCGCACTGAAGGAACCTGAGAAATCACGTTCGATTCATGCAAAAAGATCGTAAGAGGACTATGTAATGGAAGTGGTGGAGGCCTGCAAGGTTCAAACAACCCTGTGTAGGATAAATTCAGAAAATGGCTTTGTCGAGCAAACCCGGGATTTAAATCCATTCTACTGGTTATAGGTGGGCTTGAAAATAGAGAAGTAGGGTTAAAGGAGAAGAAGTAGTGTCACGGAGAGGCCAGGGGTAAGAAAAAGAAGAAACTGCGAAGATCCGAAGTCTTCAGGCTCAAAACAGTTCAGAACGAGTCCAAAAATTGGCTAAGTATGGAGAAGGTAGCGGAGAGAGAGCCACGTGTCAGAATGATGCTTCTCCAAAGTTGAATCCAAGAAAGGAAGTTCAAATGAGCGTCAGGCTTCCACGCATCCAAAGCCCCAAAATTTGTGCAGTCGCTGAAAAGTCTTCGACGCAAATCCTAGGCAGGAAGAAGTCCAGTCCTCAGGTGTCGGCTCGACGTAAATCCAAGATGGGATTAACATAAGAGACTCAAACTCGCGCCAGTTCGCCACATAGCCCTGGGCCTGAAAAGGAAGGGAGAGGTTATTGAAAAGTCTAAAGACCTACGGAGGCTTCCAAGTGTCAACTCGATGCTCCTCCAAGGGTAAAATTTTGATCGGGAGTTTCAGCAAGTGCAGAGCCTCCATGCGTCTAGTCTAGAAAAGGGGACAGAGTCAATTTGAATAGTCAATGCATGGTGGCAGACTGGCGGAGAGTGCTAAGTGTCTGAATGGCACTAATTCAAGGATCGAATTGAGAGAGGGTTTTCAAACAAGCGCCAGACCTCCGCATGTCCCTAATCAAGGACTATGACACCGTCAAGCAAATAGCTTAGCTGAGAAACAAAGAAGTTGAGTGATCCGGTGGAGGAAGCCACATGTCACCCACATGCTATTCCAAGAGAAAAATATAGAGGCTGCCTTCAGACAAGCACTGGCCCTCCACGTGTCCCAGAGATCAAATGGGGGCCCGTTTTTTAAACTAGTTTTCCCACCCTTTTGTATGGACCCGATACAAACTTCGAAGGGGCATATCTTTCAACTCAGGGCTCGAAATATTGCAAATCTGACACTGTTGGAAAGATCTCGGCTTCACCCATACCATGGAGATCTAAAAATTTAAGTTTGGGGAGGTTAGGTAAAGAAAAATGGAGAAAACGTCTTCAGGGACATTAATACAGATCTATCTACCTCAACAACCAGATCAGATTCAATCTGTTCCGTCGTTTCCTCTTCCTTCAAGGCACCAAACCAGAGATTGATACAACCAGATTTGGGGGGTAGATTTTGTAGGAGGCATTAATAGCAGTGGTTGAGCTTCAACCTACTTTTCCTATTTCTCTCTCTTTCTTTCTTCTCTCTGATTGAGTCTATAAATACCGGGTCAGGACTCATTGTAAAGGGTTGGACATTCTTCTATTTTGTAGGCTCCCCTTTTCTTCTAGCAAAGGAACTCGTGGAATTTTTAGACCTTCCACTAGACTGTAATACGTTTCTACCTTTTGGCCACTTTGTAATGCATTGTATCAATCTGCAGAGCAACAAAACACGTCTGTGATTGATTTTAGATCCTTTCTTGTCTCTTTTGCTTTCATCTGGTCTTTCATTATAAATCTGGTTATTTGTGCTTGGTTATTGTATGCATTTTGTTGGTTTGAGTCTATTATCAAAACAAATGTTCATCATTCCTTTGGTGCATCACCTTATAGCTTAGTTTGATTTCCTGCATTCCTTTTACCCATGTCTCCTTGGTAAAACTTAGATTAGGTTTAGGAATAGGCCCTCTGCAAGTTTTCACGCATGCACTTAAACAGAGGAATAGGAACCAGCCTTTAACCTGGAGATTTTTCTCATTTTAGTAAGTCCCACACTTTGGAGAAAACTCAATGTTATGTAGATCACACCAAATGAATCTGCCTTAGAAAAGTAGATCTGACGATTCATTTGGGGGTGTTGTGATTTTGCACTAACAGTTTTGGCATGCCTAGTGGGACAATAAGTCTCCATCTTTATTATAGTAAGGTTGATGTGCACTTGTTGTGATTCTAGCTTTTAAGAAGCTCTTAAAAACTACACATCTGGTGACTCCAAAAGGGACATAATCCACTGGTTCCAAGCAGTCCAAGTTTCCCAAGTTCATGAGAAGGATACAAACAAGGTCTAGAACAAGAGAGGAAGGATAGTTTGTACACATACACTTGTCTCCAGATAGAAGGAAAAGAAGAAGAGACCAGAGGTCTCCATCTCCTCCAAACAGAGCCTTATCAACACCTCCTCCTAGTAGGTTGTTCTTTCAATCAAGAAGGGTACTCAGGCCGATCAGGATGGCACACCAACAACCAAATCCTTACGTCAACTTCATTGGCAGCAGCCCACTTGCTCTTGAATGCACAAAACCCAGTCCTGATGGCAGCATTGAAGAGCATCCCATATTTCACTAGAGAGAACCAGACTTTCCCTGGTGACCACGTTCAAGACATTGCAAATGTCTGTACAATCCATGAGATCAATGAGATGGATATTGCAGTCAAGTTGCTAGCCTCTTCACTCAAAGGTAAAGCTTCACAATGGTTCAGGAGCCTTGAAGCAGGATCTATTCAAAATTGGGACCATAGCTGTGCACAGCTCTTCACAACCAGTTTGGAGAAAAGGGAGATAACCTATCCTTGCTGGAAGCTAACAACAATCAAGAGAGCTCTGAATGAGCAACTGACAGATTTCAACCTCAGATTTCAACGGACCTGGGACAGGATTCCAACAGTAGTAAAGCCCACTAATGAAGGTGCCTTCTTATACTTTCTTAGGGATTTAAATTCTAATATTTCTTTGATGATTCAGTCAATGGGGGGCACAACCTTACCTACAGCCTATAGCCTTTCCATAGGAGTTGAGAATCATTTGATTCAGGCTGGAAAACTTGCTCCTAGGCCATCCATGCCTCTATACCCCGAGTTAGGAAACCCAGGGTACCAGCCAAATGCCCACATTAGCTCATATACCCACCCCCAGGAGTCAAAGTTCAGCTGAAGCCTCCACTTCATCATCTAACACCTCAAAGGAGCTTCAGGAAGTTATGAAACAACTGCAAAACCTAGGAAATGAGCTAGTAACCATCAAAAGACAACAGGCTCAGAGTTCTAGGCCATATCAGCCCCAGGCTCAGTATCAGGCCAGACCCCCATATCAGCAAAATAGACCACCAGCCCAGGCTGTAAATCAGAGTCAACACCAAGGGAAACCTCAAGTTGCTAGACCTTTCAGGTCATATGACCCAAACACAGTTTCAACATCAAGGGGATTGGTTCCAGCACATAATAACATGGCACAAGAGTATGAATGGTGTTTCCCATGTAATCAGCCACATAATCAGTCGATGTGCTTCAATGGTGCATTAAATCAGGCTCTGATGGTGCAAACCATTGGTGTGTCACAAGAACCTAGCCACAAAGAAAAGCAAGGAGCTCAGCAAGAGGGACCCCCAAACGAAACTATGCTTGTCAATTGGTAGGCTGAAGACTTATGTGAATGAATCAAACTCCTTCTCAAAGTATAGCTGTCAATACATGGTCTAAGAGGAGAAATATTGGAGAAGGACATTCACCAAGCTCAGGTGATCCTCAACCCTTCATTGCTCAGCAAGGTATTGGCATTCAAAATACAACTCCCAATGTGCAAAGTCAATCCAAGCCACCTTCCAGACCTACTCAGGCACCAGTTGTAACAGCCCATGTGCAAGAGAAAAATGTGCCAGGGAAGGGGCAGCAGAAGGACAGTTCATTTAATATCATTGAACAAATGAAGAGGACAAGTGTAAACATTTCACTATGGGAGTCACTAGCCATTCCAGGGCAGAGGGATCTATTACAGACTGTCATGGCCAATTGGTCAAGCTCAAGTCAACCCCCTAACCAGCAAGAGAAAGTGCTTACCAATGCAGCTCAACCTGAGAGAAACCATGAAGAACAATGAGGTAAGAATCTGAAGCCTCCTCCATTTTATGTTTCATTAATCATTGGAGATAAATTGGTGCACAACTGCATGATCGATTCGGGGGCAAGTAGTTCTGTAATGCCCAAACAAATAGCTGATCAACTGGGTCTCCAGTATGAAGTCATCTCTAGAGGAGTAGTACAATTGGATGGGATAGTAGTGACCACTATTGGAGTCATCAAGGATCTGAGTCTCACTCTACATGCCTGCCCTAATGTGACTGTATTGCAGAACGTGTCAGTCATAGACTTGCCACCACATTTTGCATTGTGTTTGTCCAGGGACTTCACTGCCAAAATTGGAGGCTACTTGTCTGCTGACTGGTCACATATGCTCTTTAGAACAAGGTATGGAGTGAAGGCCACAATCAGATCTGAGCCCATAGCAGACTATCACATTGAGTCTTATGTACCAAGCCCAATCAATGCAAATTGTTCGGCTTTTGATCAGGAGGACCTCCTAAGCACTTCTGAAGTAGATACCAAGGTGGGGTGTATCCCAGACCTGACCCTTAACGAATGGGTGGTCAAAAGACATGCTTTTGATCCCTATAAGGAGATGGAAGAATCTGAACTAGGAGTCTACTGCCTGCATGAGGAGAATCATCCTCTTCCTGACATCATTAAGCTAGAGCACAAGAATGACAATGAAGTTTGGCAATTGTTCTTTGATGGCTCTAGGAGCAGACAAGGAGCCGGAGGTGGAGCTATGATTGTGTCCCCCCAAGGTATGAAGTATTATTCGACTTTCAGATTTTAGTTTTCCTGCTCAAATAACACTACAGAATATGAGGCTTTGGTCCATGGACTGCATTGGGCCAGAAGACGAGGAATCAAGAACCTGTAGGTGTTTGGTGACAGTGAACTGGTTCCAATCAAGTCAAAGGACAAAATGTGTCAAGAATGACCTGCTCAAAGGTTATAAGAATAGGGTGTGGGACCTCATTGAGGATTTTGAAGCCTTCAACATCATGTCCATACCCAGAAAGGAGAACGAAGCTACTGACAGGCTTGCAGTAGTTGGAGCAACATTTGATGTAGTTGACAACATAAAAAGGGACAAAGAACAACCACATATCCATGTGATTGTGAGACCAGCAGTACCAGATAACAACACATGTTGGTAGGTGTTTGAGAATGATCAGTAGATCATCAAC
Source organism: Taxus chinensis (assembly GCA_019776745.2). Classification (NCBI taxonomy): domain Eukaryota; kingdom Viridiplantae; phylum Streptophyta; class Pinopsida; order Cupressales; family Taxaceae; genus Taxus; species Taxus chinensis. Next base: position 676,317,046 of record CM034147.1, read on the forward strand.
TTTTTGCAAGAGGAAGCTGAATTCTCAGCTAGAAACCAAAGCAGACTAGAGCAGCAATATGGAAATCAAGTAGTACAACTACATACAAACAGGCTTCCCAAAGGCCTAGTGACATTGGAGTCTATCTTCAATCCCAATGATCAGTTTCGAAAAGAGAAGGCCAACATACAAATCAAAGGGGAAGATTCGGAGCCAATTCTAGTTGGAGAAGGAAAAACACTACAAGTTGGCAAGGTGGCCACCGAGCAAGAAAGGTATGAATTCATACGCCTTTGCCAAGAGTTTCCAGATATATTTTCTTGGAGCTATGAAGACCTAAGAGGGTTCAATCCAAAGTTATCCCAACACACAATTGAGCTAGATCTAGCTGCTAAGCCCATCAGGTAGAAGTAGAGACCAGTCAACCCACATGTTGAGCCTCTGATGAAGAAAGAACTGAACAAGCTGATAGAGGCAAGTATCATTTTTCCAATCAAACACTCAAGCTGGGTCGCAAACTTGGTCCCAAGTTAGGAAGAAGAATGGGGAGATTAGGTTGTGTGTTGACTTTCGTGACTTGAACAGAGCCTCCCTCAAAGATCACTACCCACTTCCCTCAATGGAGCAGATCTTGCAGGTAGTGTCTGGTTCAGAGAGATTCTCTCTCCTAGATGGATACTCAGGGTACAACCAGATCATGGTGAAAGAAGATGATCAGTTCAAAATGGCTTTCACCACCAAATGGGGCACCTATGCCTATAGAAAAATGCCATTTGGATTGTCTAATGCCGGAGCCACTTTCCAAAGGGCAATGGATATGGCATTCAAAGGGCTGATCAACAAAATAGTGCTGATCTACCTGGATGACATTACTGTATTCTCCAGAAATGCAGCAGACCATCTTTTTCACCTAAGGCAGGTGTTCCAAAGGTGTAGGAGATTTGGGGTATCATTGAACCCCAAAAAATGCATATTCTTGGCCCATGAGGGTAGGCTTCTAGGCCACATTGTGTCAAAGGAAGGTTTGGAAATTGACCCAGAAAGAGTTGAAGCTATAAGAGTATTTCCATTGCCAAGCCACAAGAGGGCTCTTCAAATCTTCTTAGGAAAAATCAATTTTGTCCGCAGGTTCATACCAAACTTTGTTGCCCTTGTCAAGCCAATAACGTTGATGTTGAAGAAAATTTTGGTGTTTAGGTGGACAGCTGAAGGAAAAGCAAGTTTTGAGGCCATCAAAGAAGCTATATCACAAGCCCCAACTCTCGTGAATCCAGATTTTTCTAAGGATTTTATACTATATGCCTTTGGTGGCAGTGACACAATTTCTACAATCCTAGTACAACAGAACAAAGAAGATACATAGCAAGCCAATTATTTTCTTCAGCCAGGGTCTGGAAGATTATGAAGTGAAATACTCTTTCATCAAAAAGTAGGTCCTGGTAGTGATCAGAGGATTGAAGAAGTTTAAGCATTTGGTTTCAAACAACAAAATCCAACTATTGGTCTCCCATGCAGGAGTTAAAGACTTCCTTCTCAGCAAGGACCTGAATGAAAAGCATGCAGGGTGGATCACTCGTGTCATGGAGTATGACATTGAGATCAAGGTCACTAAGCTGGTCCATGTGGGAAGGGATTGTGTGAGCAGCTGGCCTCAAGTCAACAAGAAGAAGCAAGTGATGAAAAAGAAGTTGTTTTGGTCCTACAGGATAGTCAAGAGGAAGAAAATGAGGATGTGCCCACTCCTTGTTGGACTCAGAACATGGTGCACTTCCTTCAAACAGGCATGTGTCCTCTAGAAATGAATAAAACAAAAAGGAGGCACTTCAGACTACAGGCCATCCCATATGTACTTATTGACGACATCTTGTTCAAAAGGGATATCAATGGCATCCTGTTAAGGTGCATTGGGACAAATCAGGTTGAGAAAGTGCTACAAGAGTTCCATGATGAAGCAGTTGGAGGCCATTTTGCTCCATGGGTGACAACACTCAAGATCATGAAGGTGGGTTATTATTGGCCCAGGGTGTTTAGTGACTACTATGCATGGATCAAAAAGTGCAGGAACTATGCATTCTTCAGAGGCAAAGAGAGGCTAGCATCACTCCCATTGCACCCCATTTCAGTTGACCAACCATTCATGCAATGGGGGTTGGATTTCATCGGGGTCATCAATCCAAATTCAAGCCAAGGCCACAAGTGGATTCTGACGGCAACAAACTATTTTACCAAGTGGACCGAGGCAGTGGCACTCAAAGAAGCTAATGAGTCCAGCATATTAGACTTCTACGAAGGGATAGTGACCAGATTTGGAGTGTCAGCCACCATTATATCAGAAAATGCATTGGCATTCATAGGTTCCAAAATCATAGGATGGGCCGTTAGGACATGGAATTTACCTGAGCACTTCATCAAACTATTACCCTCAGGGTAATGGCCAAGCTGAGTCCACAAACAAGAATCTGCTAAAGATTGTCAGAAGAACTCTGGATGAAAATCAGAGGACTTGGCACACGAAACTCAAATTAGCCTTATGGGCTGATAGGACAACACCCAAGAGGTCTACAGGCAGCTCTCCATTCAAACTCGTCTATGGGAAAGAGGCAGTGTTGCCTATATCACTTGAGTTGCCAGCATTGGAACTCATGAAGCAGCTGGAGATGTCTGAGTTTGAACCAATGGAGGCCAGGTATGCAGAGTTGATGGAGTTGGAAGAAACCAGAGAACATGCACTTCAGATAATAGAGAAGGATTGGGCCTCAATTAAGAGATGCTTCGACAAGAAGGCAAGAACAAGGACCTTCCAGGAAGGAGACCTAGTCTTGAAATGGGATGCAGATCAAGAAAAACCAGGAAGGCATTCCAAGTTTGATGCCATTTGGAGTGGCCCTTACATGGTCACAAAATGTAAAAGTAGCAATGCTTTCCAATTGTCTACATTGGATGGTGAAGAGTTACAGATTCCAGTGAATGAAATCTATCTTAAACACTGCTACTAAAAGGAAGGTTCTCACCTTGTACATATTAGTTTAGTTTCTCATTCCTCTAAGTGCTTGTGCACATTGTATTGTTGTAGTTTAGGTTGCTTTTCTCCTAAGTGCTTTGCACACTCTGCATGCTCTACTTGGAGCATGTATGATTTCAATTTTGTATATAGTTGTGGTGTTGTTTTGTTGCTCTTGCACACACTCATTCAGAAACAGATGAAGCCCCGGGTCAAAACAATTTTCTACTCTCAGAAACCATCGTTTCAAGATTTCTTATGAAGATTGAGAGTGCAACAGTTGGGCTCATGAGTCAGAGGCAAGAATCAGTTCCAGACCATCGTTCTCGACTCCATGCCCAATGGATACGACAAGGCAATTGGTCTTTTCATCTAGCAGGTAGATACCCCTGTGAGTTGCCAAATTGTTATCCATATTTTGCCCCCAAGGAAAAATATTGGATCAGAACGCCCCCGCACTGAAGGAACCTGAGAAATCACATTCGATTCATGCAAGCAGATTGCAAGAGGACTCTGTAATGGAAGTGGCGGAGGCCTGCAAGGATCAAACAACCCTGTGTAGGATAAATTCAGAAAATGGATCTGTCGAGTGAACTCGGGCTTTAAATCCATTCTACGGGTTACAGGTGGGATCAGAAATAGAGTAGCAGGGTCAAAGGAGAAGAAGCAGTGTCATAGAGAGGCCAGGGGAAAGAAAAAGAAGAAACTATGAAGATCTGAAGTCTTCGGGCTCAAAACAGTTCAGAATGAGTCCAAAAATTGGCTAAGTATGGAGAAGGCAGTGGAGAGAGCCACGTGTTGGAATGATGCTTCTCCAAAGTTGAATCCAAGAAAGGAAGTTCAAATGAGTGATTCCAGGCTTCCACGTGTCCAGAGCCCCAAAAGGTTGTGCGGCCATCTGAAAATTCAAAGAGAAGCTAGGCAGGAAGAAGCCAGGTGTCGGGCTCGACGCAAATCCAAGATGGGAGTGCCAAAGCGGCGCATCTCCAAGAGACTCAAACTCCTGCCAGTTCGCCACGTAGCCCCAGGCCCGAAAAGGAAGGGAGAGGTCATTGAAAAGTCCAAAGACCTACGGAGGCTTCCAAGTGTCAACTTGACGCTCCTCCAAGGGCAAAATTTTGATCGGGAGTTTCAACAAGTGCAGAGCCTCCACGCGTCCAGTCTCGAAAAGGGGACAGAGTCGAGTTGAATAGTCAATGCATGGTGGCAGACCGGACGGAGATTGCCAAGTGTCCGAATGGTGCTAATTCAAGGATCAAATTGAGAGAGGGTTTTCAAACAAGTGCCAGACCTGCCGCGTGTCCCCGGTCAAGGAATATGACCCTGCCAAGCAAAGAGCTTAGCCGAGAAACAAAGAAATTGAGTGAGCCGACAGAGGAAGCCACGTGTCAGCCCCACGCTATTCCAAGAGAAAAATATAGAGGCCGCCTTCAGACAAGCGCTAGCCCTCCACGTGTCCCAGAGGTCAAAAGGGGGCCCATTTTTTAAACTGGTTTTCCTACCCTTTTGTACGGACCCGATACAAACTTTGAAGGGGCATATCTTTCAACTTAGGGCTCGAAATATTGCAAATCTAACACCGTTGGAAAGATCTCAGCTTCACCCACACCATGGAGATCTGAAACTTTAAGTTTGGGGAGGTTAGGTAAAGAAAAATGGAGAAAATGTCTTCAGGGCCATTAATGCGGATCTATCTTGCCTCAACAACCAGATCAGATTCGATCTGTTCCGTCATTTCCTCTTCCTTCAAGGCATCAAACCAGAGATTGATACAACCAAGGTAGATTTGGGGGCAGATTTTGTAGGAGGCATTAATAGCAGTGGTTGAGCTTCAACCTGCTTTTCCCATTTCTCTCTCTTTCTTTCTTCTCTCTGATTGAGTCTATAAATACCGGGTCGGGACTCATTGTAAGGGTTGGACATTCTTCTGTTTTGCAGGCTCCCCTTTTCTTCTGGCAAAGGAACTCATGGAGTTTTCAGACCTTCCACTAGACTGTAATACATTTTCTGCCTTTTGGCCACTTTGTAATGCATTGTATCAATCTGCAGAGCAACAAAACACGTCTGTGATCGATTTTAGATCCTTTCTTGTCTCTTTTTCTTTCATCTGGTCTTTCATTATAAATCTGGTTATCTGTGCTTGGTTATTGTATGCATTTTGTTGGTTTGTGTCTATTAAGCAAAACAAATGTTCATCATTCCTTTGGTGCATCACCTTATAGCTTAGTTTGATTTCCTGCATTCCTTTTACCCCTGTCTCCTTGGTAAAACTTAGATTAGGTTTAGGAATAGGCCCTCTGCAAGTTTTCACGCATGCACTTAAACAGAGGAATAGGAACCAACCTTTAACCTGGAGAGTTTTCTCATTTTCTAAGTCCCACACTTTGGAGAAAACTCAATGTTATGTGGATCACACCAAATGACTCTACCTTAGAAAAGTATATCTGACGATTCATTTGGGGGTGCTATGATTTTGCACTAACTAGCCAAAATTCTCAAAATGGCTAAAAATGCCCACTTTCAAAGATCAACTTCAGCGGAAGGTTTCAAAAGCCTCATGTCACTTCAAAAGTCTTGGTTATAGTCATCAAAAAATTATCATAGTCTTTTCTGTGATGGCATGACTTAGGAAGCATTCTGAAAACTTTTGAATGGTCTTAGGAAATTTTTCCTCATAGTCACTTTTTGAGAAAAAAAAGAGTGTAGACTTCGTTGAAGATCTAGCTTCAGCAGAGGATTTCAGGAGCCTTGTGAAGTATCAGGATCTCATATCCCAGGAATTTGAAATATGTTGGAGCCTACTTTACAATGGACTAAGTGTGACAAATTTTTTAAAGAACATAAAAAAGGGAGAAACTCTTTAGACACTAATTCAAGGTAGCCTTTTTGCATTGGTTTTTTACACGAGAGATTCTAGAAACCTCAGGTGGATTTTTGAGCATGTGAAAATCTCAAGTGGGGTTATTTTCAATGTTATTCAGGACCCATAAGTTCTTTTATCCCACACTTGTTGGAAACTACTTTTGTAACTCGGCTCATTGATGCGTCACTCTATGTGAAAGGGAGGGTATAGGTAAAACTTGTTGAAGTAATCATTTTCAAGCCTAAAAAATGTTCCCATTGGAATCATTGTCTCTTTTTCATACAAATTCATATATTGGACGGCAAAACTCCATCAAGTTTTGATCCTGGGGAGAATAAATCAAATTCTAGAAGTCAGTCAAGGGTTCAAATCATGCTCTAGAGAAACACTTAAGTGATTAGGCACAATTTTGGAGTCTTCTTACACCCTTGGTGCACATTTGAGGTGAAATTTCACCTCAAAAGTGCATCTCACTCTCATTGGTCCAATTTACCAACTCAAACATAAGATGTAGGCTTAAAAAGTGCACTTTATTACTTGCTAAGTGCTTTAAGTGATGGTGGGTCACATATCTTCCTCCAAGCACACATTATAACCCCTCTTGCACCTTGGGTGCACTTTTGAGGTGAAATTAAACCTCAAAAGTGTGTCATTCTTTGATTGGTCAAAAATTATCATGTGCATACATGCCAAGTTAGTTTGAAAACATGAAAAAGGTGTTGTGCTTATGATGTGTATCTATCTTTCTCACCCCATCCACCCTCCATGGCACACTTCAACCTCTGCCTTGTACCTTGGGAACACATATGAGGTGTAATTATATCCAAGAAGGGATCCCAAGTGCAATGGGGCACTCAAACTCCACTTCTCCACTTCCTCCATCCTTTCGTTTCTCTATGTGCTTCCTCCACTCCAACTTCCACCATATAAGTGCATCCACTCTTACCTCCACAACTCATAAACACATAACACAACTTAAAAAATAAAAAATAAAATCCTTGGAAGCCATTAAAGCCCCTTTTGAATCTGGTTTGTTCCCCCTAACAATAATAAACCCCCTTTGATGATTCATGTTGGCGAGAAAATTTGGCAGGTGGACAAATTGGTCGGTATCCACCAACTCTCTAAGACTCTAGGTTCCTCTTCTTGCATGGCATAGTTGCATTTATTATGCATGTGTGAAATTTAAATATTTGATGGTCTAAATGATGGGGATCCAACAGGAACACTCCATTGAACTTGTGGCAAAATCTTGCAATTACTTGCAAGGGAGGAATTTGCTAAGGAGGTAGGAAAGGGAGTGGGAAAAGGGAAGGGAGGATTAATATCTCAGGTAGAAAATTAGATTCCTATAGATATCAATAAAAGTAATTCAACACACACACACACACACACACACACACACACACACACACACACACACACACACACATAAATAAACTTTGTTACTCACATTAAGATAAAGTAGAATTAGGAACACAAATTTTCAGTAATCCTCTCATAAAAATGGCAAGAAACTCATTTCTTCTTCCTTGATATTTTGGCAAAATTGTACATAGTGAGAAATAGAAGAACATAGAGGATGAGAATATCTAAAAATTTTCTATCTCTTTTGCTTCAATTCAAGTAGTAATCTCTCCTTGAGCATACAAAATTGACAACCCTTAAGAATGAGGATGCCATTACAATTTATAGACTTTGAGAAGGCTCTTCACCTACCCCCTGCATGACCTTTCATTTGTCCTTTTAACATGTGCATTTCGATATTTCTAGGAGTGAAATTAAGTCTCCTTTTATTAATTAAGGGTGACTTATTACAATGTTTTATAAATTCACAGTTAAATGAATCAGATGAACATCATGATTTCTCACAACGAAGAATTAGAAAGGGGGTAGAGAAGAGGAGAAAGAAAGATGAATGAGAGGAAATAAGAAATGATCCAAAGGATGAAGATACCTCTGTTGTCGATGAAGATCCACCCTAAATAAGTTGAAGATGATGATCTTGTCCCTTGATGACCTCTACAACACTGCTACATTGTTGTGAAGCTCCAATGAATTTCACTATTGAACAATTTTCCCTTGTTGATGATGATCACAAGTTACCCCTTGTACATGATATAAAGGACACTTTAGACCATCGAATGAGTGTTTAAAAAAACTATTCTAAGACCTCTCAAAATTTATCTTTGAGATGAACACAACCCTCACCTATGATGATGTGTTGTTGATCTTGTAGTGAGAGTGAGGATCACTCTCCTATTCCTTATACTTTCACAATCATCGTTCATGATATTCAAATCTCTTGACCACATGCACCCCTGTTATGCACATTGTGGTGCAAGATTACAAACTTTTCATTTACTATTTTGAGAGATGTGAGCTTTCTCCTAGCTCACTCCTGGCTTACTTGATCTGGCTCACTGAGTTCAAACTAGTTTGGTTTACTTTGAACAACTCACTGAGCTTGCTCAACTTGCTTCCCGTGGGAGAGTGGATGACCTCAACCTAGTTGAAGGCTTACCATGATGATCTTGGGAGCACTTGACCCTTTTTTCATATTTTTAATAGACTTTCCAATGCCTCGGGATTTTTCCTACTACACCTTGTAATACTTTGTTTCACCTTTGTACACCATTGTAAAAAAATGATGTTTCCAGTCCTTTGCGAAGGATGAATTACCTTTTTGAAGAAATGCCATCACTTAAGAACCTTTGTACAGATGTCAAAAATTAGAGAGATGGATGATAACTAATCCCATTACCACTTTTTGCACTTGGAATGAGAATTTACTAGTTTTAGTAAATTGTTATTTTCTACTCTTTTCACCTTTGATCACCTTGTTTGTTTCCCTGGTTGTTCTTTGTACACACTGCCTTTGAAAAGTTGGCCTTGTGTGAATATTTTCTATTTATAGTAATTTATCATATAGAGACTTAATATTTCTAGAAATTATATTTCTCGACCTTAGATTTTGATGAAATTAATTTTTTTTGATATGGGTTTTTCCTATTTTATCTCACATACAAATTTTTAACTCAACCCGATCTCTGGAACAGTGGGAAATAAAATCAAACTAGGGTTTCCTTTGGTGTAAAAAAATCTAGGTTGTGCATGTAATTTATTTCACCTGGGTCTTCAAGACACCTAGAAATGTGGAAGAATGCAAAAATTCCCACGTCGATCCCTTGCACCGGGTTTTCAAGTTATAAAGATTTTCACTCTACGGGCTACGGAGTCAATCTACTGAAAAATGTGCCCGGAGACTTTAAAAACTGTAGTTTTTTGTGAAATTTATCATACCATGATCACGGGGAACATGTAGAAATCAATGTAAATGGAAAATGAGGGTGGAGGAATTTTAGAAATATTTTTGCCAGAGTTTCGGGGTAAAAACGATAGTAATGTGGGGAGAATGGAGAAAATCACAAAGTGTTGGGTTTTATAGGCATGAGAGGGAGAGAGGAAAGGGCAAAAAAAATTGTTCCCCCATTTTCCCCTATAAATGGAATAGGGGGGACACCAAAAAGTGCACCTTAGCCCTAGGGTGACACATGGCACACATGCACGGACAAGAGATTTTGAGGAAAGGGCTTAGTTTGAGCACCCAGAAGCCAATTTCTGGGCATGTGAAAGAACCTGGAAAGAGCATGGTGGAGGGAAAATTTTTCTTCCCCCCCTTTCCCCCTTGGAATGGGATAGTGGGACACTAAAACTATGCATTATCCTGGTGGTGACACTTGGCATGCATACAGAGCGAGGAAAAGGGGCTCAAAAATTAGCAAAAAGTGTTTGACGGAGGTCTCCAGAGTCATATGATGAGTCCATGAGGCTTAAGGTGGGGGGGGGGATTTTTCTACCCCCTTTGTCCCCTTGGAATGGGATAGAGGGATACCAAAATTTCACATTATCCTTGGTAATGATAAGTGTCAGGCATGCGGGAGTTGGAGCGAGGGCTAGAAATTTGGTGAAAGATGTTTATCAGAGCACCCTAGGGTCAAGTTAGGGGTGGCACCATTTTTCTGCCTCCCTTGTCCCCCTAGAAAGGGACAGATGGACACCAAAAGTGCACATTAGCCTCACAGTAACATGTGTCACTAAATTTTTTTGCCTAAGTACAGAGCTTGTACCTTGGAGAGGAGACTAAAAAATGACATTCTCGGAGCTCCTAGATGAATCTTCATGCAGTTCTTTATATGATTCTGAGTGCAAATAAAATTTTGAGAAGTATGGGATGGGTATCAAGGTATTATTTAGATTGTAAAATTCTCAAAATTTCCTTTTTTCTCAGGATTTCTAGTTGTACCTATGAAGAATGAGCTATGGAAAGCAATGTGTGGGTGTTGTGAAAAATCTAATATTACCACTATTTAGAACATTGAATCATATTTTTATTGATATTTTGTTTGACCTACAACTCATTCTAGAGCTCTCAGAATTATCTCCTGAATCTCAAGTTCATTTTTGTAACGCAAGCTCCTTTGACCTCCAAAACCCACTTTTGTTGAACTTGCTCAGGAATCTCTAAATCTTCCCTAGATATTCCTAAATCACTTACACAATGATATTGGCTCATGAACACAATTTATTGGTGAATTTAGGACTTGAACTTAGCTCTAGAGAATGTGCACCCACTTTACAAAGGCTAAGAATAGCCATTCCTAGGTTTGCTAAAAGATCCACCTTGAAAGGCATTGTTTTGAAAGATTCCTTTGAACTTGTTTTCTTCTTTTCCACACATGGGTGAGGGTGAGACCATAGACATAAACATTACATGCATGGGGAATAAGCTAGGCATAATGGATGGACTGACCTGAAGGGGTGTCAATGAAGAATTACAATAAAAAAAATTGACACTGGGGTATAATTGTCCTATTTTCAACTAAATTTTGCCCTTGCAAAAACATGGGACAATAATGCCCTAGTCTCAATCTTGTTTCCTTCATATATCATGACATGTTGTTTCATTTTCCACAAAATTTGAACCAGAAGTTCCTTGTGTGGATGTCTTCAAGATGCTCTAGTTATCATATCCTATGAAAACCATCTTAAAAATAAATGGATGACTATTTTTTTACAAAATTGGCCTTGGAACTCCAAAAAATTAAGATTTGCAAGTTAGATTTCTCCCAAATCTCAAGAAGGGATAATTTGAAACTTTGAGCACTATTTCATATCATAAAATGCATTGTTTTTAACCACCATTCATGATCTCAAGTGGAATAAATCGAAAGATATGAGAAAAAATATCCTACAACTCCAAAACCCCTTCAAAACCCTACACCCTTGAGAATTTGATCTGGATAGTTCTCTCAAACCCCGCAAGAGAATCCCTTGAAATTTGGAGCATCCATTCCTCTACCTAATATATTCAAAATGAACCCAAGATCAGATCAAATGGATAATAATTTCTCATGGAATTATTAGATGAATTTTTTCCATGTCTCCCATTTTCGCAATTCACCAAACTTTTCTCATAACCAGAACCTATTTTTGATTTTCCCACCAAATTTGGAGCACTTGTTTGTCTTAGGATTATATTTCCAAAAAAAATAAGTTACATTCAATTCAGATTTTATTTTCTCAAACTTTAACCAAATTACAAAATTAACAGCCCATGGCACCAAATTACACTCATATTTATGGGTTTTCGGAAATAGTTGCGGAATCCAATTTTCTTCACACATGATCGTTCATATCACTTTTTAAGGCCAAAAAAACTTTAAAATCACAAGATGAAGTTCCATTACTTTGGTTACGAGTTCATTTTTTTCTTGGTATCTAAATACCCTAACATTGGAGATAACAATGTAGAAAACTTGGACTTCGATGATCTAACGTAGATAATGGAAGAAGGAGCATGCAAGGCCTTAGCTGACATGATATTTTTAAGTGGAGTGTATCAAGTTGTTGGTTTCCCCCTTTCTCTTCAATACTTTGAGTTTGTTATGGCCTGTGCCAATAACTACGAACAAAAAAGCCAGTCTATTACTGCAGATGATGGTTCAATCATAGTTGTGCTGACACCAAAAGGGATTTTAAGATGCATGTGTATCCCTAGTCCTAAAAACGTGGTAATTCTAAGAAAATAATATGCCTTGTTTGAATGGGAGAGAAAAGAGTCATGCTTTCATGGAATGGCCATTAGAATTTGGATGAAAACACCACGCAAGTTCTCGCGGTTTCCAAAAACTCTTCTAAGGGCAGAATTAAAGGAAGAGATATCTGACTATATTTTACTTCTCAACAAGCTCATGGGAGAATCATCGATGAGGGAATATTATCCTTGTATGTCATAGTTCATCATAATATCCACAAAGGCATCCCAGGTAATTACTTGGAGTCAAATCATCAATGATAACTTACATTCTCATCTCATCAATCTCGAAAGCACAAAGAAGTTCACAATGACCTCGTACTTGGTCTACGCTATCACAGAATTGCAGAGGTGGCCCAAACTCACTCATGAAAAGAATCTTCTAAATAATGCAGCAATATATCAAACATACCCACAATTCTCTTAGAGAGAGTATAAGAGGTATTTTGTAAGGGTAAATTATGTTTTGTCATGTATTTGGTTCAGAAAATGGAAGGAGATGTCAATCAAAGGTTCTCGACAGAGGATTATATGTTGATATGTAAGTATGGGAGTTACTTTTCATAATTAAGGAATTTTTCATATATCTTTGTCAAAGGATTTGAAGAAGAACCTTTGAAGCTCCCATGGTATCCAAGTAACAAGCTAGTGCTAATTGAGCTTTGTAAGCAGTTGTCACAAGTTTACACTTGGTGCCAGGAAACAAGAATGAAAGGAGTAACATTCCCAATTTATTTGGGAATCTATACCTGCAAGAATGTGACCGATGCAGGAAACGTTGAAGCTTCCCTCATATTTTTGATTTTCTCTCTTACACCACTAAAATATCTTTTGAAATTGAGTAGTATATGGAAGGAGAACACAAAAACCTCAACATGTGTCATTAGCTGGTATTGGAAGACTATTGGGAGGATTTTGCTGATGAAGTAGAGGTGAGGAAAAGGGAGTTTTCAAGGATGAATTTGTAGCAGATGAGAGATTTCCAGATGGATTGGGAAACGGTTGATATCCAATATTATGGAAGTGATATTTTCGAGCTAGATTACCTGGAAAGACTATAGTTTGAACCAATTCCCCCTATAGATTGTTTTAAGTTTGAACCTACTGATATTTTGACCTGTTTTTCAATGGCTTTGCATAGATCAAGACAATAGTACTTAAAGAAAGTTCATGAGTCAAGGTTTACTCCATATTCGTGCCATATTCCCTCCAATGAATTAATGAGAAAAGTATATGTCATAGAAACACAATCCCCAAGGCAATAAGAAAACCCTCAAGGCAAACAGATTATCCCAAAGCATTCACTTGATCCTGTAAGAAAGAAGTTGTCAGTAAAAAGGTCTAATGCAAGTGTTCTCGAGCAAGGGGATTTCATTTTTTCTCTTACAAAAGGCACGCCCATGTCTCCATAACTATAAGCACATTCTTTCTGCAGATCTGCCACACCTCATGTTCAATCACATGAGGAAAGTATTCATAGGCCTTCTCCTTCACGTAATCAGGTTGTCACGCTAGTGTCCCCCGCAGGTAGCCCCGTAACACATGCTTCATATTCTTTTCCAAATCATATTTTCCCATGGGTACCAAATCTCATCAACGACTACCAGTGTACCATGGAAAAAGCAAAGACACCAGCAATTTAATTCTCTTCTAAGCTTTAGAAGCCTTCTACTCACACAAGAAAAGCCAAAATGACCTCTAGGCTCATGATTGATGCCTCAAGTTTTCAGATTTTTTGAGATTACTCAACCAAGAGTTGAAAAGGATGAAGAAGAGATGAGGATCAAAGACTATGAGATGACACGACTCCTCCTTGGTGAGCTTGGACTATAAGGACACATCCACAATTTTGAACAAACTGTCGCAAGACTTGTTGCTCAAACAAGGAAAAGCGAGGCGACCAAGGAGTAGTTACAAAGATAAATTCATACCCTAACTTTGCATGTTCGGATGTTTTTGTACCCATATGTCCCTCTTCTCACCCCTTTTTAATCTATTGTTCCCTTAAACAAGATAACTCTCATGCGGTACAAGAATTCAAGAAAACAAGCAAAATGGGAAAAATGACAAACTGATCGATTGATTCTATCATCAAAAAAGGGTGTCAAATACTTTCTAAGATGCTCAGGATTTTTAAAATCGCTACCTTGTCAGCAAAAAAGATAGAGGATTTTCTTACCACAGCCAAGGAAGAATAAAATCATTACAACAAGCTACTCCTAGAGCTTCATAAAATTAGTGTGGTCAATCCTGAAACATTCTATGAGAAGTGAATGTTCCTAAGTCAAGAGGAGAATAGCTCCTGCACTTGGGCAAGAACCATTGAGTGGAAAATGAGAGCCTTGTATGAAAATATGGATGACTTCCCGTATCATCAGAATCGGGGTTGTGAAATCAAAACAAAGTTCAATGAGTTTTTGAGCAAGATGAGGTATCTTGAGTTGTAATCAGGGTCAATATCATTTGAAAAGCTTTGCAAACATTTCAGATATATTGTAAAAGGTGAGTTGAGATGAAAAACTATCTAATTTCACCTTCAGAATGCAACCACTTTGTTAGGAATGAATGCAAATTCATCAAATATGCCAAAATGCTTAAGAATACTAGTTCATCAAATTACCAAAATACTAATTTCTTGGTTAAACTTGTTACCAAGGGCTAAAATCTTATTTAACCTACTCAACAACATCCATCAAGCATGAGTATATCATTCACAAAGAATCACAATGTAATTTCACCTATTTATCCTTCCTAAGCCTTCATAAGAGTTCTTGCAACCCTAAAATCATGCAAACCTTATAGCTTAGAAAGTTTCACTATGTCTCAAACCAAACCAAACATATTTTTAGATACCCTGTAAGATCATTCAGCTTATATCTAAAATTCATGTCCTGAGGTGTAGTACAACTCCTTAAAACCACGCTTTTTGTTCCTAATTAGGCCTCTTATATAATTAGCCTTGTTTGAGTGCAAATCTTGATGTTTAAAGAAATTTATTCCCTTTCTTGAAAAAGTGAAACTATATCTAATTACTTTTTATTTTCATCATGCTCTCCACTAAATTTCACAAGCTGACTCCAAGCCTAAACCCTCTACTTTACTAATCACCTTGGCAAATTAGGTCTCTTTGTTGCTTAGGACTAATTTTCTCAAGTTTGTTTGTTTTTTCTGCAAATAATGGGTTCCACAAGAAATTTAAACCATCTCCAAACATTCCATACAATCTCCTTTCAAGCCTTAACTATTCCACTTGGCTCTTGAACACAAATTTGGCTTCTAAGTATACTAGCTCTCTTTCTTGTACAAGGACCTAAACAACCCTAGGACCGAGTTTCTTTTATTTTGATATAAATCCTTCTCTAGTTTCTCTTAATAATCATTCATACCTTCCTCATAGTAGTACCACAATGAATACAAACTTCACTCATTACTATTGGACATGTATAAAATTATCTCTCAACACTCTCCCTCTCTCTTAATTGTACAAGATTGGCTTCCTAACTAAGTTTTTGGACTTTTTCTCTCCATAACCCTCTGATATTCCTCCCACACAATTACATCACCCTCATTGACAAGGATCCTCATCATTTAATCTCAAAGTATGTCAAAACTAATCGGTGTCTAGGGCTATATGCAAAAGGGGCTAAAGGAAATAATGATTTTACTAGTTCTTTTCTCTAGAATTGAAAAAGCTTGAAAGGAAATTCAATAACTAAAAGTAAATCTAATCTAACAAAATGAAATAAATAACTGAAAGAAAATCTAATCTAACAAAGTAAAATAAATATCTGAAATCAAATCTAATCTAACAAAATGAAATAAATGAACTAAAAAACAAATAAATGATAGTAAACAAATGAAAGTGAAGCTTCACAAATAAAACACACAATGTCGATTTAAACAATCTCAAGTAAAACAATAATGATTCTATTCTAAAAAAATAATAAACCATCCTCCTTTAGGTAAGAGTGGGCCCTTTCTCTTCCCTCAGAGTTAGGTTAAAAAACTAAAAATAAGTTGTTGCCAAGATACTTGAACTATGGATTTTATTAATCAGAAATGATGTTACAAAAATCATCCATCTTCTACCACTATTACATTGAGTGCTTTGGAGAGATATTTATAACTCATCCCTTGGCCAATACTCCAAGATTATAGAACTACCTACCTATAATATTGGGAAAGACTTGACTACATATTCCACTTTACAATGAGATAAATATGGAAGGAATTTATTCGAAGACTATAACTTTAGATTTAACTATTTCTTTCACTTGCATTTAACTACTTCTTCCACTTGACAAGGAGACAAATGTGGAAGAGATTTAATCAAACACTACAACTCTAGATTGAACTACCTCTTCCACATTGCACTTAACTACTTCTTCCACTTGACAATGAGACAAATGTGGAAGAGAATTAATCAAATATTACAACTCTAGATTGAACTACCTCTTCCACATGCACTTAACTACTTCTTTCCATTTGTCAAGTTTGCTCTTGCATGATTGAATCTTTCAACATGATAGTTGTCTCACCATATTCTCATCCCTGATTTTCTTATAGTTATTGTGAATTCAATTTGAATAATATTTTCAAAGATTTTCTGGGTTTGGTGCTCCTTTATAATATTTCCAAAAAAATTCGAAATTCTTATTTTCATTTAGAAATGAGGGAGATATCACAGTTTTATTGAACTATGTTTTTTTGTCTTATTTACTTTCCTTCAACCTTATTCTATTAAAACTTGAAATAAATATATCTCCTCAATTATTGTCTTTTGTGTAAAAATTAAGAGATAGTTTTTCCTCCTAGAAATAATAAGAGGAAACAAAAACCTCTTTCAGTTTCTCATTTAAGGTTTGTAATTTTAGTTAGAGCAAATCTGATGTTGCTTGTGCGAGTCATGAGCTTGAATGCCTCCTCCTTAAAATGTTGATATATCTTTGTAACCATTATTTCTATGTAAAAATTGAGAGAGGTTTTTACTCCTAATAATAAGAGGAACAAAAACCTCTCTCAAGTTTCTCTTTTTGCTATCTGTAACTTTTATTAGAGACTTTTTTCTACGAGTCCTATGCTTCTGTGACCTATGCAAGTCTTCTGCTCTGTGACCTACGAGTATTTTGCTCCTATAATGTGTGAGTCCTATGCTTTATTCTTGATTCTATATGTTTAAGTATTGTGAATTTTTATCTTTGTGAGTCTGCGCACTTTGGCTATGTGAGTCATGCGCTTGACCATGTGAGTGATTGCACTTGTTGTAATATATTCTAGAGAATAGTCCAAAGTGTTCTAAAGTTATTTATCTTTAAAATATTTTCAAATGACCTACTCATACACAATACTGCACTCTAATTTACAAGAAATGTTAGGAAATGAAAACATTCAGATTGCAATGGCTTTTCAAAAATAGATCAAATATATTCTACATTTTATCTTAAATAAGCTATCTAGTTCTTAAGACTACATCTAAATCCACTTTATAAGAGAATGAATAATATTATTTTGTGCAATAGATGAGACTTAGTTTGGTCTCATCACTCTCCCACACTTAACTTCATGAATGTCCTCATGCATATTGTTGATTTCAATGCAGATTTTGATTTTGAGTCTTCTTTTTCTTCTTCTCTTTTTGTACAAAGAGTAGTCATTTTTTTCTTCACAAAATCAGTATGTTTCTTTTCTTTTCAAAATCAACATATGTTTTATATATAAACCCTTTTCTTTTCTATTTTTCAAATATCTTTGTAGGCTTGTATCTTCTTCTCCCCTGCACTTGGCTTCTTGCATAGCCAGTTTTTTTAACTTTGCAAAATAAGTTATTCACTTCTTTTCTAATTTTTTTCAACATCTAATTTTCATCATATCTGCTACAAGCCTTATTGAAAAATAAATATTTTTATTTTGGATAGGTTCTTGGAAGTGGAACTTATGTATAATCAAAATAAATAATAACTTTATCTAAGAATAAAATGATAAAATATACCTGGACCATATTTCAAAGTCATCCATGTTTTCTTAGTGTTGCAAAACCTTGATTTCTATAAATGTTAGAGAGAACAATAAATAAATTATATATTTTACTTTCAACACCAATATTTTTAGCTTCAAAGGACTCCAACCTTGCAGATCTGAAATAAATAACAAATTGTATCAAAGATATTTTATTACAACTAGGAAAAGCAACCATTTGTTGGTTTTCTACTTTCCCGTTTTTTTGAAAAGTAGCTCACCATTTGTTGGTTTTCAACTCTTTCCTTTTTTTCTTATTTCTTTTTTCTTTTTTGAAAACGAGTCGTCAGTTTTTAGTTTTCAACTCTTTCCTTTTTTGGAAAAGCTCTACCATTTAATGGTTTTCAACTCTTTCATTTTTCTTGTGTACTCCTTTCAAATTAGTTTTTATATAGCATCATTAGCTTCTTCACATGATGGTTAGAACCCATGGTTGAGATCTTTTTAAAATTCCTCAAAACTTTTTCTTCTAAAATATTTTCTTTTGGTAGCTTCTACTAGTTGCTCAATTTCCCAATAGAGAAACAAGTCATTTTCCATTATTACTAGTCCTTGAAGTAGTTGTTTCCAACTACCACATTGCATCAACAAATGTGAAAATTGTTAGATCTGATTTGTCTCATGGAGTCAAAAGAAAAATGGTAGTTACATGTTGACAAAAAAACTATACGAGTTACTATAGTAAAATCAATGCATGCAATCCATTTTCTTTTAAAAAAGCATTC
This sequence comes from Taxus chinensis, assembly GCA_019776745.2. NCBI lineage: Eukaryota > Viridiplantae > Streptophyta > Pinopsida > Cupressales > Taxaceae > Taxus > Taxus chinensis. The sequence continues at coordinate 676,335,726 of CM034147.1, forward strand.
AACATGATGATTATTTTTTCATCTCTGTATCAAAAACGTTGTAGGCATCCTTCTTCCTTCTTTATAGCTCTTAAATCGTAGATCTGAGGGTTCCCATCTCTTTGTATATAACAGCTAGATATTTATGCTTTTTCAACCATGTATTGTCCATACATGAGAAAATCTTCCCCTATAATGTTTATTGTTTATCATGCACAAAGTTTGTTTTGGGGTTTGTTTTAGTAAATATTTTGTGAATCTCTAATCCTACAAATTTAAATAAACTTATAATCTAAACTAATGATTTTTAAGAGATTCATGTTCCATTCACTCAAATAGCTTGAAAGTTATCTGTTGTCACTACATATAGTTTTTTATATCATCTGAAGGAATGAAAAATTCTAGATTTCTCTCACTAAGCCCAAACATTTAACTAAGAAAACAAAAAATTAAAATTATTGTTTAAAAGGAATGGTAAACCAATATCTCCCCTAAGTTAAGATTTTATAAGAAATTCCTGTTCCACTTACTCTAATGGCACGAAAAGTAATTTTCTGTCACAAAAAAACTCTTTTATATATTTTGAAGAAGTAAGGAAATTTGTTTTCTAAATGGAAACTTATGATATTTTTCTTACTAATATTAACTTAGCAACTTACCCCTATTGACACTTGTCCCCGGCAATGGCGGAAAAAATGATGAGGGTTGTTGCAATCCTCATCATTTAATCTTAAATGATGTCAAAACTAGGTGGTGTCCAAGGTTATCTGCAAAAGGGGCTAAAGGAAATAATGATTTTACAGTTCTTTTCTCTAGAATTGAAAATTCTTGAAATAAAATTCAATAACTGAAAGTGAATCTAATCTAACAAACTGAAATAAATAATTGAAAATAAAATATAATCTAACAAATTAAAATAAATAATTGAAAGCAAATGTAATCTAACAATCTAAAATAAATAACTAAAAATAAATAAATGACAGTAAAGAAATGAAAGTGAAGCTTCACAAACAAAACAAAATAAAACACACAATGCTGATTTAAATAATCTAAGTAAAACAATAATGATTATATTCTAAAAAATAATAAATCATCTTATTCCTTGGGTAAGAGTGGGTCCTTGCTCTTCCCTCATAGTTGGGTTAACAAAACTAAAAATAAGTTATTGCCAAGATACTTGAACTGTGGATTTTATTAATCAGAAATGATGTTACAAAAATCATCCATCTTCTACCACTATTGCATTGAGTGCATTTGAGAGATATTTATAACTCATCCTTTGGTCAATACTCTAATATTATAGAACTACCTACCTATAAAATTGGACAAGACTTGACTACATCTTCCACTTTCCAATGAGATAAATGTGGAAGGAATTTATTTAAACACTATAATTATATATTTAACTACTTTTTTCACTTGCATTTAATTACTTCTGCCACTTGCAAAGGAGACAAATGTGGAAGAAATTTAATCAAATACTACAACTCTAGCTTCAACTACCTCTTCCACATGTACTTTATTACTTCTTTAGATTTGCTAAGGAGAAATATGTGGAAGAGATTTAATCAAATATTACAACTCTAGATTGAACTACATCTTATACATGCACTTAACTACTTCTTTACATTTTCCAAGCATGCTCTTGCATGATTGAATCTTTCAATATGATAGTTGTCCCACCATATTCTAGAAAACGTGCATGATTTAATCATTACTGTGAAATAAAACATTGCACAGTAATAATAAAACCAAAGATATTGTATTTAATTCGGGACATCTTTATTCAATATTTGATATGCCTTTATACAACTAGCTTGAAATCCTATTGATTATCAGTCAAAGCTTATCATGTACAACTCACACACAATCCCGCTTATCTCTCTAAGAGACTTATTCTAACTTTTAGATCTCTATGAGTTGTTACTTCAACCTTATTCATTTGACACACTTCAAATTAGATATTGTTCACATTAAAATATATATTATTCCTAACAATTCTCATCCATGATTTTTTTTATCTTTACTGTGAATTTAATTTGAAGAATATTTTCAAACTTTTTCTACATTTGGAGCTCCCTGTTGTAAGTTTTCCAAAATATTTTCAAATTTTTATTTTCATTTAGAAATAAGGGAGATATCATAGTTTTAATGAATCTATATTGTGTTTGTCTTATTTACTTTCCTTCAACCTTATTTTGTTGATACTTCAAATTAAGATGTCTCCTCAATTATTGTTGTTGTGTAAAAACACAGAGATGTTTTTCCTCCTAGCAATAAGAGGAACAAAAAAATCTTTCAGTTTCTCATTTAGAGGTCTGCAATTTTAGTTAGATCAAATCCATTATTGTTTTTGCAATTCCTACGCTTGAAAACCTCCTCCTTCAAATATTGATTTCTTTGTAACCATTATTGTTTTGTAAAAACATAGAAGGTTTTTTACTCTTAGCAATGAGATGAATAAAAATATCTCTCAGATTCTTTTTTTGAGATATGTAACCCTTGTTAGAGACTATTTTCTACGAGTCCTGCACTCTATAATGTGCGAGTCTTGTGCTCTACAATTCATATGCTCTAAGATGTGTGAGTCATGTGCTCTTAGCTATGTGAGTCTTATGCTCTGGTTATGTGAATCATGTGCTTAACCATGTGAATCATACGGTTTTATAATACAATTTAGAGAATGGTCCAAAGTGTTCTATAGTGATTTAGCTTTCAAATATTTTCAAATAACCTGCTCATACATAATACTACACTCTAATTTACAAGAAATATTAGGAAATGAAAACATTCAGATTGCAATGGAATTTTCAAAAATAGATCAAATATATTCTACATTTTATCTTAAATAAGCTATCTAATTCTTAAGACTACATCTAAATCCATTTTATAAGAGAAGTAATAATGTTATTTTGTGTAATAGATGAGACTTAGTTTGTCTCATCACTCCTCCACACTTAACTTCATGCATGTCCTCATGCATATTGTTGATTTCAATGTAAATTTTGATTTTGATTACTCTTTTTCTTCTTTTCTTTTTGTACAAGACTGGTCATTTTTTCTTCACAAAATCATGTGTGTTTCTTTTCTTTTCAAAATCAACATATGTTTTGTATATATCAACCCTTTTCTTTTGTAGTTTTCAAATAATTTGTACTCTTGTATCTTCTTCTCCCCCACACTTGGTTTCTTAAATAGTTGTTTTTTTTGCTTTGCAAAAGAATTTATTCATTTTTTTCTACTTTTTTTCAACATCTAATTTCTCTCATTTGTTGTTACAAGACTTATTGAAAAAAAATATTTTTCTTTTGGATAGGTTCTTGGAAGTGGACTTATCTGTAATCAAAACAACTAATAATTTTATTTAAGAATAAAATGATAGAATATACCTGGACCATATTTTGAAGTCATCCTAGTTTTCTTATTATTTTGCAACCTTGATTTCTGTAAATGTTGGAGAGAACAGTAAAGAAAGTCATATCTTTTACTTGCAACACCAATATTTTCAGCTTCAAAGGGCTCCAACTTTACAGATCTGAAAGAAATAGAAAATTGTATCAAAGAAATTTTATTACAACTGGGAAAAGCAACCATTTTTGGTTTTCTACTTTCCATTTTTTTAGAAAATAGTCATCATTTGTTTGTTTTTAACTCTTTCATTTTTTAATTTTTCTTTTCTTTTTTGGAAAATAGTTGTCATTTGTTGGTTTTCACCGCTTTCCTTTTTTTTAAAGATCTATCATTTATTGTTTTTTAACTCTTTCCTTTTGTGTGCATTCCTTGATCAACCATGTAGTTATTTGTATATGCATCATTTAGTTGCTTACATGATGGTTAGAATCCGTGGTTGAGATATTTTTATTCTGTAAAAACTTTTTCTTCTTAAAAATATTTTCTTTCTTCGGTAGCTCTGCTAGTTGCTCAGTTTTCAATAGAGAAACACGTCATTTTCCATTATTACTAGGCCTTAAAGTAGTAGTTTCCAACTGCCACATTGCATTAACAAATATGGAAATTGTTAGATCTGATTTATCTCATGGAGTCAAAAGAAAAGTGGTAGTTGCATGTTGACATAAAACTGCATGAGTTACTATAGTAAAATCAATGCATGCAATCCATTTTCTTTTAGCAAAAGCATTTGACATGATGTTTTCTTTTCATTTGTGTATTAGCAAATGTTATAGGCATCTTTCTTCCTCTTTATAGCTCTTTAATCGTAGATATGAGGGTTCCCATCTCTTGGTATATAGCAACTATATCTTTATGTTTTTTCAACCATGTATTGTCATACATGAGTAGATTCTTCCCCTGTAATGTTTAATGTTTATCTTGCACAAAGTTTGTTTTGGGGGTTTTTTTGTAAATATTTTATGAATCTCTAATCCTAAAAATTTAAATAAACTTATAATCTAAACTAAGGATTTGTAAGAGGTTCATGTTTCATTCACTCAAATAGCTCGAAAGTTGCATGTTGTCACTACATATAATTTTTATATCGTCTTAAAGAATGAAAACTTTTAGAATTTATCTCACTAAGCCCAAACATTTAACTAAGAAAATAGAAAAAATTAAAACTATTGTTTAAGAGGACAGGTAAACTAATATCTCACCTAAGTTAATATTTCGTAAGAAATTCCTGTTCCACTTACTCCAATGACACGAAAAAGTAATTTTTTGTCACAACAAAAACTCTTTTATATCTTTTAAAGAAGTAAGGAAATTTGTTTTCTAAATGGAAACTTACGAGATTCTTCTTATTAACCTAGACTTAACAACTTATCCCTATTGACACCTATCCTTGGCAAAGGTGCTAAAAATGATGAGGGTCATTGCAATCCTCATCATTTAATATTAAAGAATGTCAAAACCATGCGGTGTACAAAGTTATTTGCAAAAGGGGATAAATGAAATAATGATTTAATAGTTCTTTACTCTAGAATTGAAATTGTTTAAATGAAAATTCAATAACTGAAATTGAATCTAATCTAAGAAACTAAAATAAATAATTGAAAACAAATAAATGACAGTAAAAAATGAAAGTGAAGCTTTATAAATAAAACACACAATGCTAATTTAAACAATCTCAGTAAAAAAATAATGATTTTATTTTAAAAATAATAAACCATCCTCCTCCTTGGGTAAGAGTGGGCCCTTGCTCTTCCCTCAGAGTTGGGTTAACAAATCTAAAAATAATTTGTTTTCAAGATACTTGAGCTCTAAATTTTATTAATCATAAATTGATTTTTATCAAAAATATCCATCTTCTACCACTATTGCATTGAGTGCTTTGGAGAGATATTTATAATTCATCCCTTGGCCAATACTCCAAGATTATAGAACTGTCTATCTATAATCTTGAGAAGACTTGACTACATCTTCCACTTTCCAATGAGATAAATGTGGAAAAAATTTATTCAAACACTATAACTCTAGAGTTAACTATTTATTTCACTTGCATTTAACTACTTCTTTCACTTGCCAAAGAGACAAATGTGGAAGAGATTTAATAAAACACTACAGCTCTAGATTGAACTACCTCTTCCACATGCACTTTACTTATTTACATTTTCCAAGGATAAATATGTGGAAGATATTTAATCAAATATTACAACTATATATTGAACTACATCTTCCACATGCACTTAACTACTTTTTTACATTTGTCAAGTCTACTCTTTCATGATTGAATCTTTCAATATGACAGTTGTCCCACCATATTCTCATCCCTAATTTTCTGATAGTTAATGTGAATTAAATTTAAATAATATTTTCAAAAATTTTTTTTAGTTTTTTTCTCCCTATTATAATCTTTCCAAAACATTTTGAAATTCTTATTTTCATTGAGAAATGAGGGAGATGTCGTAATTTTACTGAACCTGTGTTTTTCGTCTTATTTACTTTCCTTCAACCTTATTCTATTGAAACTTCAAATGAATATATCTCCTCAATTATTATTTTTTGTGTAAAAATAGAGAAAAAAATTTTATCCTAACAATAAGAGTAATAAAAACCTCTTTGAGTTTCTCATTTGGAGGTCTACAATTTTAGTTAGAGTGAATCTGGTGTTGTTTGTGTGAGTCCTGCACTTGAAAACCTCATCCTTCAAATGTTGATTTATTCATAACCATTATTTTTGTGTAAAAATGGAGAATTTTTTTTACTCCTAGCAATGAGATGAACAAAAACCTCTCTCAGTTTCTCTTTTTGAGATTTGTAACTTTTGTTAGAAATTATTTTCTATGAGGCTTGTGCTCTATGACCTACGACTCTTGCGTTCTACAATATGTGAGTCTTACACTCTATGAGTCATGCGCTCTAATATGTGTAAGCCCTATGCTTTTAGCTATGTGATTACTACACGTTGGCTATGTGAGGCATGTGCTTAACCATGGGATTCATGCGCTTGTTGTAATACATTCTAGAGAATAGTCTAAAGTGTTCTAAAGTGATTTAGCTTTCAAATATTTTCAAATGACTTGCTTATACACAATACTACACTCCAATTCATAAGAAATGTTAGGAAATAAAAACATTCAAATTACAATGGAATTTTCAAAAACAAATCAAATATATTCTACATTTTATCTTAAATAAGTCATCTAGTTCTTAAGACTACATCTAAATCTACTTTATAAAAGAAGGGATAATATTATATTGTGCAATAGATGAGACTTAGATTGGTCTCAACACTCATCACACCTCATTCCCACTACATTATTGTTATAATGAGTTATAAACTTAGGATTCTTATCATTTTGATCAAATTGGTGTCAAAACCCTCAAATAGGGTACCAAGGGAAGTTTTGGACTGTGTTTTCCTTCTTTCACCTAAAAAATCTTGTTCTATTTCTCTTGAAACTCAACACTCACCTCCTTGATGCCTTATCCCATCTACCATATCAATCTTATAAGGCATAATGGCATCACCTTGGGTTTTTTAGTCAAAGTTTCTCTCAAACCCATAAAACAGGGTATGCACACATAACTAGGACTGGGTTTTAGTTTTTGTTTACCTATACACTATTTTCCGATCAAGTTAAAACTTAATACATACCTCTCCCATGCTTCAATATTCCCTTTCACCAATTTATATACCTTTTCGAGGGGTATAAGAGGATTTATACAAATTTTCTTATGTCAAACCCTAGCCTAGGTTGCACAAGACAGTAAAGGAGTATTTTTGGGTTTATTTTAATTTCTTATCTTCTCAAGTTATACTTAAGGTTGCATTGCTTCTGTATACCCTTATATAAATCCTCGTCACTCCAAGACTTTTTCTTATCTTCCAAGACTTTCAATTATGTTCTAGCAACAAACCTTTGATTTCTTAACATGCTCAAGGACTATGAGCATGATTAGCATCTCTAGACAACTCAAACACTTCCATGGATAGATACTTCTAAATATTTTTACTCTCTGACACTATACAAGTGATTCCTACTTTGAATCCTTGTATACCTTTTCAATCATTCAAATGTATGGATAATGCACTTTTTTTACCTCATACCCTGATTTCTTGTTTAGTCTCCTATACAAGCATGCCCACATTTATAATCTTATCACCTCAAATCAATATCCCTGGAACTCATCCTTAATATTCCAAACAACATATCATTTAATGTATTCCTAACATGTATCAATCATATCAAGGCATAAGAACACATTCTTCATCAAATAAAAAGTAAATACAAATATTTTATAACTTGTTTTTAAGGGAAATATGTATATTTTGATCTTCCTTACAGTTGACAGACCTCCTGAGCCCTCTAATGGCTCCTTCCATGTACTTCCACCCCTAATCCTCCTTCTAAAACATAACTAACTTCCCTTCATTCTAATTTCCTCTATATATGCTCATGACTCAAGTAGTTACATAAGGTTCCTTAACTTAATAGAGTCAAAGGATGAGTTAACACACAAAACCCTATATGACGGATGAAAGTATGTTGGTTACAAGAGAAGAGGTAATTACTGACCCTTACATCACCTTATTCCACCAAAACTGGAGCTAAGACTCTTAAACACCACTAAAGAAATTCAAATATTTGAAAAGGAATTTTTAGAGGGCCCACATTACAAACTATACACTTAGTTTATTTTAGGGTTAGGCATAGTTTCCTTGTTTTTCGTAGCTTAGGTTAAAAGTTTATAACTTCATATAAACTTAGGTTAGTATTAATTTTATTTGATTATCTTTTTGTTTAATTTAATTAATTTTAAATTAATTAGTTTCAATTAAATCAAATAAACTTAATTCATTTAGCTTAGATTAAATTAATTGGTGTAATTAATTTCATTCAGTCTTTTAAACTTAATTAGGCCCTCTTAGCTAATTTTTTGTCACCTCACTTAGAATAGACTAATTGTGAAACTTGTTATTGCAGGGTTATTGGACGTTTTTGTCCAATTATTGTCATTTTTTAGGCATTTTTTCAACGTTTAATTGTTTTCTGCATAGTCACTAACACTTTGCGGTTGTTTTTTGCTTGTGTTTTGTTGTCATTTTTTGTTTTTTTGAGGTTAATCACAAAACAATCACATATGCTATTTCCTCGCACTTTTAAAGTGATCTTGAAAATAACAAATGTAATCATTTCTTAGGTACGTTCAGGAATTATCCTTTTTCTTTCTTAATCAAAGTGAGTTTCATGCATATGTTCTTTCCTCACACTTTCTAAGTGATCTTGGAAATTAGAAATGTGGGCTTTCTTCTTTCATCTTGTCTTTTCCACCTTAGGAAAATATATATAATCCTTGTTTGAAGGACTAACTCTACAGGAGGTTATTCTTAAACTAATAATTGTAGGTTTCCTTGAACTATGTTTTAAAATAGATTACTAACTATAGGATGCCTCAGTCAAAGAACAGTGGTTAAGACAATCTCATCTTTAATCAAGATAAAATGGAAAAATTCACATTGTATTTGCAAGTGTGGTTGACAAGGCTATTTCCAAACCACTATAATTGTGGGAAGTTCTTTTTCTTGAGCCATAAAACTCATTTGAGGAGTACCACAGGAACCCCAAAGTAGTCGACAAATTGAGGGAACTGGCTGAAAAAATAGGTACCCCCATCCTACCTGACTAGTATTCCTTTGTGAGTTAGAGTCATGGATATCCAGTAGTGGTGACCCCAGTATGATTCATTTGAGAAAGATCTTTGCTCATTATTTCAAAAGGGGTAAATCAAAGCCAATAGCTAGCAATAGTATCACACTTTCTTAGGTATACTGTTGACACCTAGTTGAGATAACCACCTCAAAAGCCACATACTGACCAATCCAATCTAAGTTAGAGACCAAAACATCCATAAACAAAACTTTTTTTTTTCTATATTTTCTTCTTTTTTTTTCATTTAGTGAGTTATGTTCCACACTCATACCTTACATTCTCACTTTCATCTCATTTGATATCTTTCTCAAATAGTCCTTACTTGGGTTCATTCTCACATCTTTATTACTTTCCTAAATACTCCTTATTTGGGTTCACTTTCACATCTCTTTTACGTTTCCAAATACGTCTTATTTGGATCCACCTTTGTCTCATTTTCAAATATTTCCTAAATAATCCTTATTTGGGTTCATTCTTGTATCTTTGCTACTTTCCCAAATACTCCTTATTTGGGCCCATTTTCACCTCTTTACAAGCAAGTCTAATTCTTGAGTTGTGGACATCCGCATCCGCACTCAAGCACTTTCATCACTTTTCCATCTAAGTCTTGACATTATGATACTCATTTTATCATGGTCAAGCACCATCGTGATCACCTTGATCCCTTTTTTCACAAGTCTTAAATTTTAAACATTACATTTTTAAACTTTAAGCATTCCATCATCTTATGTCGTCACATTTCACATTCACTATGTTGAATTGTCGACATCTTCATATTTCTTCAATCATCTCTTTTAAAGCATTCCCTTTTCTCTAATTTGAGATCCTTCATCAATCACTTTCTCTTCATCTCTCACATTTACTTTATCGAGATTTGATATTTTCATCATCATCTTTTCACATTTTCTGTAATTTTTGTGTCAACATTCACATTATCATTATTTGAGTGTTATCCTTCCATTGTTTAGTCTCCTCTCTTAGCACTCATCTTGTTAAGAGTTGAGAACCTTCATCATATTCCTAAATATCTTCTCTTAACACTCCTTTTCTTGAGTGTTGAAAACCTTTATCGTATTTCTAAGTCTCTCTTTTTAACTCATTTTGTTAAAGATTCAAGCAAACCAACTCCTTTCACCTCTTCCCTCTTTACATTCACTTTGTAAAGGATCGTGAAGTCTTTCAAACCTTTTCATCTCTCTTATCACTCATTTTGTTAAGAGTCCTCTAATATAACATTTCCAACCCTTCTTCTACCTTAACACTACTCATTTTATTACATGTTAAGAAGTCACCTTTTTCTTCTTTTCTCTTAACACTCACCTTGTTAAGAGTTAAACCTTTCATTCCTTTTCATTTCTCTTAACACTCATCTTATTGAGTTGACCTTTCAAACCTTTGAGTCTCTCTTAACACTCCTTTTTTAAGATTTGATCACATCATCTGTGTTAAGTCTCTTATCTTTTAAACATCCATTTTAAAAGTTGAGAAAGCTAACCTTGTCAAAGTCTCGTCTCCTTTGTACATTTCCTTTGTAAAAAATTTCAAGCACATCACTTAGCTCATACAATAGTTTCTCCCATGTTAGCATTTCTTTTTCTAAGAGTTCCATAATCTTGCTTTCACTTTCAAATCTTCTTCTCTTCGTCCACTCTTGACATTCACACTTTTAATCTAACAATATTTTCAAATCTCTCGTCCATCTTAACATTCATGTTGTTAAGGGTCGATTCTATCAGAATCTTTTCCACTCCTATTTTCTTACATTCACTTTTTAAGGAGTCAAGTAGCCTTTTTTCATCACTAAGTCTCTTCCACCTTAACATTATCTTTGTTATGGATCGAGAAACTTCAATTTTCCCCTCCTTCCATATTTACATTCACATTGTAAAGGGATGAGTAGTTTATCATCATTTCAAACTTCATCCATCTTAAAATTCACATTGTTAAGGGTCAAAAAAATCAAATATTTTCAATCTCACTTCCATCTTAGCATTCACATTGTCTAAGGGTTTTATTATTCAATATTTTCATCCCCTCTTCCATTCTAGCATTCACTTCGCTAGAGGTTGAGTAATGTTTCTAATATTTTCACCTCTTCCATCTTAGTATTCACTTTGCTATAGGGTTGAGATTTCTAACCTTTTCGTTTCTTCCATATTAGCATTCACTTTGCTAAGGTTTGAGCTTTCAAACCTTTTTTCCTCTTCCATTTTAGCATTCACTATGTTAAGGGTTGAGCTTTCAACCTTTCCCCTCTTCCATCTTAGCATTCACTTTGCTAAGGGTTGAATTCTTCATCGCACCTTTCTTCATTCTCCCTCTCTTTCAAATATGATGGATTCACACAAGACATCAAATGACGAGTTCTTAGAACAACTTACTGAGATTCAAAAACAATAGCTCTCCTATCCTCTCAAGTCACTGACAACAATACCAAAATTATTGAATCCATGAATAAAAGTGACTATACCATCCAAAATAATTTTATGGCCACTAAAAAGAGCAACAATCATAAGAATGGCATTTCATAATTTATCCCACAATCTCATTCACCATTTTATCAAGACTCGAAAATGATGAAAGACACTATTTTGGGTATGTAAAAACAACGTAAACAATTCAAACTTTGATGAATGTCATCCATCCCATTTTGACATGGACATCTTATGCATACCCTTCCCATGCTCTTTTGAGATGCCAACATTTTCAAAAAATACAACGGAAAAATTGATCCTAAAGAGCATATCAAATAATTTTCCATAACATGCCATGAAGTGGCTTATAACGATATCTTTCTCTTGTGAATTTTTCCTAGAAGTATAGGAGGAAAATCTTTGGACTGGTTCTTACACATTCCAAAGGGATCTATCACCACCTTCACAGACCTCTCGAAGAATTTTGTCTAAGGAATTTCTCTTTCAAACCTTAACTCTAAAGTCACCTTGACTCAAATTTAAAAATCCCTCATTACTAAAGGCTTAATCAAGCCTCATTCTAAAGACAATGGACACAATAACAATAATAAGAAATACTAGCACTCATCACGATAAATCTTGGTACGTCAATCGCAACCACAATGTTGTCAATGATGGTGTCATGGATAATTGAACATGTGCACAAACATTACATGAACAATCAATCAAAAATCCAATCATACAACCTAGCAAAGACACTACTCCACGTGAAGTTCAAACGTCAATTTACACCCCTCAAAGAAAGTCTCTCTAGTGTCTTTCATCAATTAGTAAAGGCTAAAATGATCAGATATTTGCTTACAAGACCCTTTTCTAAAGGGGAACCTAAGCTATACTAGTACAAACCTCATACACAATGTGATTTTCATTGCATTGATGGCAATTCTATAGATAGATGTGTGTAATTTAAGAATTATGTCCAAGACTTACTTTATCACATAGTAATCTTTATAGAGCTCGATGAAAAAGCTATCGCAACCAAAGACACATCAACTACCACAATTCTTAAGAAAGATTTGAGTGTTGTCCAACCTCCTGTACATAGTGAAACTCAGCGAGATCATGACAATGAAATTAAAATATCTCTAACTCAAAATCAATCAATCTCTTCTCTAGATTTTCTTCCTATAGTTCAAATAGACATTGAACCTGTTTTGGACAACAGTTTTCTAACTTCAAATGAGATCTTAACCTTGCTTCAAGACTCCCTTTCAACCCTTTATATAATTGTAGACTCTATAGAAGAGAGTCCATCACAAGCACCATTGATCTTGATTATATTCTTTCACTGTCGGCTCCTATTCCTAACATCTCTAGTATTATTGTAGAAACACAACCACAACAAACTTGGACACTTGCAACAATTCAGCATTCCATGTCCATAATACCTCAAATGATTAATCTTGTCGGCATCTGATCAACGATGACCCTTACATGTTAATACATCTACATGCATACACTTCATAAGTTGCGTATAGCCAGGAATATCCTTATACAATCATTTTAAGATTTAACCAAAAATATATCATCAAACAAATTAATCCACCACCTTAAAGGAGAAACATTGAATATTTTCTCTCTACGGCCTATAAGGAGCCTCGGGTGTACATCTAGGGATCAATCTTTCTTTCCTTGCATTCTTGCACTCACGGGTGAATGTGCATTTCAACATATCCTTCACCTCGACAAATCTTCTCTAATATCACATAGGTGTTCTGATCCCATCGAGGACTTATCTAATCATACATCCTCTGACTTGGAACCCATCCGCCCAAGTCTTGTTCTTCAAGACTTATTGAATATTTGGATTCCATATTTTTACTTGGACCTCGTCCACCCAAGTTTCATAAATCAAGACTACTTCAATCAATTATTCATCGAAAATATTTCCATCATCTCCATCGAATTAGACCTTGTTTACTCAAGTCTCGTGACTTGGGACTCCTTGAATCTTTCGATTCACTCCTTTGACTTGGACCTTGTCCACATAAGCCTTATAAATCAGGACTCACTGAATCTTTGGATTCCCTCCTTTGACTTGGATCTCATTTACTCAAGTCTTGTAACTCAGCACTCCTTAAATATTTTGATTCACTCCTTTAAATTAGATCTTGTCAACTTAAGTCTCATAACTCGAGACTCGTTAAATCTTCATATTCACTTCATTAACTTAGATCTCATCTTCCTAGGTCTTGTAAGTTAGGACCATTTAATTTTCATAAACATGAACCTCTCTCTTGATAATTCCATTGCAAATCCTCAATCACTAGATTTCAGAAACATAAAAAAAACATAAAAATATAATAAAACTTCATATCAAACTCATCATCAAAGCATTATTTGAAAATCGAAAACTTAGAAGCAGAGATAACTTCTTCCATGGGTTCTCTCCGCACTAGGGAAGCCACTTGCATGGTTAACTCATTTAACAAGCAATTTTAATTGTTTCATCCATTGGCATATATCTTAATCATAACATTATCATATATTCGCATTCTTTGCCTATAATACACAAGTTAATATTGTTCTTATTGGGCATTGTGTGTCTCATCCTTGTTATGGTTTCTACCATTTCGTATCTTTTTACCTATGGTTTTTTCTTGAACCTTACTGATGGCAACTCCTCATTTCAAATCAAGATCTCTCTTTTATAGAAATTACTAAACTTCTTTACCTAGACCTTTTTTACCATCCATCTTAGTCCACAGTGTTAAACCCTTGCATCCTACTAATCACATGAGGCTGAGACTTGGGTGTAGAATGTTCCTTCCCAATAAGCACACTATCAATAAGTAAGGAAAAAAATCAATCATAAAATTTAAAATATATAAATCAATCATTATACCTTTCATCCTTCACAGTCTTCGATGATGAGCACCCTGGTCCCTTTTGCACTTTCCCGCCATCTTTTGGGCTCTTTCTAGTCATTTCACGTCTTTATATTTCTTGTGGTCAGCCTTTTTAGGGTTAATTATGAAATTAGATCAATAGAACCCTATAAATATAAAGTTATGAGACCGTAATGAGGGACCTAGCATCACTTACTACTATCACTCCATCTAGATTTGCATCCATTTATTGCATTCGAGATCACTTGCATCCACATAGCTCGATCATCAAGGCACAAGGCTAGGACATCTGCATCACACTTCATAGGGGGAGGGATTCAATTCTATTCCATGTACACATTATATTACATTTTATAGACATAGTTATTACTCGCTACTTCACAAAGTGTGACTGACACAAGAGTAACCTAGGGCATGTTCACACACACTTACACATAGAACTACATTGGGTCTTAGATGTAGTGCAATGCTCAGTTACTAAGTCCACCATTGTGGTAGCTAAGGTCAGTCTGACCCTTTCATATACATTTTTCTTTTTTAGGGTTTTTTTGGTGAGGGAATTTTTCGGGTGGAAAAATTTGTGAATTCCTTGCCAAGTTAGGTCCCTCTACTTAACTGGTGCAGTTGTCATGTATGCATGCGCGAGAAAGTGTGGATTTCTATGGTGGCCTTTCGACTGGGGATCCAATAGGGGAACTCCACTGACCCTGCGGAAAATGCTTACAGTTATCTATAAGGGGGGAAATTTTCTATAAAGGTGGAAAAGGGAGTGAGGAAAGAGGTAGGATAACTAATGTTACAGGTAGAAAATCAGATTCCTGCACACATTAGTTAGAAACTTTAACACAAGCATTTATGAGAAGAAACAACCCTGCAAATGGCAACAAGACGAGATAAGATTGTGAAATCAAAGTTTCTAAAATATCCTCATCAAAAAGGCTACAAAATCCTTCTTCTTGTATTGATGCTTAAATAGAAGTTGTACATAATTTGGGAATGGAAGAAATTAGAGAATGGAGGGAAGTAGAAGAAAATGGATATCTCATTTGCTTTCTCTAAGTACAATGCACTCATGAGTTTACAAGATCAATTGCCAATCCTGTATAATGGCATGAAGAAGCCATTAAATATATTGCAAGAAATGGTTTACATTTTTTTAATCATTCGTGTCCATTCAGATTCTTGCTTCGCAAAGAAACGCCAATGGCGATAAAAACCAGACTCTTCATAATGCATCCGTTACACTTGTTTTGTAACTTTGAATTTGAACCGTTCATCTTGCCTTTGAAACTTTAAATCAGATTCGTCCACGTGGGAGAAATTTATTGGAGCGGGCATGGAGGATGCCTTTTGTATTTTGTGACTTTATAGAGATTTGGCATTTTTTACATTTTTGGTCCGCCCTTCCGCTTTTGATATAAACCTGACATGTGGCTTCACTTGAGTGGAGATAGAGTTGTGGGTCACTTTTATAATTTTACCTTTTTTCAATGTAGGCTCAAAAACACAAATTACTCAGTCGGTTTGCCTCCTCGCTTTGACCTTTGATGTGGGCTTAATATTTGACCTTTTCCATAGTATGATCAGGGCTGCGGGTCACTTTTTAACTTTAATCCCCTTCGATGAAAAAGGCTCAAATTTCCCCGACGATTCACCTCCCCGCTTTGACTCTTTTGATGCGGGCTCAGAATTTGACTTTTTCCCTCTTGTCATGATTGAGGCTGTGGGTCACTTTATGAATTTTAGCCCTTTTTACAAAAAAGCTCAAAAACACAAATTGCTCCACCGACCTGCTTCCCCACTTTGACTTTCTAATGGTGGGCTCAAGATTTGAATTTTTCCTTTGTGTTTGGCGGGGCTATGGGTCACTTTATGACTTTTAGCCTTTTTTACAAAGAGGCTCAAAACCTCAAAGTTCTTCGCCAACCCACTTCCAATTAGATATGTCCACGTACCCATGGATAATGGAGCCAAAATTTGATGGGGAAGAGAATGCCCATCATTCACGACTGTGGAAAAAATGCAGAGAAGAAAACTCCACCATTTTGGGCCCAATTTTCAAATTTCTTTCACAAACCAAGGAATTGAAAACAATACAAGGTTCGACGATCCATGGCCATAGAAAGATCAACAATTTCATTCAAATGAGGACAATAATAAAATTTTCACACATCTAGACAGAAAATCAAAAAAATTCTCAAAACGTGCAGACTGGAGAGTTTAAACAACTTCAAAGCATGAATTTCTCTATCTTTTCAGACTTCCAACTTTACTTGAACACTTTTAGAGGGCGTGAGCTCAAAATTTTTTAATTTGACTTGAAAAATGAGGGGGGGATTTTAAGGGCGACAACGGGTTTGATGCTTATTTTGGGTTATTGCAGTTCTTTCTTTCATCTTGTAGTATTGATGATATTTATCGCAGGACAATGAAGTTGATGTGACAAATAGCGAGGGTTTCGAACCATCTTCTGAACTAGTGAAGACTAGTTTAGGGGATTTTACACAAATCGAGGCACCCAGATTGTAGACCAAAGCACCTGCAGGTGCCCCAGTCCTCCTCCAGGCGCCCCACTCTAGCTAGATCCTCCATATCCACCCTTTTTGGGACTTATGCATAGTCGTTCATGCTCCTAAGTTTTTCAAGCACCTCTACGAAACTCTCTGATAGGAATCTGTTATTCAGTTGAGTTCTTTCCTCTTCATTCTTACACATTAGGGTTAGCATTTCCTTTTCCATAGTTTTTACGCTCATTTTACATTCTTATTTATTATATTTATTTACTTTATTACGGTTTTTCATAGCTTAGATTAATAATCCCCATACTACATAGGTTAGTCCAGTTTTAGTTAATCATTTTGGTGAACCTGACCCTTCTTCATTGCACCTTCTACGGCTTGCATTTGCATTTAGGCATTATGAATATCTCAATCAATGATTACTTTCTTTCCAAACTTCATTTATTACATAGAGTCCAACATTTTGTTTTTACTACTCGCATTCACACTAACATGCACCCAGATGTAGTTTATCGCACCTTTTCTAACGCCTTTTCCTCACATGTAGTATTTAAGTCTAACCTTCCCTATGATTTTCACACTTTTGATAATGATCCCCTACTGCATATCATATCTCACATTCATAACATAGTTGTAAAGCATACTTTGATTGATAACAGCTCTGAACTTAACTTGTGTCCTATGTCATTCCTCTAGTTTTAAGGTGTTACTTCTCGTGACATTAGTCCCTCTAGTGTTTCACTGTGTGCTTATGATGGTTATATCCATCCATGTTTCGGTAACATCACATTCCACATCATTGTTGGTCCTAACACTATCCATACTGTATTTTTTGTTGTTGATTTCCCAGTTTCCTATAACTATCTACTTGGTAGGCCATAGCTTTATGCCATGCAAGCCATCTCCTCTACTATCCATAATTGTGTTAAATTCTTGCATGAGAGCATGGAGTATAATGTTTTTTGTGACTGTGATCCATTTCATTATTTTAAACAAGATCCTAATACTAATCTTCCTCTCCCACACATAGACATTACAGATGAGCCCCAACCTAAGGAAGAACCACCTCACTTGCCACCACTTGATGGTGTCATTTGTGTGATAGATGTAGTTTCTTCTATGCCACTTGTTATTATGACTGCTATGATTCTTTATCAAGGGCATGTCTGTTCTATGGACGCCACTCTATCACCTCCACCTCCACATACATAACATACTTTAGTATGCATACCATTCACTTGTACATTCTTAATCAATGACTCATATTGGGAACATATTCCATTTGATCCTACATGAGACGTCACTACATGTTCCCGTGATGATTTATCTTGTCTTGGTTTCACCTTTAAATATCTCCATCCTTCTACTCATGACCCTCATCTCTATTATGGCTTTATCAATATAACTGTCTCTTATGGTTTGTGTGTCTTTAATCTTTTAGTCTATTTATCACATACCCCTCATGATTCTCCACTCACATTAAGGGAATCTTTGCTTACTTATATTAGAGGCACATTAGATCCTAGTCATATAGACATTTCATTTCCTATGCCTTTCGGTCGTGTTTTTATTTGCAATAGTTATTTTCTTGGCTATTTGCAAAATCTCACTCGTTGGTATGCACATGAGTGCCCACATCCTCCATTCACCGATGAAAAATATGCTATGGGCATGTAAAACTTACACCATAATGGCTCATTGCATGAATAACCAAACACTATCACTTATCAAGTCACCAATGCTTATCCATATGACTTTGACCTAGAGGACGATGATCTTCTTGATGACTTTACATGATCTTCTTACACACACTCAAGGGGCATAGCATTTAATCTCACCCCTTCATTTTAGCATATTTACATAGGTTTACATCACATTTATACCTTATCTTACCCCCACATTGTCCTAGCATAGTCACACTCACCATACATTTTAGCATTATTACCTAATGATGCACTTTTGGGCTTCGGTTTACAATTGACTGTTGACGGATTACTAATACATTGAACACCACACACTACACTATAGACATTACACATTTCATTTCATCACACATTCCATGTCATACACCATAGATTCTATATTTTCTCTACATTATTTTTGCATTTGTGCATTTACACAGCATATATCATCCTACTCTTCATTACATATGAGTGTAGCATTACATCATCTTACATCCTACATTACTAGACTACATACACACATTCTATACATTACATTCTACACTTTTTGCATTGCCTCTTACACATCGCATACTTACATAGTCCACTCATCACATGGTCAACTTTTATCATTACATACACTACATTGTCTTCTACGCATTGCACTCACCACCCTATGAAGAATTTCATTCCTCGGTCCATACTCGACTGTCGAGGGTTTACAAATCAAATGGACCTTAGACTCATCACACATGCGATAATCCTAGGTTAGTGACATATTCTTTAGGATAAATCGTCACCTACTCTATCATTTTGTAGTGGTATACACCTTAGGTTACATCACCACTCCCTCCTTTCATCTTATAGTGATATGCACTTAGGGATAAATCATCACTCATCCATCTTATAGTGATATACGCTTAGGCTAAATCATCACTTATGCGTTCATTTGGTTGTGATATATGCTTCAGCTATAGATTTCACACACACATCATTTCTAGGTCGCATCTCATCGTTGCACCTACACTTTCATCACAGCGTGTTAGACACAACACACTACTCGACCATTTCCCAATGATGCACTCTTGTTTATGGTTCATTCTTTACTGCTGGGGGGAAAAAATGAACCTCAATGCATACACTTCCATTTACTCGAGGGGCACATGACTCCTATCATTCCATCTTGCATTCTATTTCATCTATCCACAACATATTGCATTGTCTTAGAGGCATTTACTCTTGTTTACTAGTGTTTACATGATCACTTTACTACACATGTTAGATTGATTTATTATATGTCATTATCTATACCATCCACATATGTGCATTCATGCATTTTTCTAGTTGCGATTGCACATAGGAATCCTTCACACGCAGCATGGATGCTCACCTTCTACCCTTCCTACACTAGTCATTGGGCATCCACATTCATCTCTCACAGGTGTTATTGTTTAATTTTATACTTAGCACTTTACATTACTTGGTTATTCACACTTTGACATATCGGTTATTTCTCTAACATGATAATGGGTGTTCCATGTGTAGCACTTGTTTTACAAGATTACATGCTACCATGACTACTTCTTTCACTTGTTTGTACTTGTCTGTCATTGTTTGCTTCTTGTATGCGGGCCTTGCTTTATGTTTTGTGTGCAAGCTTGTTTGTTTTTTGTGGACATGATGGCCTTGCGACATCATGAGTGATGTCTCATGTTTATGACCCACTTTGTGCAACTTGTTTGTCTTCTTGCATTTTTACACTACTTTTCTTGGTAGTTTTTACACTCTTTGCGTAGACTACACATTATCTTCTTATACGCATGTGTTTTTCAACTAACACTTTTTTTGGCTAGCCATCATTGTTTGTGTGCACCTTGGTTTCTACCAAGAGCATTCCCTTCCCCTTACAGGGAAGAGTTATAGAGTTCATGTGGTTGTTCCTCCTTTGGGGCCACATTCTCCTATCAGCAATGTTGCATGTGCCCCCAAAGAGGGGGCATCATTTGGGGTTTTTACATGCTAACACAGATATTTTAAACCAATTTGATTTAGTTATATACAGTGAGTGGGTTCAGACCAGTCTACAAACCCCATACACATCAGCTTTTAAAGGACATGGTGTCCTTAGCATTCTAGGAAGCAGTTACAGGATTAAAAATTACAGTGGGTGTGCCTCCCTACACTACTTCGACCAGTGGCATCGGATTGCCCAAAAAACTAGGACGATACAGAGATCTCTTCACATACATTCAGGGAAGTAGTTAGAGCTTAAAAGACACAGAGTATTTCCTCCCTACACTTTTTTGGCCAAGGTGGCATGAGATCACCCAAAAAAATCACATTACAGGATATCCTTCTACACTCTCTTTCTTGACATGGATCAGGTGTGCATGTTCCATTCACATTTGCGTATTTTACATTTACATGCTTTCATATTGTTGTCTCCCAAAAATCACTTTTTATTTTCCAAGTTAAATTCAAAATTTTGAGCTCTTGCCCTCCTAAAGTATTTAAGCCAAGTTGAAAGTTCAAAGAAATAGCAAAATTTGTGCCCTAATGTTGTTTAAATCTCTGTTTTTGCTCGTTTTGAGAAATTCTCCATCTCTCGGTCTATGCACATAATATCCTCTTTATAATCTTCTTTTTTGATCAAAATTGTCCACTTGTTCTATCATTGTCTTCAAATCATTGTTTTGCCTCCATGCCTCCAGATCACAAAGGAAATTCAAAAATTGGACTCAAAATGATGAAGTTCTCTTCCTCTATGTATTTTTCCCATAGTTGAGAATGATGGGCATTTTCTTCCCCATCAAATCTTGGACCTATCATCCATGGGTACGTTGACATACCTAATTGGAAGCATGTCAGTGAAGTAATTTGTGTTTTTGAGCCTCTTTGGAAAAAATGCAAAAAGTTAAAAAGTGACCCGTAGTCCCAATCAGGATATAAAAGAGAAAAAGTCAAATTTGAAGCCCGCCATTGAAAATTCAAAGTGGTAGAGCGGGCCATTGGGGGGCTTTTGGAAATTTAACCAAATTCCCAAAAGTGAAGTAAAAGTTCTAGAATGCTCCGTGGCTCCACCAAGGTCTCGGACCCGCCGTTGAAAAGTCAAAGCGGGAGAGTGGAACAATGGAGAACTTTGAGTTTTTTAGCCTTTTTCCAAAAAAGGTTAAAATGTTAAGAAAAGGGCCGTGACCCCATTTCCAATGAAAACATTCCACGTGCCTAATTTGAAAAGTCAAAGCGGGAGAGTGGAATAGTGGAGAACTTTGAGTTTTTTAGCCTTTTTCCAAAAAAGGTTAAAATGTTGAGAAAAGGGCCGCGACCCCATTTCCAATGAAAACATGCCACGTGCCTAAGTTGAAAAGTCAAAACAAGAGAGCGAAACAGTAGAGAACTTTGAGTTTTTTAGCCTTTTTCCAAAAAAGGTTAAAATGTTGAGAAAAGGGCCGCAACCCCATTTCCAATGAAAATGTGCCACGTGCCTAAGTTGAAAAGTCAAAGTGGGGGTGCGGGCCAATTTGTTCCAAATTGCCAAATCTCTAAAAAATAACAAAATGCAAAGGGCTTTCCCCCGTACTAGCTCCAATCTCTTTCTACCACGTGGACGGCCCAATTTCAAAGTTATAAGAGAAAATCAAGCAGTCTATATTCAAACTGGAAAATCAAATGTAACGTTCGCATTACAAGATCTAGTTTTTAACCTGCCATGAGCGTTTTCTTCGCAATGGAGGAATTTGAAGAGGCGTAAATGATTTGTAAAGTTATAACTGTTTTGACAAAGGATATAATGGCTTCTTAGAGTCATTCCAGGAGGTTGGCAATTGATTTCAAAAAGACCAGAGTGCTCTGTACCTGGAAAAGACAAAAAATGCCATACTTCTTCTATTTTCCCTTCTCCTTAGATTTTCCTCTATTCTCAAAGCTTTGTACAAATTATGCTTTAGCTTCAATAATAAATGAAGGAATTTTTGCCTCTTTGATTGAGGGATTGATTGGTACCTTGCGACTAATGAATTTCATTCAGTCTTGTAGCTTCTCCTGTGGATTTGTTTTTCTTCTAGCTATAAATGCATGTAAACGGAATTTCTAATTAATGTGTGTGGGCATCTGATATTCTACTTACAACATTAGTTTTCTCCTACCTCCATTCTCACTCCCCTTCCCCTTTCCAAGATAAATTTTCTTCTCTAGTGAGACATTGCTAGCTTTGCCACAAGGTCAATGGAGTGCCCCTGCTGGATCTCTGGTCGAAAGGCCACCATTGAAATCCCATATTTTATGTATGCACCTACGGAAGCTACACCATTCAAGTAGAGGGACTTAGATTCCCATAGCGTTGGCTTGAAACCCACCAATTTTTCCACAAGAAAAATTTTCTTGCCAACAATTTTTGGCGCCCACCGTGGGGTAGATTTTGCAGCATCTACACCTAAAAATGACCTCAGGGTCATAAAATACAAAAAAAAAGGATTCTAGAGGAAAAGTTTCTGGAAATTGAATAATCACACAAACTACATGGATGTAAATCATGGCTATTTTTGGAAATCCTCCTGTTGAGAGACTTGATTTACTCTTTCACATCCAAGAAGACATTGCTTCTGATTTGAGAGAAGATATTTGGCATAATAGACAAAGTGTCAATCATTACTTCATTTGCCATAAGGATTCTAGACCTGGAAGAGGAACATGTTGTCGAATTGGAAAGGCAGAGACAAATTCTAGCACCCCAAAGAAGAGCATACATTTTCAAGCTGGCGGATAGAAGATTCACCTGACAGCAGAGACAAGGAGGAAAAACTGATCCCATTTTTTAGGAACTTCAAAGGAGACAAGAGCTACTCATAATCCAGAGGCTTCCTTTTCAAGCAACCGGTCACGTTGGGAACCTGAGTGTTGTCAATCCTTTGGATGGTGAATTTTCATACATAAACGAGAACCTTGTAGACTTCACTGACGTGAAGACCAAAGAAGAAGCTAGAGAAAGAGAAGCAAGACCCGACGAAGAAATAAGAGCTCAACTCGAAGAAATTGAGAGACTTCAAGCTGAGGCAGATGAAAGAGCAGTAGCAGAAGCCGCAACCTTAGCAAGGTTGGAAGATAGAAATAGACACAAAATGGGGGATCAGGATCATGAGTGTGAACGAGATCGTGAAGCCCATAGGCCTAATGTACCATGGGGAGGAAACACCGGTCCACTGGCTCTTGCTCAACCACTCCATGAGCTACCAAGAGGCTCGAGAAAAAACTTCTTGAAATTCAGAGGGGATGGTTCTCAGCTCCCCGAAGAACATGTAGCAACATTCATCACTGCTTGTGGAGTGTTGGAAGTTGAAAATGAAGATGTTTCAGTTAGGCTCTTTGTGGAGTCACTCCAAGAAAGAGTGGTGTTGAATGGTTCTACATGTTGCCCCAAGATCTGTCACATGCTGGGAAGATATAAGAAGTGCATTTGAACATAGGTTCAAGAGCACAGAAGATTGTCAGGATCTGCTGGTCCAATTGGTTCAGATGAAGAAGGAGACCTCTGAATCAATGAGATATTTTGTAGTAAGGTATGATAGGTTGATAAGAAGGATCCCAGAAGATGTGGTACCCCCTGAAAACAACTTGAAAAGGTTCTTCATCAGTGCTTTGCCATCAGAAGTTGGTTTCTTCCTCAGAAGAGCCCAACCAAGAACATTGAGGGAAGTTCAAGACTTTGCAATTGAGACTGATGATGATCTAATTATTTCTGGAAAAGTGAAAGGACTAAATGGGAAGCAAAAAGGTTAGAGTTCAAATTCAGTCACCACTGATCCAATGTTCCAAAAAATGGCAAATGACCTAGTTGCTTTGAAGAAGCAGCTGTCACAAATCACAATGAGGAATGCTCCAAGGAGACCAAATCCTCCTGATAGACCAAGAATTTCTCCACCTCCTCATAGGCTTTCCCTTGAAGCACCACTAGTCAATGCCATCTATGACAATAGGGAATCAGAAGAAGGAGCAGACATTGAGGAAACTAGAGAAGAAAGCATGGATGACTATGAAAACTATCTTGAAATTGAAGAGGTTGGCATGCACAATGGCCTGATTGAATACATTGATGATGAGGAGGAAGGTGATGAAGAAGATCCAAGTTTTTCATGTGTCATTTTCACTCGTGCACAATCCAAGAATGGTGTTTCAGCCTCAGCAGTTGCAACTGAGAGTAGGAAGAACAAAGAAGATAGCTCTTCAAAGCCTCCACTAAACAAGATCATTAGCAGGGGATCACCATTACCACCTTCCATGGAATCAGCTAGAGAGAAATCAGATTCACCAGTTGTCAAGGATCACACTGTTGTGCCAAGTAAGTTATCTGATTCTTCTCCCAACTCAAAAGTTGTTAAGAGTAATTCTCTTCTAAATGTTGGTTCTGCAAGAACATCTAAATTTCAATCAAAGGCTACACCCCCATCTCCTTCCAAGCCAATTGCTACATTTTAAAAGGAGAACCCAACACCAAAATTAATGATGCATCTACCATTTAAGTCCTCATCCACTGCTGGAACCTCTTCCTCATCTACCATAACTTCATTTGACTTTGTAGAGCATGCTAGCAAAACCAAAGTCCAGCTCTCTGAAATTGAATACCTACAAACACATCCTACCCAATTTGACAGATTCATCAAGGTAGTCCGGGATGGTAACCCTTCATCCCCAATCTCTAATTCTAAAGGCTTACTTCCCACACCATCCACACCATCTTCTCAAAACATGCTAGCCCTCAGTGCCTCCACCACCAACAGAGTTGAGCCTTTTTACCTGTCACTTCTCATCAAAGGTTTCCAGCTGAACAATTGCATTATAGATTCTAGAGCCTCACATAATGTGATGCTAGCAAAATTTGCAAATGCTCTTGGCCTCACTTTGACCCAGGTAAATGGCACATGCTACTCAATGGAATCCAAACAAGTTCCATTGGTAGGAAGGATTAAGGATGCTCAGGTTGCACTAGCTGATTACCCTGACAAGAAGATACTCCTGACCATTTTGGTGGCAGACATCCTAGCATCTTTTGGTATGCTATTGAGTAGAAGTTTTTGCAGAGATCTAGGTGGAGAAATAAAAATGGATTGGTCATCTGCAACTATCCCAGTGAAAGGAGAAATGAAGAATTTGCTTCCAGTCAGAAAAATGAAGTTCACAATAAGGAAGTATGATGATCCAAGAGTTGATATCCTTTTTCAAGATTATGGGCTTGGAAATTACCTCCTTACATCACAGAAGGAAGAGGACTTTCCACTTCTCATGGAGGAAGAAGAAGACCGAATCTGGACAATGGAGTTTGATGGCAGTCATTCCAGAGTAGGTTCAGAGCTGGTGTAGTATTATACTCTCCCTCCAATGAGGTATATCCTTTTTCCTACAAGCTGCAATTTGACAATACAAATAATACAACAGAGTATGAAGCATTACTCTTAGGCATGAATGCAGCAGAGGACATGGGAATCAAGAAGTTGAGATGCAAAGGTGATGCAGAGGTTGTGGTAAAGCAGGTCTGCCAGCAATATCAGGTGAAAAACCCCAGACTCAGGCACTATAGAAACAGAGTGTGGGACTGCATTGAATCCTTTGATGCATTCTCCATTGAAGCTATCCCTAGGGAGCAGAATGAAAAGGTTGATTCTCTAGCAGTGTCAGCTTCCTTAGTGACACCTCATCCTTCTTTTGGCAAGGATAAAGTGACCATTGAGATGGTGTTCAGACCAGCGTACCAGACAATGCAAATCACTGGTAGGTATTCAATGATGACAATCAGATCCTAGCCTTCTTAGAACAAAGGGATGACTTCAATAATATTTTCTTTGAAGGAAGTGAAAACCCACACCGTGAATCAGTCCCCAAAGAAGAGAAGGAAGGAATTGAGGGAATTGATGAAGAGGGAGTAATCAAACTGAAAGGAAACAAAATCCCCAAAGGCCTAGTTTCTTTGTAAGACCTCTTTGACAAGCATGACAGGTTCATCCAAGAGAAAGAAAAACAATCTTCTCGGTGTCCATCTGATTTTGATCAAGAAAACATTGGCACTTCAGAGAATCCAAGGATGGTTAACATTGGTAAATGTTGCTCACCAGAAGAGAAGAGAAAGTTTGTTGCTCTGCTAAAAAAGTACTCAGATGTCCTGGCCTATTCCTATGATGAACTCAAATCTTTTCAGCTAAAGGAAATGCATCACTCCATTCCTTTGAAGCAAGGAGCTAAGCCCTTCAGGAAAAAACAAAGGCCCTACAATCCAAATATTACCGATGTTATCAAAGAAGAGGTGACAAAGATGCTCAATGCTAGAATCATCTTCCCCATCCACCATTCAACATGGGTGGCTAACATTGTGCCAGTAAGGAAGAAGAATGGGGAAATAAGGATTTGTGTAGACTTTCGAAATCTGAATCAGGCATCTCTCAAGGACAACTACCCTCTTCCAATCATGGATCATATTTTACAAGCAGTCACTAGATCTGAAATGCTCTCTTTGCTTGATGGATTCTCAGGGTACAACCAAATCAAGGTGGCAGAAGAAGATTGCAACAAAACAACCTTCACAACACCTTGGGGCACTTTTTCTTACAGTAGAATACCTTTTGGCTTGATTAATGCTGGAGCCACTTTCCAGAGAGAAATGGACTTGGCCTTCAAAGATTTGAAATATTGCATTGTCATTTACCTTGATGACCTCACAGTTTTTTCAAAGAGGAGGGAAGATCATATCTGTCATTTGGAGCAAGTCCTTGCAAGGTGTAGAAAGCATGACATTTCTCTAAATCCAAAGAAGTGCATTTTTGGAGTCACATAAGGTAAGTTGTTAGGACACATTGTGAACAAACATGGAGCACACATTGATCCTGAGAGGATCAAAGCTATCCAAGCACTAGCCTTACCAACCAGTAAAGAAGGGAGTTCATTCATTCTTTGGAAGGGTAAACTTCCTTTATCGTTTTGTGCCTGAGCTTTCTGAACTGACTAAGCATATAACTTCCATGATGAAGCCTCAAGCAGGTTTCAAGTGGAATAAGGAAGGAAAAATAGCATTTGAGGAGATCAAGAAAACCATTGCCAAAGCTTCAACTCTTGTATCTCCAGATTTCAACAAGGAGTTCATCATGTATTGTTATGCATCAGAACATACACTCCCTATTGTCCTTGTTCAGAAAAATGATGAAGGTTTAGAAGCACCCATCGCTTTCATGAGTTGTCCTTTGAAGAATCATGAGCTAAAGTACATCCAGTTAGAGAAACATACCTACATAGTGGTCAAAGGTATTAAAAGTTTCAGATTCTACATTCTCAATTCCCATACAGTGGTGATGGTCCCTAGAAGTGCAATCAAGTCCATTTTGACTCAACAAGATCCTGGGGCTAAGAGAGGAAGTTGGATTGCAAAGACCCAAGAGTATGACTTGGAGATTAGACCCTCTAATCTAGTAAGAGGAAATGGTTTGTGCAAGTTGGTTGCTGAAGATGAAGCTCTCAAGGCTCAGCAGGGAGAAAAATATGGTGTTTGCTCAACCTGTTCAGGAGACAGTCCACAGGTGCTCTTTGTCACCACTACTGATGAGTGGTATGCTGACATTGCTTACTACCTCACTTATGGAGAATGCCCTCCTCATCTTGACTACAAAAAAAGAAGGACAATAAAGCTAAAGGAAGCCAAGTTTGTGATCTAGAATCATGCACTTTACAAGAGAGGCCTAGATGGTTATTTCCTCAGGTGTGTAGATAAGGAGCAGCAAGAAAATTTGCTCAGGGCATATCATGATCAAGCTTGTGGTGGACATTTCTCAGCAATGGTCACCGCACATAAGATCCTCAGAGGGAGATATTATTAGCCCTCCATCTTTGCAGACACTCAAGATTGGGTTTCTAAATGCAAAGCATGCCAACAATTTGTTAGAAAGCCACAACTAGTTGCATTGCCACTCAGGCCTGTGGTGATTGAAGAACCATTTCAGCAATGGGGGCTAGATTTTATTGGTGTTCTGAATCCTCATTCTAGTGCAGGGCATACTTATGTACTCACTGCAACTGATTACTTCACTAAATGGGTGGAATCCATCCCAACCAAACAAGCCAGCTCTGAAACAGTCTGCAACTTCATCAAGGAGAATATCATTGTTCGTTTTGGAATACCACAGAAAATTGTTGTAGACAATGCCACCTATTTCTCTTCCAAGGAGCTCACAGAGTTTTGTTATGGCTTTGGAATCTCCCTATCTCACTCTTCTGACTACTACCCATAGGGAAATGGGCAAGTTGAGTCAAGCAACAAGAACATTGTGACCATTGTTCTCAAGTTGGTAGATGAGAATCAAAGGAACTGGCACAAGAAGTTATATGATGCATTGTGGGCCTGATAGGATCACTCCTAAGAAGGAAATAGGTATGTCACCTTTCCAAATGTTGTATGGAGTTGAGGCAGAGATTCCCCTCACAATTGAGATGTCAGCTCTCAAGTTGCTGCAAGAAATAGAAGATGGTCAATACAAAGACTCCATTGACAAGAGGATCCTCTTCCTGGAGAAGCTGGAAGAAAGTCAGATGCCAAGTGGTGGATAGAATTAAGGAGCATCAGTTGAAAGTGAATAAATTTTTTGACAAGAAGACCAAAGCAAGGAATTTCAAAGTTGGAGATTTTGTCCTGCTATGGGACAAGAGAAGAGAACCAAAGGGCAGCCATGGAAAGTTTGATTCATTGTGGCTAGGCCCATTCCAAATTCATGGAGCTTGTGGTGAGAATGTTTTTCTCCTCTCATACTTGGATGGAACGCCATTGGAATTTCCTTGAAGCGGGAAATACTTGAAACTGTATCATCAGTGAAAGCGGGTTGTCCCCACCTTGTACCATAGGTGATTTCATAGGTGTGTTTTTCCCTTTTCTGTTGTGTGGTTTTGTTTTAGTTTTGTTTGGTTTTTGTTGTGTAGTGGTTTGGCTTG
Source organism: Taxus chinensis (assembly GCA_019776745.2). NCBI lineage: Eukaryota > Viridiplantae > Streptophyta > Pinopsida > Cupressales > Taxaceae > Taxus > Taxus chinensis. The sequence continues at coordinate 676,365,274 of CM034147.1, forward strand.
TGTGTTTCCTCCTTCCATTCTTTTCTCAGAATTGTACATGACTCTGCAAGGCCCAATGGATAAGGCACTGGTCAATGTTATACGGTTTTAAAAATTGAGATTTTGGATCCTCATACCATGTCTTCGTCATGCTCAGTCCATGCCATGTCCCCAAGCTAGAGCCAATTGTTGTCTCCTGAAAATCGCTTTTTGTTTTCCAAGTTAAATTTGAAATTTCAAGCTCTCACCCTCCTAAAGTATTTAAGCCAAGTTGAAAGTTTGAAGAAATAGCAAAATTTGTGCCCTAGTTCTATTTAAATCTTTGTTTTTGCTCATTTTGAGAAATTCTCCATCTCCCGGTCTGTGCACGTAATATCCTCTTTACAATCTCCTTTTTTGATCAAAATTGTCCTCTTGTTCTATGGCATGGGTCATCAAATCATTGTTTTGCCTCCATGCCTCTGGCTCGCAAAGGAAATTCAAAAATTGGACTCAAAATGATGAAGTTCTCTTCCTCTGTGTATTTTTCCCACAGTCGGGAACGATGGGCATTTTCTTCCCCGTCAAATTTTGGCCCCATCATCCATGGGTATGTGGACATACCTAATTGGAAGCGGGTCGGTGGAGAAATTTGTGTTTTTGAGCCTCTTTGTAAAAAAGGTGAAAAGTTAAAAAGTGACCCGCAGCCCCGATCAGGCTATAAATTTTGAAGGGAAAAAGTCAAAGTTGAAGCCCGCCGTTGAAAAGTCAAAGTGGGAGAGTGGGCCATCGAGGCACTTTTGGAAATTTAACCAAATTCCCAAAAGTGAAGTAAAAGTTCTAGAATGCTCCATGGCTCCACCAAGGTCTCGGGCCGCCTGTTGAAAAGTCAAAGCGGGAGAGCGAAACAACGGAGAACTTTGAGTTTTTGAGCCTTTTTTCCAAAAAAGGTTAAAATGTTGAGAAAAGGGCCACGACCCCATTTCCAATGAAAATGTGCCACGTGCCTAAGTTGAAAATTCAAAGCGGGGAGATCGGTGCAGAGAACTTTGAGTTTTTAGCCTTTTTCCAAAAAGGTTAAAATGTTGAGAAAAGGGCCGCGACCCCATTTCCAATGAAAACGTGCCACGTGCCTAAGTTGAAAAGTCAAAGCGGGGGTGCGGGCCAATTTGTTCCAAATTGCCAAATCTCTAAAAAATCACAAAACACAAAGGGCTTTCCCCCATACCCACTCCAATCTCTTCCTACCACATGGATGACCCAATTTCAAAGTTATAAGAGAAAATCAAATGGTTTGTATTCAAACTGGCAAATCAAATGTAACGTTCGCATTGCAAGATCTGGTTTTTAACCCGCCATGAGCGTTTTCTTCGCAATGGAGGAATTTGAAGAGGCATAAATGATTTGTAAAGTTGTAACCATTTTGGCAAAGGATATAATGGCTCCTCATAGTCCATTCCAAGAGGTTGGCGATTGATTTCAAAAAGACCAAAGTGCTTTGTACCTGGAAAAGACAGAAAAATGCCATACTTCTTCTATTTTCCCTTCTCCTTAGATTTTCCTCTATTCTCAAAGCTCTGTACAAACTCTGCTTTAGCTTCAATAATAAAAGAAGGAATTTTTTCCTCTTTGATTGAGGGATTGATTGGTACCTTGTGACCAATGAATTTCATTCAGTCTTGTAGCTTCTCCTATCGGATTTTTTTTTCTTCTAACTATAAATGCATGTAAACGAAATTTCTAATTAATGTGTGTGGGCATCTGATATTCTACTCACAACATTAGTTTTCTCCTACCTCCATTTTCCACTCCCCTTCCCCTTTCCAAGACAAATTTTCTTCTCTAGTGAGACATTGCTAGCTTTGCCACAGGGTCAGTGGAGTACCCCTGTTGGATCTCTGGTCGAAAGGCCACCATTGAAACCCATCTTTTATGCATGCACCTATGAAAGCTGCACCGTTCAAGTAGAGGGACTTAGATTCCCATAGCGTTGGCTTGAAACCCACCAATTTTTCCACAAGACAAATTTTCTCGCCAACACAGATACATGTGTCTTTTACATTATGTTTTACACATACATACATACATACATATTTGACTACTTGATCATTTTCTCCTTGCAGGTCTAGGCGTATGAGAAACAAGAATTCAAATAGGGGTAACACCGTCAACAAAAACACTTTGCGACAACACACGCTTTACTAACCATGCAAGTACATTACACACCACAATAGCTACACACACGTTCTTCCCTAGGTTCACTCTCATCACTTTTTCTTTGCACATTTTTCATCTTTAGTTTCAACGCTCCACCATATTTTTTGTCATTCCATGCTTTTGCCTAGTCCTTCAACGTGTTTCTACTACACTCTGGATGAACATCAAGTACGCATCTCTATCTACTTTATGTTACCGATCTTTTTCTTACCAACATAAAGTGGGGGGGAATGTGGTCACAAAATCATGCACTTTAGACATTATTTATCCTAGTCTCATGCTACTATTTAGAAGGTTCTTAAGTGAAGAAAGTACTAATCAACCCCTGAATTTTGGACATCTTGTTGTATTTTATTTCATGATTATCTACCCTTTTCATCCACATGCCGAGTCTATTTCAGTCATTTCCCATAATTTTAGCCTCAACTAGGGTGCCCAAATTATTATTTGGGCACCTGTGGTCATCTTGATCCCACCAAGGGCACCCCGGTCCCTTTTGCACTTTCTCGCCATCTTTTGGGCTCTTTGTAGCTATTTTACATCTTTATCTTTCTTGTGATCGGCCTTTTTGAGGTTAATTATGAAATTAGATGAAGAGAACCCTATAAATATAAAGATATGCAGCCATAATGAGGGACCTCACATCACTTACTATTATCACTCCATCTAGAGTTGCATCCATCTATTGCATTGGAGATCACTTGCATCCACATAGCTCGATCATCAAGGCACAAGGCTAGGGCATCGTCATCACACTTCATAGGGGGGTTCTATTCTATTCCATGTACACATTCTATTATATTTTCTACACATAGTTATTACTCATTACTTCACAAAGTGCGATTGGCACAAGAGCAACGTAGGGCATGTTCACACACACTTCCACATAGAACTACATCGGGTCTAAGATATAGTGTAATACTCAGTTAGTAATTCCACCATTGTGGTAGCTGAGGTAAGTCTGACCCCTTCATGTTTGCATTATTATTTTTTAGGGTTTGATTCTTATTTTGGGGTCTTGCGGGTCTTTCTTTCATCTTGTAGTATTGGTGACATCTAGGGCAGGACAGTGATGTTGATGTGACAAATAGTGAGGGTTTCAGACCATCTATTGAACCAGTGAAGACCAATTTCAGGGATTTTACACAGACCAAGGCACCCAGATTATAGACCAGAGCACTTGCAGGTGCCCCAGTCCTCCTCCAAGCACCCCATTCCAGCTAGATCCTCCAGATCCACCCTTTTCGGGACTTCTGCATAGTCGGTCATGCTCCTGATTTTTCCAAGCACCTCTGCGACACTCTTCGACAGGCATCTGTTATTCATCTAAGTTATTTCCTCTTCCTTCTTGCACATTAGGGTTAGCATTTCCTCTTACATAATTGTTTATCTCATTTTACATTCTTATTTATTACATTTATTTACTTTATTACAGTTATTCACATTTGATATTACCTATCCCCATACTACATAGGTTAGTCCATGTTTAGTTAATCATAAATCATACAATTGGAAAAAACCTTGAAATGGGTCTTTCAACATTTCAACACAGTCTCGATAAAGTCCTAATTTTATCTACTACCCTCATGATTGTACCAATCTTACAACAATCACTTTCTTCCTTTTGAATGATTCCTAATCCTACTTGGGGAAAATCAACTCAGGTCATTTGTCAATTGGATCTAACAAGAGTGCCATGAGGAGTACATTTACTTCACTCTTTAGTTTGATCTAATTCCCACCTTAGGGCATTTGCGTCTTCATAATCATCATTGTGGCACGTATTAGGGGCATAATTGATTGTATTCTTTTTCAAAGTTGCGTTATATTGTCGATGTTTACTTTTTTGACCACTTACAAGTAGTGTGATTACGTCTTGGTTCCTTTATAACCATGATGCATACACCTACTTTGTACGTTGGCTTTGTTTTCCTTTTTATCTTTTCTTTGTTGTGTGTGTGCTTGTTTATGTGCATTTGGGCTACCCATCTTGATTCTTTCATTATCATGGTGACAACTCTATTGTGCAACAACAAAATAAAGGTTGCTCTTATATTCACTCTCCAAATGATGCTCATAATACAAGCACATTCATTCCCATCCTTGTTCAAATTCCTTATCTTCTTCTTATCAAGCATATGTCTACCGCTTTCCAACATCACCCACCCACTTGAGGGGGCATTCCCTCACCGTTATCCTACTCGTTGGGGCATCCAAATGCTTCACCATTTTCCAATCTCTAATTTGCATGCATCTACTATCTTTAAAATACTCTTAGTTCATAATAACACTTTAAATAGGGGGAAATGTAGACACCCCAAATTTACATACATGTTCCCAGTTCACATCCTATTATTTGTCCCCTTATGATTGATTAATCAAATTAATTAAATAGGCACATTACACCCCTTAGATTAGTTAAATTAGTCCACAACACACTATAGTTAATTTAATTAACATTTATTAAATAAATAGTTAATTAATTATCTTGCACGTTTTAGATAATTAAATTAGTTACTTAATTAGGAAAATGCACCTATTTTCCTAGTCAACTACCACTTCATTATCCTAGTTAACTCTATTTGGACTCCACTTCCTCATTCAAGTTAACTACACTTGAAACTCCACTTCCCTATTCCACTTGGACTCCACTTCTAGATTCCTAGAAAGGAAGGGGTAATTGGGTTGTACGTGCAATTCAATTTCCAGATGTAACTTCTGTCATTCCAAATGTTTATTGCCCCTTCAAATTAGTAACTCTCAGACTCGATTTACTTTCTATTCTTAGGTAATTATCATAATGAACCTGAATCATAGCCAAACTTGCATCCACCTTTCATAATCTTACCCTTAGCTATAAAAGAATGCCATTTCCTTTGCAAACTCATCCCTGGAAGCTTTATGCAAATTATAGCCAACTTTTGCTGAATTTTTTTCTTGCATCCAAGCTCGTAGCATTTTCAAATCCACTTTAGAGAGTCATATCAAGAGCATCCAAAATTCTAAATCTTCAAAATCATATAAGTCTAAGCACTTACAAGATCTTCTTGACGTTTGCAAGAGAGTTATAGAGAAGGTATATATGTGCATTTATTTCTTTTATCTTTCATTTTTTTGTAAATTTTCATTGCTCACAGAGGGAAACTTCATCATTACATTTTCGTGGAGGTTCAAATGGACTTAAGACACTCTAAAACACCTAGAAGGACCCTCAAACACCTAAAGAAAGCAAAAACTAATGGAAAACCAAAATTTTCTTATGTACTTGATGATGCTCCTGCATTAGATATCATAAAAGGTGAGTTGTCTAATCCACGGTCTTAGGAAAATGAGCTCATGGACACACTTACCGAGATCATATCAGTTATCTCTAATGTTGCTAAAAAGATCCCCAAGTGGCTCAAAAATTGTAAGATAATTCAAAGCACAGTCGATCACTAGTTAGATATCCTCTCTAATACCTTCATTCCCTGCAAAAGAGAATTTTTTGTAGTTCACAGGTTCAATGTAGCTATGGGAAGCTAAGAAATTTCTCTAGTTTGTCGCATCAAAGGATCATCTTCGTGAACTTCACCTGTCAATTGATGTTCTTCTTCCCTCCTTTTTCTATTTCATTCCTATATGTAACAAGTTATTTTTCCCAAAGGCAATCTAAATTTTTTCTAATTCTTCATTGGCAAAATCACTTTTTCAAAAACCAACTTAAGATACCTCTTTTTAACTTTTGTAAAAGAAATTTTCTTAAAATCAGGAAAAGTGTCTTATTTTGGAAAGGAAGGTGAATAGTCATGTATGAATGTGAAAAATCACAAAAGTGGGCTATTTACGGAAGCTCTCTTTTCATATCAAAGGATCAGTTTTTTTTCTTCTGTAACAAACTATGTTTCTTTTATCTCTTACTTAATGTATTCCTCTCCATCTCAACTACTACTCCAATAGAGCATTTTAATCTTGCACAACTAGGGAGAGATTGTATCTTTTGATGAATATAATGCAGTTAAACTCTGTGTTAATTGTTTTCTTTGTCTTGATTTGCATATTGGTGTCTTCTCTTTGATAACTTGGAAATACTATGGTTTTATGTCAATAAACTCAATGTGTTATTTATTGAGTAAAACCCCCTTCTCACTTTATCCCCTCTCTCCATACCCTCATAATTCCTCCCTTGTACTTCATATAAGCACTTTTCCACCGGTTTGGTGGAGTATTCTCGTGTGATCCCCAGTCGAAAGGCCACTCCCGATGGTTAGAGTAGTATATGCATATTTCATTGTTTTCAATAAATGGAGTTTCCTCATTCCTAAGTAGAGGGACCTAGTCCCAGAGTGTTGGTGAAAGCCCCTAATTTTCCCTCACGAAAAATTATTTTACCAACAATTATGGATTCTGACATGTTTACTATGTTCTTTCTATACTTTTTTGATATTGTGTAAGACATAATTGTTAATTTTCACTATTGTTACTAGTTACTTTACATGTGTATTCTTATTTGTTGCTTGTTGCATGTTATTTTTTCTCTACACCATGGTATCCACCATGCACAAACCATTTTGTATATACATGTTCTTAATGGTGGCCACAATTTCAGGCTTTTATGTGAACTTACATAGATTATCATGTTTATTACACATGGGTACACATCTTTTATTTTGAGTTGCATGCTCAAATAATTTATCACATGCACCTCAATAGAGGGTTCATTTATTGAGACACTTCTATATCTATAGACAAATTACAAGATATAGGAATAAATATTTAAAGGTTAGAGATCCTCATAAAAGGTCAAAAATACTAAAATGTGGTAGAAGTTAAACAAGGTCAAAACCATATAGTATAGTCATGATTGTTGTATGGTCTTGACCATGGTGGATGTTCTTAGATAGGTGGTCTATCTTTGGAATTTTTTAATTTCTACAGATTCTACTAGCTATTTACAAATTTCTCACATGCTTATAGATATAAATGACACAATTTGTAGCAAGTTGCTACAAGTTTAAGGGTGAATGTACACTTCATTTATTTTTATGATACTTTTTATATTTAGTTACAAAATAGGGTTTGGGGGCGTGTGCCTCCTTCTCCCCTTGATTTTTTTTAAATTCAATATATATTAGGTTTAGTAATGTTTATTACTTCCAGGTCTAATTTTTCAAGATGGTACAAATGGGGCATAAATCCATCTAAAGTTATGTGGTCCATGGGCTTACTAGTAAGAGTCAAAGAAAAATTGAAATATTCATAGACAATTATTTCCTCTTCTCTCATCAAATTCCCAAAAGTGGCAAGTTGCAAAGAAAATTTGAAATTTTCGTAGAGTGCTCTTTCCTCCTCTCTCACTGGATTCTCAAATAGGGAAGGCATCAAAACACATGGGTTGTTTTTAGTTTATATCCTTCCTCTCTACAAAAAATTAAAAAATGGGGTAAACATGGATCCTCTTCTCTACTATCTCCTACGGTACAACATTGGAGATTGATCACCCCCAATCCTCTACATCTCCATAGCAAATTCTAGGTCTCTAAAACATAGAAACAACGAGATCTCCTCCATTTGTAAAATGGACAAGTGTATTCCTTCCATATTTTACATCTCCTTTATGTATTGTTTGTAATGTTCAAAGTTACAATGCGTTATCTATATTTTTTAGTTAAATTTCAATTTCTATTATAGACATTGACTACAACTTTATGTTGTAAGTTTCATTATGGAATGTACCAACACTAAAACATCAAAATCTATTGTTAAGCGAAGATAAAGTATGTCTGTACACTCAAGTATGTTTTTCTTTTTAAGCGTGCAATTTTCAATTTCACGCTTAAAGGGGGGAATGTAGACACTAATATTTAGTAACTTGTTTATGTGCATTGTCAAATGTAACCATGTTCCCTTGCTATGACAAATGCTCACATTCAAAGTCCAATCTCCTCATATATCTAACTCTTCTCCAACTCGTTTATCTTTACAATCTAAGTTTTCATCAATTATGAGAATATTATTTAATCAAAGTTATATTAAATTTTTTTTCTTTGTGACACAACATCCAATTTATATTTTCATCTTTCTGGTTCAAAAATGTATGGAAGGGTCAGGATGTGAGGTCCATACTTTGCAAACTTGTGTAGTCTCACTACTTCACATTCACCAAATTTGATTTCAATTTAAAAATATTATTTGGGTCATTTCATCTTACTAAGGTTTTCCTTAGTAGAATATTTCACGTACAAAAGGCTATATACACAAGTCATTGTCACTTTATAACTCACATAACACTCTTACAAGCTATTATTACATATATCTTTCCAAAAGCACTCAAAGGGTTCCTAAATCTGCCCAAATTAGTTGGACATCATCTAGATTAGTCCTTGATATAAGTTTAAAACAATCAACCATGTCAAAGAGACAAGGTTACTCCATTTCCAAGCATAAAAAGGTCATAAAGCTATGTTTTAGCAAGAGCAAAGTCACTCCAAGCATTGCACAAGGGTTTCAATCAACAAAGGGTTAGATCACATAGTTGAGGCACACCACATCTCAATACTACCATGTTAGGTACATTCTATACTATATAATTAGCTCACTATTTTGGTGTCAAAAAACATGACGGCACCCACAAATGGTTGGTTAGCTATTCACACTTTCACAAGTACCTAGGATAACTACATTAGGTTTGATCTTGTAATAAGGGCATGTATGGAGCACTAAGATTGGTTCAACAACTAGGAATCTTCTTAAAAAGCGTAGTCCATCCTCACACACACACACACACACACACACATGTTTTCCCATTTTGGTTTTTTGATGCTCTGATGAAGGGTTTTGCAAGTTTCTAGGGTTTCCACTTTGTTAGAGGTGATTATAGGTCATACTAAAATTGTACAAGCAAGAGTGACATACAATAAATGCCATTTCTAAAAAAGCAAATCACATAACAAGTTATAAGTCTAAATAGTCAATGGGTGTGAGATTGTATAGTTCCATGTCAAGATATTATAGATCAGGTATGGACCATATAAAATTTGTATGATCATGCCCTTGTTCGGTTTATTGTTCTAGAATTTTTAGTGAAGTATTTACATTTCCATATCAACATATTCCATTATCATACACATTCAAATACTCTTTATTATTCCCTATATAATAAATTATATCTCTCTTCTTATGTATTGGAGCAAGTACTTGTCATTCATCAATCATTTCAAGTATGGATGCATTGTTTTGATTATGTATGATTAATATTAGAAGTTAATTAGATCAAAATAGTCTTCGTCACTGCGGGTTTGAATATTAGCTCTATCCCTCCGCCATTTGACGAGGTCACCCGCATGATGGTTCGATACATCTCCTTGGAGGGGAGATAGGTCACTATGCCCATTAAGCATCTTGTGTTCCTCAATCACTTCCGCAGAAGTTTCACAGTATGTTTCCCACACTATCTTCTTAATTCTCTTGAACACTCCATTTTGGAGTTCCAAAAACATACTCGTGCGGTCCCTCTGCATCAAGGTCTCATCTTCTTACTGCATAAACTTTGTATTCTTAAATATTCCAGCCTTCCTTATTCCCCCATCTTTGTTTCATCTCTCCCCTTCACCGCTGCCGCTACCCCCATCTCTTCTCCTGTTATCCCCATCATCATTGTCACTACCCCTTTACCTTCCTTCTCGACTCCCACCATCATCCCCTCCACCTCTGTTCCCACCCCCATCGCCTCCACTTCAACCAAACCTATTACTAGGTCTTCTAAGAAGCTGAAACTGAATACCCCTATTTTGGGGAACGTTCCTCAGGAATTGGAGGATGCTCATAATTTGCTCCATATTAGCAGTGTTGGCTTACATGAGGCTTTGTACACCGAGAGTTCCACACAAAGGGTGGAAGTCTTAGAAAAAGACATGTTGCTGCTGAAAGATGAAGTTAAAAACTTGGCTAAGCAAAAAGGTAAGAGGAAGGAGGAGGAGGAGGTTGATCTTGACAATAAACAAGTTGAGGATATTTATAAAAAATTGAACTCCCTGGACAACCGTTTAGGGAAATCCAAGACTCGTCATGACCATAATATGGCTATTTTTAGTGCAATCGAAGACTTCATTGAGCAGCATGTCTGCAGCATCTCTGCTCTCAGTGAAATCCCAGCAACTCTTTGGGGCATGGAAAAAGAAAGCAAATAGACCATTCAAAAGCTGGATACTTCTAACTCTACTCACATGACGACATTGGCTTTGTTTACCTCTTGGAAAACTATCAAATCTAGAATCACCAAAGCTACCAAGAAGTAAATGTGGAGCTGCGCTGCTGTTGCTGCCTTCCTTCATGTTTTTTGCTATTTTTTGGCTGCTTTTCTACAGTGTTCAAACTGGTTAGCTATTTTGTGGCAACTTCTCTTTGGTTACCTTTGGTTCTTTTGACTTATCTAGATCTTGATCCTTTTTGTGATGCTTTTCATTCCTATTCTGGCTTTTAGGCCCTCTTTGTATGCAAGGGTATAGTCCCTTTCAAAAAATTATTTACCAATAATAATAATAAAAATAGTCTATTTGTAAATACCTAGATCATTTGAAGTTGTTTTACAATATCATTATAAAATCTAACTAAGGTGTAAACAAGAGTGCAAATGTTCTCGACAGACATGCCATTTTGAATGTGCAAGGCACTTACATTTTAGTTGGATACATGTTGCCTTGCAAAAATAAATATTCACCTAAATTCCATTATGATAACTAGGGTTCCATGATTATAGAAGTTTATTGCAGTGTTATTAGCATATTTTTTGATATTGGATGGTATTGGGGCATCAATTTCATACAAAATGTGGTAGATATTCCAATTGATAGAGGATGAAAATGTTAGATATGTATGGAACCGGTGTATGTTAGTTGACTTATATAGATATTTATATAGATTTACTTTGGAGGTTCACGAAGGTAACATTGAAGAAATCAAATTATTGCACGTATGGGCACATGAGAATATTGTTATAGTGTGGTTGATTAGAGTTCCTAGGGCCAATTGGTCCCACCTAGATATATTTTTGGTATAGTGGGTAATACATAAGAAGTGAGGCATGGACATCACATTGTATCGAGCTATATTATTTAGGTTAACACCTGGTGGCATTGTATAAACACCTTGCATAATATTCTAGGGATAAGAAAATGATTTCGTATAGATTTAGTGAGTACAAAAAATTATGTGGTTAGAGGATTGGTAGCTTGAATTGGGGGAGACTTATTAATGTGAGCATGTGATGTGCCCATTTGGCTTAGTATAGGATATGCCTCCAGCACTGTATCTATGGAGGATATCAACACATATAACTTTGAGAGATGGGATTCGTTCAATACTGACACAAAAAAATCTATTTCCCCCATCATTTGATGAGGCACCTAGACCCCATGGTGGTTGTAGGTGTCATAGATAATGTGAGATGTACCACATCTTATACTCGATGGATGACAAAGAGTTAATGAGTTCCATTGTTTCTTATGATCATAGGCAGACCAGGAGATGAAGCATAAATGCCTCCACCTACGGGAAAAAATGGTTTAGCTAAGGGAGATGTTCGGTAGATGATGTGTTAACCAAGGTCATTGTGCAGTGTAATTATTGTGTGATCTTGGATGTAGTAACTTGTAATGGATGTGATAGATTTGGAAAGTATTAATTGTGGCTTGTCTAGTGTGTGTGTGTGCACACGCACACATACGTACACGTAAGTGATGTGCATTGAAAAAGATTATATATGTCATTATGAGGACATTGACACATCCCCAATGATGTGATAGTTGATGTGATGTTAGAGAAGGTTGACGATGTCAAGAGGGATTTCACATATTTGTGTAACCCAATGGATGTAGTAAGTGCCACATGTATTGTATTATAAAATGAGTATGATTAGAGATGATAATGTTGGTGGATGTGACATGCCTCATCATCACTCAAGGTCTTTTCCACCTAACATAGTGAGTCATCTCACTTAGGTGAGATCATAGTTCATAGGAGTTATATGACATATGGCAGATTCCATCATAGAATATGTCATTATCATATATGTCAGTGGTGGCATAGGAGTTACATTCCCTTTTGGAATCGTAACTCCTCTTTCCCTCATGGAGTGAATAATTGTCTAGGCATGGGAGTTACCCAACACTCCCATATGTATCCTTATTTTGATCTATGAGAATGAGTAGACATGTTTATTTTATGCATGATTTTCCTTGTTGTTTAATTACATTTGTTGATTACTTGGAGATTTCACATCACCATTGGAGTGGAACCTCTTCGATGTGCACAGGATTCCATCTTAATCCTCACAAAATGATCTCACATGGTATCAGAGCCTTGATTAGGTAAATGTGAACTCATTTTTATCTGGTTGATAATTACTTCTAGTTTCATTTTTTTGTTCTTCTTATGCAAGATTTTTAATTGTCTTTGGAATCTTGCTAATTTGTTGGAGTTTATGTTATTTTTCAGGGTTTGTGCATGTGCAATTTTAAGGTGTTTTTCCACAAAATTTAACTAGTTGCAACTTTATTTGGTGGAAAATCATTTTTAGAGGCAATTTATTTTGCTGGTTTGATTAGATTTCTTCATTAAAATTTAAGTTTTTTGGAGTTTTATAGTTCTGGCTCATTGTTTATGCCTATGCTACTTTGTACCCTTGCATGCCTTACTCTTTCACTCTCTTAGCTAGGTTGAGCCCATTCTTAGCTCGACAAGATCCTTGACGAGTTGCTTGGTTGTTCTCCCAACTCAGTAAGTTGGATATCCTCCTACTCAAGTTTGTTTGGTTAGTGAGTCATTTGGTTCCCCTGTTGGCTCGTTTCAAACTATAATCAACTTGTAGCTTCCTTGGCTCAGCTTGGGTGTGGTCGTTGATTTTTTTTAGATCCTTGATCCATTCCCCCACCTTGACCTTTCCTACCCTACTCTTGGGTTTTCCTAACCCAATTCTTGTTCACCTGCATTTGCCTCCGCATTTACTTTTGGTTGTTTGGCCTTCTTTGTTTGTCTTGCTTGGTTTTGCTCATTTATGGGTCGTTATTTGTCTACAAGTTGGTTACTTGGCTCATCAAGCCCTCCTCTCACCTTATCCTACTGGTTCCACTTAACCCTGATCATGCTCAGCCCTTGGTCCCCTATTCCTTAGCTCAACCAGTGACCCTGCTCTTCGCCTTCCCTACCTGCATCCTTGGCTCTATGGCACTGTCGTTTGCCTCAACCATTCAAAGCCTCTCCTGAGTGTTACCTATTCCTCCTCTATGCCAAGTTGAAAATTTCTCAATCATTATCCTGTTTGAACCATCCTGGGTTTCTTGTTGCATGTTCACCCTCCTTGAGCCCCAAACTCTCCACATGGCTCGGTCGAGCCACATCATCCGCTTGACCGCCCCTTAGACCTTTATTCCCTCCCCTTCTTAATTCAAACCTAAGCCCACATTTTTCTAAGCTTTGTAAAATAACTTAAGTTTTTTATTAAAAAAACATAAGGTATTTTATTTATATGCTTTTAATTTAATTAAGGCTTAGTTAATATTTAAAGGGAGGTTAATTAAAAGGTAGCTCATCTAGTTTAAATTAAGAGGTAAGTATTTTTAAATTAGGTTAATTAGGAGTTATTTTAATTAATTATTTTTCATAATTTTTTATACAATTTAATTTTAAATTATTTTAAAATAATTAAATTAATTAGAAAATTTAAATTACGAAAATATAGCGTTATTAGATGTTCCTAGTCGCTAACTTTTTGTGAAGTGTGTAGTGCATTTTGGAGCCTTCATTTGCCATCTAAGAGCTTTTGTTGCATCCTGGAGGTCTTTTCAGCTCATTTTAAGTCATTGTCTGCTTGTAATCACTCATGTTATTTCTTGCAGGCTAGTGAGCGTGACTACCATAGTCTTACTATAATGAAGCTTATTTTGTGGCATGAGCTATTGTTTCTCACACAAGATTTGTTTTTCCTCCATTCTCTTGTTTTAACATCATTTTGTGCTTACTTACAGTGTCAAACTATCGCGATCGTTGAAACTTGATTATGGTCTCCATACTTACACATTATTATGTTAATTACAAGGAAAGTGACCGAGCATTTCATGATGAACATTAAGACCTAATTGTAAGCAATGCACTAAACTATAAAGTACCACAAATCTCTCTCTCTCTCTCTCTCTCTCTCTCTCTCTCTCTCTCTCTCTCTCTCTCTCTCTCTCTCTCTCTCTCTCTCTCTCTCTCTCTCTCTCTCTCTCTCTCTCTCACATAGAAATCAAATATGATAATGAAACTAAGGGGTAAAGGGTTGTTTCACATCATTATGGGAGCTGAGACTAAGCCTTGTGATGAACCCAAAAAATCTAAGTGGCTGAACCGATGTGAAGAAGCCTTAGGTGTTCTTTGTATGTCCATTTCTCCTTACTTGTTTTTCCACATTGAGTGTTCTGTACACCTGATGAAGTATGGAAAACTTTAGACGGTATGCTCAAAAATTAAGATGAGATGAAACCACATGAGTTGGAAAATGAAAAATTAGGATTAAATCCCAGTAACTTTGATAACCTACAACCCTTCTTCTCAAAGTTTGTCCATACTAGATTGCTCTTGAAGGGATGTAAAGTTGAGAAAAATAATGCCTAGTTGATCTTGTTGATTCTTTCTAAGTTAGGTCTCAAATACTCCGTCTTCATTTTGACTTTCCATGCCATGAAAGACACTCTAGGTAGTGCTTAGAAAATTCCCCCATTCGATACTTTTTCATCCTGACTCATTCGAGAATAGGAAAAACTCATCCAAATGGGGACACTCAAATCCAAGTAACATGATCTTGTAGCAAGTACTGGTAATGGAAAGAAACCTGAAAAGAAGAAAGAGAAAAAGGACTAACCAAAGAAGGAAACCAAGACCAACCAAACCCAAACCAAATCTA
Source organism: Taxus chinensis (assembly GCA_019776745.2). NCBI lineage: Eukaryota > Viridiplantae > Streptophyta > Pinopsida > Cupressales > Taxaceae > Taxus > Taxus chinensis. The sequence goes on from CM034147.1 coordinate 676,380,368, forward strand.
ACACTAACACTTATACTTCTGAACCCAAAGTGAAGAAGAAAAGTGTAATTGTTCCTATTGCAAGAAGAAATGGACATGAAGAGAAATAGTGTATGAGAAAATAAATCAATCACCTAACTCATTTACTTGAGAAAAATAATATAGGTGTTCCTGAGTCTATCAAACAAAATGCTTTAAAAATCGAGTCTTCCAAAGCAAAGGAGTCTAAATTTGAGAAGAAGAAAAGAAAGACCCTTGTAGCTAGAGTCACTCCTTCATTGACGTGGATCTTTGATTTCGGTGCCTCAAACCATATAGGCTCTTCACATGTTGAGTTTTCTAACATCGAGTCATGCGGCATGTCCCAAATCACATTGGGTGATGATACTATGGTATCAATTTCTGGTAGTGGATTAGTAGAGATGGATGGTAGAAAATTTATCCAAGTGTTGAGTGTCCCTAATATTTCTACCAATATCCTATTGTTTTACCAAATTGCTCACCTTGATGAAGGAATTGGGGTGGAATTTGGTCTGACTCGGTGATTATACGTGAACTTCACTCTAAATCCATAGTGGTTGAGGGAAAGGAGAATCACCGTTTACACTTGTATACCTTCTCCCACTTTACTTCTGATTCGACATCCACTACGTTACTTATACATGTAGATGAGGTCAGCAAGCTATGACATGAGCATTTTGGCCATCTTAACTATTGTTACCTTGAATAATTGAGCCAAAATGAAATGGTTAACAAGTTACCCCGCATTGAAGTTTCTAAGGGTTTTTGTGAGGGTTGTGCACTCGGGAAGCACCCTAAAGAAATTTTTGGAAAAGGAAAAGCCTAGAGAGCTACTCGTCTTGTAGATCTTGTTCATAGTGACATTTTTGGCCCTTTCCCATATTATTTGTTTACTAGAGCTCTTTATATACCTACCTTCATTAACAAATTTTTGTGTTACACTTGGGTGTATTTTATCAAATAAAACTATGAATTTTTCGAGAAATTTTGAGAATTCAAGCCTCTTGCTGAGAAACAAGTTGAAAGGTCTATCAAGTTTCTTCGAACCCATAATGGAGATGAGTATGTGGGTAATAGGTTTGAAGATTTTTGTACCTATGAAGGGATTTATTTATAGTGTACAGTTACTTACAGCCCTTCACAAAATGGAGTTGCAGAAAGAAAGAATCAAACGCTTAAGGAGATGGGATCTTGTATCATTCACTCTATATCCCTTCATCCACGGTATTGGGCCGAAGCCATGAACTATGCCTATTATATTTAAAATTATGTTCCAAACAAGGTACTAAGAGGGATGACACCCGTTGAAGCTTGGTTTGGATGAAAACCTAATGTCGAGCACTTTCACATCTTTGGATCCAATGTTATGGCCCTTATTTCCAAAAAAACACAAGGACTTGGAACCACAGTCCAGACCTTGTATTTTTGTAGGGTATCCTAATGGCGTGAAGGGCTATATATTATTGAACCATATAACTCGTCAGCTTTATATTGAGAGAAGTATGAAATTTGATTATTCATCTTTGACTTACACTTCTCTACCTGTTCAAGTCCTTCTACTTACTGACACTAACTCTAACTCTTCAGATGATGATTATGTCATAGAGCATCCTCCTCCTCCTCCGCTTGATTCTCTAGGTCCTTATACTCCCCCCTCTTCTCATGTTTTGGATTATTCTAATTCTAATAGTAGTAATGATAAGGAATTTATCCCATCTCACTCGAGTGAAGAATCTATAGATTTTGATCTTGACTCACCTCTTGATCCTCGATGGGTTAGCCAAAATTTGCATGGTACTGGAGAATGGATTGGGGATCCTTTGGCTGAGATACGGACTTGTTCAGAGTTCACTGGACCCCATTCCTTCACCTCCACTTCTAACCCTATATATTTCCAAGAGGCTTGTAGGATTCCTAAGTGGGATTCTATCATGGATGAGGAGTATTCCTCACTCATGAAAAATGATACTTGGGATCTCACCCATTTTCTGAAAGGAAGAAAAATCATTCAGTGTAAATGGGTTTACTGAAAAAAGTATGGTGTTGATGGAGATATCAAAAATTTTAAAGCGTGACTTGTAGCTATCATTTTATCCCAGGTAGTTGGGGTTGATTATTCAAATACCTTTTATCCAGTTGCGAAGATGAATTCAATTTAAGTGACCCTCACCATCACCATTGTAAACAAATGGGAAGTCCACTAGATGGATGTTAAGAGTGCCTTCCTTCATGGGGACCTAGAGAAAGATATCTATATGGAACAACCTCCATCTAATGTCCATGATTCCTCCCTTGTTTGTAAGTTAAAGAAGTCTCTCTACATCCTTAAACAAGCCCATCGGGCTTGGTTATACCAAGATGGACTCCTTTCTAATTACATTAGGGTTTACTCAAAGTTACTCTTACCATAATGTTTACATTCTACGGTAGGATGACTCCATGCTCATCCTTATTATGTATGTTGATGACTTGTTGATTACGAGTAGCTCTTCCTTGATCATTAATTCTGTAAAGATTGTCTTAGCTGAAAAGTTATCGATGATCGACTTGGGTTTGTTTCATTACTTTCTTGGGATACAGATTTCACAATATGACTTGGGAATTATAATTTCATAACATAAGTATGCCCTTGATTTGTTAGCCAGATTTCACATGTCTGATTGTAAGCCTTCTCCTACTCCTTTCCTTTCTGGGGTTAATTTATTTGTTGATTACTTTAATCCCCATAGTTGATGGTACCCTTTATCACCAGTTGGTGGGGAGCTTGATCTACCTAACTCACACTTGGATGGATATTTTTTATGTTGTTGGGATCGTGTTTAGATTTATGCATGAGCCCCATGAGTTGCATTAGAGAGAAACAAAGGGTATCCTTCATTATGTTCATGGAACTCACATTGATGGAATTCATTACTTAGGAGGAACAGAGATTGATCTTATTGGTTTAATCGATTATGATTGGGTCAATGATCTTGATTATCGAAAATATACCTCATGATACATTTTTTTCTCTTAGTTTGGGTCATGTCAATTGGTCGAGTAAGAAGCAGAATGTGATTATGATATATTCTATAGAGGCACAATACAGGGGATCAGTCAATGCTGCCACAAAATTTGTTTGGTTATAAGGGATTTTGATAGAGTTTGGTATTCACTTTCGACAGCCTACGATCATTTACTGTGACAACATGAGTAGCATCTCGATTTGTTGAAATTTGATTCAGCATTAGCGGATGAAGCATATTGAGATCCACATTCACTTCATACGGGAGTTAATTCATGGAAACACCATCGACTTACAGTATTATTAGACTTTTGATCAAGTTATAAACATATTTACCAAGCCCTTCACTGAAGGTGAGGTCTTCTACAACTACCCATCTTCTTTGGGATTTCTAGTACTCTTCTTCTCTTCTTATTTTCTATAAATATTATGGTTTGTACATGGGTACCTTATCATGCCTTTGGTTGTTAGGGCCATTTGACGCATATTTCTTAGTTGTCTAGGTGATTTATCTTACTTTTCTGACTAACCATGACCTCTACCTTAACTTCGATAAAGGGGGTTATTGTTGTATGTGACTTGACTCATCATCACTTGAGGACTTGTCCACCTCACATGGTGAGTCATCTCACATAGGTGAGATCATAGGTCATAGGAGTTATATGATACATGGTAGATTTCTTCATATAATCAGTCATTATCATATGCATCAATGACGTCATTGGAGTTACATTCCCTTTTGGAATTGTAACTCATCTTTCCCTTATGGAGGGAATGATTATCTAGGAATAGGAGTTACACAACACTACCAGATGTACCCTTCTTTTGATCTATGAGAATGAGTAGAATGTTTATTTTATGCATGATTTTCCTTGTTCGGTTATGCTTGTTGATTACTTAGATCTTTCACGTAGCCATTGGATTACAACCTCTTCGATGTGCATAGGGCTTCCATCTTGATCCTCGCAGAATAATATCACATAGAAATTATATCATGGAGGCCCCAATCTCTATTTGGGATAAAGCTTACATAGCACCTAGTGGTGAAATTGATGAGTACGTACTACGTAGGAATAGTATATAAATGTTAGGGTAGATATAAGGGCCCTATATGAGTGTTTTTGGCACTATAGATTACGATCATGCTCTCATGGTCATAGATATGTAAGGGAGGCCTTGATATATTGATCTCCTATTGAAGTTTTGAGCGAGGATGATAGTGACGATGTATGGATATTTTGAGAAGGGAATGGCCCTCATTGTATCGTCATTTTTAAACATAATATACATATATACATGTATGTATGTATGTGTGTATGTATGTGTGTGTGTGTGTGTATTTTTATGGCCTTTTGTTTTAAGCATCTATGATATATTTGTGTTTTGAGTTCTTTATTAATATTAATTCTAGATGTTACATAGATTGTCTTGATGTGATTGACATATGTAGATTTTGATGTAATATATGTGTTGAATATAATATTTACCTTAAAAATGGTTAATAGAATGATGTGAAATTGATTAGATTTGTTAAATATAACAACGAAAGAAGTCCCGACACCAAAAGCACATGGGATCATATCAAATGCGAGGAAACCTATTCTTAAGTAAGAAGGAAGAGTAATCCTCATGTTCCCCTGGTGAGTCAAGAAGGGACATCGTATCAAGGGATGGTAATGATGTCAAGGAGGTAGTTATGATAGACCATGAATCAAGAATAGTCTATCCGAATAACGGATGAGTGGTCACCCTGGATCAAAAAGATGCACTATTGGGAATTACGCATGATATAGTAGTTGATTGTGTAAATGGTTGGTTTAGCACTGTTAAAGGAGACACGTGATTAACCCAAGTATCTTGTATTAAAAATTGTCATTATTTTACAACACATTTGATTTTAGCTTTCTTCAATGGTTGTTATTATTAACCTCATTCTAAGGGACAACTTTGATACAAGTTGAGAATCTAGCTTGCCCAAGGAGGGGCCATCTTAGAATATTACCATCTCTAGGGGATGATGCCACAAAGGAGAGGAAGGAGATCTACTATCATGTCTTGTATCAAAAGAGATAATCCTATCGTCTTCAAACCACTTGAGTTTATGATCACGCACATATCAATCATTATCACAGTGCCCATTAATATGATGGAAGTTATAAAAAGGTTAGCCTTTTTCACTTTCCAACCGATAAGGTTGATAATGCACAATGGAGGGTAACTAAATCAATCAATTATCAAGTAGAGTAAGCAAAATATCATGCAGACAATCAAGATACTTGTCAAAGCACAATGGTTTACACTTAGGAAGAAGATGAACCTTTACAGTAGATATATGTTTAGGAGGAATGTGATAGGAATATATAGACACCAATTTTTGGTATTGTTCCTCCCCTTCACCCCGCATCTGTTCTCTTTCATTAGGCTTGCTCGTTCGAAATCCTTTTCCCTCCTAAATTTAATTAAATTCAATTTCCCACCAAAAAACATATCCAATTAATCAATATTAATTGATTAATTAATCCCTTTTGAATCAACTTATGAATTTAATATTAAAAAATAACCCATTTCATTCCACCCATGAATTTAATAGTCAAAACTAATCCATGTCATTCCACCCATGAATTTAATATTCAAAACTAATCCATGTTATTCCACTGATGAATTTAATATTCAAATTTAATCCATGTCATTCCATCATAAATATTATATTCAAAATATAATCCATGAAAAATCCATTTATGAATTTAAAATTTAAATTTAATCCATATTCAATCCACTGATGAATTTAATAGACAAAAATAATCCATATTCAATCCACTGATGAATTTAATATTCAAAGATAATCCATAGTCAATCCACTTATGAATTTAATATTCAAATATAATCCATATTCAATCCACCTATGAATTTAATATTCAAATCTAATCCCCACTCACCTAATCAGGGTAACTTTTCTAAATCATGATTAACCAAATTAATCTCTTCTTTAGGCTATAAATAAGAGTCTCCCCTCTCTTTCGATCAAGCTAGAAATCATAGAAAAACTTTGGCATTCTTATTCCACCAATATCATCCTAATATCATCCTAATGTCCTTGTGATTCCACCAATGTTATCATAATGTCCTCGTGATTTTCCTAGCCATCCAGTTTCCTTGCATTCTTTTTATTTCTCCTTGTTGATGATCTTCTACAGGGCTCTTAGCATTCTGCCATCTTGGAACCGATTTTTCTTTGGTTGCTATCAACCGTATGGTCTTCTTTTGGGTCATTGATGAACCACTCTAGTTTGTTTGTGTTCTTTTAGCATTTGTATTATCAGTTATCATTTCGGTTACCACTTTAGTTATCATATCAATTAGTATTTTGTTTATCATATCATTGTTTTAGAATTCAGTTACCAGTATATTTCCATCCATCATTGATTATCCTTTTGTTATTATCACATGGTCTGACATCCTTTCTAGGAAGCTCTCGCTTCCCTAAACTAATTTCATCGGGGAGCTCACCATATATCTTAGTAATCCTTTTTCGTGTTTGATTTTTCATTATTTTACAAGTTGAAGGCTCGCAGCAAGGACGGTCATTTCTTGTGAGCCCGTACCATTTTTTCACCATCCACAATCAAGAGGTTCACTAAACCCTCCCATAATTTGAGTTTTTTGGATTTCTTATTGGCTTTCACTAATCGAGAACATGTAGCGGAAATATTGTCAAACATTCTGGCACGCTCAGTGGGACTCCCCACATTCTTTGTTACTATTTTGTATTTTCAAATATTTTATCTTGTATATGATTTCTTTGTTATTATGATTATTTTTAGCATAAAAATATTATTTTTCAACTAACTTGTACATGGTATAAGTTTCATTTGATTCAGTTGTGTTCGCTTTGATTGATTTTATCATAGTAAAAACAAAAGAAATATTATTTGATTGATTAACATTCAGTGTTTGAATCACATTAAATGCTAGTATATTTTTATCAGTTGAAAATAAAATGGTAATCTTCCTCTACCATAACCCTAGAAGCGGTGGCGTGTTGGATGGACTAGTCAGTTGGTCAGTGATTGATGGCAAGTGCTCAAGCTTGGGTGGTTGTGGACCTGTAGGTTTGAGATTCATGTTGAAGAATGGTGGGGAAGCGGGGTTTAATGCCCCCCTACTGCAGATCCTACCCAATTTGAGAGGAAGGAGCTCGTCATTAATCGTTTCCCCTCTCCAAACAATGTCGCTCTTGCCAATGGTGTTGCTTAGCCGCTCAATGGCCATTCAGGGAAGATACAAGTGTTTGTCAACTCTCTCTCTAGCATTACCTTATGTCTCCAAATTCATCAACATTTTAGTGGGATAGATCTGAAATGTATTCTCTCCCATAAACTAGGATTTAAGCTAAGCTTTTTTGGCCTCTCTTTTACGGGCAAGATGTTTTTGGATGACTCCCCTCTTATCTCATATGGGATAACCCAAGATTCCACAATTTATATGACAGTATTTTTAAAGGGAGGTGTCATAGCTCGTAACATTGCTACATTTAAGGAGGCTTTGTTTAAGAATGTTGCATTCACCTTTTTTGTCTCTAATCCTCCCCCCAGCTTGTCTTGTAAAGTAAGCTGCAGACTCCCCTTCTTTGGAAATTACAAGTGCAGAATCTTTAACTCTCAAAAATAATATGGAAAAAAATGCCCCTCATCTGTAGATTTAATGGTGTTTGGCCTTTAACCAATGCACTTATCTAATGGGTAAACTCTAATTGGTCTAAAAATTGTGACCTTTTCTTTTATGCCAGAGGCTTCTTCATCATTTTGTTCTTTTCTCAGGAGGATTATAAGAGAGTCTTGAATGAGGGCCCATGGTTTTGGGGTTCGGCGGGCTTGTTTATTACCCCTTGGTTCCCTCATTTTGACCTGTGTTCCTATTCCATCTCATGAGTTACTATTTGGGTGAGGTTACCCAATCTTCCTCTCAATTTTTACCTTGTTGTGGAGGAGATCAGAAATTCTTTAGGGAAATTTATAAAATAGGATGTCTCAAGATTTCATAGTGGGCTTTTTACTTTTTTCAAAATATACATTGAATTTGACCTTAGTAAAGGACTTCTATATAAGATGACCCTCAAGATGGGTGATGTGTCCTATGCTCAGCCTCTTGACTATGAAAATATGTATTTTAGATGTAAAAATTATAGGACATCGGGCCATCTTCAGTTTTCCTACACTCATAAGAAATCTCATCCTGCCAAGAAAAATCCTTCCAAGCATTGGGTCCCCCCTGACCTTGAGGAGGACTCAGATTCTTATGCGAATGTCCAAGAAGCTAAGGGTGCAGATCCACTAGTGGAGGCTCAACCCACAACAGTAGTTGAGAGTGTTGCGGTGGGTCAGCAATTAGTGCATACCCATTCAATGGAGAGATCCAACCCGAGAATCAAGAGACCTCACGAATCTAATCATTCTGATTCAGATCAAGAAGGGCCCTTCTCTCCGAGTCATGAATCACAGACTGCCACCCCTCCAATTTTGGCCATAACTAATGTGTTGGGATCAAAGGAATAATTTTCAGAAAATTGGTAGTTTGTGCACTCAATGAAGGGAAAGAAGGGTAAGCTTTGATTTCATATCCTCTTTTCCCTCCTTTTCCTTCTTCTACTTCTCTTGTGGTAACCATTTGGTGGTCTCCACTTCATATTTTGGAAGCTTTTTTTGGACTCCATCTTCTCTACTCCTCTTTCTTGTCCCTTCTTGTTGTCTTTGATCATAGCTAAGGGTGTTCTTCCTTCTTTTCTTCTCATTTCTCTTTGCTTCTGACTCTGATGCTTCAGCAACTTCCTATCTTCTTGCTAGTGGTTTCTTATTTTTCCTTGTGTTGTGCGGGAGTGCTCTTCTTCCTTTTATCTTCCCCCTTCTTCTTTGTACAAGGTTGCGGGCCCTTTAAAAACCATCACTTTTACCCTAATCCAAAATATATATTAACATTCGGTGTTCATTGTTTTCGTCATTTTCTATGGTTGCAGAAATAACCTGTTGCAGTGACTCGGATTGCTAAAGCCCGGCTCGACTTGTGTATTCAAAATTTGTCATTCTTGTGAATTTCATAGACTACTTGAAATTCCATTGACCCTTGCTCTACTAAACCATCCACAGACTTGCATTTGTTAACCCTGCAAGAAATAATTTACAAATCCAAACTCGGTCGCAGGTATATAGACCAAACTGCTTTACACCAGAATAAGATACTTCTTGATTCACTTTACATTGAAATTTTTTATATTTTCCATTTGTAAAGCATACGGCACGCTCTCCCCACTCATCCTAAATCACATCCCACGTTGGTCAAATATCCTCTGAGTTTCTCTCTGGCCCGGCCCTCCACACTGATACATCCCTCATCTCTCACGCACCACATAATCCAACCACCAATGTGTCAATCAAGTTACTTCTCTAAGTTGTTTTAATTTGTAAATGTATCGGTTAAGACGTTTGTATTTGTTTTCACCTTGTTATCTTGTTATTCTGTATTTTGTATTTTGTTTAGACTTGCAAAAAAAAAAACAAAACAAAAAAATCTTGCCTCTCATTTCAAGTTGGCTCTTCCACCACAGTTTTAAAATAATTAAAATTATATTTCGGTTTTGATTAGCATTTTAATTTAACAGGTTTTTTTTGTTTTTGGTTGGCTCTGCTGCCAAAATATTAGTTAAATTCTAATTCTATTTTGGTTAGCATTTTTTTTAAAGTGTTCTTGTTGTTTTTGGTCGGCTTTACCGCCACATTTTTTAAATAAATAATTAATCAATAAAAAAATTGTGTATTTTTAGCATATATTCTTTATTTCATCTCCATGGATCCTCAAATTTCTCTGCAACACCTATAATTCTAGTCCACACAATTTCTTCCTTGGTACCTCCTGACCCCATTGTCGTACTCATCAATCTAAAATTATTATTTTCCCTTTTTTTAGGGGTTAGCGATAACTTCCTTATTTTCCATCACCCAAATCCAAAATTTTCACACAATTTTCCCTTCAAAAAAATTATCCTTTGACTCTCTACATTTATTTTCCCCGTTTCACCATTTAGATCCCAAAATTTCCCTTCCTCTTCACCTTAGTCCTCTAGAGATCCTCCAAAGACCGGGTAATTGTGCTTTTTTCACCCTTCATTCTGACCCAAATCCCAAATCACCATTACTGAACGTGTGTTAGAGCACATATCCCTATCCATTGCAAGAAAAAAAAATTGGTCTTGACCAGTGTTGATATCTTGTGTTACCTAATCATTTCATTGTAATTAGCTCATCTTGTTGTGCAAATGTGCAACAGGGAAACTGACAATTTCCAAGCACAATTATACCCCTATGCCAAAAATTTCATGTTCTCTCATTCCCATGCACACCAAGTCCACCCATTTGTTCTAGTGACCCCCTGGCCAATGTTATCTCATCCCCCTAGGTGATTTAGGAAAGTCAAATCAGTCCCCTAGATGATTTTAGGAGTTCATTAAAAATGTAAATTTCAGACAGTCACGGGAAGGGCTATCGCTGGCCTTCCCAGGAATGGATCAACCCTCGTGGAGCGGAACAGAAGGGCCAAATTCAACATAGAGTTGAATTGAATACCTTATAACATCATGGAAATTATTTCAGAAGGTTTGGGGAAGTTTTGAAAGACTTGGAGTAGTCTGGATAAAAAACATGGTTCACAAGCCTAGGCAATACACAAGCCTAAAATAGTTGTTGAGCTTCAGAAGAATATTATGGGAGCTCCAGATGGAGTTAGGAGTAAAAAAACATATCTAGAAAAATTATTCCAATCCCTAAAATATCATGGAATCATATTTTTCACAACACCTTGGCGCATAGGGTTTGCAAGCATTTTATCTTAGGCACAAGTAGAGTACCAAATCAAAAATCCATTTTTTCAGGGATCAGATGGAAGACTCAAGACATAAAAACCCCACCATTGGATTAAAAATTAAATTTCCAATTATGATCATATAAAATTTCACCAATAAATTCCACTAAGAGCTCAAGTTATCATCATTCCAAGTTACCCTCTTGGAGACAGTTCGGGAGTTAGTCAATTTTTTGGAGGACATGTGTCAGTACCAGGAGCCTGGCAAAGATTTTATGTCCCCAATGTCCCTGATGTCAGGTACATAAACCTTGGAAAAATGCACCCAGCCCCCATGTGACCTCTGGGACCCTCATGTGGCCTTCAGATTTGATAGTTCAACCCCTAAGTGCATTTTTGGAGCTCAAATTTCCTACCATCAGATCGAGCACACGTGTCGTCCTCTTGCTCACCATGGAATTTGATGTCACTCATGACCCTAAGGTTAGGGACATCAAGGAAAAAAAATTCACCCAAATCCAACTCCAAAATTTGAAAAAAATTCTAACGGTTTGGTTTTCTTGTTGCTTCTAACTGCTTCTCCATTACCAAAAGAAAGTTGTAGAGAACACCAGCCCACCTCTCCACCATTGCCAAAGCTCAAACCAATTTCACCACAGTAATAAAATCCTCAGCCCCATGGTGATACACAAGTCTCATAAGAATAATTCATCGACATAAGAAGAATAAATGAAGAACAAAGAAGAAGAACAATGGAAATCCCCATTGCCATAAAACAAAGATTTGAAGATATCTTGCAAACCAGTGCACGGATTGACAAACTGTTTATTGTTGAGTTCTTCTCTCTTGAAGGAAATTAAAAAATCATATTCAAACCTCTAATTTTTAGCAAGGAATTATCACATTGAATAAATTTCACTTCCAGCTCCACAAAGAACAAAGTTCAATTTCCTATGAAACCGGTCGTCGGATTGAAGTAAAATTTCACGTGAACCACCAAAAGCAAAAACCTATTGCAATAGAATTTATTTTGTCATGAATGGAGACAAAAACTAGACCTTGAAATTTCAAGATCCATTAATTGCTGCCATGACACAGTAATGGAAAAAATCAGTGAGCTACTTCTCTGCTTCTTATGGTTCCAGTGGGTGAAATCGCCCTAAAATTGGAGGAAATGATCGTCGAAAAATCTAGCTTCCCGTGAACTAGTTCTTGTGCCATGAAACCCCTATTTTATAGGGATATGGAGGAATGATTTTTCATCAGAGTTATTCCCTGTCATATGAAGAACATCTACAAAAAAGGCAGTGAGCTATCTCTTCAATTCTCAAAGTTCCAATGGGCGAAATCGCGCGAAAATTGGAGGGGAATGATCATTGAAAATCCTAGTTTCAGGTGAACTAGTTTTCGCGCCATGAATTCCATATTTTTTAGGGATATGGAGGGCTATGTTTTTTATCAGCATTCTTCCCTCTTCGAAAAAAAATTCAAATTCCTGAAGATCCAGTGGGAAAAATCATCCAAAATTCATAGGGAAGGGCCTCCAAAAAATCTAGTTTCTCTCAAACTAGTTTTTACACGATGAAGTTTCCAGTTTCTCAAGATATGAAGGACTGAATTTTTATTAGTATTCTACCCTGGTAGGTCCGTACCCAAAGCTCTTACCAGACATAAATTTTCATTTGTCATTTCTGAGCTTTCTGGAAAGCGAATCATGATGAAAATTGGAGCACGAGCTCATGATGAAAAACCGAATCCAAAATAGTTGTTCCCCTTGCAAGCAAAGGTCATTTTCACCATTTATAAAAAATAGATGTTATACTTCCTCACATGCTATAAATGGTGATCCCCACTAAATTGCAAGTTCATTCACTTAGGACAATCAGAAAAGGGGTAAAATGGAAATTAAGAAAGAAAATGACTTTTTTTCCCAAAATAGCAGGTCCTCAAATAGCAACCTACTAAAAATAGAAATGTACTCAAAATAGAAATATCTCGGGAATAGAGGAGGTTGGAACATGGTAGAAACTTTAGAAGGTGAAATGGGAGCAAGAGAGGTGATACGTCTTAGAATAATAGACCATGGGCTCATATTCTAAAAATAGTAAGTTTCCCTCAAAGAGTAGTTTTGGCACAATGGAACGTACAAGGATAATCATTCTGGGGGACATTTTTGTTCGAGATCATCCTAGGCATTTTTCACAGGGTATTGGAGATCCATCTTAGTTCATTCAACTTAGTGAGCATTCGTGAGCTAATTTGAAGGAGTTTCTCAGTGTGTAAGGAGTTCGAAGATTTAGAGTTTCACTGCATTTGGAGCTTTCCATCAACAAGGATCAACGGACTTCATCAGGAATGCCATCTCCTCTTCTTCTTCTCTCTCTCTTTCTCTCTCCTTTGCCCCCAAATTTCTCTCACTTTCCAATATTATAATTTCATGTCGGGGTTGTACTTTTTCACATGTCCTAATGTAATAAGTCACCTTTATGTTATAAAAAGGGACTTAATATTCTCCTAGGAAGTTGAAAAGTTTTAAGTTACATAAGGACATATGAAAAGCCATTGGGGAGTAGATGATAAGTCACCTCTCATTGTATAAATTGTAAATCCATTCCCATTTCAAAGGGTTGGTCATTAATTTTGTAAGCTCAAGAGTGCATTCTACCTTGAGAGAATAAAGGAGATAGCCAAATTCTTCATTTCCCCCATTCTCTATTTTTCCTCTATTCCCACACTATGTACAACTTGGTTTAAGCAATCAATACAAGAAGGAGTTTCTAGCTTTCTTTTATTAAGCGATTTCTTGATACTTTGTGATCATAAATTCCATTTGGTCTTGTTGTTATGTGTAGAGTTGTTTACTCCTAATTTTAATGCATGTGATAAAACTTCTAATTGATGTATGTAGGAATCTGATTTTCTACCTACAACATTAGTTCTTCTATCTAATTTCTCACTCCTCTTTCCCTCTCTATAGAAAAATTCCTCTCTTGCAGGTATCTGAAAGCTTTGCCGCAGGGTCAGTGGAGTGTCCCTATTGGATCCCCGATTGAAAGGCCACCACAGAAATCCAACTTTTCATGTGCATGCATATACGGCAACTGCACCGGTTAAGTAGAGGGACTTAGATTCCCATAGCGTTGGCAAGAAATCCACAAGTTTTTCCACCTGATAAATTTTCTCGCCAACAGCTTATTAATCACTTTATTTTATTAGATATCACTTCATTTTCAGTAATCGTGAATAATTATTAGATTTATCTTCATTTTTAAATAATTTTTCCGACTGTGTCTGTGTATGCTCTTCTCTTCTGCTTTCAGACGATATTGAGAATCAAAAACAACCACGATCGTTTACTATCAATTTGTCTAATCTTCTATCTACATGGTAAACTACTAATCTTTTTTGTGTAGGATCCTTATACAAATATTAGTCTACATTGTTTGCTTGCTCGCATTGGGAGTTACTTGGATTTGTCTTTTTCATGTGCGTGTTTTCTTCTAAAGTCAGAAAGATGGGAAAAGCATTCTCTAGGTATTCTTATTTTTATCTTAGTTTCTTCTTCTTGCATCGTATTTCCCTTCCTTGTGTGCTTGTTCTCATTGAACTCCCACATTTGGTCTTGGGCTTAAAAAGAACCTCTTGCATCCTTGTTTAATAGTCTAGTATAGGTAGGGGCTTAATTGGTTGCATTTCACATCTCATCATACACAACCAAACTAACACATCAATTTACACATCTAGGCATTTCCTACAAGGTGGAACTAATTGAGATTTCATCACCAAGTAGGGAAGTCACTACGGTGTTCTGACCACATTAGAATTTTTGCACAAACTTGGACCTCGTGTACCTTCAGGTATATTGAGGACTCCACAGCCATAACGTCCTATAACCAAACTTAGATTGATCATTTCCTAGGTCCTTTCTAATCCTTTTTATTTCATTCTCACATCTTTTTCTAAGTAATCAAGATTAAAATAAACTGTGTTACATGTGTTTCCTATTGTAGTAACTAATAAACATAGTTTTATCTTTGTTTGTTTCATGAGTGCTTTCACTCGATCTAAATCTAAGCAAATGGAACAAAACATGTCAAACAATTTCCCAATCCCCACTACTATCCAACCAACCTATGAACTTTCCATTCTCACTTCTAATCCTTTAGTCGTTTTGACCATGGTTACCCAACCTATCATCACCCTTCCCCCTCTCCAAGAGGTTCAACTGTTTCAATCCAATCCTCATGATAGTAGCAATCCTTTTCTTTACCACACTTCCATTCTATCTCGAGCAGTCACGCCTCCTTCGGCCTCATCCATTGATACTTTTGGGTCTCCCTACATCCCTCGTGGTTTGTTGGAATTTCAGGAGCTCCCTGACATGATTTCAATTTCCCTTCATGACTACCCTCTTCGCAAGACCAATAATGTCCTCATTGATGGATTTCCTTTGCAACAATTTTAAGCCTATCATTCTGATCTGGAGTCCTCCAAAGTGCTTATCTCTCAACTCGTTGTGATCTTGCCAAGAGCCATGAATGAACTTGACAAAGCCCAACACGGATTTCACCCCAATCAGCCATCTTTTTCTAATCCCACCAACTATCAAACTACATAATTGGTGGTTCATATTCCACCCGACTTACCTCTCATTAATAATACTATCCCTTCTTCCATTCCCATCACTTCAATTTCAATTGTAATCACTTATCTTCCCATTCAACCATCTCAGGAGTTATCCTTACTTCCTCCCATATCTGAATAATATCATTTTTCCACCTCGCATGTTCATGCTAACATGGTCATCTCATAACCCCTTCTCTTTGAATCTACATAGAATCATGGCCCACATCCTCAAATATCTCACCATCATATCCCCATCCAATCAACTCAAACTTCCCAACCACCCATTATTTATATCCATACCAATCCCATAAACAATCAATCACATGCATCCCCCTTGCAACAACCCACTCAATCCAGCCAATCACATCACGTTCCCATCTCTCAACACCAAGTTGTGTCTTAACCCATATGATTACAACCTTTTACTTACGTTCCATCTCATCAACCACCTCCATTAACCCCAATATATCCTCAAAATTATCAAGCATATCAACAAACCCATCCAACAACTTCATAAACATCTCACATTCCCACTTTTCAACCATCTAGTGATCCCTTACAAGTTCTATCGAGTAGGATGGCCAATCTTGAGGCCACAACTTTGGGATACAAAAATGCATTCTCATATGATCAAATTTGCAATGAACCCATCAACCCATATGACCCAGTCAATCCCTATCCTCCTGATTGGGAGATGCCTAAATTTTCCAAGTTCAATAGTAAAGAGGATCCACAACAACACCTTCATGCATTTAGACACGCATGTTATCTTATTACTCATAAACAAGACCTCATGTTACGCATGTTTCCCATGTCTTTGGCTGAACCAGCCCTAAATTGGTATAACAACATCCCACAACATTTTCTATTCACATTCACCCAACTCATGCAATTATTCCTTGAGAACTTTTCAATAAACATTGCGCATAAAATCACCATCACTGACCTCTATGCAATTCGACAATATGATGACAAATCTATTGTTGACTTTGTTACACGATGGCATGGAATCATCAATCAAATCTCATTTTTCCCCTTCAACAAATTGAGCTTATTGAACTATTTTCATGGTATTGTGCGAAGCACATCTCTTCAACTCTTCAAATTCAATCTTTTCAGTCCTTTGAGGAAGCCTTCACCATGGCTTGCAAATTATAACTCCACGCCCTTGATCAGAGCCATGTAAAACTTAGATCCAACAAACCCAATATTGAGTTCACCAAATCCTTCTCCTCTTCTTCTTCTCACGATGATAAATCCAAGAATGTGGCAAATGTTGTTGTTGTCAAATCTTCTCCTTCTTCTTCCTCCTAAGTCGAGCCTTTACAAAGAGCTCCTCACCCTACCTCAAATTATACCCCGCTCAGGGAGTCCTATAGTTCCATATTTGATAAAATTATGGCTTCCAATCTCATCAAATTACCTCCTATTCGGCCTTTAGATGAATCATGGGCCAAGAATGCCCGATATCATGAGGATGCTTATTGCAAACATCACCAAGTCCATGAGCACAACATTAAGAAGTGTCATACCTTTAAGGACCTTGTTCAATGGATTATCAATCAAGGGGGCCTTCAAGTGGAAAATCCTAATGAACATCCTAATTAACCACTTGGTGCCTTTAAAAAACCTTTTCCTAACCATCCACCAAATAATCAAACTCAACCTTCTACATCCTAAGCACCTAATGCACACATGACTAACAATGTAGACCAAATTTTGACATCAACATCCACAACTCCATCATCTATGAAACTTACATCTATTTTAGATCCCTCTCCAACTATCACATCTCCATTGACATCAACCATGATCAAGACCTCTTCAAACTTGATTACACCCACTTCATCATCCTTGTCATCTATAACTTCATCCCTTGAGCCCCTTTCTTCACCAACCACATCCTCTGACAAAATCACACATACATCTACATCTCAATTTACAAATATAACTATCGTATCCCTTGAAAAAATTATGACACAACCGCCCCTACCTAAGACAACCACAAATGATATTCATGCGCCATCTACAAAACCAATCATCTCTACACCAACAGTTGAAATTACACCTATGACTACCCCATCACATACTCCCATAATCAATATCAGTATAAGTGACACTTTTTTTACATCAACAACACCCACAATACCTACATCCATTCATTCTAAATCCACATAATCAATCTCTCCTTTAGACGTTGTTAAACGCATCATGCAGAAACCTCTTCTACCATCAATATTACAAACATCACTACCAAAACCAGTCACCACAGATCCTCCAACTAAAGATGCCACTGCTTCCACCAAGGGTAAATCTCCACAAGTGTAAAATAACAACCTTGGTGTCTTTATTTAGAGATCTCTTTTACATTCGTATAAAAATTTGGAACTTCCTTCCCTTAAGACCGATAACCTTAAGACTATATCATCAACATCATCCTTAGGAACATTTTCTTCTATCTTGGGGCCACCCCCTTCATCCAGAATTTGCATCACTAGTAAGACAACCCAACAATGCCCTTCTTCCAAGACAAATCCTCCTCCAAAACCATCTATTACTTCCATTCCCAAAATCAAATCTAAGTCACCCACATAATCAACCAAGACTAAAAATCAAACAAAACCATCCTCATCCTCCTCAAAATCTAAGACAAAATTAAAATCTCCCATTAAACCACCTCAAGCCAAACAATCATTACCCCCTTCATCTCTAGACACATCATCACCTATTTCCTTGGGGTATTGTACTACAATGTTTTACCAATTTCTCCAAGCCTCGGCAATCACTTTGCCACCAATCAAATTATTCAAACCGAACACACCATGACCTTAATGGTTTGATTCGAACCTTGTTTGTGCATACCATCGTGCATTAGGGATTGACATTGAACATTACAGGGCCCTTCAAACTATCATCAATCATTTCTTTGACCAAGATAATCTTCTTGAGGAGGGACCAACCACTCCATCATCAACTTCTTCATCCACTAAAACATATAAGTCACCTCATTCATCACAGACTTTTGTCACCATCCCACCACCAAAAGAAGATCCCTCTAAGGATGGTCCCCCTTATTCATCAATGTTGTTCAGATAACTACTCGTTCAGGTCAGCATTACTCTAAACCAACCTCCCAATAAAAATCACGGACCTTTGTTGTTATCCCTCCACCTAAGGAGCTTACCTCATCCACATCCCCATCAAAACCTAAGGTTGTGGTTGTCACTATTTCTAGTGAGCCCACTTCATCTTCATCCCCATCATCATCAAGACCTAAGGTTTCCATATTAGCTTCCCCTTATCCTATTAAACAAACCATTATCAAATAACTCAATCAGTCCCCGGTTACTATGTCACTTTATGAGCTTATCCAAATCTCTTTACACCATAGACATGCACTCATTGAAGCCTTGAAATGTATCCCAACATCTAATGATGAGACTCATCCCTTTTTTATCTCTCATGGGAGCACTCATGGCTTCTACTTCCATCTTCTTTGGTAATACTAAGATCCCACACATCCCACCTGAGGACCATGAACTTCCCCTTTTCATCATGGTTAGAATCAATGACACCTTCATCCGACGATCCATGATTGACAATGGGGAAAGTATCAACATTATTCCATCACATACCTTTGATCAACTCAAGATTCCTAAATCCACCGTTGCCCAAACACCTACAATCCATCACGCATTCAATGATGTTATCACCCTAGCCATGGGGACAATTATCCTTCCTATCCATGTTGGTGAGAATCTCCTCCATGAAGTCTTCTATATCATAGAAGGGGAGTTTTAATACAATTTTTTTGCTTGGACACCCTTGGATTCATGCAATGCAATGCATCCTATCTACCCTTCACTATTGTATAAAATATGAGCATGAGGGAAGGATTCTAACTCTCCTCGCAAACACCCCACCATTCAAAGTATGTAGTATGACTTATCGACCAAATGATGGGCTTATCCCTAAATCAAACCCTTTTTCTAGAGTATCTACCAATTCTATTGTTCCTGTGTCTAAGTTACCCCACGATGGATCTGCCAATGATGTGAAGCAACACCTTGCCTTAGGGGAGTAATAAATCCTTGCCCTTAATTCCCCTTCCTCCCATCCACCACCTCGGTCATCCAGATAAGGCCCCTGTGTATCAATCCAATGTTGGGGACATCATCTCATTTGGACCCTCTTTTCTCAAAACCAACCTAGTTTACGGCAGCCTCGATCAACCTTCTTCTCATGTCGAAGATCACCCTCACACCAAACCATATACCAGTAGTTTAGGTTTCCTTGGAAAACCATCCTTTGCCTACACATACCTTCACCCATTGTGCATGGAAGGGGTTTGGTATGGGGCATTATGAACAAGGTCCCCACTACCATGTCTTCAAAAAAAACCTGCGAACCATATAAAAAATCTAGCTTGGGATACAAAGATCCCTCCATCCCCCCTTCGGGTACTTCTGCATCCTCTCCCATCGACATTTATTCGCCTCCCTTATTTCCATCTGAC
Source organism: Taxus chinensis (assembly GCA_019776745.2). NCBI lineage: Eukaryota > Viridiplantae > Streptophyta > Pinopsida > Cupressales > Taxaceae > Taxus > Taxus chinensis. The sequence continues at coordinate 676,400,362 of CM034147.1, forward strand.
TATCTCATAGATCCAGATGATACCGTATCCATTCCCCCTAGATTTTTTTTTAGTCTCCACTATTTCCCTTGGACTGATCACTTATCAAGTTGGAAATGAGACTCGATAATTTCCTCTTAAGCATTTAAAGATGATAGTGGAAGATTCCCCTACCATTAACATTCTTCAGTGTAGTAATGATAAATCCCTTATTTTCTTACATGGGGGGTCGAGGATTCTCATATCCAAAATTCCCCTTGCCCCTAACACTTCTACTCTCCTAAATGATTCCACTATCGAAATTAATATCGGACTCCTCAAAAGCCCTGTTGGACCCGTAAGAGATGCTAAGTATAAGGGGCGCAAAGGGTTTTGACTCGTAAGAGTTGGGCGCAAAGGCACGCGTGAAATTGGAACATAGTGCACACAAAGGCTTGCGCCCAAGCCTAATACATTCGAGACTTAGCCACATTTTGGTAGAACTGGGAGATGAACGGTTGGAGTAGTGACCAAGCAAGGTTTTAGAGGTAAGGATAGAACATGAAGACTTGCAGTTTAAGAAAAGTATATTTTGGGATAGATCTCATGCGAAGAAAGTTAAGATGTCATGCAGAGTTTTGGTTATTAATAGGATTAGATCTATAGTTTATATTAGAAGATAATATATTATTAGCAAGCTTGTATGCTCTTGTAGTTGATTTGTAACACACGCATGGCAATTTCTAGCATGTGGGGATATTTTTGGAGGATGCATGAGTAGTGAAGTGAAACTCCCCACTACTTATATATATATGTATTGCTTTGCATGGTTTAGGGGATCTTGATCCACATTCTGTTAGTGTTATATTGTTGATTTATGAGTGTGTGTACCTATGATGATACACTTATGTATGTATTTGGCTTATGTGTTTTATGGTGATTAATACAATGGATCTATGTGCTTGGATATTGGTTTTATTGATATTACTATGGATGGATCTTGTATGGTGAATCTAATCTTGAGTTCTTGTATGATTCTTTATATGGTATGATCAAGATCTAGATCTGTTTATGGTTTATCCTTGTATGTTTGTTATGGATCGTGATTATATGTGTGTTTATCATGCTAACTCCTTGACAAAGTTGCCATAAAAGAGGGACTTGGTACCCTTGCATGCTTCGGGGTGAGCACTCTAACTTACTTGGGTGATGTGCCAGTGCGCTTTGGGTTGTTTGGTAAAATAAAAGACTACATTTTGGTTCCGTTGTTGGGACCTCTTTTCAATATATTTGTAAGGATGTTGCATGATGAAGATGTATCGGTTGACTTTGGCTAACATTGAGGATTGAGTAGAAAATTTAGAGGAAGATTTTGCTCACAGATTTAACATTTAGGACTTGAAATTTGATGCACGTGTGTGGGTTGAATAGAATATGTATCATGAGCTCTATGGGACATTCTTTTCCTATTTCCCTATAGAGTTGTACGAATGGTTGGTAGCATACGCATCAAAGAGAAATTTGAGGTATAGAGCACTTGTCTTGAATGTAGGAATAATTACTAGAATTTGCATGATGTCAATCTGACTTGGACACGTGTTGTAGATCATTAGTGGAGTGGTGTTTTATAGAGTTACACCTTAGAGTACGTTGTTTCTACTTATTCTTGTCCAGAGGTTGTTGAGTTTCAATTCTTACACAAACCTAGAGGATCTTATTTACACGTTATCCCTTTAGCGATTAAGATCTTGATTGTGACTCTAGATTTAGAAGAGCATCCTATGGCTAGCTAAACCCCACCACGCGTGAGGGCAGGAGCAGAAGTGGTGAAAGATGGAAGACCCGGTAGAAGAGAGACAGAGAGAAGAAAGGTAGCTTAAGTTTAATGAGGTGCGTGAGAGGGACTTGGTGAAGTAGCGTGATGTTTTGGAATGAATGGTGTTGAGAAGAGAGATGGCTCATGAAGGATTTGGAGCTCACTTACAAGATGTAAGGAGATGGATAATCTGGTGCTCCCCCATTTGGGTAAGCATGATAGAGAACCCTCTTCGGCCTCAAATGAGAGCACACCAATTGAAACTATAAGGACCACGAGCATGCATTTGATCCCTCATGGTGACCTAGCCCTTGCGCTTGGTTTTCTAGTTTCTGTGACAATCATTGATAAGCAAGCTAGTGTGGGTGGTAGAGTAGTGACAAATAGATTTCATTTTCCATTAAGTTCAGGAGTTAATTAGATAGCACATTCATCTATGGTGGCGCGTACATGTCGTCCTGTGTTATTTGGGGGTCTGGTTGGAGGTATATTTTTGCGCATCATCAACATAGAACGTGGGTGCACAAAACATTGGTATTACGTTCTGGGAGTAGTACAACTTTCAAAGACCGTAGGGGAAGTTTAATTTAGTACAACTGTTGGAACACAAGGAAACACATCCTCTGGTCATAGGTGCTCCACGTTACGTGGAAGGAGGATCAAGTGGTTAAGGATCTAGTGGATCTAGATGGATCTAGAGGAGGAGGGAACACAGGAGGTAATACAGGTTCTAGATCTGGTGGGCATGATCCTACACCAACCCCAACAAGTTTATTTTGAGATGTCCCTTGTCCTACTAGAGTATAGAGGAATTGAATATGTAGCTAAGCACGTGCATATGTGTGAGATACTATGGCGTGCTAAGGGGATTACAACTCCTAGAGTGTAAGGAAAGTCAGTTTTCTACTACTTTACAAGGGCACACACATAGTTGGTACAAGAAGTATGATCCATGAACCAGACTTGTGTAGATTATATTGCGTTTGCGTGATGCTTTCTTAGCAGAGTTCCATATACTTGAGTTTGAATAGAAAAGCATCAGCGTGTTGAAGGACATCAAGCAGGGCATGGCTGAGAGTGTTAGGGAGTATGATGCTTGATTCAAAACTTTGTTATCAAAGTATTTGTCCTATGATATTCACCTCGAGTCAACATGCTCAATGGTTCATTGGAGGTTTGATCACTCCTTTCAGAAGGGAACTCTCACACAAGACTTTATCCCAGATTTGTGCGAAAGTGTTTGAGACATAAGCCTCTAAAGAAAACACTGAGGCAGTTGGGAGTGTAGTGTCTACATGGTAGTTAGCCTTTGGTTGTATTGATTTGGTTTAAGTCACAATTAAGCTTGACCTATGGTACAAACGGGGATTTTAGAAAGTAACAATGTTCTTTTGGGTGTTTTCATGCACACCGTGTAAAATTTAAAGGGTTGAGATCTTCTTTTCTTGTAAAGTGGTACTTTGATCACATGTAAAAAAAAATATGTGAATTGCTCAGAAGAGATGGCAGGAGTAAGAAGGATTTTTGTAATCGTGCTACAAGATACCAAAATAAAAGGTCACTATCGCGCTCAAAATGTTGCAAGATTAAGTACGATATATAGAATCAACTTAGTCATGGTTTAAGAGCCATCAGAGGGATTCACGTGACTCTAACGGTGCTGATCTAAAGGTTCTAAAATCAAATTAGAGATGCTAATGAAAGCGCCCCTTATCTCTATGTTCACCTCAGTGATGTCAGTATCTGGAGGACATAAATACATCCTATATAAAGAAGTAGAGACATTCTTTGGGGGTGTCAAAGAGATGAGCGATGGGAATGCTGGTACTTGAGATAATGATATGGCCATGGTCTTTAGTTAAACCCTAATCGTGTTGCGATCGTTTGACAAGTCCAAGGCCCATCTCGTAAGTGGGCTCGTATTGTGTGAGCTGTCTAACATGAAGACTTATAGCTTCATTAGGTGTGTCCCAAAATGCTTTGGTTGCCTCCCTTATATGATGAGTTGTTGCAAAGATGTCCAAATAGATGGTAGAAAGGGCATGTTTTGAATGACATAGAGCTCATATATCGATGGAGGAGTTCATGATTGCTCCCATTAGAGTGACGTGCTGAATGACTAAAAAGGCACCAATATCAGCTGCAGGATAACTAGAGCCTCCTAATGCCCTATCTGAAGACATCATGCTAGACAAAATATTAGTAGATAATAAGAAAAATCTTTGCATTTTGGTTAGATGCTGTAAAAAATAGTGAAAAAGCCTAAGAAAATAGGAATCACTAGTGATTCAGCAGGGTCATTGCAAGGGATTGGGGTAATCACCCTAGTGATTATTTGTTGTACTAAATTGACTATTTGAACTGTGTTAAATAGAGTCTAGATAGTAAAGTGATTTAGCTATTAATTTGATCAAAGAGACAGTAGAACTGGCATTGTGTAATTGATCCTAGGAAAAACAAAAATGTACCTGAATAAATGGTTTTTAAAATGAACAAAAATGAACCTTATCCACCTTGTAGGATGTCGGTGTGATAGAAGAAATGGAACTTATATGGTTGGAGAGCAAAATGAACAACTACATTGAAAAATTTGATGTCCCTTAAACAATGTGGTGTTGAGTACGTGTTGATGTAGAATGTCTTAAATTCCTAATGAGATGAAAACATGATAGAGTGTACCTGTGAAACTTGTGAATTGTGATCCAATTCCTCAATGAATAGGAGGTGTAGAATGCTTGTATTTATAGATCACCGACGATGTAGTGAAATCGACGATAGATTTCAGAAGATCTCTCCCCTATAGCTGATGAAATAAGTGTGATACAAATCTCTAGCCTAATCGATGAGAGATAATTTTGAGGTTGTTACAAGAGATGTTGGGGGATGCAAATTTGGTTAGGATAGGAGTGAGTTAGTAGTGTTTGCAGGTAGACCCTTAGTTAGTGTTTTTCAAAATATTTAGTTAATTAGGAGTAAGTTAGTGTTTATGGAAGGTGTATTAATTAGGAGTATGTTAATGTATTTGGAAGGTGTAGTTAACCCCAGGAGTAAGATAGTGTGTAGTTAATTAGGAAAGGTGGTTAATGAGGTGTCATAGTGAGGTGAAAAAGGGGGGGGGATTAGCCCAAAAAGTCGAATTAGAGTTAAAAAATTTAGATGTGAGGGCGCCCCTAGTGGGATTAATTAGGGTTATGGGGGATCATTTTAATTAATTAAAGTACATGTCGTAAATGTGGTGTTTTTGACCATAAGTGCGTTGAGCCAAGGGATGTAAAATTTTGGTGTCTACACGTAGACATTGACGAAACAGACCGGGCATGCAAGCTTAGATTACATCCATGGCAATGAAAACATTGGAGTAATTTGTCAGCTACTGTCAGCTCATGAGATGTGCAGTGGGATTTGGTGCATTAATACTTTAGTCAGCAGAAGGAACCTACTAAGGACAATTTCCCTCATAAAACAGTAAGCTAAATAATGTCTGGATTACATGATTTAAGATTATGGCTCATGATTCTAGTAGGTGCCCCACTATTGCAGTGCTTGATGAAGGAAGAACATGTCCTATTATTGTAAGAATTGTAAGTCTACCACTTATGATATCAGAGAATTATAGATTGATTGATCATATTCATAATGTCATTGAGACTGGTGTACACTCAGGCTAGTCTTGTAAACAATTCTAAGGAACAAGGTGAGTATCATGATCATAGTCACAATAAAGGGCGCTTTGATGGAGGTGATTGAGGTAGAGGTAAAGATTACCGTAGAGGATTCAGAGGCTACATGTTATAACAAGTGGAAGATGTGAATTCCCACATGAGTAACCTATTATACATATGGATCCCCTGATCATTATAAATGCACGAGTAACCTCAAAACATTATTTTATCTTGGTGTGGAAAGAATCACAATTATGAAGAATGCCTGATATTTATATGAGCACCTGAGGTAGAAGCACAAGCAGAGGATAAGGGTGTGGGATTGGTTAGAGTATAATGCACACTGTGGAAGATCAGTGGATTCCAAAGTTATCACATGACCCTGAGATAATCTCGGTGTTATTTACTAAATGAAGTTGAGGCTGCAATTACACATGTGAGAGATTCCAAAACAGAAAGCCTGTCATCACAAAAAAAGAAGTATTACATGAAAAGTATCCATGATCCTGCCCATAAGAAGGGATTCTACCAAGATACTATAGAGGTCATTAGAAACTTACATGGTGAAATGATAATTCTTGAAGGATCAATTGCGGAAGTTGGAGCAAGACAAAAACAATTGAGAGCTTCCTTAGAAATATGTTGATGACTTAAAGGAGTTTTGTAAGTTGTTGTGCTACGAGAACATAATTGCTTTTTTAGGAAAATGGCTAAGGGGGAAGATACCATGCACTAGAGTTTAGCGCGAAAGACAGATTCTACATGCTGAACTTACCCCCTCATAGTCTTGATTATGACAAAGAGATCACATTTAAATGCAGTTGTTGATGGGTGGCTACTTAATAACATTTTTGATGGATAGAGGTGTAAAAGTGACTGTAACTCACTTTGCATGCATGGAATTATATGGGGATGACCATCATTATAACCATCTTTAAATGTGTTGTATATGACAAGTAGAACCAAATCCATGCCCATTGGAGTTTTTAAGAAAGCTAATATTACTATACAAGGGGTGAAGTTTACTGGGAGACTTTGAAGGGCTTGGCACTTGCAAAGGTAGATAGTTTTCTATATTTACTTAGGAATGCCGTAGTGTTAAGAAAATAATGATGATCTACACTTCAATAATAAATGTTACATCAGTTTTGAGAATAAGGAAGAGTGCATGATCATTCCTTTAATAGATAGGAAAATATACACCTTATGTGGAACATTTAAGTGAATAGGACTTGAACAAAATTTATGTGCGTACCTTTAGATATCCTGAAGTGCTTGAGTCATCAAAGGAAGGAGTTATTTAATGGGAAGATGCAAAATCTATGAGTGATAAAACTAACGTTTCTTGTGACAACTGGGTGCATGGGACTTATGAAATGGTTGGGTGTGAGATGAAGAGTGTCAATTACGCGAGGTAAGTAGGGTACGTTGTGTTATGCATGTTTGGGCAACTAACCAAGTACTAAGGTATACATTGGAGAGGGAAATCTTGAATGTATTTCTACGTGCTATGGAAGTCTAATGGACAAACCAAGTGGAATGAAAAAATACACTGGGTATATACCTTGCATGGGATCATCAGTGCACGCTGGTGGATGGTATAAAGAGATAGTATTTTAGAGTGGATGGGAGGTGAGAATCACCTTCTCTACTAGATTTCTGTCAGAGACAATGTGCATCTACCAAGATATGTGAATTTCATGGGAAAGATTCTACTTCACATCATGTTCATAAGTTTGAGAGACTCTGAATAGAGGTGGAACGAATCCTTGCCACCTTCATTATGGGTGTATAATTTCTACTTCACTCTGCTTGGTTACACGCGCACATGGTATGTCTATGCATAATCAAATAAAGAAATATGGAATTGGAAAGAACCTAACTGCAGGAATGATTCAGACCTTTGACAACTTTTGTACTAAATCATCCAGCGAATGAGGAATTAAAAATTATGACGTGCTTGACAATAGGAGATAGTGTAAAGGATTTGAGGAACATATTCAAGAATTATTAGGTGAGTCAGATCTAGAGGCATGCTTTGAAGAAGAAGAGACACATGAAGAACATCTTGGGTGCGTGCCTACCTAGAAAAAGAAAAATGTAAAATGGTCTACATAATTGATGATGAAGCACCAGAAAATCTGGATGTTAATCATACTGTGGATACGTGCAAGGTCTTAGACAAGTGTAGATGAGAAGGCGTGCACATATCATGAGCCTATGAATATAAATAAGGTCAACATTAGGATAGATGCAGAAACAAAGGACGACATCATCGGAGATTACTCATCTGAGTCAGAGGTCGCAAAGATAATTAAGCTAATGTGTGAATTCCAGTGACTCAATATGATAATTAAGGCTATGTAAAGATAGTTGAAAGGGGTACATCGCTCTCTGGGAAAAATGAGGATCAAGTTATTTTAAGGCCCGCATATCCGGTTAGGAAGCAGGCCTTATAGGATGAATCTTAATCTGCGTGCATCAAGGTAAAGGAATATATTTATAAGATGTTGAAATATGGAATCATTAAGCCCATTGAGGAGTCAGAATAGGTTAGCCCTATGGTGATAAGCTTAAAGAAAGATGAAAGGATAAAGATCTGTGTTGACTATAGGGAATTAAATGTTGCTTGTGTAATAGATCCTTTTCCCACACTATTTACAGAGGATATTCTTAGAGGGCGTTGTTAAGGCGCAAGATGTACTCCTTCATTGATGGATTTTCTAGATATCATCAGGACGAGGATTGCTAAAGAGGATTAGGAAAAAATAACTTTCACCATTGAATGGAAAAGTTTTGCATACAAATGGTTCATTGCCTTTTGGACTGAAGAACATGCATCTGCAGATATTTCCACACATTAATATACAAGCCTTTTGAAGATTTCATTCACAAGTTTTTGTAGGTTTAATTGGATGATTGGACAATTTGTGGGGTAGTGAAATGATCATTGTGAAAATTTAAGAATTATTTTTGAGAGGTGCCGATAGTTGAGCATATCTCTAAACATTAAGAAGTGTGTTTTTGCTACAACCATTTAGCACTCTATACTAGGGCATATCATTTATAAAGAAGGCTTGTTAGTAGATCCTTGCTAAGGTTGCTATCGTTTTGGGCTTGAGAGTAACCTATTAACTCAGAGTGAGGTACATAGATTCTTGGGGCATATAGGTTATGACACAGAAGTTCATAAAAGGTTATGCTGAAGATTCATTCATGCCCTTAGAAGAATTTTTGAAAGATTAAAGGGAAAGTTCTATTGGGGTGAAGCGCAACAATGCACCATTTAAAACATTGAAGGAAAGAATTACTTATGTGCCTAGTGTATGCTTTCCTTCATTGGGAACCAAGCCATGTCATGTGCATGTTGGACGTTTTTAGCATGGCCATTGGTGTAGTGTCTAACACTAGATTGGAGATATGGGATTGTCGATCATACTATCTATTCTTTGCAAGCAAGGAATTTGACCCCAACTTAGTAGAATTATACAACTATAGAGTGCGAGAAGCATTGTCCATGATCTACGCATGTTACATAAATTTCAGAAAATAAAATTGTTGGAATACTCCATTTATATTCTATATAGATCACATGGCACTTGAAATACTTGGTGAATAAGCCTATTTTTTAGGGGTGACATATGCCATGGTGGATTTTGCTGTTTTAGGAATTTAAATTTACAATTATAGTTAATCCAAGCAAGAGTCGATTCATGACTAGATCATCTTTCAAGGATTAATTTTGGCAAGGATGCGTGCAGAGCATTGAGGATATAATGTCAGATGCACAACTATTCAGATTGAACCGCACACCCTCTAACTTAGAGGATATTGTTGTATTTTTGCGTACATGTGTGGCGCTTGAAGGAATGAAGTCTTTGGAAAAGAAACAACTTATTATACATGTTGTGCCTTACATGTTAATCAATGGGGATTTATACAAGTTAGGCTGAGATGAGGTTTTGTGCCAGTGTGTACTGGAGCATGAGCATACTACCATTATGGAGGAAGCTCATTTTCAGATTGCAAGTGGACATTATGCAAGAAATGCTACTACACGTAAGATTTTATTAGCAAGCCTTTTGTGGGAAATGATTTACAAGGATTGTATTGAATATTGTAAGGCTCATGACCACAATCAACGCCTTAGAAAGTATGGGCATAGAGAATGTAGACACCTAAATTCCACTTTTGCAGTCTTATTGCCAAAACACACACAAATCACTCTCATTTTTCTCAATTTCATTATAATTACTGATTTCTGCTAATTAACTAATGTTTCTTGCCACTTTGGTCAATTAACAAGCGCTTTGTTGATCACCAAATCCCTTTCACATTCAAGATGCCACTTTACGATGAATTATAAGCCAAAATCCTCTTCAAAATAGACAATTAGCGTTTATTAGCTAATTAAGCCTATTTTACCCTTGTTTTGGTCAATATACCCTACTATTGGCTCAAACCCCTCTTCTAACCACTCAAAATCACCCCACCTTCCTCCACAACGTCTCAGCAAGCTTTAAAAGCTTATCCTAGCCTCCTAGTTGACCCTAAGTGATTGATTAAGGCTCCACACATCTTAATCATGTATTAATTCACTAATTATGATTAGAAAATCTTAATCGTGATTAACAATTCTAATCTAATTTGGGGATTTTAGTCCCACATGCACCAAAGTACAAGTTTTTCCCAAAAGGAAAACTATAAAAAGAGTTCACCTCTTACCTTAATATTTTACACCATGCTTTAATTTGCATCTCATATAATAAATATGATTTATAGCCAAGCTCAATCCTTGCCTAAAGCCTTCAATGAGGTTAGTAGATGGATATCCAAAATGATCATGTAGTCATTTGGAGAGGCCATTTCACCTTGTTTGGAGTAGCAACCATAGCAATTTGATTGCCCTCTTAGGTCTATTTAGGCCCATGTTAGGTAATTGAACATATTAGTAGGCATGTTTAGTTAAATTTTGAATTATATTCATGTTAGTTAAGCATTCCTTTAAGCTTCTATCTTAATGTTACATTCCTAGACTTAGAACCTTGACTAGAGGTGGCAATGGTGTTAGCCTTCCTTAATTAGTCATGTAATTTGATTTGTAGAGTTTAGGTTGCTTTCAGAGATGAAATGCCTTTAAGGCCTATTGTTAGTGTAGAACCTTTTGAAAGGTGGACAATTGACTTTGTGGGTCCTGTTTCCCCACCCGCGCGCAAGACTAGATCATGTTATATTATAACTTGTACAGATTATCTTACAAGGTAGGAAGAAGCAGTGCCTACAAAGAATTGCACGATAGCTACAACAAGAAAGTTTCTGTGGGAGAATATAATCAGCATGTATGGATGTCCAATGAGTCTGACAAGTGATAGGGACACTCATTTTCTTAATGAGACCATTAGGATATTATTGGCAGAATTTATGGTAGCACACCATAAGACAATGCCATATCACCCCCAGGCCAATGGCACTACTAAGGCTTTTAACAAGATATTAGGACATGCATTGACTAAGATCTGTAATGTTGGAAGGGAGGATTGGGATGAAAAAGTCTTTGTTGTACTTTGGGCATACAAGACAACCTACAAGAGGTTGAATAAGGCCACACCCTTTCAGTTGGTGTTTGGCGCGAAGGTTGTTTTACCAGTGGAATTATTATTACCTTCCCTACATATTATGTGCGCAGGTGGATTGGATGATAAGCAAGGACTTGAAGAGTGCATTGATAAACTAATGCATTTGATGATAGGCACGCCATTGCTCGTTGGATTCAGAAGATAGAGAAGGCCAGGCAGAAGGCATGACATAATAGACATATTAAAAATAAGCAATTTGAAGTAGGATAGATGGTTCTTCTATATGATTCAATTTTTTGTGCCATCCTAAGAAGTTCCAAGTCCATTGGTTGGGACTATATGTTATGACTTATATACTTGATTTAGGCACTTACCAGTTATAGGCACTGGATGGGAGATGGTTGCCCAGTTATTTCAATGGGAGTAGGTTGAAGCCCTACTATAAATAATTCTTCTTGGTGTTTGTAATAAGGCAATATTGCCAGTTAGATAAGATTTCCTTTCATGGATTCCTTTATATGTGTTTCCTTTCATTGTTGTTATGCTTTGTCAATTTAGTTGTGTTTGGTTGTGAAAAGCGTGCTTGCACACCAGAAGTTGATTACTATCTAATGATTTCATGTGCAGAGGACTGCGCATACCGTTAGCGTGGGGTGGATTGAGGTGTAGAGATAAAAATGGTTGGTGCCCTCTACAATAGGTTGGCTTGGTTAAAGGTTCTGATTGATCATTAGCATAAAAGTGGATAAATGTTGTGCATAAGGTGTTCTGAGGAAGGTTGAGATGATTGAAGACCACGCAGTAAAGTGATCACGCAATGTAACATGAGGTAGGCAGTGGTATGGGAAACTACTTGAGATATAGTGTGTACGTTTTGTACTTTGATGCAGAGAGGCACGTGATGGAGGTCTAAGGCAGAGAAGTAGTCTTAGCATGCCAGAAAGTTACGATTGCAACGTGCGAGGTGAAGTCATAAAAGTTTTCAAAGAGGAAAAAGGGACTTTAAGGAAAAAGTAACTTAAAAGTGTGGGTCAAAAGTACAAATTGGACCATTGGAGGGACATGAAAAAGTATAAATAGGGGGGTTACGGTAGTCATTTGACTACCTTTCTTTTGAAGAAATCAAAGTGCTACTAAGCGGAGTGAAGAGTGATACAAAGCTTAGAAGTGACACGGAGTACTTGCAAACCAGAAGTGCTTCGAAGTTATGCAAAGATCCTTGTAGAGAGGTGAGCTGGAGTTGGCAGCAGAGTAGTGAAGGGTTACATGAAATTGAAGTGGTTGAAAGTCGCATGGCTCAGGTAGATAACGACTGAAGAACATAACACTTAGGGAATGCAAAAAGAAGTAAAATGACACCAAAACCAAGGAGGTTATGAAAAAAGAGGCTCGAGGTTGTGGCGGAGGAGCCAATAGAAGAGATATATTCTGAAATGCAGTACCCTCCTAGTGTTTTGTGGGTGAAATTATGGAAATCAACTTACTCATTGCTAAATTAGTGATTTTAACCACCACACAGAGGAAAATGAAAAGAAAATGAAGGCAGATTTAGTAAAGGAGCTCCCAGGCGAAGACAAGGCTAGAAACCCTCAAGTCGACGACTCAGTACAAAGAGAGATGGCAAAGACTGGTGTTTTGTAGTTATGGGAGCTTCCATTCTTCGCAAAACCCGCACATCTGTTTCAGTGATTGATGTCACGGGTACATGAAGACTTCTACTTTGTGGGAAGAAGGATGTGCCTCACCAGTCAATTAATTGAACGAGTTACATGGTTACCGAATTCAGCGGAGGATGTATCCCTAGACCTACATGCCACAACTAAGATTGAGGAGCTTTCCAAGAAATAATGCTATGAGAAAGGAGGTAGGGCACATACCTTTTCATATTTGGATGACTCAGAATTTCGTGTCGCTTCCCGACTCGTGAGCTGAAAGTTAGGTGCTTCGGAGTGTTGGACTAATGTAAATAAGAGGTTCCTATATGTGACTTATAGAATTTTGAAGAGGGCACACTACAATTATTTCAAATATGTTGCAGATAGTATAATAGAGGAGGTGTGGTTACAGAATAAGTAAGGAGCGAAGATTACATGGGGTTTCATCCTTCTATTGATAGTATTTTGGGAAATAGGTGTCTCAGATGTACCTGATGGAAATATATGGGTTTACCCACTAATAGATCCACCACCAGTAGTGTAATTTGTAAGATTTACTTGCGATAACAGTATCTAAAACACTTACAAGGCACGAATTGAAAAATGTTGTGATAGAATGCACAAAGCCTTTGAGAACGAGTAGCACATTCCGCTTGAGCTTCCCACAGTAGTTGGAGACCAAGTGAAGTTTGCAGTAATGAAACACTTCAATCTCGCAAGGTTCAAAATAGAAAATGGGGAGATGGGGCCATGGTGCAAACTCACGTTTGCATTCATAGCTACATATTTGAAGTGCTCCATCAATAGATTGAAATACACACAAAAATTGACATATGACATAGATAAGGTGGATTCTAACCTACATACCTTGTGTGCCACATACAAATATGACTCTAGGTCCACATACTTGGAGTTCATTGAGCTAGACCTTTTGGATTTGCACCCACAGATAAATGTGATGATCAGGGGTATCTGAATAGAGTATTCATTCATTCACAGTCCAAGACTCAGGGAGGAGTTGAAGTGGAGGTCACAAACTCCACTTTTCCACAGCTGAGAGGAGCACCAGTGCCGCTCGTTAAGATAGTCTTCGAGGAAGAAGTGCAGGAGGAAGATGTGCAAGGGGAAGAAGAGAGAGATAAGGACAAAGGGAAGCTTGATACTTCCCACAAAATAAATTTTAATACTCACAGAAGTAACATTGGGGGTGCAGAGACCTCTCAACAGGGTAGTGCAGTGTAAGAAAAGGAAAAACGCACAAAGTTCCAGGCAGTCTCTTGTTTTGAAACTGAAACAGGGTCTGAGGATACAAATTTAGATACCCGTAAGGATGAATTGGAGCAAGAAATGGAAGAACAACATAAGTGGGAGCTGGAGAAGGTTGTATAGTAGGCTTGTGAGATGAAAAATGGGCCAATGACAGAAGAAGTAAAGAAGAGCCCAGTGAAGGATAGTACACCAGTGCAGCCTAAGAAAAAGGGAGAGAAAGATGTCGGTGACACTTATGTCATCAAAGAAGATAAAGGAGTTAAAAGGCAGGGTCGAGGAAATCACTCTTGACCAAGTACCAGGGATTGTGGAGGTTTGAAGGAGTTGGAGGAGTGGAAGAAATTGATAAGTGAAGTTGATGCAAATTTTCCTGAGATCTTCCAAGCACCTTAGCTCTTCTTGGTGTGTTGCTCATTTTGTAATTTTACCATTTTTAAATTGGATTCTTCTTCTTGGAGTTTTGTACCTGGTAAATGAAGAATTGTTGAGGGCAGCAATCAAGCTAGTGTGGGGTAATGTTAGACCCTAAGAGATATTAATTATAAGTGACACGAAGGGTTTTGACGCAGAGGACTTGGGTGCAAAGGCACATGCAAAATTTGAATAGACAGCACGCAAAAGCTCGTGTCAGGGCCTAATCCATTTGAGACTTAGCCACATTTTGGTAGAACTAGGAGATGAACGGCTGGAGTAGTGGCCAAGCAAGGTTTTGGAGGTAAGGATAGATCATAAAGACTTGCAGTTTAAACAAATTCTATTTTGAGACAGATCTCATGCGAAGGAATTTAAGACGTCATGTAGAGTTTCTGCTATTAATAGGATTAGATCTATAGTTTATATTAGAAGATAATCTATTATTAGCAAGCTTGCATGATTTTGTAGTTGACTTGTGACACACACATGGTTATTTCTAGCATGTGGGCTATTTTTGGAGGATGCATGAGTATTGAAGGGAAAGTCCCCACTACTTATATATATATATATATATATATATATATATATATATATATATATATATATATATATATGTATATATATATATATGTATATATGTACATATATATGTATATATGTACATATATATGTAATATATATATATGTACATATATACTATATATATATGTGCATATATATATATGTATATATATATATGTACATATATACATACATATATATATATATGCACATATATATATGTATATATGTACATATATATATGTATATATGTACATATATATATATATATATATGTATATATGTACATATATATATATGATATATATATATATATATATATATATGTATGTATGTATGTATGTATATATGTATATGTATATATACATATACATATATATATGTATATATACATATATACATATATACATACATACATACATACATATATATATATATATATATATATATATATATATATATATATTATATATATATATATATTATATATATATATATTGTAGTTGACTTGTGACACACACATGGCTATTTCTAGCATGTGGGCTATTTTTGGAGGATGCACGAGTAGTGAAGGGAAAGTCCCCACTACTTATATATATATGTATGTATGTATGTATTTATGTATGTATGTATGTATGTATATGTATTGATTTGTACAATTTAGGGGATCCTAATCCACATTTTGTTAGTCTTATGTCATTGATTTACGAACACGTGTAACTATGATGATACTCTTATGTATGTATTTGGATTATATGTTTTATAGTGATTAACACAATGGATCTATGTGGTTTAATAATTTTTATTAATATTACTATGGATGGATCTTGTATAGTGAATATGATATTAGTTCTTGTCTAATTCCTTATACACTATTGTTAAGATCTATATTTGTTTATGGTTTATCCTTGTATGTTTGTTATGGATCTGGATTATGTGTGTTTATCATGCTAACTCCTTGACAAAGTTGCCATAAAATAGGGACCTGGCACCCTTACATGCTTCGGGTGAACACTCAGGTTTGTCTGGGTGATGTGTTAGTTCGTCTTGGGCTATTGTTAAAATAAAATACTATAATCCCCACATCCTTAAGGTGGGCCAGTCTTTGGAGCCTCGAGAACTCGAAGCCTTCACCTCTTTCTTATCCAAACATAGCCAAACCTTTACATGGTCGTACTCCGACATGTCAGGTCTTGACCCTTCCATTTTTTTATAACATTGTCACCTTTCCCAACACTAAGTTGGTTAAGAAGAAGCTTCGATGCATGCATCCTTGAGTTACCCTTCTTGTCAAAGAGGAGTTGCAATGCCTCTTTTCTACCAACTTCATCATCTCTATTGACTATCTGTAATGGGTTTCAAACATCATCCCTGTTGTTAAACCTTTGGGCAAGCTTCGCATATGCACTGACTTTCAATATTTAAACCATGATTTCCCTAAAGGATATTTCAGCCTCCCTAACATTGATCAACTTATAGACCTTACTGTGGGCCATGAAATGTTGTCTCTTATGGATGGTTTTTCTGGATACAATCAAATCATTATCGCACCAAAAGACCAGCATAAGACTTCTTTCATCACTTCTAGGGGGACCTTTTATTATCGTGCCACGCCCTTTGGCTTGAAAAATGCTGGAGCCACCTATCAACGAGCCATGACCTATATCTTTTATGATCTCATCCATAAGACCATAAAAGACTATGTTGATAATCTCTTGGGAAAGTCCAAGAATCAACGCGATCACTTCTCTGCCCTTGAAATACTTTTCAAGCACCTCATTTGTTTCTTCCTCCACCTCAACCCGACCAAGTGTGTTTTCAGAGTTCTTACTGGAAATTTCCTTGGTTTCATTGTTTCTATCAAGGGGATTGAAGTTGAACCCACAAAAATCAAGGCCATCCTTGAGATACCTCCTTGTAATTTTAAGAAACTCCACAGTCTTCAAGGGTAGCTTCAGTTCGTTCGCCACTTCATCTCACAACTTTCAGAATATTGCCAACCATTTCATCATATTCTTTATAAAGACATCGACTTCCACTGGGACGATAACTACCAAAAATCCTTTGATGATCTTAAGCAATATCTCCTATCTCCTCTTATGCTTACACCTCTACGCGAGGGGGAGACATTTTATCTATATGTCTTTATCACTGATCATGCCCTAGGGGCTATGTTGGCACACCGTGATGACGAAGGCCATGAGCAGGCCATTTATTACATCAGTCATAACCTTCACAATTATGAGACTTTCTACACTAAAGTTGAAAAGCCAATCACAAGAATTATGTCGTCATTATCTCTCATCTTCTTAAAATGATGCATTATAAGCCTTATCACAATGATCGCATCACTCGTTTGATCATGCTCATGACTGAGTTTGACCTAGAGTTCATCTCTCAAAAGTCTATCAAGGGTCAAGCTATTGCAGACCAATTAGTTTAAGCCCCTCGTCCTGATGCTCACCTTCCTCATGAGCAGTTTCCATATGAATCCATCAACAATTTCCACCATGAAGATTCTCCTCTTAGGATGAATCTCTTTTTTATGGATCTAAGAGTCAAAAAGGGGGGGTGCTGACATCATTATCATTCCTCCTTAGGATAAGCCTTTCCCCATCACTAAAAATCTTGACTTTGAGTGCACTAACAATATAGCAGAGTATAAGGCTCTCATTTTGGGCCTTGAAACCACCATCCTCTTGGGTGTCCAAATCCTTGATATATACGGGGATTCCGAGCTCATCATCAAACAAGTTACAGGTGATTATACATGTAAAAATTATATTCTTCATAAATATAAAGACATTATCACCTTTCTCCTTGAGGTTTTTGATCCTTGCACTATCCAAGCCATCCCTCGATCATTCAATCGTTTCATTGACACGATGTCTTCTCTTTCATCTCTCATCCCATGGACAATAAATGAATCCATACTTTATGTTGTTGTTCATCGATGTGGTCAACCATCTCACTTTCATGAGTTACCTTGCGTCAATATTATTGAAACTAGCGCACCAGATCTTTAGTACTCTCGAATATTTGATTATCTATCCAAATCCATCATTTTGTCTGACCTATCTAAGAATGGTATGAGGTCATTTCTTCAATGTGCTAACCACTATGTCATTCTTGGTGACATCCTCTATAAATGTGGGTTTGACGGTATTCTCCTTCAATTCCTTAAATCCCATTAATCTACTTGTGTTAACCAAGAATTCCACAACAGTATTTGTAGTGGACACTTTAGTGGCTCAGTTTTCGCTAAGTGTGGTATTCTCCTTAGATATTATTGACCATATCTCAATCATGACTACTATAAATATGTTAATAAATGTGTCAATTTTCAGTAGCATTCTAATCTTGTTTGCATTCCTAGACAAGCCTTACATCTAGCTGAGGACCTTTGGCCCTTCTCATAATGGGGCCTTGATCTCATCGGTACCATCAATCCTCATTCTTCACAACATCATCATTCTATCATCACCACAACTGATTACTTCACCAAGTGGGTGGAAGCGATTCCACTCACCTCAACCAAATCTAATCAAATCGTTAACTTCATCTATCAACATATCATTTTCCACTTTGGTGTCCCTCAAAAAATCATTACGGACAATGGAAAGTCCTTTAAAAAAATATGTAAATAACTTTTGCAACTCATTCAGTATCAATTTTATCTTCTCCTCTCCTTAATATCCTCAACCTAATGACCAATCCAAAGCAACTAATAAAACCCTTTGCAACATCCGTGCTAAGAATATTGATAAATCATGTCGTAATCGACATCTTCATCTTCTATTTATTCTTTGAGATTATCAAACAAGCATTCGTACCTCAGTGGGCGTTACCCCATTCTCCCTTATATACATCACCGAATCTGATCTTCCCCTCGAAGTTCAAATTCCATCCTTGCATGTGTCTCTTCGCGACTTCATTTATGATGAAGATTATTACTAAGAGCATCTAACACAACTCGAATTATTAGATGAACACCTCCTTCTCACTCTTAAACATCACCAAGTCTATCAAAAGTGCATCAAACGTGCTTACAAAAAACATCTCAAAGAACATGACTTTAACATCGGTGACCTTGTCCTTAAAGAAAATCAAAATGTCACTACTCTATAAAGGAGCCAACGTGGAAAGTTTGCTCCCAACTAGATTGGACCTTACATTATCATGTATAAGTATGGGTCTAGGGTCTATTGTTTGGATTCTCTTGATGGTAAACTGGAAACATAATCTCTTAATGCATTGCACTTGTGGTCATTCTACTGTTAGCATGCTTACCAATGTGAACTTCGTTATTACCACGATTATCCATCTATCATTAGCCATGTCCATCTCTACATGTAATGATCTAGAATTATGTGGTCTACCATCACCTTCCTAGTTGTGACCTTGAATATGGGCACCATGATTCTGCTCATAGCATATTTCTTATGGATAGGTTCTTCCTTTTAGTGAGAATCCAACGATCATTACATCTGTCACCCTCTTATTTACCTATTAGAAACACGATAAGGGTCTATAGGTGTCACTTGTACATTTATTGTCCCCTTTTAAGTGGTGTACCTGACTATCTCCAGCTCTTCCCCATGTCAAAATTATACGAATGCTCATTACCAAAAGTAAAAATAAAACAAACTGATCCCTCAAAGGATACTTGTTCCTAAGAGCATGAAATGACATAAGGTAGATTGATCCCTCAAAGGATAGCTATCATGCATCACGCCTACCATTTGACAAAAAAAGGAAAAGAAAGAAAGAAAGCACAAAGTAGACCACTCCCTCGAAGGATGGCTACTCCCTATATATCATGGTAGTGAAGGCTTCTCGCATTAATCGGCCCTCTATCTCATAAAGAAAAAGCATAAAAATCCAAAGTAAGCATCCAAAGAAAGATTCCCACATTGATCAAATTTCTCAACCATAGCAAACTTCCTGCATTGATCAGTTTGCATTTCCCCTCACCCAGAGTTGGGGAATAGACCTAGGGAAACCCACATATAGAGAGCATATTTTCCTGCATACAAGTCACATTTACACTCCTTTGTCATGCCTATTTTAGGCTTATGAGCCCACTCTCCGTCGTCTCTACATGATCCTTGAAATAAATAACTATCGTTGGTTATGTGTTAACACTTGTTATTGGTTACAAGTGCATGGCCTTGAGTGGTTCTCTTTCTCATTTACCTCCAACCCAGTTCGAAGCATGGTTTCCTTATATGCTCCTTGTTATGATTATGTGTTGTTTATCTTGTTACAGTCACTTTTTATCAAGGTTACATTCTTGCATATCTAATTTCAAACCATGTCATCTATATCCATATGTTTACTTTTAAGGATGAAATCTATTAACATCATCTATAATTCCATGATTCTGTAAACATCTATGACCATTATCTATAATACACCTTTCAGTTTGGGAATTTTACTTGATCGCCATTGTAGTTTGTGAATCCTACTTGGGGATCATTCTCAAGCAGAGTTCGCTATCCTGTAACTCCTCATCCCCCACCATGGTCAACATGTCCTTTCTCCATTCATCCTCCCGCATCACTTTTATCTACCCATCACTTATCCCCACATCACCCTTCTCACCATTCATGTTCCCTTCCACCACTCTGTGTCTTTTCATCTCCAACTTGGTTATTTTACTTAACTATTCATGCACCATGGAAATATTACTTAAAGTAAACTTGTCATTTTGAACTACACCTTTTGCTCACTCACCATTCCCTCTGTTGACCATTCCTTCTTCCTAGTCTCCCCTACTAATTTTTTTTTTCTCCTACAATTTCCATTTCACAACCTATCAAATCATAGAGTACGTCCACCATCTCCACCTTGAAATTGTAATCCTTTCCCCCATTTTCCCCCTCTTGATCCATCATCATTCATACCACTCCCTACCATTCTGTTCATGTCTTATTTCTTCACCTTCACCTCGTTCATCCTCATCCTCTGCATCCTCTCCTTGCCTTCATCTTTTCTCTTTTCTTTACTCTTTCCACTCCATCTTCTCAAATTCTCCCAAATATCTACTCTCATGTCTAACTATCATTGTTGTTGGTCTCCCCCTAAAATTATTTCATGGTCATCTTTGGTTTCCATACTAATAATTATTGTTGGTCGACACCTAAAAATAACTCTGCATCATTCTTCGTTGCCTTTCTCACTCTCTTCATCCTTCTCCATTTATTTTCCACTCCTTCCCCCATCTTGCACCAACAATAATTATTTTGGGTCTTCCCCAGCTATCCCTTTGTTGGCATTTCCTCTTCCATTCTCCGTTCCCTTTTTAACTCTCTTCATGTTTCCACTCATCCTTCACCAACAATAATTATTTTTGGTCTTCCCCTAATGTCCCTTCGTTGGCATTGCCTCCTCCGTCATCCATTCTCTCTTTCCTCCCCTTCCTTGTCTCCACTACCACCCTTTCTTTTCACTTCTTCACCACTTCTCCATCTTACCTTCACCCTTTTCAATATCTTTATTGTCTTCTTCATACAACCCTATTATCCTCTTATTCTCATCTCATGCATTTCTACAACTTTTCCACTCCATGTCATTTCTACTCTCTTTCTCCTCACTACTTTTCTAAAGATATCAATTCTCCACATCATATCTCTGTTTTCCATTCCCTTACTTTTGTATCATTTTCTTTGTTGTCCTCTTCTCCTTCCAAATCTTCATTCTTGTTTCTCTTTTTCTTTACATGTTCTTCCCTTTTTTTCCTCGTGCCTCCTTCTTACTTCCCCATTATTACCCTGTTTCTTCTTCACTTTCCCATATTTTTTTATCCTCCCACCTTCCACATGCATTTCCATGTGGTTTGTACCATATTCCCTCCCCTTCTTTTCTCTGATCTTCTCCACATATTCATTTTCTCTTCTCTAGTTTCTTTCTTTTCTCTGTTCTATCATCTCTTTCGTCTTCTTTAAATTCTTCATCTTCCTCATCTCCATTTTTTCCCTCATTTCTCTTGTTGCATCTTCTTCACCTCCTTCACTATATCTTTTCTATTCTACTACCTTCATTTTGCACTTCTCTCTTCCTTCTTCATGATTTCACCCTCTATTGTGTTGTCTTTTCTCATCTCGTTTTCTCCTTTTTGTTCGTTATTCCTCATTGCCTTCTCTTATCATCCTTCTCTATTATTCTCTTCCGCATTTTTTCTCATCCCCCATCTCCATCCACTCTATTCTTGTTGGAAAAGTTTGTTCGGTCTTAATCAAATGAATGAACTAGTAATGAAAGCAACTAACAACTCATAACATGGAGGGATTATAGTACCTCTAATGCATGATGTGGATGAACGTGCACAAAATAATTGAAATATCATCACTGCTACAAGATGATGACCTAAAAATAAGAATCACTGAAAAGAATATATATTAGATGGTATTTATAGGGGTTTCTTGATAAATCTGGCTCAAACAAGCATTAACTTCCTTGGTGGATGTCAACCCCCGTGTTTTGATAAAAAAAAGTGATATAAATGAAAGATAAATTGATAGTATGCAGAAACTGAAGGAATACAGAATCTAAAAATAACTAAGATGGAATTAGATAATATATTGACTCTGATATAAAAGAAAAACAAAAAAATTTGATATATAAGGAAAGTAAAGATTTGATCAAAATAGATGTAAAGTAAATCAAATATGCACGGGTTGACAATGACCTGAGACTGCAGAGGGTCAGTCGACAATGAATGTAGAAGAATGGATCATGAAATACAAAAAATAGGTCTATAACAAGCTCTAGAATATTGAGAATGTCATGGGTCGATGCCACCTGGACTAGGCCGACACTAACTGGATTGGGTTGAAGGGAACCTGCAACAAACCTACAAGATCTTTTATGGCCGGATCTGGATTTTGAAGATGGGTCGGGTAGACACTGATTGGACTGGGTTGACACTGATTAGGAGTGGGTCGATGTTGATTGGACTGGGTCGACCCTGATCGGACTGGGTCTATGCCAACTGGATCTGGGTTGGCGCGGACCGTGGCAGGAAGTGAGAAAGAAACACAAAATGTGCAAGAAGTCCTAAGCTCTCAAAAATTTCCTTCCTTTGAGAGAGGGGGGTATATGTGTATTTATAGGGTCGACGGTGACTCAGGTGGGTCACCGTCAACTACAGGGAAACTTTCCCCAAAGGGGTTGATTTTGTGTTTTTAAGGAGGGAAAAAGTGCTTTAAAGCTTATGTGTGGGATTAGGTTGTTTGGGGATGAATCATGGGTAGTTAGAAGATAGGAATGGGTAGAAAAATCATAGGGATTTATATTTAGGATAAAAGTGTCCTAAATAGCAAGTCCATTAGGGAAAGTTAGGGATAAGGATGTTAATTAATTAATTAATAGGGATTAATTAATTAACGTGAATTAAATGAAGATTAATAAGGATTAACGATGATAGGATAATAAGTGGGCATTTAATTAAATTAATGGGGGATGAATTGAATTAAGGAGGTATAGTTAGGACCATGAAGAAAATACGTGCACACGGGAAGACAAGGGTAGAGATACTGAATTTAGGTGTCTACAATTCCATATCCTAGTCTTCTTCGTCTCCTATTCCTATGGTTTCTTTATTTTCTCTGTTTTATCGTCTCTTTCCACTTCTTTAAATTATTCATCTCCTCCATGTTTCCATCATTTCTCTCCCTTCATTTTCCTCATCTCCTCATTTTTTCCATCATTTCTCTCCCTTCATCTTCATCACCTCCCTCACTATCATCTTCTCTCTTCTCATCTCATCTTCTTCTTGTTTGTCCTTCTTCAATACTTTCTTCCCCTATCATCCTTCTCTACTATTCTCATCCACCTCTTTCATTCCTTTTTATCCTCCTCCACCATGATTACTCTATTCCCTACCCTTGTCTTCTTCACCTCCTACTTCTATACTTTCTTTCATTTCTTCATTCTATCATCTCTTTCTTCTTCTTTAAATTCTTTGTTTTCCTCGTCTCCTCCATGTTTCCATCATTTATCTCCCTCATTTCCTCCATGTTTTCCATAATTTATCTCCCTTCATCTTAACATCACCTCCCTCACTATAGATTTTCTATTCCACTACCTTAATTTTGAACCTCTCTCCCTTTTTCGTGATTTCACCCTCTATTTTGTCACCTTTTCTCACCTCACCTTCTCCTTCTTGTTCATCCTTCCTCATTCCCTTCTTCCCTTATCATCCTTCTCTACTATTCTCTTCCACCTCTTTCATTTCTTTTTCTCCTCCTCTACCACATCCACTCTATTTCATACCCTTATCCTCTTCATCTCCGAATTTTCTCTCCTCATTCCTCACTTACTCATAATCAACCACTCCTCCTGTCTATTCCCTTTTTTCCTCTCTTTCCACTATCAATCATTACGTTCATCAACACAACTTCACACTTAACATTCAATGCCGATTCAAATATTTCTCCATTTTTGCACCACAACCAATCCATTCCATTACACCCTATTCTTGTCCTCCTCTCTACAGAGTTGACCTCTCCTTTTTTTGGGAGCTCTATCATCTCTTCTATTCTCGTTAGCCCTCTCGAGGAGGTATCATCACATATATCATATATCCCTCATCACATCTTCCCGTGGCATTTTTTTCTTGGAGGATACCATAATGGTCATCATCTATCACCTTCTATTCTCCCTAACAAACATCTTCTCTACATTTTTCTTAGCAAAATTAGAGTAAAAAGAGTGCTTTCTCTTTTCTTCCTCTAATAGTTTCTTATCGAATTACTACCTTCCTTAGGAAATATATCTTCATAGCCATAAATCCCTTTGCTTAGGGCATAATCACCCATTCCTTCTACTTTATTTGAAAGGACATTACTTTCATAGTACCCGGATGCATATTTGCTCAATTCCTCATGTATGAAGGATATCACATCATCTTTTTCCCAAGTAACTTGTCAGACCCTTGTCTAGACATCCATTTACATTTGTTTGCGCATATTTTTGATGATTTCCTTTAACTCATTAGTCCCATGACTTGCACATCCATATTGTAGTGATTTTTGACCACTCACAGGTCTATAGGACATTGTTGTCATCTCTATTGAGACCGTCCTTTGTTCCCTACCGACGTGGTATCATAATCACTACCATATTTTACTTTTTGTTTATCCTCATATCAGATATATTATCCCTTCATCTTCTTTTATAATCCTTATTTGTTTATGTCTTTCAAACTCGTGATCAACTTCTTTTATGTCGTCAATCCCTAGTTTGAGGGGGAACACCTAATCAATCATCTTTTCATTACTTTTTTGCTTTTGTCTCGCGGTTTGCCCAACGTAAACCACTTATCAAAAAGGGGCAAATGTAGATACCAATTTTTGGTATCATTCCTCCCCTTCACCCCACGTCTACTCTCTTTCATTAGAATTGCCCATTCGAATTCCTTTTCCCTCCTAAATTTAATTAATTCAATTTCCCACCAAAAATATATATCCAATTAATCAATATTAATTGATTAATTAATCCCTTTTGAATCAACTTATGAATTTAATGTTCAAAACTAATCCATGTCATTCCACCCATGAATTTAATATTCAAAACTAAGCCATGTCATTCTACCCATGAATTTAATATTCAAATTTAATCCATGTCATTCCACCTATGAATTTGATATGCAAATATAATGCATGAAAAATCTATTTATGAATTTAAAATTTGAAGTTAATCCATATTCAATCCACAAATGAATTTGAAATTTGAATTTAATCTATATTCAATCCACTAATAAATTTAATATTTGAAAATAATCCATATTCAATACACTCGTGAATTTAATACTCAAAGATAATCCATAATCAATCCACTTATGAATTTAATATTCAAACATAATCCATATTTAATCCACCTATGAATTTAATAGTCAAATCTAATCCCCACTCACCTAATTAGGGAAACTTTTCTAAATCGTGATTACCCAAATTAATCCTATCCTTAGGCTATAAATAAGAAGCTCTCCCCATCTTTCGAACAAGCTAGAAATCATAGAAAAACTCTGGAATTCTTATTCAACCAATATCATCCTAATATCATCTTAATTTCCTCTTGATTCCACTAATGTTATCCTAATGTCCTTGTGATTCCCCTAGCCATCCAATTTCCTTGCATTCTTTCTATTTCTCCTTGTTGAGGATATTTTGCAAAGCTCTTAGCATTCTGCCATCTTGGATCGGTTTTGCTTTGGTTGCTATCAACTGTATGGTCTTCTTTTAGGTCATTTCCGAACCACTCTAGTTTGTTCATGTTCTTTTAGCATTTGTATTATCAATTATCATTTCGGTTACCATTTCAATTAGCATTTCATTTATCATATCATTGTTTTAGATTTCAGATACCAGTATATCTCCATCCATCATTGATTATCCTTTTGTTATTATCATGTGGGTTGACATCCTTTCTAGGAAGCTCTCACTTCCTGGAACTGACTTCGTCAGGCAGCTCACCATATATCTTACTAATCATTTTTTGTGTTTGATTTTTCATTGTTTTACAGGTTGAATGCTCATAACAAGGACGATCATTTCTTATGTGCACGCACCATTTTGTCACCATCCACATTCAGAGGTTCACTAAACGCTCCCATAAATTGAGGTTTCTAGATTTCTCATTGGTTTTCACTCATCTGAAACAGGTAGCGGAAATCTTGTCAAACAGAATTATTGTTGTCGATGTAAAACTTTAATCATATATAAAAAATAGACAAATCATTTGGAGTGATAGATGTGGGTTATGTGGATAAGTAAGAACAACATCATGGTAATGTGTAAAAGAGGCAATGTCACATAAGAAATACATAAATACACAAACACGAGATACCCATAATGTCACAAGACAAGCAAGGCACTCGGGCCACATACAATAAAGTAGACAAGTAGTAACACAAGCAACTGGTAAATATGATACAAGCAGCAGTAATGTCAAACAATGATAAAAGAAAAAGGTAATAAAAGGGAACATGAAGCAAAATATGTCAACGTTGTACAAGAAATATGTGTTAGTTACGTTAGTTCAAAAAAATAACATATACATGATATATCAATAAAGTGTAATGAGGAAGTAGAATGGAACTATAATGAAATAATAACACCTGTATAGTGTGGAGGAAAACCCTAAGACGAGTAATGTAAAGAAAAAAAGTAGCTAATATTAACATGTAACTATATGTGTGTCTTGCATCAAACTCAATATACCTCATAAATTCATGTATGTAAATAGTACAAACGATATGTTATTAGTCAAACAATAGTGACTAACAACATATGTAATGTAAAGTGCTAGCAATGCAAGCCACGTGTATAGGTATTAGTTTTGTATTTTTATAAATATATTAATGTCTAAGTATATTGAATATAGTTATGTACATAGAGAGAGGTAGCATAAGAGACACCCAATGAGAGCCTCATGAGGAGGTGAAGCTTATCTAGGAGAAACAAGAGGTGCAAGCCTCAATTGTGCCAATGAAGAATTCTCCTATGCGAGTGGTGTAGAAGTAGTATTGTGTTATATAGAAACATTGGGAATAGAGAAAGGTGGACTAGGTCCGCAATAAGTAGTGTGTGATGGGGTAGGTCTATGGGGAGGAATTGAAAATCAAGATTCGTGACAGATAAGATGTGCATTAGAAGACGTACAAGGAATCCTATGAGGGAAAGAGCCACTAGATGTAACATATACATGCGAGAAGACCTACTAAGAGAATAACAGGGGCTAGAGTTGTTAGATATATCATGTGTGTTAAAAGGCCTATCAAGAGACTTAGAACAACTAGAATCACTAGATATAACATATGTACAAGAAGGCCTACCAGTAGACATAAGAGAAGGAATTGTAGCAACATGATGAGATATCATGGGAAAAGGATCCTTAGAAGGAATAACTTGAATTGGGAAAACTTCTTGTCAATGAATGAACATAAAACCTTGGTGTGGAATAGATGAGACAACCTTAAAATAATGGAACCAAGGAAGACCTAAACACATGTCATGAACTAAAAGTGGAAGCAACTAGGAATGGGACTTTTGTAGTAACAAAACCAACAATGATGGGTGGAAGAATATGTCCCTAAGAAAAAATAGAATTACGTGTAATGCGCCTTTTATAATAATCAAGGGATTGAAGTAATTGAGAGTATATAGATTTTCCTTATTATGTGGATTAAAAAAATAACTAAGGATAGGGACATGATAAATAAATCTGTAAATATACAAAGTGTCAGAGCTAATAGTATTATCCATATTAGAGTCATCAAAAGTAATAATCAATGTAGAAGGTGGTGTAGGGCTAATAGAACCAATCATTGCATCCACGGGATGCTCATAAGAAGGTGGAGGTGGTGCTGCATGATAAGTACTATGCAATTGACAATAAAATTTGTTAGTGTCATGACTAGGTAATGGATCATTAGAGATGTTCAACTTTGAAATATCATTGGTAGGCCTATATGATTCAATAGGCTCATCCCATTTGATGGCATTGACATCAATAAGATCTTGTATAATATGTATTAACTTGATACATCGGTTAGTGAGATGACCAATACATCTATGATAATCACAATAAGCATTAACATTAAAACTCTTATTGTAGGGCTTGTTTGCATCAACTTCAAGTGGTGGAGGGAAAGACATAAGATTGCACTTAAGCAATTGCTTTAACATAATGTGAGGGGCACATAGTAGACATGTAAATTACCTTCATGTGGGCTGTAATTGTAGCTTAGTATGTTGGGAGATGACATTAACAATGTGCTTAGTAGTAGCCTTATTATTAGTAGCCTTACCTTTGAATGTAGTTTTTCTTGGTAATTTAAAATTAGGTGTAGAAGAAGAGCTAACAACATACTTAATTTTATTCATGTATAGTAACTTGCCCTCATGTTATTTTAGGGTATGGAATAAATTATCAAATGAGGGGAATTTTTCAAAGATAACAGAGTCTTGCAATTGAGAAAACAAGATTTTTGTGAAGAGATATTGAAGTTTTTATGAACTAAGATATTATTCATTTCAGCAAGCATAGCATTATAACATAAAACATAGTCACAAATGTGTTCATTAGACCCTTGGTGGATTTCAGACATTTGAGCATGTGAAACTTTGTCACCAATATTGATAGATAATTGTGCAAGAACCTAATTTTCCAAAGTGGTGAAATATCACATGGAATGTGTTGGTAGATCATAGAACCATTGCAAGGTAAAGTCCTTAAGACTTTGAGGGAAAATATTGGTCAATAATATGTCATTAGAGGAATAGTCAAAATGAGCCACATGGAATAATCGAAGGTTCTCCCCGGGGTCACTCTTGTCATCATATATAGGAATCTTAGAAATAATGAAAATAAGAGGCAAGGGATAAGAATCCACTTTTGGGGTAAGCATATTATGAAGCAATTGAGTAGAGTCCATAGTATGAGAAGCAACATAAGTACTTTGTTGTAATTGTAATATTTGGGCTTATAAAGTGTGAACAAGGGTTTCAAAGGCTTGCATGCCAGAGGAAGAAACATGGGAAGCATTATGATTGCAATTAAGAACAACGATTGATGTAGGAATAGAAATAAAAATAGTGTACATTGGGGCATTTGGTGCCCCCATAGATATAGGCATAATGGAAGAAGTTATATTAGATGTCTCTCTATTAAATTAAGAGGTATGCTTAGGATGCTCCTAGGCAACATATATAAGAATGTCAATATGATCGGGATTCTATTGTAAGAAATATTTCATATGTTGTCCCTCACACCAATGAAAGAAATGGTAATGTTTGTCATTGTTAACATTAGACCCATCACCTTGTACATGGTCAATGATAATAATAAAAAAAAAACTAACAAAGATATTAGCAATAGAATAAGAGTCGATAGTAGGGACCATAATACCACATTGTATACTGACATAAGGGAATTGTATCTCATGGTAGCGGAATATTGAGAATCCCTAGGCTTAAGGAAAAAATTATAGAAGAGTTAAGGATTAATCATGATGATAGATAAGAATATAAATACAAAACCAAAAATGAATGAAAACAACATACACAAATGAACCCTAGGGCAACTAGGGTTTGATCTAAAAGTTGTTCAATTGAAAAGTTGGGTTCACCAAAATGTTTACACCATTTTTAAGACTAATGGAGTATTATGAAATGCGTAACAATGAAAAGGAATGCAAGGTTCATTACAAAAGATTCTTGTGATTAATTAACTTCAAACTTTAGTTGCAGAACATTAGAATGACACATCAATACTTGTAACTAGTGAAATACAAGCTCAAATACATAAGAGGAATATAAAAGTAGCTATACATGAGTGTTTGGGAGAGATATCACTATACAAATTAGGGAATCTAGGATTACATAGACTAAAAATGCTCCACTTATGATACTCTGACTTGAAAATGCCCCAATGCAGGACCATATAGCTTGGTTGGGATGTATAATCCGGCCTTACAACTTTTTTACCATCTTCAACACCTTCATAATTGAGTTTTGTAACTATTTAGGTCCTTTGGTGGCCTGAAAATGTACTTCACTATCAAACCCTAGCTGTCACACAGTCCCAAAACCATATGTACATACGTGAATCACCCCAAAACCCTAACCATGGGCAGGATACCCTAAAAAAAGGTTAGTGTTTGGGTTGAAGTGTAATTCTTGCACTGCCTACATTAGCACTACTCTAAAGATGCCTCAAACCACATGTAATTATTCACCTAACATGTAGCATCTATGCGAATACAACTATTTGGAAACTTGAGCCACTTTAGTCATGCTTGATAGAATTGTGCTCTTGATTTTGGAGTGGGGAACTTGGTGTGCTTGTAAATGAGGGAAGATAGACTCCTTGAGTTAGTTGAGTGCCTCAGAATTATAGTGGTGGTTTCCCTAATGGATGTGCATCAACTTTAGGAAGATTTAGGGAGCCTTGATTGCCTTTTGAGAGTGTTGTAAGTGAGTGTGTCAATAGAATCCCATGTGATTTCCAAGTAAGTAAATGAGGTGATGTTAACTTTTTTTGTATAGGACTCCAAAGGTAAATTATCATGATAAGGTTGACTTAGGAAGATCGAAAGACCCAATAAATTATATCGTTTCGAAAATAGAGTCAGAAAATATGTCAATGCAGACCACATGTGTCGGTTAAGATCAGATTATATAATTGATTTAATGAAATTAAATATAATGTAAGGGCACTAGTGATTAGATAAATATATCAGTATTCAATAAATATCTAGCTAAAGAAATATGATCATGAGTGAAAGATAGGAGATAAAGACGACTCAACGTGTAACTGTAAGTTTGGATTGATTCTTGGCTGATGAACAAGCTGAAAAGGTAAATTTTAGATTATATAAGCTTTTTGTTTGATTCTAGAACATAATGATCTCAAGGATAAGAGCACCTAGAATGGGATAGGGCTGTCAGGGATATATCATCTGCTATGGGCGCTAATGTCTATTGGATAGTTTTGATTCTAGTTCTTCTTGTGTCTCTTCTTGTTTGATGTAGGTCATGTCAGGTTTGTTGCACTTTATCTCTGTTGCACCTATACTTGGAAAAGAAACCCTAGCTACTTGCACAATACTCAAGAAAATATTAGATGAATAAAAATATGCATATGCTTGAGTCAGACTGACCTCGACGGTCACCCCAATGTGATTATCACCCAGTGTTGCACTACATTTCAGACTTAATGTAGTTCTAATGTGTGTGTGTGTGTGATTGGAATAATGTCCCTTGAGCTAGGATGTCTTAGTTCTAGTCGCACAAAGAATAATTGGCTACAACTACTTTTTCCCAATGCAATTATGTGGTATGGAATTCAGAATAAACCCTCATATCCAGTGAAGTATGCAGTCACAAAATGTAGTCCTTGATGCAGTAGATAGAAAATATTAGCTCCCTTTAATAAAATATGCCTCTTGAAAGTATTTCCCCCTAGCAAGGTTAAATAAGACATGTATATATATGATCAATTTTCTTAAGTTCCATCATTAATAAGTGAAAGGCCACCTAAGAGTGATAAACAAATATAGAAATAAGTAACATCTAAAAAATCAACAAAAGAGAGAAAGTGGAAAGAAGAACCCAAAGGGGACAGTAGCACCTAGGCACTGATGGGTGATCCTGTTTAGGGTGCTCAAAAAGGTAAATAGTGAAATCAGAGCTGAAAAATATGTCGGCTAATATGTAAAAGTACAAGTTGTAAGTCAAAAATAAGAAGTAATAAAGATGAAAAGGATAAAAGCAATGTCAAAGAAAAGTAAAAGGGTTGTTAATGACTAGGATTCTTACTTAGGAATCATGCATATAAATGAAGTATTTAGAGGCTAGATGTATATAGTAAGTGCATGATTTATTGACTACCTTTGTCCCCTCTTTATTGTATGATTTTCCATCACACCAAAATCTTGAACTGATGATGGAGAGGGATCTCATCATGTTATCCAACTACTACGCCAACACACCCCCACGCGATGGATCCAAATGCAACCATGTGATCCCTGGGCCCACCATGTATTCACTAAAGTAGGTCCAACAACATTAGGAAGCAACGACACTAGGAATTCCCAAGAGGTCACCCATCCCAGTACTACTCCAGGTTGAGCGCACTTAACTTCCTGGCTCCGATACCATGTATGATTTTTCGTCACACCAAAAGCTCAAACTGATGGTGGAGAGGGATCTCATCATGTTAACCAGCTGCTACGCCAACATTTATATTGGTGAATAAGGATTTGGTAGCATAAAGTAGAAAATAACTTGAAGAGTCGAAAGGAAATTGTGCCCAGTAACATGTCGAATGAGTATTATAGCACGTTAAATGGGAGATTGCAAAATGTGTATCACAAATTTGTAATGGAAGGGAAGGATAATGATCCTAGGGTGACCTTTATATGTGTGGAGTGATAATGATGTGTGCATGTAGTTCCTTGGAATATCATCTTTGTTGGAACATGTTTGAGATTTACTTCACGATTGCCTATCTAATTTACCTTCATTGCAGTAGGATAAGACCTACAAAAGAAAACATGTGTAGTCAATGCTCTAGGTAAATGTAATAAACTTTAACTTGAAAAACATGTAAAATTGGAAATGTGTATTGGAAAAATCTAAACCAAGGGGTTGGATTACACCTAAAATATTGAAAGTGTAAGAGATAGAAATTTGTTCTTGTTTGTAGACTTGTTGTTTAGGAGCTGGCTGGATGTTAGGAAATAAGAGATAAAATATGTGGAATAATCCCTTATAGAATCGCAACAATAGAAAGTAATGTGCAGAAAATATTACAGATCTCAAATAAAAGTGCATAATAAATAACACAACACAAAGAGACAAGATTTAACGTGGTTCACCCAATTTGGGCTACGTCCACCAAGAATCACTTGCTCATATTTTATTACAAGCTTCCACTCTCTCAATACAATACCTAGATCCATTTAGAGCTATGCTCAACAAAATTTACAGAATTCACACCCGAATTCAAAACACATCCCTGCAATACATGTGCTTGTCTATTTATCATATGCATAAGACCATATAAATAGACAATTGCTTAAGTAGTTTGATACAAAACCGTAGGTATCAAAACCATGGGAAAAAATCGTGGGTATCAAAACAATGGGAAAAACTATGGGTATCAAAACAATGGGCAAAAAACTATGGGTATCAAAACAATGGGTACCGAAAAACCATGGGCCCAAAAATAGCACATAACGGTTACCCATTACCCATGGGTTAATAAACCACCCATGAAAATTTGCTCCCGCTCACCGGTGAGCGGGACCACCGTAAAAATACCCGAGTGTAACACATAGAAGGTGTACCACACTCTAACATGAAAATAGGCTCCACAAACATAATAATGGAATAATACAGAGGATTTGGGAATCCTATCACCAAACTAGGGATTTGAGCATCCCAACGCTAAACTTCATATTTAGGTGTCATGTCGCTACTAAGGGAAAGTGTATCGAGAGAGATATAGGATTTTCCCTCCAACCATTAACATTTCCCCATGGATATGTGCCATTATAGATGATCACAAACATGATTTGTAACTTGCCTTGTGTGACACATTGTTTCAGGCATATCATTATCATACATATGCCCTAGGTGTCAATTCCTTATTTGTTCCTACTTTAGTTCTTGCTTTGGTTCCTGAGTAAGTAGTTAGTTTCATGTTAGTAACTAATTACATTCTAAAATTGACTATGTAACTCCTGAAACTTGAGAAGACTATAATTTTGCAACTGTTGAAAAATACTCTGTAATTATTTTTACCCCAAGACTGGAGCACCCAAGTGAAACACTAATGCCCACCGCTCCTGTATGTACAAAGCGATTATGTCCAGGATGGGATTTATGGCCAAGTCTATTTTTGGCCTTAACTTATTTCTAATCTGTTACTACTAACTGTGATTCTATAACTACCTTTTGTAACTGTTGGGAGGGTGAAAAGGTTCACCCAATGTTTGCCCCCACTCATTTAGGGTGTGTAAGATAAACAAAAGTGAATGGATCCCAAAAAAGGAAGGATGAGACTCATTTACATATCTGATATAGGGATTGCTGCAGGGGGAATAAGGATTACACATGATATATACTATAGAGTAAGCAAAACAAATGGAACATGCTAGCATACAAGTCTCAATGGGAAACAAGCAATGCACACGGATATAACAAATAGTAAAAGCATACAGAAAAATAACAAACAAGGAAACAAAAAAGGAGATGGTTGCATACATGAGACACCAACCAGGATGTCACAAGACAATCAAATTCATCAAGGCTTGCGTAAGCAAGGAAACAAACAAACATAATGCATAACCCACAAACAATAACATACAATATACAAAAAAATAGACAACCATGATTGGAAGGAGTCCTCAAGGCAAATGCTACATAACAAGCACCCGTTAACATGTTAGGAAAGGTAAATAATATGCCACAATGTAATTTCTGAATATAGGAGTGAAAATGTGAAATATTGAAATGATAGAACTTGATGGTAAGTGGGAAAAGGAAGATGCCCCAAGGGGCCTCAGTGGGACTGGTAATAGATAGGGCCAAACATCATACATCATGTAACAACCTATAAGTGACTTGCATTCACCTCAAGATACCATATGAATGTGCATGTGTGTATGAAAAATGATAAAGCATACTAGGAACTGTAGTAACATGATAATTAAGGGGGCAACATATAGTAGTATAAGGAAACAAGAGTGCATCCAATAAAGATCTAAGTAAACATGTTTTTGGATTTTTGAATACATATTTGTGAAAGAGAACAACTAGAAGGGAGGGATAAGGATGCCCCATGGTGTGGTGTGTGTGTGTGTGTAAAGTGAGGTTCACGTAGGAAAACTGATCCGAAATCATAAGCAATTTGAATACATTCACCAAAAATTGTTTTAAACGATGATTTTTCGGATAAAATTAAGCATTATAGTTTTTCCATATTTTTAATTATTTTTCAAAATCTACAAGTATTGTGGAATCAAAATTAAAAACAAGATCAAAATTGTAAGATAATGACACCATTCGTGATAACGGAGTTTGGCGTAAAGCCTACCTTTCTTAGTCCATTTTAATGGGACTAATATATTAAACTCACTTAAAAAAACAATTACAATCATGTATAAAAATGATTCAGACCTCAAGGATTTATCATAGTATTCCTCTTATAAAAATAACCTCTTATTCCTTTGGAAATTTTCCTCCAATTCACTTTTAACTCCCATAATAAGCCCTTAGGCATACACAGTCCTACATCGATTACCCTTCAAATAGAACACAACTCCTTATATAACATTTTAAAACCACATGGCTCAACGGCTCACTATATTTTTAACATGGGGTTGGATAAGGGTTCGAATCCCCTTATCCCCTCTCATCGGTTGTGTTTTCCTGTGTGGGGAGAAATACCACGTTTGAAGGGTGTTCAACGGTTTTGTTATTTAAAATTGGGCGGTAGTTATGTTGAATTGGTCTCTGGATCACTTTTTTTTGGCCACGTTGCAAGCCCAATGGGAAATGTGTTAAGTTGGGTCAAGGGCTATGTTGGCGAGCTAGATTTGTGTGGCAGGGTGAGTCAGTGGTGTGGCAGTGAGGGTTCATAGGTTGTTAGCGCAGTGAGCATGTAGGGTGGCAGCTCGACTTAGTCGGTCGAGCTGGGGTAGCTCAACTCACCGAGTCAGGTTGTCACCAAGGTAATTCAATACAATGCTAAGAATAGCACAATTTCAATATCCAACAATATGTCCCACATGCATCTTGATATGAATAACGCAAGTACTTATATATAGAATTTCTAACACAATGATATGAAGATCAAAGGAAAAGAAACCCCTCCACAAAAAGAGTGTGTCGACCCTGGTTGAGGGCCCCCAACCAACAAATAGTGGGGCCCACCAATGTTCGTAAATGAGTGTCAAAGACCGGTGTTGTAAAATCAATTTATATTCAATACCAAATGTGTCACTTGTCATAATTTCATTGGTCCACTTGATAGATGCACATGCTTCCACGTCATCTCAAACATGCGTGTCCATTATTTTTTCCAGTTGGCCAAAAATTTCAACGGGCTATATCTTCTGCATATGTCCTTTATTTTTAACTTACAATATACCACCAGAAAGCTCTAAATCTAATCTATGTAGTGTAACTGACTGTGACAGATTCCAAGAAGATCATAGATCAATGTTTCTCAATCGAGGATCCTCTAGATCACTCCTCCCCACTAAGTTTTTTTTTGGACCTCCAAAAGTATTTTTAATTGGTAAAGAGGTGAGGGTACTTATTCTCACCTTTCTAGTTTCCATCCATTTCACCTTGTTCAGATGCATGCCCTTCAAACCCACGTGAATATATTCAACATCACCCCTTCATGAGGTTCTGACCTTCTGTCTGGAATGACATCTTTCTTCAACTCATCCAAATACTTAGGAGAAAAATCATCAACATAGAAGGTACAAAAATATTAACATCATGATTAATAATCATAGGTAGTTCATACAACTTCATATTTTCAACATTTACAACTGAATAAATACTGCATGTAAGGTGGTAAATCCAACCGAAAAGCATTATTACCAATTTTCTCCAAGATTCGGAATGGACCCGGAATTGGTTTTAACTTTTTACCTTCACCTGTCAATATTTCCTTGTTGATGTGAAGCCAAACTGAATCACCCACTTGGAATTTGTGATCAGTTCTATGTTTATCGTGCCTAGTTTTATATTTTTCTTAAATTTTCTCCAATTGTTCTCGAATAAACTAATGGACCTGTTGTATCTTCTGCACAAAACTTATTAGCTTTGTCAGTATCACTACGTCCACTAACAACAATTTCTTGTCCAAAAGAGAAATCTAATGGAGATTTAGGTAGATAACCAAAACAAGTCTCAAAAGGAGACTTCATAGTAGAAGAATGAAGTTGCATAGTTATAGGAATGTTGCACATAATACAAATGTTCATCCCATAATTTAGGATGTTTACCACAATAACCCTAAGCAGATGTACCACTGTACGGTTTATAACCTCTATTTGACCATTGATTTTTGGATGAAAAGTAGTACTTTTTTTAGTTTGGTGTCCATCAAATTCCACAAAGTTGACCAAAATTCCCCAAGAAACCTAGAATCCCGATAAAAAACAATAGAAGTGGGAAAACCAAAATGAACCCATACAAACTAAAAGAATAAATGTGCAGTCCCTTCACTAGTATTTTGTTTAGTATAAGGAATCAACACACACATAAATTTTTCCACAACCATATATAAATAGTCATGTTTCCTTCATGACATGGGAAAACCTCCTACAAAATCCATGCAAATACTTTCCCATAGACTTGTAGAGACAAGAAGAGGAGTGTAAAGTCCTAACTTCTTGTTGCTAGGCTTTCTCATGGCACAAATTACACATACTTTATATATCTGGTTACATATGTTGCTTCATTCTAGGCCAATAACAATACATCTGTAAATGTGCAACTATTTTACCAACACCAAAATGACCAAATATAAGAGAAGTGTGAGATTCCCTAATCATATGCACTCTTTCATCCTATGGAATGCAAAGTTTACCATAATGATACAAGAGTCCATCATGCACATGATAATCCAATTCTCCTACTTGTTTTCCACTCATCAAATCTTCATACACTTCTTTAAAATCAACATCATTAGCATATTGTTCTTTATAACTATCATGAACCAAAGAACTATGTTGTAAAAGAATAGATGCAACAAAAAATGGAGGTCTAGATAACATATTAGCAACCTTAATTTTGTATACCTTTCTTATACTTGATCATGAGATGGAACTGCTGCAAGAATCCCATCCAACAGAAGTGTCTAGATTGTTGTAACTTGGTCTGTGTTTGGAGGTACTGGAGGGGTTGATGATCTATGTGAATTATTGTTTCCTTTCCCATCAGGTAATGTTTCCATTTTTTACACTCTGAACCAAAGCATACAACTCTTTATCATAGGTTGGATAGTTTTCTTACCGCACTCATGAAGGTTTCATAATGGTAACAAACATGCTTTATGTTTTGCATCAAGACTACCCCCATTGCATATTCATTGGCATCCGTCTCAATCTCAAATGACTACTGTAAATATGGAAGCGCTAAGACAGGAGCAATACTTGATTTTCTCTTTTAGTGTATCAAAAGCTCTTTGATGTTTTCCTCCCCACTGAAAGACATGTTTAATGCTAGTCAAAGAATACAAAGGAGATGCAATAAATAAGAAGTTAGCAATAAATTTTCTCTAGTATTTAACTACACCAAGAAAGCTTCTAACATCTGTTACATTATTGGGTTTAGGCCAGTTAACAATGACCTCAAATTTTGTAGGATCAATTTTCAATTTACCATGTCCCACAACATAACCCAAATAAACCAAAGATGTTTTCTAAAATTCACATTTAGACATCTTAGAAATAGTTTCTCCTTTCTCAAAGCATCTAATCCTTTCTGAATATGAATGACATGATCATCCCATGATTTACTAAAAAATCATAATATCATTCAAGTAGACTATCAAAAAATCATCAATGAATGGCCTAAAAACATCATTCATCACACACATGAATGTAGTTGGTGCATTGCACAATCCAAAAGGCATAACAAGTCATTCAAATAAAAACCCTGTTTTGTTTTTAAAGTATTTTTCCAAATATCACCTTCACTGATTCTAGCTTGGTGATAACCACTTCTTAAGTCTAAATTAGTGAAATAAACAAAAATGTTTAACTGATCAAATAAATCATCAATGCGAGGAAGAGGGTAATGATTTTTCATCGTGATTTTTCGAAGGCAGGAAAATCAACACACATCTATCATGTGCCATATTTCTTAGTAAACAAAATGATAGTGAAAACCACAATGAAATGAACTTGGATGGATAATTCCTTTTAACAAAAGTTCCATCACCTATTTCTTGATTTCCTCATTTTCAACCACAGACAATCTATACATACCAATTTTAGGAAGAGGTGCATCCTGCAACAACTGTATCTCATGTTGAACCCCTCTTTTAGGAGGTAGACCTTGTGGATCTTGAAAACCATCATCATAGTTAGAAACAATTTTAACCAATTCATTACGATGTTTAGGATCACAATCTCAAAAGCCTTTTCATGATATCTTTCTCTTTGGCTTTGATCACCATGAGTACAAAATTCTTTCTTGAATTTACAAGTAATTTTCATCTGCCTTGTAGTAACCAAATAAAAACTTGTTTTCACATGATGAGCTCTAACAATATATTCAATCCCATCTTTGAACAAGAAAGTATTTATTCTCTTCCCTGTAGAAGATTGCTTTACAATCATAAAGATAAGGAA
Source organism: Taxus chinensis (assembly GCA_019776745.2). Lineage (NCBI taxonomy): Eukaryota > Viridiplantae > Streptophyta > Pinopsida > Cupressales > Taxaceae > Taxus > Taxus chinensis. The sequence goes on from CM034147.1 coordinate 676,440,162, forward strand.
TTCCTAAAACCACACCACAAATATCTAAAGGAACAACATCCAAATCAACATCATCTAATAAACTTGTCTGTAATGGAAAATTTGAATCTACAAGTTTTCGTTTACCTATAATTTTGCATCATCACAAACCCAACCCAAAGGATAAGGCTTAGGATGTGGCTTGGTTTGGAGTCCTAGTTTCTTCACAACCTCCTCTGAAATCATATTATCTTGAGATCCACTATCAAATAGAGTGCTCTATATTTTGTATGTTTAGAAACAACTCTAAGGTGGAAAATCTCATTTATTTTCTTTTCATCATGCATATATTATTGTTTAGAAGAAGATGTCAACAATAGATGAACTAGTGCTAGAAGAAGAGGAATAATTACAACCTTGAAAAATCATGGTTGTGATCTTGGTTTCATCTCTAGAATCATAATCCAAGATCATTGTACCATAGTATTGGTTTTCTTCTCTTTTCCTTTCTTATTGTTAAACCATTTAGGCTTTCATTTCCAGATGTAACTTCCAACACTTAGATTCATCATGGTTATTTTTACAATGATTTAAAATGGTTTATCATCTTCTTTCTTAACAATAGAATTATTCTTTTGCTTACCCTTTCCTTTACCTTGTTCTCCTTCAAACCTTTTTCCTTGCCTTTGGATTGTTTGTTCTTGTGTTTTGAGGAGGAAGACTCATTTAGTCATTTTCCCTCTTGCTTCCAAATGAGTATCTTGCACACACACCACATCAAGATTAGTAGGATTAAGAATGAGAATCATATGTCTCAAAAAACTATGTAATCCACCAATATATTTTAGCATTGTTTCTTGTGTATGGAGAGAAATACCAAGAATAAGATCCCTTTTTCTAAACTCCTATGTATAATTGTGAACACTTGTCCCTTATTTTGTCTCAAACTTTTCCAATCCATCGTGGCTTGTTGCATATAACCCAAAGGATAAAATTGTTGTCTTAAATCAAAAACAAAATCAATCCAAGAAGATATTATTTTACCTTTTTTCTCATCTACTTCTTAAAGCTTACTCTCCCACCAGATGAGTGTTGTGACCACCCATTTGAAGAGTTACCAAATGAATTTTTTCTTCATCATCAACAATTTTATGAACCCTGCAATATACTTCAATCTACTTGATCTAGTTATCAAATTTTGTGCATTAATCTCTCCATTATACATTGGCAATTCAAACTTAATATCCAATTTTAATGAAGGAAGAAAACCAGGAAATTTTTTTTAATTTTCACCTTTAGGAGAATCCAAATCAGATGAAGAAGATGACCATCTTTATTTTTACCTTTCTTAGCTTCTTTCTCCATCTGTCTTCTCCAATCTCGGTAAAATTCCTCCACCATCTCTTTCATTTGAAGGAAGGATTGATGAAATTCTTCTTCTTGATCCTTAACCATCCCTGGGACTTCATGATCTTCTTGAACCAATTTCCGGATCAACACCTGCTAATTCTCCTTCACCTTTTCTAAATAGGACCTTGTCAACATTCAACACAAACTTGCAATCCAAGCAATTGTTAAACTGATCATAGACCATCTATGATACCAAATGATCCGTAAATCATAAGCAATTTGAAAACATTCACCTTGAAAAATTACTTTAAACGATGATTTTTTGAATTAATTTAAACATTATCAAATTTTCCATTTTTTATTTATTTTTCAAAATTAGCAAGTAACTTTAGAACCAAAATTAAAAACAGGAAGTAAAATGTAGGGAGACAATTGACACCATCTGTTGATAACATAGTTCAACACGTAAAGCCTACATCTATGGGTCCATTTTAATGGGACCGATCTATTAAACTCACTTAAAATAACATTTACAATGGTGTATAAAAATGATGTAGAACTTTAATAAATTGTCACATAGTATTCCTCTTGCAAAAATAAACCCCTGCTTCCTTTGGAAATTTTCCTCCAATTTGCTTCTAACTCCCACAATAAACCCTTAGGCATACACAGTCATGCATCGATTACCCTTCAAATAGAACATAGCTCCTTATATAACATGTTAAAATTACATGGCTCAATGGCTTACTATATTTTTAGCATGGGTTTGGATAAGGGTTCAAGTCCCCTTAGTCCCTCTCGTCAGTTGTGTTTTCCTTTATGGGTATAGATCCCACATTCAATGGGTAGTCGTCAGTTTTGTTATTTAAAATTGGGCGGTCGTTAGGTTGATTTGGTCTTTGGACCACTTTTGTTCAAACACGTTGTAAGGCTGGTGGGAAATGCGTTAAGTTGGGTCACAGGCTATGTTGGTGAGATATGTTTAGAGTTGGGCATTGCGAGGTGTGAGTGGAGGGTGTCAAGGAGCCCAAACAATGCAACAAGTTAACAAAGTTGTGTATCAGGCTGAGTAGGTGGTGTGGCGGTGAGGGTTGGTAGGTTGTTAGTGTGGTGAGCTAGTAAGGTGGTAGCTCAGATCAGTCAGTTGAGCTAGGGTAGCTCGACTCGCTAAGTCAAGTTGTCACCAAGGAAGCTCAATACAATGTTAATCATAGCATAATTTCAATATCTTATAATATGTCCCACATGTCCTGGTATGAATAAGATGTACTAGGGCACTTGAGTGCATTCCATCATGTTACATTAAGAGAATAATTAGACAATGAATCATTACAATTAACAATAAAATTGGAAGTAACTGGAAAAGTGAGATGAGTATTATGTTGATCAATAGTACCACTGATGTAACTAAACCAAGAATGCTTAAGAGTGAGAGGAGAAGGGTGGGGGTCAAGTGCAACCAAAATTTTCATGCGGAAGACACGTGAGCCAATAGCGATTAGGAGGAAGATATAGCCTTGGTATCAAGGGTTAGGGGCAAACAAAGGGGTAATATTAGTAGGAGTAAAGCCTAATTGGGTGAGGCTTTCATACGTGCAAACATTTTCAGAACAAGTAGGATAAAAAGGAACAAGTTAATAATACATGTGATCAATGTATAATGTGCAAGTAAAGTGATCAAAAATAGGAAATGATATAGGAGAAGAGGTAATAATAACATTGTGACCATGGTCCTACTAGATAAGGAAAGTACCTGAGGAGAAGGAATATGCTTTAGAGCATGTATGTTATTGGAATAAGGAATCATGGTAGCAGTTGTGGGTTTGGTTATGGGAGATTTGACTTGATATTCACCAAGACCAATAACAATATAATGAGTATGAAAGAGAGATTCGTCAAAATCCATGGGAGTGAAGTCTAAAGCACACAAGGTATCATCAATGAGCTCTACAGTATCAACATCATCATCATCAAAATCATCAGTCTCTACGTGGAAGTATTATTCAGACTTTTCTAGGGGCTTGGCAATAGATGCAACGGGGGTATGGGAGGATTTGGTAGGAGAGATAAGATCAATAGTGTGAGTTTGAATGGAGGAAGTAATAAGAGGTGGTGGTGTAGGATTTCTAGAATCCTCAATATCATATGTAATAAGAAGGTGCGAGAGAATAGATTGAGTTGGTGGAATGACCATGGAGGTAGCAAAGTCCATACGATAATAATTGAATGGTTAGGGATCAACGATAATAGTATGTTCATAGCCATGAATGATAAACTTGACACAACGATGGGTAGTAGAAGGAATTGCTTGCATAACATGGATCTAGGATAGAACAAGGAGTAGATTGAACTACAATGGGGCATCCATCACATAAAAGGGGGTGCGAAGAGTGTAGGGTCCTACTTACAACTTGAGAGTGGTAGTACCAATGCTTGCACAAGTAGTAGTATTGTAGCTATGGACAATAGTAGTAGATTTTTTAATTGTATTACGAGGAATGTGGAGTTGAGGAAGTAATGATAAAGGAAAAATATTTAGTGTTGAGCCATTATCAATAAGTACACACTTAATTTGGAAATTTTGAATGTGAGCCATGATAAGAAGAGGGTGGAAATCAATGGAAGACTTAGGGGTAATGTCCTCATTAGAACATGTGATAGAATTATAATATGCATGAAAGAATCCATGAGATGTGTAAAAGCTACATGAGGGTCATCACTTTGGATATAAATAGAATGAAGAGCAACCTCTATGGTACGGGAAAAATTAGGAGCTTGACATAATATATCAAAGAGAGATATCTTAGCTGGGGTATTCTTTAATTTCTCAATGATATCGTAGGTTTTGGATGGAGTGGCAGGTTGTGGAAATGGTGCACTAATAGGTGGAGGAATGGAGGTAGGAAGTTGTAATGGTCCCTTATTGCAGTGGGTGGTTGATTAACTAAAATTAACTAAAATGTGGAATAATAGTAGTTAATCTAATATAGAACAACATGTAAATACAATAAATAAATGTTGTAAATGACTATGGAAAATGACCCAAACAACTAATATAGTGAAAGTAGAAACCCTAATATGCAAGAGAATTATAGAAGCGACTTAGCTAATTTGATGAATTTGTAGGACTGTGTCGCATAAGTGACTAGAGAAACAAGCAAGAATGACTGTGTAGAGGCCTTAAAAAGGATGGAACTAAGCTATCTAGCTAGACTACAACATTGGAGAGGGACTGGGGCACCTATGGGTGCTCTGGTCTACAGAATGGGCGCCCTAGTCTATGTAAAAGATCTGGAACTGAGTTTCACAGGTCCTGTAAGTGATTTGAAACCTTTGTTGTCTGTCACATCAGGTTCATTGCACTGCGACAGGTGTCGCTAATAATCCAAGATGAATAGAAGACCTATAAAAAGACCACAAGAAGTATCAAAACCCTAAAAAAAGAAGAATGCAAATGAATGGGTCAGACTGACCTCAACTACCACAATAGTGGGCTTACTAACTAAGTGTTGCACTACATTTCAGACCCAAATGTAGTTCTAGTGTGTGTGTGAATCATGTGCCCTAGGTGTTCTTGTGTCAGTCACACTTTTTGAAGTAGCGAGTAATAATTAGATGTAAAAATGTAGTAGAATGGTGGATGTAATAGAATATAAACCCCTCTTATGCTTGTGTGATGCAGATGGACCAACCTTGTACTTTGTGATGGAGCTAAATATATGCAAATGATCTCTAAATGCCTTAGAAAAATGCAACCCTAGGTGGATGATAGTAGTGACTAGTGCTTGGTCCCTCATTATGGTCTCATAACTTTATATTTATAGGGTTCTCTTGGTCTAGTTTTGTAATTAACCCCAAAATGACTGACCACCAAAAAGATAAGAAGCTAAAACAACTAGAAAGTGCCCAAAAAGTGGCAGGAAATTTTAAAAGGGATTGGGGCATCTGTGGTGGGACCAAGGCGTCCATGGGCTCCCCAATACTAGCCTTGGTGCCCCAATCAATGCTAAAATAACGCGAAATGACAAAATCTGACTGGGCTTGCGGGTGCAAGAGGTTGGGAATGACGAAAGAAAATAAAGTAAGATGGCCAAAAGACAGGGGTTAATTAGTACTTTTCTCACTCAAAAACCTTCTAAATAATAGTATGAGATCGAGACCAAATAATGTCTAAAGTGCATGATTTCGTGTCTATAATGGTGACAACATTAATACATGGAGCTACATGAGAACTTGTATAGTGAGGCGGATGTTACAAAGTAATAAGGATGTATTGAGATCTGATGATGTCCGAAGAATAGATGTAAGTAGGGATGAAGGTAGAAGATTTAGCCAAGATCTCATAAGAAGAAGAGCAAGGGAAATGAATCCGGGGCATGGACAGTTGTCAGGTTCAACAAATGATTTAATGAAATTAAATCTACTGTAACAACACTACTGATCAGATAAATATAACAATATTTAGGCAAGATCTAGCTAAAAAAATACGAGTAAGAGTGAAATATAGGAGATAAAGATGACTCAACTTATAATTGTAGGTCTGGACTGATTATGGGTTGATGAACATGTTGGAAAGGCATATTCTAGATTGTATAAGCTTTGTGTTTGATTTTGGAATGCAATGATCTAAAGGAAAGGAGTGCATATAATGGGATAGGTCCTTTTGGGCTCTAGTGTCTACTTTGGATGTTGGTGTTTATGAGATAGTTACGATTTTAGTTCTTCTTGTGTTGCTTCGTATTCGATGTATGTCACATCAGGTTCACTACACTTCACTTTTATCACACTTGTACATACAAAATAAACCCTAGCTACCTGTACAATACTCAAGCACACATTAAATGAATAAAAATATGCATATGCTTGAGTCGTATTAACCTCGACGGTCACCCCAATGTGATTGTCACCAAGCATTGCACTATATTTCAGACGCAATGTAGTTTGTGTGTGTGTGTGTGTGTGTGTGTGTGTGTGTGTGTGTGTGTGTGTGTGTGTGTGATTGGAATAATGTCCCTTGGGCTAGGATGCCCTAATTCCAGTCACACAAAGAATATTGGATTACAACTTCTTTGTCCTAATGCAAATGTGTGGTATCAAATTCATAATAAACCCTCATATGCAGTGAGGTATGCAGTCCCAAAATGCAATCCTTGATGTGGTAGATAAAACATATTAGCTTCTTGTAATAGTATGTGCCTCTTGAAATGTTTTCCCCCCTAATGAGGTTAAATAATACATGTATGTGTATATATATATATATATATATATATATATATATATATATATATATATATATATATATGATTCCTTTGCTTAATTATGTCATTAACAAGTGAAAGACTGACTGAGAGTGATAAATAAAGATAAGAAAGAAGTAACATCCGAAAAATTAGCAAAAGAGAGAAAGTGGACAAAAGCGCTCAGGTACTCTTGTGCCTAATGGGAGGTCCTGTATAGGGTTCTTAAAAAGGTAAATAGTGAAATTAGAGCTGAGAAAGATGTCAGATAGTATGTAAAATTGTAAGTGTTAAGTTATAATTAATAAGCAATAAAAATGAAAAGGACAAAAGCAATGTCAATGTAAAGTAAAAGGGTTGTTAATGACTAGTTATGTTGCTTAGGAATCATGCATATAAACAAAGTATTTAGAGGCTATATGTACATATTAAGTGCATGACTTAATGACTACAACAACCTTATTGAATTGTACAGTTTTGGAAATAGAAGAGGTATGTGTAATATGAAAGTTGAATCGTAGAAAACAAAGTTTTAACATTGGCCTTATATATTAACATTTAGAATTTGTCGACACATAGGTGTATGAAAATGAGTATGTTAGAAAAGAGATAACAACATACACTTAGTGGAGATAGGATGTGGGTGTTTGTATTATCCAAGAAGCATAATTACAGTAATAAGTGTCAAAAGGGTAAATTTCCATGTTTGAGTATCTTCACTACTGTTGATATCTTTGCTAATATCATTTTCATTGCAATCACCGACCATGTATAAGGTGAAGGCTCTAACACTAAATTTGAAAATCAATCCCATGACCTTTTCGAGGATGAAGCACAAAATCTTGCACATTTCCTACAACATAACCCTATTACTATTGGTATTATTATATATGTTGCCCATAATCAGCTAAATTTTTTTTCACAATATAATTTAGAAAAATCTACTATTCACACCTCTATGGTTCCTAACTCGGTGGGGGCACTTTGCATTCAAACACCTAATGTATTTATGTCCATTCCTACATCTACCATTGTCCCTAGATGTAATCATAGTGAGTCACATGTTTCTTCTTCTAGCATATAGGCTCTTGAAACCCATGTTCATACTTTACAAGCTCAAATCTTACAATTACAATAAGATGCCTTTGTTGCTTCTCATACTATGGATTCAACTCAATTGCTTCATAACCTGCTTACACATTAAGTGTTTTTTTATCCATTGCCTCTTTCTTTCATTGTTTCTAAGCTTCCTATTTCTGATGGAAAAAGTGACCATGCAGAACCCCTAAGATCATTTCATGTTGCTTGCTTTGAATACGCATCTAATGATATCTTAATTACAAATCTCTTCCCTATAAGTCTCGAGGATTTATTTTTGGAGTGGTTCTATGATCTCTTAACACATTTTATGTGATCTTTCACTACTTTGGCTAATCAATTTCTTGTGAAGTTTTCTATTAATATTGGCTACAAAGTCTCTCGTACTTAAATGTCTAAAGTATGTTAAGGGTCTTATGAGCACAACAATGATTATGTTTTACTCTACAAAACTATGCTTACTAAAATAAATAATATAATGGCAGATAACAAACTCCAATATCTTTTCACACAAAGCTTGCTTGCCCCTTTGGAAGAATCAATCATATCCGATAAGTTCCCCTTCACTAGTGGCTCTTTCCCTCTTAGGATTCCTTATATGTCTTCTAGTGCACATGTTATCTTTGGTGACTCTTTCCTTTCTAGGTCTTCGGCCTCTCATGCTATTTGTAATAGCTCCCATCATCCCGTGGTACCTCGTAAGTCTTATACTTCATGTACTATCTCTCATAACTCCCTCTCTTAGAGTCCTATTTTTACCACACCGCATATTACCCCTCGTGGATCTAGTCCACCTAGTTCTCCACTCACGAATTCTATGACGCATATTACCACTTATGTATTGCTCGCACATGAGCATTTTTTTTGGCACAATTGATGACCGAGATTTCCATTTCTTCCATATCTGATTTGCCTCCTCAAAAGGATCTCATTGAGTAGATCTTGTACTACCCCTTTCCATGTACACAATTAAATTTATAAATACAAAAATAAACACATATTTGCAAAAATACATGACCTATACACATATCTTGAGTTTTATGCATTTTGCATTACATATGGTGTTTGTCACTATGTTTTGATTGATAACATATATTTTCTACTTCTTATAGACATGCATTCATGGGGTATATTGAGCTTGATACAAGACACATAAATCATTACACGATGATAAGAGCTACCTTTGTTCCTTACATTACTCTCTTGGGGAAACCCCCCGACACTATAAAAGTGTTTTTATTTTATCATAGTTCCTTTCTACTTCCCTTCTAATTCCCTTCTACTTCCTCATTGTGTTTGATTACATATATTATCCGATTGATATCTTTCGAGCTAACAAGGCTAACACGTGTGTCTTATGCAACTCTGACATATCTTGCTTCATGTGCCTTTTATTATTACTTGCTATGATGCTTTTATCAATATTTGACATCACAATTTCCTATACATGTTTGCTACTTGTTGTCTTGTTCATTGTATGTGGCTTACATGCCTTGTTTTTCTTGTGACACTCTGGTTATCTCATGTGTGTGGCTCTATTCCTTTATTGTGTGACATTATATCTCTTATATGTGTCCTATGTTCCTTAATTTTCTTGTGACATTACGGGTGTCCCATGATTGTGGCTATATGCCTTGATGTGACTCTTCTTTGCATGTTATTACTCTATTTTCTTGTTTAACTGTTATTGTCTCCCTTTGATTATTTTATTAAGCATACATTGTTGTTATGGTTGCTTATTTATTTATGTGTCATGGTTTCCATCATGTGTAACCCATTTTGAGGTGAATGTTCTCAAATGTGGCCACAACTTCAACATTCCACATTCTCCTACAGATTGTCAAATGAATAGTACATGTGTATGCATATATTATTTTGAGCCACATGCTTAAATGGTTTATAAGATACACCACAAAAGAGGGGATATTCATCAGGATAAATTCTACACTTGCAGGCAAAATTTCAAGTTCACATGTTTTCATAGGGCACAGGTCCTCATAAACATCTCCAGATACGTAAATTTGGCAAAAATTGAACAAGTTCAAAACCGTATTGAAAGGTCAAGACTATATGGACATTCCTAACCCTAGCATACATTTTTGTTTGGGGGTAGTTATACTGGACTTATCTACAATTTCAGATTTCCACTTGTGGATGTAGGATTTTTGGCATAATTTCATACTTAGTTGACACAATTTAAAGTAGTTTATAGGGGCATGAATATTTCGATCCTTCTCCACTTCAATACTCAGTTCCAGTTACAAAATATGGGGTTTTGGGGGCATGTGTCTCCTTCTCCATCACTAATTCAAAATCTTACACACTCTTACTCAACTGTGTGGCACATAGGGAGAGCATGGGGGCACCACTTATATTTTATACTTTGTGCCTGTATATACAAATTTGGGCTTGGATCCATTTGTAACAGTGTGGTCCATGGGGTTATGGAGAGTATTAAAGCAACTAAGTTCTTCATAGGTAGCCTTTCCTATCCTCTTTTAAAGGGGAAGATATCAAGGTTACTAAAAACTTTGATACATGGTCATCTTCGTTCATGGGGTGTTTTGTTACCTCTCTCTTATCCTCTCTCTACCTTCTATTTGGTGTTGGTATACATGCACCCAATACTTCAGATTATTCTTCAACACAATTGAGGACTAATCAACCTCAAACCTTTGACAAGTTCAATAATAAAATCCAAATCTCCAAGTACAAATAAAGCATGAGATCTCTTCCCTCTTCGGGACAAACAAGTTTATTCCTTCCATGTTCTAAATCTCTATATTTCACTTTATGTGAGTTCAAATTCAATATTTACATTTGAGTTATATCTTAATTTATACTATGGATATTGAGTACACTATGTGTTGCATGTTTCATCACGGAGCATGCCAATACCAACACATCTATATGACAAAAATTTCAAATGAAGACAAAATGCGTCCACAAACTTAGATATCTTTTTCTTTAAGAATGTAATTTTCATTTCATACTTAAAGGGGGCAAATGCAAACACTCAAATTTGGCAATTTACCCTATTGACACTACTTGTTGTAACTATGCTTTTTGAGAAAAATACCCACATCCTATTGTCACTCAGTACATCTTTGTTATTTGTTTTCCAACTTGCTTATTCCCATACATTAATATGTCATCACATTCTGAATATAAATGCATAAAATCAGTACTTAACCCTTACTTGTCATGATGAAACTTCCAAATTTCACTTACTTTCACCCTGTTTAAAACCGTACAGTAGGGTCAAGATGTAATTTTTGGTCTTGGTTGACCTATGAGATCTTGGACTGACACATCTTCCAAAATTGTTTTCAATTTGATTATATTCGTTGGGTGTTGTTTATCCTCTTGGGTTGGAATCATCATGAAAAATTACCTTCAAACCCTTATATAAGCAAGTTAAAATCGCCTCATTCAGGACCTGACAATCACTTAACACTCTCATTGCAAATACTAATACAAAAGGCACCCATGACTCCCTAAATATTCATAAAGTTGATGTACATCCACTAGGGAAACCACTACTATAGTTCTGAAGCACTCAACTAGGTCAAGGAGTTCAGCTTCCCTCATTCCCAAGCACTTAAATATCCCAACTCAATATATCAGAAAGAGCACAATCATCTCAATCATGATCAAAGAGGTTCAAGTTGCTAACCAATTGTATCCATATAAATATCACATGCTCGGTGGAGAACTACGTGTAATTTGAGGCCTCTTAAGAGTAGTGTCGATGTAAGTGGTGCATGGATTACACTTCAACCCAAACACTAACCTTTTTACAAAGTCTCCAACACATGGTTAGGGTTTGATTTTGATTCAACTAATTTCATATGGTTTTAGGAATGTGAGACACTTTGGGTTTGACAGTAACACACATTTCCATACTACTGAAGGGCACAACAAGTTGTTAAACCTCATTCCAAGTAGGTCTAAAACTGTATAGTAGGTCCATGACCACACAACTGATCTTAGAAGATCTGTACGATTCCATCCTAAGACATCTTCTAGTCACAAACTCAATAACAAAGCATCTTCAGGTTCAATACTCCCAGTTTGTCCAGTTAGCGCACTAAGATCCCTCTTGTATCACTTTGTATAGCTACGTACATCTCTTCCTTTGTGTATCTGAACTTGTAACATATTGTAATCACTAGCTACGAGTATTAATGTGTTATTATGACATTGCATGGTTGTTGCTGGAAGTTAATTATTTAAAATAACCCATGCAATGAACCTTACATTTTTTTTATTGTTGTGTATTTTATAACATAAATATATCAAACTTAAAAAGAGTGTAAACGATTGTCTCTGCCTTGATGTAAAGAGGGTAAATGCTCGTATGCCACTTTAGGGCCCTTATATGAATAAAATGAATGAGAAACACCTCCTCGAGCTCTAAAAAAATGCTCGTAGATCCACTAGGAAGGTGGGTAAACTAATACGTTGCATCACTAGATAGACTTTATGGGAAGGCCTTTAAAAATAACTTATAATTGTTATAAGAAGCCATGGTAGATCTATAATAATTAAGATGCAGATAAGGGTATGAAGTCCCATTAAATAATTAAAATTTAGGCACGAAAAATTTACAAGGAAAAGGATGATCAAAATATTATACACCTTATGGGATTGCCAAGTATAGTATTAGAATCAATTGCGGCGTAATAAGCCTTACTCTCTAGGTTAAGTTATGTACTTGACATTGTAAATCACCTACTGCGTGTATGAGAGAACAAACCTCTTGAGGAGGTATCACATAATCACTAAGAGGTTCATTCAAAGGTTGCATTTTTCCATTTATAAAAGTCATAAGAACATTATTTGGTTTTTCAAAACTATCATCATGGCCAAACATATTAGGGTCTTGAGATTTAGTTCTATATTTAGGGACCTTGTCGTTAGGTATATCCACTTTATCTATATTGGGCTTGGTAGAAGTGCTAGTATCAGGGTCAACATGCGAGGAAGGTACATGCCCGCAATCATTAATACACATGGAAAGAACACTTTTATTCACATTATTTACTTGTATAAGAGGTATGAAAGAAACACTAGTAAGAATATCATTTTTACATTTAGTAGAGAGAGTAGGGACACAAGTAACATACACATTTTTAGGAAGACATGTACAAGTAGAAACATCATTAAGCATAAAATCATAACAAATAATAACACCATTGTTAGAAACATCATTACGAGATATAACAACATTTTTAGGATTATATTATGCATGGAATTATCATGAAGAATGACAACATTGTTAGAGCACTAACCTCCTACACACAGTGCATACAACTCTTATACGCTTCGAGGTAATCATTGGCCTTTTAGTCAACATTATTAGAAACAACATCATGAATAAACATACCCTAAAAAATAAGAATATCATTATTATAATCAATATGTGCATCACCATCTATAGAAGTAGAAGAATATTCATGTAACACCCTGATTTTGTAAGTTATCTTGGTGATTATTTTTCATACTGTTGTAACTGCTGAAATGAAGGCAAACATGTTAATATATATTTTGATCTTAAGGGAATGTGTTGCAAATCTGGACTCTTGCATGTTGTAATTTATTTACATGGGACAACAGTTATTGTTACTTGTGTGTTTGCTGACGTGACGACAAATTGTCGTATACTTGCTGAATTCTATATGCTGTGGCCTTCTTGTGATCGCTTTGTCGATTTACTCTTGAACCAAATTGCAGGTTGATATAAATGTGCAGCACCTGATTACAGGTATGAACAGTTGGCACGTAGATGCCAACAGAAAAGGTTCGATTCACGAACCATACACTGTCGTAACGTGAGACCCCGTAAGGTGAGAAATGCCGGGATACGGGTGGCTCAGGCATGTTAACAAAGGACGGAATGTCCTGTACAGTGTTGGAATTAGAAGTCAGTCGGGGAGACTTGACAGGATTGAAGGTGATTAGTGTTAGGTGTTAGAGGGAATTATATCCTAATCTAATCCTAAGCTCTACCTTACATCCTAAACTACTATCCTAAGTGGATTTTTAAATTATATAAAAAAAAGGTGGAAATAAACCTAAGTTCTATTAACCTAAAGACTAGGCTATGACCTAGGTCGAACACTAATATGAATCCTAAACTAATCCTAACCTAGAAGGGGATGCGCAGACCCTTGGGGGAAGAGGATAAGGATGAAAGGGAATTAATGGCAGTTAATGTGAGTCCTTACATGGACAGTGCCAGTTTGGCGGGAACAGGGAGAAAGATGGAGGTAGCTAGTTGGTTATGAAACTAAACTTGGTTTTGCATGCAAAATTCGAATTAGATGGTTTGCCAACCCAAGTCGGCGGTGGCGTGAGAAAATAGAAAAAGGTAGAGCCTTTAATGCATTTAAATTTTTTTGGTCTTCGCGACCAGCTTGCCTTGGAAAGTGTATGAAGGAAATTTTGATTGTTTATTGTGTTGTTCGGATTTTTGAGAAGTTGCTCTGCATTTGGTTTTTGCTTGGTTCAGTCGAACCAGTTTCTTTTGGTTTTTATCACTGTTCTTTGGAAATTTGGTGGCTGTTGCTGAGCCTGAAGAGGAAGGGATTGTTTGGAAGCTCGCTGCTGTCGCCGTGGAAGGAAACACCTTCTGTAAACACGGTTTTCTTCGAGTTTCGGGAAAGAAATTTGCAGGCATGTTAAGCCCTTCTCTTTAAAAACACTTGCTTTGTTTAAGCGTCTCATTAAAACAACCCTGCTCTTGGGTTTTGGGTTTAATCGATTTTGCTGTCATTGTTTGGAATGAAATAGGTAAAATCGTTTCTTGTTGTTGTGATTAATCTGTCCTTGCATTTTCTTTGAATGGAAACACCTCCATGCTGTGCGGGTTTGGTTGACAGTAATGAGGAACTCGTCATGTGTGTTATGAAACTGTACATGTTGTATGAATTGTTTTCATTATTGAATTAATCATTCCATTGCTAATACGAACTGGAATGATAGAAACAATAGATGTTTGAAGTAGTTTCTTATTGAAATTGTTAAGGAAATAGATCCTTTTCCTTCTGCTGTTTTGGTTTTTGATGGAAATGGCTTTTGGGTTTTCAAGAGCATATGAACTCGATTTGAAGGAAGTAATAACAATATTTTTATTGCTATGCCTTTTCTTGTTTATGGAATGAACGAATACGTATTGGGTATTCGTGAAAGTAGGAAAAAGTTAATGGTTTTTCTTCTGAACTTGCATTTGATTACATTCCTTCCTTGCTGTGAAGGTAGGATGATTTGTTGTGTTATTTGATGCTGCTTGGTCTTCCTGTTCGAACTGTGGACACGATTACAAACTTGGCTTTGCATTTCTGTGCAATGAATGAATATTTATGAACTGTACTTCCTCTTGCCTTGGTGGAAAGTTGATTTGTTATGTCTTAATTGAGGTGGTTTGATCTCCAGTTCAGACTATAGTTGTGAACAAGAACTCGACTTTTTATTTATGTATAATATGGAAAAATTTTGGAAATGAGTAGGCGGTTTGGATCTGTCTTGATTATACCTTGTTGTGCATCTGATATCCTATGCGGGTTTTTATTAATAAGGGTATTATTGTATGAAAATCGCATTTTGGGTTCTGTACATCATTGTGAATAGAAAAATGGATTCGGGTAGAAACATTTATTGGTAAGGAACTCAAATTAAGTCTTCATTGCTTATGGTGTATTGAATTGAAATAGTTCAGGCTATGTGAGTCTGCTATTCATTGTTGAACGATTGTTCAGTTGCCATTTGGAGTTGAACTGTCATGCTGAGATGAACACGATTTGGGTGTTTTTATTCATTCTGAACAAATGATTGTTCTCACTGAAATTATGGGGAAACGAACTCTTCTTCTTTCTGCTGTTTTGATTTGATAAAATCAGTAGTCGGGTGGTTTATTGAACTTTACAAGTTCAGTCGGTAGAGAGGACAGTGGCATTTAAATTGTTTCCTGAGTGCTGTGTTTTTCTGTACAAATGGAATATTTAAATGTTTCTTGCGGTCTCCGATTTTGCACAGTCATTTAAAAGAAATGAAACCGACCTGAACAATTCTTGTTGAGTTTGAAGAAAATGGTTGTTTTCTTATTGAAAGGTGAAAGGAATGAATTCTTCTCTTCTTGCTGTTGAATTCTGGAAATAGCATTAGAGCCTTACTGTGCATTATGATTTAGTCTTGCTGTAGGTAACAGCAATGTGTAAATTATATTTTGAACTGTATGCGATCACGGATATAGAAGGTCATGTGAATAATTGATTGCATGATTGTATAACTGTTTATTTGGTTAAAAATACAGTGAAAGAAGTATGGAGTCTTCTAGTACGGTAAGTACATAGTATGCATCCTTATACTATTTGATCTATGATAAATACGATGTTGTACTAACCTGTCTTTGGGTATTCATATGAGCCTGATTTAAATGAAGTATTGATAAGGACGATAAATTCTTCCTTGTTTTCATTTAAAACTGATTATGAATGAAATTATTCTTGCTGCTGGAAAGTGAATTCCGAATGGATTTTGTAAGTTTCACTCTGAACTGTTATCTTGATTTGTGTCTCGTTTGGATTCAGTTTTTAGGACAGTCATGAGGAAAGAAATAGGAATGTGGATGGATAACTTGGAAAAATGATCTTTTCTTCTTTCATACAGTTGGAAATCTGTAATCGTTAAGAATGAATTTTGTATCGCTTGGGTATGAGCAACTATATGCATTGCTGTTTGCTTTCTCGTCTGTGCGTGATTGCTTGGAATCAAATGTGTTGCATGAACTGAAAGGAAAGTAATTGGTTTACGTTTCAGTTAGTTTTACCCTTTGCATTTATTACTAATGAAAGGAATAGAAAGGATAACAGTTAAGTTATATCAGCAGTATGCTACTTGTATTCCTAAACTTTACAAATATTGTAATTTGGAACTTGTAACGGTTATGTGGAAAATAGGACATCAATTCTTGGCTGATTGGGATGGTATTGAGATGGTTTAGTTGTTATGCTGTCCATTCTTTTGATGCTTGATTCTTGATTGATGTTCATACTGTCGTTTCATAAAAAGCAAGGTTCTTTTATTGAGACAGTTAATTGAAGCACCTCATTTTAATGACAAGTGCTTAATATGCTTAATTCATTGAACTGACCCGTGCAAGTAATTTTGCAGATGGAAATTGATTAGAATGAAGACATGGTTGTTTTCTGATGCTTCTTTGATTATCAGAAGATGAATTGTATTTGTTAGTTATTATTCCTCTACGAGGAATTGTGAAAAGAAGAAAGTACATTCTTCTATCTATGAGTTGTAACGATATTTTATATAAATAAAGTCCAGTCAGTTGGATTGGCAAATGTATGGATTATGAAATGGATTGATGAATACAAATACAAGTGTGATATTTTAATAACTATATCAGTTTGATATTGTTGATTAATTGGAAATAAAATGTTATTTCTTGATTTGGATTTATTTAATTGTCCTTGGATGGATGTTAAAAAGGAATTGATATCTATTCTTACCTAAATGCAACTTTTAAGTTGAAATGTGCAATTAGTTCATACTTGGGTAAAGATGAATTCTTAATTGACATTAAAAGGGATTAGGAAGAATATGATTCCATAACTGATAGGTATTCAGGATTAGCATGGAAGCTAAGGAATATCAATTAAATTAGGAGTAACCGAACTTCGTTTTCGAACTCCATTAATAACCTCGTATGTTAAATTCAGAAAGAAAGGATATGGGATAAATATATCCAGAGCTAATGGACCTTAACTATGTAAGGTTAAGGAAAATAAATGAATACATTTATTGGGAATTAGACCTCGTTTAAATGACGTCTAATAAGCTGGAATTCTGAATTTAGTTACAGTTGGGAAAATCTTGGTTAAGTTTAATAGGTTAAACTTATCACGTCCGTCGGTAACGGGCGGCTTAATCCAAAGATTAAGAAGAAAACCAAGTAGAGAAAATGCAGCCCTTCGGTACAAAGGAGAAGATGCATAGCAAGCTAGAGGACTGATTTAGTCTCTCTTAGCTACATACAACTGTAACAGGAACGAGGATAAAGGATCAGCATGGTTACTGAAAGTTGATCTTAAATATTAAGATCATATCCAAATCACTTGAGCAGGATGTGTACTCTCGATGGGAGGATTTCGTAGGACATTGACATATGCCAGCTATAGCACGGTGTCTTCATGAAGACAGGGTCTTCATGACGACACAATGTTATAGCTAACATATCACAATGCCCTCCCGAATTAAAACATCAAGAATACATAGGCTGAATGTGAAGTTCTTGGCTGGGGATAGAAGTATGATCACGTATACGGAGTGACTCCGGAGGACTAAAGATAACTAGACACACGGAGTCGTGGGGAACGACATCGTATGTCTGCGTATCTTTAGTTACCATGAGTATCTTCCTATATTCATTCATATTACTAGTTGAAAATTGGAAATTTGAACCTAACCGTAAATTGAAAGGACTGGTAGGAACCAGGAAAGACCATTCTAGATAACAGGTGAAGTGAAGTGAAGGACGTATTCCATTGATGTGTATCACATCCAGGAATATGATCATGCAAAGCATGTGAAAATATTTGGCCAAAGTATCGCAAGTGCTGGTTGCGTTGTCCTAATCACTTAATTTAAGATGCAAGATGTCAGATGAATATCAGTAACAGATATTCAGATAGGCTTCTTAAATGGATCACTTCGATAACCGGTAACGGTTAAGAGAACTTGTATATATAATATACTATGCATGAACGAACATGAAGGATCGGTTATTGCCGAGTCATGAAATGAGAGATCGTTGAAACTCCGAGCCATGAAAATGGGAGATCGACAGTTCTTCAAGTCATTTACAACAACATATAGAATCTTTTATAAGATTGAATGACATTGAATGTGTGTTCCATATTGTAAATATGCGAACATGGAACATTAGTTTTAAAAAGGAAATTGTGTGTTCCAAACTGTGTTGTTTGGGCAGAGAACAATTATTAAAACTTGAACGTGTGTTTGAACTATATAATTCATAACATAGAACGTTATACAAATTTTTTTTTTTCCCTTGTTCTAGTATCTTAAAATGGGGATGTTACAATTCATCATCACTATCATCATTTGTGTCAGAATTGGGAAAGAGAGTAGCATTATTCATTCTTGGAAGATGGGTAGGAAATACCCAATTAGAAGAGAATACATCATTGTATAAAGAATATTTGTTTATAAAGTTAGTGGATTCTATGTAAGGAAGCGATGCATGACAAGGAGAACTAGGCAACTCGGTATGAAAATACAAGGCAAGAGTTTGATCCTTACTAACCCAACCACTATTACTAGATGCATATTCAAAACCAAGGTCATCATAAAAATAAGGTTCTCACAATTCATTAATTCTAGGTGCAATTAGTGAAGCAACAAGATTACGAAAATCAAAAGTCTCATGAGATGTCTCTAGGATAGATAAAGAACTAGCTAGAGAGACATCAACAAAAGGTGTATTGACATTGGGTGTCACATTAGGAGTGGCAAAACAAGGTGGATGTTGTAGTCTGGAAGCAATATAAGATGATGTATCACCATAACCAAAATCCATATCAACTAGAAAAAAAGCAGTGGAAGCATAAACACTAGGGTTTGGGGTGGACAAATCCTTTTTTTTGAACCCATAAATGACATGGACTTGGTAAGAGGGATGGTAGCCCTTATGGTTTTGCAAAGCAAGATTAAAATCCATATCTATGCCAACTTAAGGAAGAAACCTAAAACCAATAGGGGTTTGGAGATCACAAGGCCTAACTAGTGAATAAACAATCTAAACCTTGAGTTAGGTAAAGGGTTCAAACAATAACGAGTTCACCAAAATGTGTCAACCCTAAATTAATTACAACAAATTGATTCAATTAATTTAAATATGATTACATAAAATGTTGTAAATAAAATAATAATATAATTATTTATAGTTAAATACAATGGAAACTAAGTCATTTGCAATCATGTCAAACTTATAAAGCAATTAGAAGTACTAATAGGGTTAGGAAGGCAACTTAACTAGCTCATGATGTTTTTTTACTGTGTCATTGATAGATTTGGAAAGTATGAAGGATTTTGAATGTTCGTGGATTAACTATTTCTTTCTCAAATCATGCAGGGGTAGGATCATACAAAAGATTAGGACCAAATTCTACAAACTGACTCGGTTCTACTATCTTAGACCTCTAGATGACATAATTCTAATTTTCGTGTGATGCTTCATTATCCCCTGCATCACACTTTGTTATCCTCATATTCACATGTAACCATAGATTCCACACATATACCTATAAAACACACCTAACTTCCTACAACAAACACTCATTAGATTAAAAAAATGCAAATTCTTGAGTTAGATTGACCTTGACAGTCACTTTGTTTGTGATTCACCAAGTACTACACTACATTTCAAACTTGATGCAGTTCTCCTAATGCGTTGTACACGTGTGTATACAATTAAAATTGTTTGCCTAGCTTTTCCTTTGTGCTTCCACATCAATAGCGAGATAAGTTACTTTACTCCCATAAGAACCCTTATATGCAATGTGCAAAACATATTTATGTCCTCATGTGATATGATATGCAACACAAAGATAATACTCTTACTTTCATAGCTCAGTAATTGGTAATTAGATAGGTGCTTGCTAGATACTAAATGGTTAAAGTGAACATGTATATATAGGAGTCTAACACTTTGAAATTTGAATCTTAGTGGCACACAAAATCAACCAAAAATATAAGATGTGAAAGAGAAAAGAGTAGCAAAGAGACCCAACAGGCAGAAAGAACCCAAAAATCAAAAGGGTCAGTACCCTATATCTTGGTGAGGACCGTACCACTGTCTTGACCAATTTGTATAGTCCTATACCAAAGTCACCAAAAAGTTGAGCAAACAATTGCAAAGGTCATATATCTTTGTGACACATCATAAAAACATAAAGAAACATCAAGTAAGTCACAAATCAAACAATGTAAAAGTAAAACAACAAGGACTTTTCATTGTTCTCAGTCCACATATATAATTTTAACTAAAGGCACAAATGTAATAATGAATTTGTGTAAATTTTATTATCTACACTTACTAAGTTAAATCTATTATCTATAAAGTTATCACAAAGGCACATGACTTGTCGTGTTTTGTGGTTATTAAATTCAACAACTACATCGGGGTGACATGGGATGTAAGGTCCCCCCAACATGTTCCTATTTCTACAGTTTCATGTGACAAGGACAAGCAAATTCCCCTCAATATGGCATGACCTCTAATTATCCTCAAACACAAAGGCTTGACATTGCAAAAAGAAATTGTTGACATTGAGAGTATTGAATGACAAGGGTTTACTTTCAGAGCCATCTCCAGAGTACATTGCCTCAAGGATCTATGCATTACACCCTTTTCCTTTGAGCGATTTGCATAAATAACACATGGTCCATATATGAATTATCATAAAATAGAAAAGGATCACATATGTTCCCTCCAAGAATGCTACTTGCGGTGATTAAACCAACTAAGAAGGGTGACACTCTGTGTACTGGAAGGTGGCAAAAACACGAGGGATTCATACATATGTAAGCTTACCTATATACATGTGGTGGTTAAGGAGGCTATGAATACATCCACCTGGTTCCCTCTTATCGTGGGCTTGCCTCTCCACCTACATAGCTAATGGAATTTTCTGTGTTCCTATGGGCACCACCACTATGGTCGACATGTGGCATCTTCACTTCATGTAATTCCACCTCATAAGAGTGCCATTCAAAGATTAATTAGGGTTATTTTTTATTGATTGTGTGTCAAGAGTTAATGTCCCTTACATTTTTATGTATTTGATTCACATTTTACTAATAATATCTAAAGTTATCAGATTTGATGCCACCCTTAGAATACATGTCAAACTTTATTCTTAATATACCATGCTTTTTTTGTCGTGTTTACCTTTTTTTTGTATTAGTTTAATACTTATGTTATTAAGACACATAATAATGTGATTGCAATCATCCCAAAAAGTTACAAATCCATTAAAAATAGGGCTTTTCATGTTGGTGGTTATTGAGATCGATTTAATACTCAACAAACGATGCATTAAAAAATGATTACGTTTTTTTTCCTCACTAAGTTAAATGTATTGTTCATAAAGTTGGTACAAAACCCCTTGCTTGCCATGTTTTGTGGTTATCAAATTCAACAACTACATCGATATGACATGGGATGCCAAGTCCCCCCAACATGTCCACATCTTTATAGTTTCCAGTGGCAAGGATATGCAAATTCCTCCCAACATGGCGTGGCTTCTAACTATCCACAAAACACAAAGAGTTGATTGACATTACAAAAAACAATTGTTGACACGGGGAGTATTGAATGACAAGGGCTTAATTTTAGGGCTTTCTCCAGAGCATGTTGCCTCAAGGATTTGTGCATCTTACCATTCTCATTTGAGCTCTTTGCAAGAATAAACTGTGGTCCATATGTGACTTTTGAAGAAAGAAGAGGATCACCTATGTTCCCTTCAATAGATTCTCCATCCCAGATTTCTTCTCCCTCAATCCCCTTCTTCATCAACCCTTTTCCCCTAGAATCTCACCTTCAATCCTTCAACTTTAACTTGTTTGAGGCCACCTTATCGATATCTCATTTGCACTACTTGCTCTAAATTGCTAGAATAATAACTATTAACAAAATTACATTTATTTCGACTCCGTCTTACTTTTGGGGAATTTTGTTGGTGATATGCTTAGCTGTACTACACTAAGCGCAGGACCGGTACTGCATTTAAAAATCAAACAATAGTTAAAAAAGACATAAATTCGTGGGGATTCTGATGATCGTTTCCATCGTCTATTAAGATAATAATTTTTTTTCGTCATCATCATCGGCAACAGCAGTAAAAGAGAAAAAGAAAGATATATTAAAAATTAAAAGGTTTTAATTTTTTCTTTTTGCAGATCATCGCAATAATCATAATGTCATCCGTTTCAAACAGAGGCAGTACTATGCGCATCCAAACCCTCAGATTCAGCAATTTTTTCTCATTACTGAGGACCTCTAGTCTTTAAACCTCGAAGTTTATCTTCAAAGCGCGTTATTGCGACTGGCGGCGGGCGTGCTAATGGCCTGTTAGGCGAGATCTTTGATTTGAGGTAAATTTCGCTTGATTTGGCCAAGGATTGATATATGTTTTAAAGGTTTTCGTACGAGAGTGCCGATTTTCTGCGTTTATTAGTCTTGGATGCTCCGCGGACGTAGGCATTGCGTTGCCTTTCAGATTGGTTGGCTTTAGCGGTTGTAAAGGGTTTATTTTCGGTTTGTTCAGTACATGAATCGGATTTGTCATTAATTACCGAGATGCAACATTGAAATGAAGATGAATAAACAGGCCAGTGATGCAGAGTGATGCTCAAAGTGGGGCAAAGCTGAAGTGTAGTGATATATAGGTATTTAAAGCTTTTGAAGGTTTGTTATTTCATTTTTTTCACGTCGATTGGACGTGACAGTAATTATCGAGATACAACACGATTAAGTAAGCGAGGGATTCCGAGCGATTCTCAAAGTGTTTGATGTTCGAGTAAGCCAGACAAAGATGCAAGAAGAGTGATATTTGAGTATTTAAAGATCTTTGAGGGGTTATCTTTGCTTTGTTTATCAGATAGATCGGATGTGCTAGTAAGTATCGATATGCAACAGATTGGAACATTTAAATTAACGTAAATAAACAGGTCAGGGATGCAATGCGGAGTGACACTCAAACTGTTTGATTCTGTAATAAGTCCGTTGAAGATGCTATTAGGGTGGCATTTAAGCGTGTAAAGACTGTAGCTTATGGATAAAGCGTGTATAAGTTTTCAGAGAATGGGAATAGAGCAAGTGTGAGCAGGAGATTAGAGTAAAGAGATGTCCTTTTCAGGGACGGATCTTGGGAAGGCGGCAGCAGGGAGAAGGTCTTCTACTTCTGCTGCTACTCTGGATGGTTTTCATGGAGCGATTGCTATGGGGAGAGCAAGTCCGCCTCTTAAGGGGAAATCCACGGGGGGAAAGAGAAAATGTTGTTAAGGGGAGTCCTGGTCCGTCTAGACTGCAGGCTGTAGCTTCTCAGAGACAGAGGCCCTTGCAGAGGAAGCCTCCAGAGCCTCTACGTCGTGCTGTGGCAGATTGTTTGTCCTCATCTCACCATGGAATGCCTTCAGCGCTCCAATCCGAAGCCGTACGGATGCTTCAGGTAAGCACAATATAGCTACTGATACATCATTGTATGCTGAATCATGAATCTTCAGGTTAGGCTTTTACAAACCTTTCCTGCACTTTTTCGCAGGCGATCTGCTTACACTTAAGTTTAGATTGAGTTCGATTGGATTTAGTTTGAAGCTTGCATTAAATGTTCACATGAGCTTCATGTTAAATTTGTTTGGATCTATGTATTGTGATTTTTTTGGCTACTGACCCTAAATGCAAACGTCTTTCATTGATACTAGTCTCATCCTACTTGAATCCTCTATTACCAAAAATTGCAATCAGGATGAAAACAGGGAAAGATATAGGGCTATATGTAAATAAATTACAATTTTTTTTCTTGGTTAATCGCCAATTTAAGGTGAAATCTATTAACTTAAGGTGAAAATAACCGAGACAATTCAAATTAACAAATACAATAAAGGTTTAAAAAACTGTACTAAGCATGTAAACTGTAGTATGTAATGAATAATGCAACACACCACACGGTGCAACATTTGACAATTCATTTGATGTCATAATGTCATAGTCAAATGACAATAAATATACAAATGAAATTTGAAAGCACGAGAAGTTAGAACCATAGTATATGGCAAAGACATATTTGGAGTAGACCATTTCAATATCATGTCTGCTGTCATAATTATCCTCTGGCAGTTTCTGCATTACGTAGGAAACAAGAAATGTGGAATGGGAAACATGAAAGTAAATAGCACGGAGGCTTGAAAGTTGAATCTGATGTATTATATAGTTTGTCAGAGGTAATTTTGGCTGGGAGATTACGGGAAACAAAGCTTGGATTACCAGCTTGTGACAATTCTACAAGGACAACACACCTCTTTTTCTTGAACGAAATCCCTGTCATCAGAAGTGGAATAACTAAAGGCCTTTTCCTTTCCTACTGAAACATTTTTCTTAAGAAACCAACGTTTCTTAGACTATATTTGGCCGGGACAGTTCCCAAGCAGGCGAGAACTATGTTCACTCTTCAGTAACCATTTCAACATCGGTACATAACAATTTCTACCATTTGAACTTCTACCTCAAGCTCTCCATGGAGGCAGACTTCTGTTCGGTTGCCCATTTCATAGATTTCCTGCCAAGCAAAATTGCTTTCTGGTACCTTCTATCTCACTCGTTTTATGTTAGATTTTCCTTACATACCAACTAATTTAAACTGTCTACTTGTGTTTGTGAGTCCTATATTAAAATATGAATATAGTATATCTTTGTATTGTATAAAGTTGAATGATTTGCAATTTGTCTTTTTTCTGATGATAATTAAAATTTATAAATTCTTAGATATTTTCAAAAAAATCCTGTTACATTTCTAATCCCCAAACCTTAGAATACACATTTCTTGGTTGAAGCTTGTTTCTATCTTATTTCTTGTTTCCTGTTTCTGGTAACATAGAGTTTAATTGGGTTCTTATATTGCAATTTTTTGTTACTCATCCCAAAGACATAAACTTATTTTACTGCTACTGTCTCTCATCTTCTTTAGTCTGATGTCTGTTGATTCTTTGAGTAAAAATCAAATCTTTAGCTAGGAGAACATGGAAAACAAAGTTTGGATCAGTGACATGCAACAATTTTTCAAGGATATCACATCTCTTTGTCCTGCAAAATAATTAAGGTTTCTGGATGTCATGGTTTTTTTCGTAAGTAAACTTTTACATCAAAATTACGAGGTCAGGCCTAAGTATGCAGCTTGCGGGATATTAGAATGGCAGGGGGAGAACCATCAAAATTGTAAGCCAGATCTAAAAGTGTGTTTTCATAATGGAGGCAGATAAACCTAATACAAACAAGATTACATCAAAATCACAAGGTTGGGCCTAAGTATCTTGCATGCGGGATACTAGAATGGTCGTGGGAGAACCATCAAAATTATAAGCCAAGATCTAAAAGTGCTTTTGCATAATGGAGGCAGATAAACCTAGTACAGACGGGGTCCTATACCATACACAGAGCCTCAAGAAAGATGTCGAGAGCATATAGTTTATAACAGTACTATATGTGGATATAAAGCAAAGGAGAATTAGACAAAAAAAATACATTGCATAAACAGTTCCACACAGGAACATATGTGTGGATATAAAGCACAGGAGAATAGACAAAAAAGTACATTGCATAAACAGTTCCACACAGGAACATATTCTCTGTCCTTGAGCAGCATCATCCTTTAGGCTTTTTGCCTTCAACAGGAGTAGCTGGCATTGAGCGTAAACCCTTATTACTTTGAGAAAGGCCAAGGGGTTCCATGATATCACCTGTGAAGTTAGGGGCGTGTTGTGGACACAACAACATATATATTTAGGATGTCTGTACTAGAATTTAATTCTTTAATTTTTTTTTTTAAAAAGAAAAAACTTTTTTTTTTTTGCAGATATCAGGATGTCCCCTAAACATTTCACTGATAAGTTCAAGGGATGTCCCCCTTTCTTCTGTGCATTTCCGGTACTTTGGGGAGACATTTTACCTGTCTCCACTTTTCAGTGCATTTTTGTAAACTTGGGGGGTGTTTCGCCCATCCCAAAGACATCCCGAATGTCTGAGACAGCTGCAGGAAAGGGTTGGGCACTCCCCTGCGTAAC
The DNA here is from genome assembly GCA_019776745.2 of Taxus chinensis. Taxonomy (NCBI): domain Eukaryota; kingdom Viridiplantae; phylum Streptophyta; class Pinopsida; order Cupressales; family Taxaceae; genus Taxus; species Taxus chinensis. Next base: position 676,466,684 of record CM034147.1, read on the forward strand.
CATATGGTTATAACTGAGTCTCATGCATTGTGAACATGTTGCTTTGGTTCTTAATCAAATTAATTTTTGAGGTAAGGAGGTTGCGAATAGTCTGTTTCTAATGCCATCCCAAACTAATGATCTCACAATCTTTTCTGCTCTTTTATCATTGGACCGTATTAGTATAAATGTGCCTCTCTTCCTCTCTTCATAAACATATACATACATATGAGATCATGCTTGTCAAAAGTTAGAGAGCTAAGAGAAACAATCAAACCACATACTTTTCCAATCTCTAAATAATTCTAAATGTCAAGTGCAGCAATTTTTTCCCTAGTTTGATATCATCTCTCTCCAAACAGTTGTCTTTGAGTTGCTGCTAACTAATTCTGTGCTCCCATTCATCCCTAGCTTGATATCTTCTTGCTCTAAACGATTATGCCATTGAGTTACTGCCAACCAATTCTGTGCTGCAATTCATCCCTAGCTTGATAGCATCTCTTTCCAAATGATTATGCCTTTGAGTTGCTACTAACCAATTCTGTGTTCGTACATCCCTTCCTTTTAAACTAATTCTACCCCATGCAGGGCTTGTAACTAAAAAATGTTGGACCATTCATATTATGATAATCATATTTCATTGCTTTCAATAGTGTGTGTGATTATGTGTGCAACTCTATCCAAAAAAGGCTAAAACGTAGCTTACTATATGTTACAGATTCATAATATTCAATGGCAAAAATTGGTTGTTGAACCACGATACATGCGTCTTTTATCCTTAGTGACTTGTGAGATTTTGAAAATTGAGGACTTTGTCATGGCAGTTAGTTGCTTCAAGCCTGTATTGGTTTTTCCCAATGTTGATTTGGACTTTATCACATCAATTATTTGCATCAAGTTTGTATTGGTCTTCCCTAATATTGATTGTTAGGATTTCTAGCAACTTTTATTCTTATAGATTGATTCATCTTCCTTTTTGGTTTGGATCCATTTTTATAACAACAAATTCCTGTTTTATTTGCTGAAGATTTCATCAAGTTTTCCAAGGTTGTTTCATTCTCAGTTACAAAACTCTGTGTAATGCAAACGAAAAACATCGGTAGCTTCTGCACGTGACTGCTGCATGTGACAAAGGAAAGGAATATTAGTTCTTTAGTGCTTTGCCCATAGGTAATGAGTAGTGCACATTGTCATTGAAAATACGAGATGAATCTTTCAAAGTCTGCTATCACGGGTCAATATAGACTGGTAGAGACTCAAGAGTGGATTGTTTTATTGAAAACAGTATATATATGTGTTGATAATCTTGAGACCTTATAGGGTACTAGATTGATGTTAGTTGTGTATTGAAAATGATACAGGGTAGAGCTATTGTAAACACTGTAGCGAACTATTCACAGTATTTGTCCTTGGGCATTCTTATGTGCATCGGTACAGGGTAGAGCTATTGTAAGTACTGTGTGAGTACCTTGAGTTGCTAGGAATCTTTTTATTTCTGAAAGTAGTCAGGTATTATGGTCTTGGCGGGGTAAGGCAAATCTGCCGGACTTCTGTATTATTTATTTAAGAGAATGAGAATCATATTCATGATGTCGTCATTATGCCAGCCAGAGCATTGTGAGGCAAAAATATTGTGCGTATATTCTGTTCTATAAACCTCGAAGAATCTTTTTTCCACACTTAGCATCATGTTAGTTTGGTCCATTTTCCAACTATCTCATGAAAATCATATTTATGATGTCCTCGTTATGCCAGCCAAAGACATTGTAAGGCAGAAATAATGTGTATATTTTCTGTTGTATAACCTTGAAGAAATCCTTTTTTACACTTACCATCATGTTAGTTTGGTCCATTTTCCAACTATCTTATGAACAGTCATCGATCATTTCTTGTCTGATTCTGCTTCAAAAAACATCATTGCCTTTTCCAGCCTATTTTTGATTCATTCACTTTCACAAACTGTCTTATGTAACTTACCTATATTTCATTTTTTTCACTTCTATTATGGATATAAGCACGCCCACGTATTTCTAAGGTCCCAGGCTTACCATGATAAGTGGCTAAAAGTTTTATTTAGAGATAAACATCAACTTACATTTGTGATTCTACTGTTCTGTTTTTGTTTTTTCATTTTGTTTTTTTGAGTTCAATGTGTGTTTTTTTGAACTATTTAATTTTCTTTCATATCATCTTATGGTAGAAGTTAGAGCTACAAAAAGTTATTCATCTTATGGTAGAAGTTAGAGCTACAAAAAGTTAATTCATCTTATGGATGTTGTGGGGGGCCTCTTCTGAATTATTGGCCAAGGTTGTTAACAAACGAGCAGATTTCTTAGCAACAAGAAACTGTCCATGAGCATGGAGAGCTTGAAGTTACTAATGTTTATATAGAAATAATTGTATAAAACACAGAATTATATTCATATTTTTGCTTGTTTCTGTCTGGGATAGGATTACTTGGCGAACACCATCAACCATTGACATTGGCTATACAGTACTTTTAGAGCATAGCACTTGCAGAGAGGGATCGAAGGTATGTTTTGTTTATCTTGTTCTTGTAGTTTCCCATTATGGTCATGTACCACTAGCAATTGAGTAGCTCTAATACAGATAAACTGCACTTTTAATGCATTTTTCGCTGTAATTTGAAAATTTTCTAATGTTTTTTAAATCCTTTACAGTTTGGAACTGAGATCCATTTAGGATCTGTTTTATTTTAGTACGATGCCGTTGGGTACTGGTTTATAGATTTTGAATCTTGATTAATAGTGGAGGCTTTTATATTTGGTCAGTTTGCTTGGCAATGCAAGTTTGCACTATTGCGTTTGATCTTGCCATATGTGTTTGTTGAGCTGTATATCTTGTTGTTTTGAATTAAGACAAAGAGGAAGAAATATAATATATACAAAGACTATATACACAACTTACGAGATGGAAATCAGCAAAAACTATCCCACAAATGTGTAGATGAATTCTTGAGGGCGAGCTTAGCAGGATTTATTAAAATCAGAGAACCACGTGATTAGTTTTCGAGAAGAAAACTCATAGAAGCAGCCATCGATCAATCTCTCCCTAAAGCTGAGAGCCATCAAGCAAAAATGAGTCTCTCGCTGAAGTACAGGGTCTCCTTCATGCTGTTGAATTTTATACTTGATATTTCTCTGCCTGGATACAGATCCAAGGACAGGTATTCCAAGACAATAGTTCCCGCAACTGTCGATGAGTGCAATAGTGGATAAAACTTATTTGCAACCGATAGGCTTGAATGGGAGACTGGCTGCTGATGAGTCATCTTCTTTCTCATAACTGGTCTTCAGGATTCAGCTTGCAATAGATGCAGAGGCCATTGAGTAACCTTGTTCGTGGGCTTCATTGTTGCTCTTTTCGTGCTTGCATCTGACTGTGTAACCTCTATTTTTGTTGAACACACAACCATAGAGTTTGTGATAGGAAAAATATATCTTAGTGCTCACATTTTCTATGATCGGGTTATTTGATGTTGTTTGTAAGATGAGTTGTATTTACAACTCATCTAGCTTTTTAAGGGTGAGTGAGATATAATCTCACGTAGAGATATTAGGAGAGTTTATATGAGATATTTTAGGTATTGCTGAGATGGAGATTAGTCTTTGACTCCTTGTGTCGTGGAGTTCAGTTGGCTATTTTAATAGCTTTGCTTTGTATTCTTCAAATGGTCCCGAATGAATGAATAAGATTTGAGTATTATTATTGTTGCATAACTCTATACCAAATTAAATTTGATATCAGAGTTCGATTCTATCCTATCCTGTGCAATGAAGCAATGAGAGTCATGTAGAAGAAATCTAGTTTTATGTTCTATTATATTTTGATTAGAATATTAAGATAGTATTAGATTGAGGTCGTCCAAATCATAGGAAGCGCCATTTGCTGTAGGAAGGATGTTGAGGAGGGATGAGAAATTAAGTTTTGCCATTGGCTGGACTTGCCTTGCTTGGATCAACATGATCCTACACCATTACAGAGCTTGACACCATTCTGACCTGGCCCAGCTATGAATTTTGCTAACAGTCAGAGATCTGGTAATTAACTCTGCGTATAGATTCCTATTTAGTGACTTGTATTGGCTTCAACGTTATTTGCATGCATTGGCCGCATTCAAAGCTATTTTTGCATCCACGTTTTTTGCATTGTTATAAAAAAACAAACTGCACGGCTTAGCAATCAGATCTGCAGCAGACGGCCAAGAACAAGGCTGTTACAATTTCAAGGCATTTCATATTTGTGCTATCAGTAGGTAGATCGAGACTGTAGTTTTTGACTGTCAAAGAGGCCGATTTAACCTGCTGTTAAGAACTCATGAATTCAGACCTGTGTGTCTATTCTGACAAATACCCATCTGATCCTTCCATTCGGCATACTATAGTTTTTAACAATCAAGACATTGGTGCCACGCGGCCTATAACAATCAAAGGTCTATTTTTGAAATCAATACTTCCTTCTATCCTTTTACGGGAACGACTTTGACCATAAACAATGGTATTTTTTATTTTGAAAATAGTTAGTTGTTCTAACTTCTTGTTAGTCAATACTATTTAGTTCATAGTCTTGTCATTTGTTATTTTCATGTATCTAATACATTCTTTTTACAGTCTTTTTTTGCTGTCTAAAAAGCCTTATGTTAAATCCATGTAATTTGTATTAGGGAATTAATAAGTGTCTCATTTTTTTTTCGTTAGTCAATTTTTTTACTAATAGTATACTGAGCTGTAATTGTCCATTACAACTCAAGTATAAAAGAAGAGTCATTTGCAATAAGTCAGTGTTATTGAGTTTAATGCTGCAAGTAATATTTTTGTTGGTCCTTGTCATATGCATGTATGTCGTCATGTCATATTAGTCATTTTGAGTGTAGGTTTATTGTCAATCAAAGTATTGTTATTGTTAATCACAATCTTAAAAGTAATTAAATATTACTTTTTATTATCATTTTGTGTCCATAGTTCTAGAACTAGTAGTTTGTCGTCAAAAGAGTTTTTGTGCTTATAAAAGTGTTGTAAAAATAAATTATATTTTTTTGCCTCACGAACGCACTTTTAGTGTAACCTGATGTCCGAATGATTTCGGGAATTGTAAAAATGAGCTTAAAATCTTATTCTACTAAGTAGCGACAAACTAGAGGATAGAGGCAATGGAAGTAAAGAGGACTTTCAGCATCCTCTCGCAAGCCGCTAGCGACGGGGCCAAACAATGGAGTAGCAGTGAATAAAGTGCGTGGAAGCGATAAATGCCGAGACTAGAGACCAGTAACAGCGAAACTTGGTTTGCTGTACGAGATCGAGTGGCAGTAATCGAGTACAGAGGCTACAGGAGGTGATGAGGACTTACTCCTCATTTGTTTGTTTTTCATATTTTCAGTGTGGTGTGTTTTGGTGAATAAGAACAAAATCAATATTCATGTTTGCATTTGTAATAAATGAGTTTCATTTTCCTATGTAAACCCCTCATGTAAAAATGTTCTAGAGAGAACAAAAGCTCTAGTGTAATGTAGATCATAGATCTCGAAAAGGTTTGTGGTGATCTAGAAAATCACATGAGGTGAATAATTGATGGATTCCTGTTCATGTCTAGGTTAGTGGTAAACTTGCGGAAAACCATGAAAGGTTGAGAAGAGGTCCCTTTCGTTTGTATCAAAGTCATGAGCCATGAGAATGGGCGTGCCACCAGAGTCGGGCATACTGCTGTTTGGAGTGTGAAAGTTTTTCCACCATGTTTGTACTAAGGGGGGTAATGTTAGGAAAAATATATCTTAGTACTCACATTTTCTATGATTGGGTTATTTGACATTGTTTGCAAGATGAGTCGTATTTACAACTCATCTAGCTTTTTAAGGGTGAGTGAGATATAATCTCACATAGAGATATTAGGAGAGTTTATATGAGATATATTAGGTATTGTTGAGTTGGAGATTAGTCTCTGACTCCTTGTGTTGTGGAGTTCAATTGGCTATTTAATAGCTTTGCTTTCTATTCTTCAAATGGCCTCGAATGAATGAATATGATTTTAGAATTATTATTGTTGTATAACTCTATACCAAATTCCAGTTTGTAGGGCCTGAATTTTTGTGAATTTTTGCTGGTTCCTCTCTCTACTACAGAGAGCGATCCTTGGCTGTGGGAAGAGGGACGGGAGGCAACCGGGGCAAACAACTTTCAACTGAGAGGAATTTAGATGAAGGGGCATTTTCTTGACATAGAATTTGATGGTTAGAAAGTACAATTGGATTAGTCGGAGAACTCTTTGCTCTCCTCCTATATACTGAAATAACGACCTGTTAAAAGTTGGGAGGAGATGGTGAAGACTGATGAAGGAGGGAATGGAGCTGGTACAGATATAGGCTCTTTATAGTGTAATTTTGGGCAGGTTCGAAGTAAGTGACCATACTGATGAAAATGTTTAAGCCATACACCTAAGAAAATGTTCTCATAATCAGTTGGCTTCCCATTTTCCACTGGTCAACATGAGCTCAATCTACCCTGGCAAGGGGTTATTGGTATATGTGATAACAGAACTATGGGCATAGCTCAGTACGGACCGCTGCAAAGTTAAATCTGAGGCTGCCAAATATTCATTAGCGGCATTCCCATGTCTTCTTAGAGAGGCCTCACGCAGGAATTCTTCTGTAAGTGCAAAGAGATGGGGCTCAATCTGGAATAACAATGGGGCATTTATAATATATATTATATATGTCAAGACAGATAATAATGGCTGAGAGATTGGGGTATACAATGTGTATGTGATCCAGTTGCTTTACCCTTGGGCTTCTGTAATATTGTTTTATGGGATTACTGAAGTCGAGATCAACGTTTTGGATTACACTCCATGATCCATCATCAGGATATCATAATGCTGATCTCAAAATCAGTACATTTGTGTTCTGATGATGTATCACGGAGTGTGATCCGAATGTTGATTGCAAAATCTTCTACACAGTTTTTCCAGAAGCTGATTACATCATATTTATGGACTGAAAATTTTGTGGGATTACTTATTGTCAAAATCTGTACTTCATATAGTTTTTGCTTTGACCTTTGGCTTATTTTATATAGGACTCATCTTTTGCTTTTGTCTACGAAGAAAATTAATACTGTTGTGTACTCGGATTGGACAGCCCTCCAGTTGTTGCAAAGTGTGTGGCACTTCTCAAACGGTACCTTTTTAGGTGAGTTTACTCTACTGGTGTTGTTGATTTTTTACTTCAATATCAGGGAATACAGTCTTTGAAATTTCATATTATGTTCTTTTTGATGTTCTAAGTTTTTTATGGCAAATTAAGAGAGTTTCAGATAGATACAATAAAAACTATTTTGCTGTTAAAGAAGATGAAAAGATGTTTCTATGGTAACTATATTATTATTATACACTTAAATTTAGATGAAATAAATGGAACTTTGAGATTTCTATGCAATTTATTTATCATTTTCTTGTTACGTGTGTAAAACTGCGGGCATGGTTTGTCTTTGATTTTATTCCAAAAAATGTGGTGGCTTATGCAGATATACTCCGAAAATGGAGACTCTACAACAAATTGATTTTTTTTGTGTCAATCTAATTGCTGAGTGCAATGCTGTTGCCAACAAGAAGTCATCTCCATGGGTACAGTCTGCAAACAGTGAGCATACGGCATTAAACATATCTGCAAATTCGTCATCTACCAATTCAACATCAGCAGCTTTTGCCTCTGAAGCTCTTGTAAAGTCATTGAATTATGTTCGCGCTCTGGTTTCTCGTCACATTCCAAAACATTCTTTTCAGTCAGCACTATTTGTTGGACATTTTCCTTCAAAACGATATTTTCCAACGCTGTCATCTTTGAGGAGCAGATCGTTTGGCTCCCAACTAAGTCCAGGTGGCATTGTAGGCAGGGGTTCACCCGAGAATAAAGAGGCTGCCAAGTCAGCTATTATGAACGTAGTAGGTTTGGAGACAATTGATGAGGAGGATCTTTATTATATCGCACTTGATATATTCAAATCACGATGGATTGGGGGCAGGCATCAGCAAAGTTGGACCCCGTCTCCTGTTATGACAGACAGGTATTTCTTTAATTATTTGGATTTGCTTTCTTTCTGTTGAGGTTAGCTATATATATCTGCAGCAAGATGAATGCATTGACTATCTAGTTTGTGAAACTGGTGAATTGATTAAGTGGAAGATGGCTATAACTGGTCTTATGAAATCAACCTCTGTTGATGTGTCACAAGGATATTAATCATGCATTGCCGACTTTTCTCCTTTTACATTTGGTGCCTTTGGATTATTTGTAACTTCTCTTAATCTGGTTTTCTAACGAGTGAGATTTCTGAAGCTCTGTTTGTGCAATTTTTTGAGTAATTTACTAAATTATTTTGTCGAAGGCAGTGGGGGTATAGCACGTCCACAAGTAGACAGCAAATATGATTTATTAGATCGTGGGGCTGCAGCATTGTTAATGAAAGGTCAACTAGGGAGAAATACAGACAGGAGACCAAGTCTCGGCGTCCTTACCGAGCAACTCTTGCAGCCTTCTACATTGACAACCGTTGCTGACACTGCATCTGCCCGGTCACATTTGAAATCTATAGCAGCTTCAAAGCGCATCAAAACAGGCACCTATCAAATTTGGTGAGTTGTCCTCTGCATCAATCATTTTCTTAGTCTTTTTATACACTGCTGCAGACAGTGCACACACAATATTCACTCTCAGATGCATGCATCTACTTATGCGTGCGTTCAAATTGAAAAATTACATAGCTTACACATTTTTCTGTTTAGAAGGCTTACATTCATTTGTACTGTACATATGATATACTGCTTTCACTTTGTTCTTATTCATATTTCTTTTTGGATCATATAGTTCGTTTTTCTTGTGATTCTATGCTTCATCAGATATGGAATTTGAGTTATACAACTAATTGTCTAGAAATGCAATCTAATTCATCTGACTTTCAGCTATAGAGGGATTTATACCTATTCTGCAAATATATGAAACATTTTGATGTTTTTTGTAACAATCCATTAGAAGATCTTTGAAGGATTTAAAATGTTTTACATGTCTACTTAGATTCAAGATGTGTAATATAAATAAAGAGTTTCCTGACATACTTGTGATAACTCAGAGCTCACCCTACCTGATCCATAAGTCAAAAATGTGCATTAATTAATTCAAGCAAATATTATGCTATTTATGGCAATAGGGCTTCCTTGAAACTCAAGTAGTAAGCTTCCAATGCCTGTATAGAAAATCAGCTCTCAGCTTTATGTATATTATCCACTGCAGTCTTATGCAATTGCATTGTTCGAGAGATTTTGATGAAAACCAAAAGCCATAATGTTCAAATCCAAGGTCACTGGTCTGAGCCACTGTTATAAGAGAATGAATTTGAAATAATGACCACAAGGAGAAGCTCCAAAATTGCAGATTAAATTTCCGAAACCCTATTTCAAATCTTGGAACCTTTAAAATTATTAATTAGGATGTGTAAACAGTTGCTAATGTTTACAAACTGTTTCTCATTTTCCAACCACTTATGTTCTTGATAGCCTCTGATGGGATTTGCTGAGTTGCTGGTATAGGTAGGAAAGTGTTCTTATCAGTGATGCTTGTCATCTAGTGCAATAAATTTGTTTTCATAAAATTTCATTTGAGACTTATTGACTCAAAGTGGACTCTCTTTCATTATTCATATGCCTTTTAAGGGCCTAAGGATAATTTTGATTGGGGGCAAGCTTTTAATGATGGAAATATTCCAGGTCTATTGGAATATCAATGATTGATAGGTGGAGACCTTGAATGTTGACTGAGGTTTGATTCTTCTCCTGTTACATAAATGCAGGGTATTACCTGATATAATATAGGGATGATTCAAGTATGAGAAGTCTTTTGGTGGAAGGAAGTGGGGTGCTGTTGACCATGAAAGGAGTTTAGGTGTCAATGTTTTGCATAAGCAGGCAAGGGTTCTCACAGGCCTACAGTGTGGGTTTTAATTTATGTCATAGCTTCTGAGGGAGTAGGAGAAAGCTAAACCTTAGTTTTCTCCTCTTCAAATGCTACCATCTAAACCTGTGCCTGTTAAGTGGTTTTACTATGATACATGGATTAATTTAACACGGGGGATTTACCATGTATGGTGTAAATTGTTTTAAGGATTTCCATGTTGAATTCAGTAGTTGAAGCAAACCGTTGCAAGCTGCACCTCATCAACTTACTTATGAATGGTGGGCATAAAGATCGGCTTTGCTGATCTTTGTTCTTAACTTCAAAATTGTTGATCTCCTTGTCTGTATTTGTTTGTTGAATATTGTCGAAAGTTGGCCTTTGATGAGGTGCTAGCCTTTAGTGCAGTGTTAGCCTGCTTTCTGCATTAATGACAGTTGCTTTTCTTCCATCGAAGATTTTAAAATGAAGAAATACCATCCAAGTGACCCGACATCTGTGTTAGGTATGTGTCCTTGTAGTGCTGTCTCTCTAATTATATTTCTTTTGGAGTAGAAACTGCATAGTGAAGTTGGTAGTCATTCACGTTTATGAAAATATCTAATTATCAGGATGGTAATACACGAGCTTGAAAGGGGTGTTTCTCACTATACATGCCCCTTTCACCTTACTATGATGGGAGCAATTAATACAGTTGTCAAAGCAGATATTGGCAATATATTCATGTCATTTGGGTATCCCTATTCAGCTGCTTAGCCCTAATACGGTATTTTACACTGAGCATTTCTTGAAGATTGTTGATGGCACAATTGTTCGTCCCGATTACCTTTTACATCTTTCGCCACATGTCCTAAGAATCCCCCCTAGAAGTTTAAGGGAATGCAGACATCGGTTATGAGTTGAGACATATCAGCATATGTTTCGCTGCTGTCTTTATGGGATGGAGATGTAGATGGAAAAACACTTTATCTTGAGGTGCCCTAAATGCTTATGAGATATGAGAGAGATATCGTTGTTTATACACATCCAATATCATTGAGGTGCTCTATATGTTTGGTCCTTTACCTTTGGTAAGCAGTTAATTTCAAACATCGGGCTCTTCAAGGGACTTCCAATTCCAAGGAAACCAGATTGATTACTTCTTTCTTTTTACCTATTTTAATCATTGGAGGTGTCAAGCCTCCTATCAACTACGACAGGCACTAACATGGATGGTGATAGATCCACAAGAAAACATCCCGAGTCTTTCTCCATGAGCATGGCCACCAAGGTTCTTCAAACCGCTAATTCTCACTTCCAGTTCAGAGTATCAGCTGCACTTCACTGTTCACAGCTCACGTTTCATGAGTAGACATCCTTTTCCAATTTTCTGTCTACATTTGGAGGATCATCTCCGGTGGATGTTAATAAAGTTACTGCGAGGAGCACCTTTTTTCTTCCTCCTAGGATTGATCAGCCAGGCTTTCTTAGCCCAAGTTATTCTCACAAGGACATTATTACACTCTTTGTTGGCCCTTTTTTGGTGATTCACAAGAATGCTGGCTCTCTATTCTGCTCCTGTCTTTGAGGCATAATATAGCCTTGTTCTCCATTGGCTCCCCTCTCCTGTCTCTATTGGCTGTACTCCTTTTAGCATGGGACCTTCCTTTCATAGGATTGTTTTGTACTACATGGACTTGTATATACTGATGAATGTAGGGCTTACCTATTTGGGTTTATTTCTCCGTTATTAGGCTCTTTGGCTTCTTAGATCTACCTTTTGCATAATTTGCCACACTTCTGAGTCCTGTTGACATACTTTGGTCAGTTATAGACACATTAATATGAATTCTTTCTTCTTACTTTATTGCTTATTCCTTTTGTGTGGTCAGATTGGAGCATTTTTTGTGACCCTCATTTTGTATTTCCTTTGATTTTCATTGGCTATTGATTCTTTTCTTCCATCTGTCTCATTTGTGTTAGGGATCTTATATGTTTCTCTGTACGAGTCCATTGTTTTCTTGTCACCATTTGTATTTACAATGTTGTTTACCATATAACTTAAGTCTTCTGCCATATTTCTGGGTTTTAACTTTTAAACATTTTGGGCTCCCCTCTCTGAGTCCCATTGACCTATTTTTGGTCACTCATGGGCATTAATATAATATATTAATTGATTAAAATTGTCAACAAAGTGGCATGTAATGGAGAAGAAATGAGACTCTTTTTCTTGGCACTCTTGTGTCAGATGGTCTATATGACTAGGTCCTTATTTTGGACCAATCTCTTTAGGATCCTTCAACCTTTATACGATCTGTCTCCTGAATGAATCCCGTGATCAAGAAGGATCAAAGATGAATCTTATGATACATTTTCTTAGCTGTGTTTAACCTGCAACAAATCCTACACTGAAAACTCCAAAAAGGAAAAAGACCACCAAAACATCAAGTAAGAAAGAAAACGAATTTCAAATAAGCTGAACATTCTAAGAGGACTAAGATTTATCTTAGATTTCTACTTTCTGCTATGCCATATTTGATTTACTTGTCAGTGTTTGCAGCTTTCTCATTTATCATTATATTGATTGACTGATATGATTTTGGTATGTTTCATTTGACTACTTTAAAACCCTAATCTTGACAACTTCCCTTCTTGTAAAAGTTTGAGAGTTTGCCATCCCCATATCCTCCTTGCAATGATACTTCTTGCTCACTGATGTGCACTTGCACTTTTTCCCCACACTAGCAGTTCTGCTAACCTCTCATAATGTTTATACTTGTGCAGAAGACTTTCTGTACTGAAGCGGTTTTCTTAATATAAGCATGTGTTTTACAACTATCTTATATTAATACTTTTAATACTTTAATCCTTTTTAATATAATATCATCTTGACTTTAATTTGAAAAAGATTCTGACTAATGTGGATGTTGTCCAGCTAATTCTAGACAAATTAATGTTGCTGCTTTTCTCTCTTCTCTAAAATGTGAAATATATTTTTGTCAATAGTTTGGCACTAAATAGAGGTTATTATACTTTCCAGGGAGGATGTGCCTGTGAGCACTTGGCGTCGCCGGCCACGCCCCCTTTTCCATTACAGACATTACAGGTACCTTGTTCTAACACATTTATACAACAAATAGTGAGACTAATTTGAATATTTTATTTGTTTAGTTAAGTTGGTTGAAATTGGGTTGCATGTTTAGGGCAATATGCATATCTATACAGTACATTGTTTGGTTTATGGAAAGTTTTTTTTCCCAACAATTCTACATATATTTATGTCATGTCCTTCCTTTTCAAGCTAAACGCTGGGGTTTTTGGGCACCGAAGAATACATCTTTTGGGATTTTTTCAATAGTATAATTGTTTATTTGAAGATCTGCACACCTGTACTCTTTACCTGACCATCAATAAAATGATATTGCCTAAATAGACTTCCTTTCATTGGAATGCAATGATCCCCAGTGGAGGCATTTTTCGCATACAGTCACTAATTTCATTGCAACCCTTTATCTGATGTTTGTGTATATTATTTGAGAAATTGGCAAAATGAATGATAAGCCTGATAGTTAATGTGCTGATCTGCATACAACCTGATAGCTGTTTTCAGTTTATCTCATTTGGTAATCACTAATTAACTCTGAAAGCTAAAGATGGAACTAGAAACATTGATGGAGATGTTCATACTAATTGGCAGAGCATGCCTCTGTAATATCAAGATATTTAACAACTAAGTATATTTATTTAAGATGACATTTCTTTAGTTGCTAGTGTCAGTTGCTGTAATTTTTCTTTTTTCCATTTGACAGTGTTAAAATAGACCTACAGGAGTGGACTTGGTTTAGCTGTAATGAATGTGCAGGGCAGCATTTGGTTTGATTTTTTGTTTTTTGTTTTTATGCTGATAAACGTTCTACAATGGCAGCCGGGGTGGTGGAGGGCTGTAATTTATGTTAGTTGTGAACAATTAATTCAGACCTTAAATTTGATTTGACTGCCAGTCAGAATTTTAATTTTTTTCCTATTTTTGTAGAAGTCAATTGAAAAGTTGTAATATCTTGGCCATACAGTGGAGTTTGAAGCCCATTTTTTTTGATGATTTTTTTTTTTTTGTGCTGACACCATTTATCTTCTGAAGAAGGTAATGGAGTTATTGAATAAGTATTTGAAAATTCTAAGAAAAGGGTCTTGAGATTGATCTCTTGGTATTTTTCAGATAGATTTATTTAAGGTATCTGTAATAGTTTAAGTATTATGCAAGTAAATCCTCTGAGAATGGAGTATGTATATGCTAAAATTTAGTATATGAGGATGTAATTTAAATGTAGCATATACTAAATGGTGACATTCTATTCATTTTACCCAGCAAATGATGGCAAATATTCAATCCTCTTGTAGCTTACTAAATGTTGACCTTCACATCAATTTACATAGCAATCCTTTTCACTCTAGAATGAACACTTTTTGAGACTATTTGATATATGATTATCAGTGCACATGATATTGTTATTACCTAGAGAAAGGCATCTGTATTACTCACAATTCGGAAACCTTCCTTAATTGTGGCTATGTACAATTCCCGTCTTTTACCATGATGTAATGATTGTCACTATTCTTTTACTAAATATGACAGTCATTTTACAAACTATAAGCCATTTCAGGCTGATTTGAATAAAGATGTTTGGAGTAAAATTTCTATTATTCATGTGTCATGTGAAATTGGGAATCGTGATAGTGACATTTATGATGCCGTCAAAAACCTAAGGGCTGTCTTCCTGGTTTTTGAATGATGAATATTTGAAGAATGCGAAATTTTAGTATATATCAGTGTTTTAAAATGCACGTTCTTAGTACATATTAGTGTTTTTAAAATTTTATGTATAAACATGGTTAAATTGTTTTTCTTTTTTTGCAGGAATCTCCCTAACTCTTCTTATTGTGTTCTCATATGAATTTTGGATTTGAAGTGACATTTTGAATGGATACTGCTGAAGGTTGGCATTCGAGAAGTTGGCTATATGGCTTCTTGAATGAATACAACCATGTAACCTCAATACCGGGAATAAACTTTGAGTATTGACTTGCAATTGCAAAGTCATGTTCTGCTAAAAAACACCCCTTTCTGCTGTGTTAATTTAGTGGAGTGAATGTATGACAAAGTATTATAGGTTTTATAACTTCAATCCAATAGAGTAATACTCTTTGTGAGCTGAATCAATGGATATAACTCAGGTGTACCAAATTTGTTAAATTAAACTTACATGACAACTACCTGACCTGAAATAAAACATATAAAGCCTTAGTCACCTAACAGAGTTGTGCCCTTAAACGGCCACAAATGAAAGATGTGAAGTACATACAACAAAATCATAAATTCTCCTGAAACAGACGTTTCCAAATTTGGGGTTATCGAAATATATAAAGTTATAAACTATTTTTACATTTCTAACTTTAAAATGTAATTCAGAATTTAGAGTACTTGTACCTTTTTACAGTTTTAAACTATGTTGCTGGCATTTATAGAAGTTGAGGCATGGTTGTTGGATGTACAATAATGACACTGTAATCTGAGAGATAGTTTAGTATATGCTTACACATAGCTTGAAAATGCCATGGCAACACACTAATTGATGGTTTAAAGATATGCATTTGGGAATTTGGCATGTAAAATGTACTTGAAAGTTGATACAGTTTCACTGATAAATATTAAAATCTAAATTGAGCATCTTGTGCAATTCTGGAAATGGTCCTCCATTAAAGCATACAGATGATCATTAGATTTTCTGATTTAGGATGATTAATGAATAGCTTTTATACATTAGTTTTGCCTTGTTTGTAAAGCACATTCCTTTGCAGCTTGTTTGCATTTTCTGAAATTGATGGTGAGAGTATTAGTGTTAGACTGTTTTGTCTCAAAGATATTCAACTATGTAGGCTTCTTTGATAACTTTGTGAATTAAGTATACCTTGTTTGTGAAGCACATCCTTTCCACCGTGGTTGAATTTTCTGGAACTTATTGTGAGTATAGATTGTCTTTTGTTGAATCTATTTGACAATGTAGATTTCTTTGTTAACTTTGTCATCTTCAATGCATAGAATAAAATCATTTCGCAAGCTCTGCTTATTGTAGTTTGTTTAACTCGCGGCATTTTAAATGGATTATTGACCCCCAATGGATTTGTGTTTCTTTGGGCAGTGAACAACAACCTTTGAGATTGAGTGCCGTTGAAGTTGAGGAGGTTATAGCTGCTGTTTGTTCGGAGGGATCTATAACAAGTACCAATACAATGAGCCCTATGCCTTCATTGCCAAGTAATCAAGCTGGAAGGGTAACTGTGGAGACAGCCGATGTTGCAGCAAGTGTCCTTATCAAACTTGTCATTGATATGTATGTTTTAACATTTGGCATGGATATTGATGGAAGTTGTTTAGTAAATATGTATGTATACATGTGCATTTTCTCAGATTCTCTTACTGGGAGGGGCATAAATGCATGTTTGGATGATGTGCACCTTTGTGCTGGGATTATTTATTATTGGGTTAACTTTTCCCATCATTTTTAAGTGAAAGAGAAAGGGATGGACGAAGGGGGTATTAAACATCATGTAAAACATGAAAATCTGTCATTTATACGTCAAAGTAGACTATGTTCGCATGATAAAATAAAATTGTAAACATCCATTATTACCATGATGGTTTGTTGACAGCTAAAGTTTTAAATATTTTAATACATGCTAGAGTTCAATGTAAAGAGTATTACATTTGTAATTTCCAAATTAAATTTACATAACATGAATGGTGAAACAAAATCTAGTGACATAGTTTGAGGTCTGAAATCTTATATCATGTAATGCCTAACTAGTTGAGGTGTTCATCTACCAATTCTGCCTCTGCCAACTTCACGATTGAGTTTGATGGTTTGTTTAGATTTACATTGCTGGCTAAGTACCCCTACTCTCCACCTACTCTCTACAGGCCTTGGTAAATCATTCATCACTTATAGCTATAGTCAGTTGTGTTTGTAGGATACGGAGTTGCTACCTCATATCACAATATTGCCTCATTTTAGAATGATATATATGTGTGTGTATAAATATATATAACAAGTTATATCGTAAAGTAGGATATAATTGATGTTATAACCCACTGCGAGGTTTTTTTAGAACCTATAAGGTATAACCTATTATAAGGTTATTAGATATACATAAACCTTTTGAGTCATCACCCCACACACACACACACACACACACACACACACACACACACACATATTTGTGGGCGAAGGATAGGGCTGGTCCTGGGCCATATCTATATATAGGGCGGTTGTCTGTTTGTTGTATAGAATATATGGTATAGGGGCCCTATCTACCCATCCCCGTGGGTGCCCTATCTATCTCATATCTGGTGGTGGGTTCCGAGAATCAGTAGTTCCATAAGTTATAGGAAATCTATCTGTCCTATCCCCCGGCCCTATCTATCCCATCTTGAATCCCCTCTGCGAATCACTAAGTAGTAGTGACATTTGGGTCACATGGATGTTGGTAACAAACATAACATGGGGTTGCATGGTTGCATAAATGACCCCCAAAGACCTATATGGTATGGGCTGCCTCCGACCTCGGGGTCGAGTGCATGAATGTATAGATTCTCTCCCTCGACCTCTTATCTGGTGGAATGCCATATATATAATATATATTTTGATAGGTGAATAAGAGTTGGCAAGAGCCTTTCCCGGAAAAATATGAAAGTAATATGACAGATGATTAAGACAGGATTAAACCTGGATAAAAAAAACACTCAAAACTAAGAGAGACACACCAAAGAAATTAACAATAAAGGTTGAATCTTCTAAAACTTTCCAAATTAGTTATTGAGTAGTGCTCAACTAGGCACACCCCCATGAGCGAGTTTTATCTCTTTGAGAGAGAAAGGAATCCGTTGTCCACTGGGAACCAACATTGATAGCATTCAGAGCTTCCATTTGTAGTCACCCTGCCTCAGATTTTCTACCTCTCCATCTTGAGGCACCACATTCAGGCTTAGATATGAGTGCCTTAGTCAAGGCAATGGTACAGGGGACAACTGAGGCAACTTCATCTTGAGAATAGTTTGCCTCTGAAAACATTTCTTTGTCTAAACTAATGACCCGATTACTCTGTTCTGAAGTTACATTAATTTTTTTCAACACTTTACGCTGCATGTGGTCAGGATTCCTGAAGCCATACCCATGATCTGGGGTCAGAACAAGCCTTTGTCAAGTCTCCAGCATTATTCATTGAATCAGCAAATTATGAGTTGTCAATGGGAGAGAGGGAAGAGCACCTCACAGAGGGAGGCAGCAAAAGATTCTGAGAGGGCTCAAGCTTGATTGAATTGCATACAGCCTGTGAGGGACAGTGGGCCGAGTTGTCGCCTAACATTGTGCTGAGAGGGACAGTAGAACAACCTTGACCTGCGGATCCCAAGAGACCATGAAGACGAGGTGTGGATCGTTTGCCCTACGCAAGAGAAGAGCTAGTGTTCCCATCAATTTTTTTCTGGCCAATAGCCCCCAGAATCGAAGCAGAGGTTGCTGTCTTCTTTTTCCAAGTCAATTGTGATGATCTGGATTCTGGAGCCCGTGGTAAGATTAGAAGTGCAGCTATCCCGTAAATGCCCTAACTTATTACATTGGAAGCAGTGGAAAGGGAGACTTTCATAATTCGTGTGTATATATATATATATATAAATAAACCTACCTTACCTTATAAAGGTTATATATAAACCGATGTTGTAACTTTCTATATATTCTGCATCATCTTGTTAGAACTTTACAATCTACCTTATGTTATAACTATTGTAAACTATTTTATAATGTACATTTCACAAAAATGCCTCAGCCCCCTCATATCGGTGTTCGATACGTTTTTGGTATGGCGATAACTCTCTCTCTCTCTCTCTATATATATATATATATATATATATATATAAACCTACCTTACCTCATAAAGGTTATATATAAATCTATGTTGTAAATTTATATATTTTGCATTATCTTGTTAGAACTTTACAATCTACCTTATGTTATAACTATTGTTAATTTATACATATTTATAAGCTTATTTTATAACCTACATTTCACAAAAATGCCTTAGGGCCACCATATCGACGTCTGAACATTTCTGGTATGCGAACATTGCCGAAATGTCACATAGTAACTTTACAATCTACCTTATGTTATATCTATTTTAAGGTTATATACATTTTTAAACCTATTTTATAACTTACATTTCACAAAAATGCCTCAGGACCCCCCATACCAGTGTCTGGACATTTTTGGCGTGGAAACACCTGCCGCAATGTCACATAATAACTTTACAATCAACCTTATGTTATAACTATTGTTAGGTTATATATATTTATAAATGTATTTTGTAACCTACATTTACAAAAATGCCTCAGCCCCCCCCATACCAATGTCTGGACATTTTTGGTATGGAAACACTGCCAAAATGTCACTTAGTCTTGGGTCTGTACCGTTTCCGATATATACTTCCGTCTTGTTTTTGGTGGCACATGACACCAAAAAAAGTAAAAAAAAAAACAAAAAAACCCAAAACCCAAAAAAAACAAACCCTAAACTTGTAGAGCAACACTTCTTAAAAGCTATACAAACACACCCTTGGCCCATTACAAAACACACTTTTAATCCATTGCTGATTTTCAGATTTCACAAACTTTTAGCAGTATTAAAATAATTGTTGCAAACATATGCCTTTATCCACTTAGCTAAACGAAACAAGTTGGCATCCAAGAAGGCTAAGGATTTGGTATTTGTGCAATCCAATTTGTGCCTCTTGTCACACAAGAATGAGGACTGTACTAAGAGGGCCTGATAAAATTTGAAAAACTCATCCAAAGGCTACTGATTTGATTGCTTCAGTAGCTACACTCTCCCAACTTTCATTGCTTGGTATCGATGACTACAATCAGGGGATTTCTACACAAGGGGTGGAAAGTGGAGCCAATGGGAGTGGTATTCATGGAGATGCTGATTTTGACGAGAATCTAGAACCTAGATGGGTCATATAGGTCCTTGTCCTTTTGTTATGCTAAGAGGCGTAGCTACAATGATAGACAAGGGGGTGGGAGCAACAAGTGTAATAACAAGGGGGTCAGAGGAACGAGTGTATTAGTGTGAGATGTCAATAAAACCGAGTGACCTTAAATTTGATGTATATTTGACCATCATAGGGGAGAGGACCCCATAATTGTGCAGGTACCAATATATGTACATTGATTTTCACCATTGGTTGTTGAAAAAATGACTAATAGTTGTTCACTATTTGATTAATGACACTTTTCAAGAGCCAATGACAATGTGACACATAGGGCGCTCGGGTCATTGGTACCTCTTTCAAATGCTTTATATTATTTTTTTTCATTTTAAATCAATTCAAAGACTACTTTTCCCTCCAAATAAACACGCGAAATGAAAATACTGATGTGGCATGATGATACGCTATACGATGATATAATTTTTTTATGTTGACGAGACCCCTACATATATCTACGTGCCCCTAAAGTTAGGGTGCACGGTTATGGGGTTCTCTCCCCTAGTGCAGTTTTTCTTCTTGCTTGGAGAAGGTGTATTTCAGATGTGACGAGGGTTTTAAAAGATTTGGGATTGGTCACCACATCTGCAATTTCAATGTGAATTCAAAATACATTTAACACTTGTTAAGAATTGTATGCATGCTAAATGTGACTAAGCTAATTGAGTGGACCTAACATCAAGTAGGTCCTTAACTAAGTGCATTTTAACAAATACATCATGATTGAGCATAAAAGGGAAAGCTAACTAAATTGCACAAAACATGAATCTAACATTAAATGTAAACCTCCCTTTTGATCTTTGGATGTGCTCCGTTATGTCGATGCTCTCTTATACGAACTGAACGCAACTTACGTGCAATCAAAGGGGTTTTACTAAGGTGGAAGAGATCTCGTCAATATGGCTTAAGTGCCATTTTTGATTCTTCTCTTACTAACCTTAGCAAAGAGGTTTCTCAATTTATGCAAGCTTTTCTTGTGAGGGAAGTGCTCTCTTGAGATATGTGATGTCTTACAAGGACAAGGTGTAAGGTGTGACAAGGTATACTAGGTTTCTTATATAGCTTTCCAATTTGGGAGAAACTTGCAACCTAGTGAATGTGGGATAAAGTGAATGTAGAATTAGAAAAGAATATACATGATTAGAAGAGATTAATTAGAGGTTAGCAACCCATGGGAGTTTGGGAACGTTTAATTAATCAATTAGGATTAATTAATAGGCAAGTTTAGCTTATAGAAGCTATTTGGAGGGAAAGTAGTAGAATTGGGAGGGTTTGAGAGGGGAATTTAACTAATAAGAGGGTTTATTAATTAAATACAAGATTGTGGAAAGGTAATTAATTAATAATGGTTAATTAATCAATTAAAAGATAATTTTAACTAAGTAAGCGACGTTAATTGGCATCCAAGATGAGGGACAAAACTAGTTAATTAATGAAATGTCGTTAATTGATTGAAAAGATGGGGGATAATAGCTAATTAGCAGAAAATCGCTAATTATAACGAAATGACGGGAAAGAAGACAATTAGTGCAATTTTAGTATTAAAATTGGGTGGTCGGAATTAGGTGTCTGCAAGAATGAATGGGTTCTTCTCTTGAAAATTTCCAATCTGTGTTTCAATCATGTGCTTTAAGAAACTTGTACAAGGGTGGGTATAGGGATCCACCTTGGGCTGATCATCAGTTCAAAAAGACTAGGGATTCTATGGCTGTAATTTTCTCCTTAGTGGTTATTTTGTCCAAAATGTTACCTAAAACAATCTTTCGTACATAACATAAGATTTCAAACTTCGTCTTGTACAGAAGAATTTTAACTGAACCCTGCATTTCACCATTCCTTTGACATGTGAGTCATGATAGCTGTGGCATGATGCCCGAGTTGTTCAAGAATGGCAAAGAACTTTTTAACTGAAAAAATTAAGAGAAATATTCCTATTCCCACACATCTAATTTTGTGTTCAGAATTAGTTGAAACCATATCATCTTCTTTGGCATCTATTGAGTAGGGCATCTCGTCATTTAATTCTGTCCTTATGGCATTCAGCCATTTGTATCTGAAACTGAGTCAATATTGAGCATCTTGATGTTTTCACAGTCCATG
This sequence comes from Taxus chinensis, assembly GCA_019776745.2. Taxonomy (NCBI): domain Eukaryota; kingdom Viridiplantae; phylum Streptophyta; class Pinopsida; order Cupressales; family Taxaceae; genus Taxus; species Taxus chinensis. Next base: position 676,488,792 of record CM034147.1, read on the forward strand.
ACTTGGAGAATGTAATTTCTGGTATTAAACTGTATGAGTGTTTTTGATTGACGCGTTTTGAATTGCCTCCTGTGATAAATTTCTTCCTGTTGATGAAACACAGGTGATGATTTGAAATGTGTCGATCAAAAACACTCACATGGTTTAATCCCAGAAATTACATTCTCCCGAGTCAATATTGTTTGGTCCTTTAAAAATGTTGAGCATTTGCCCTGGTTGTAACTTAGATTGAATTCCAACTGCATTATTTTAATCACGAGATGCTTGCTTTTCACCTTTTACCTATACTCATGTTGTTGTGTATTCTTCCTGCATTTGTGGCTCATTCCCAATTATTTTCTTCTTCATGATAATCATATGGTAGTTCAATTTTCCATTCTTCCTGACCCTGGTCTTGTGTTTATAGTTTCAACTTTCAACCAAGATGACAAATGAAACATCAACATTTATTTTCTTAACTTGATCTATTAGTGTTTCTAAATCTTAGACATTTGGGTGGTCTTCATCTTCTTAGAATAAAATATGGAAGTCCTGCCAATAAGCTGAACTTCCATAGTTGTACCATGGACTCTTACCATTGTATTGACGTGTTTTTATTTTCTTGAAATGTTATATAACGTCTTTCTTTTATAGATCGTAGCGGGCCAAAAAAGAAACTTATCTCTTTTATGTCTTCAAAAGACGACATATATGTGCTTGACATTCTTGTTATAATACTTGTTACAGGTTTTGGTTTCATTTGCAAGGTGTATCTGCCATTACTTTTGTTTATACACAGTTGCCCTTGATTTGGTCTGAACAACTTTATTATTCTCTATTATAATAAAAATAAGTATAAAGTTATGCTTTACATTCTTAGCATCTAGGCATATGTTAAATTTTAAATTTTAAATTTGGATGAATCCAGTTAGTAAATTAGAACTTTGAGTTTGGACGTTACCTGGGATAACCCGAGAAAGTAGTTTTGTCCTAACTGTCCACTGTTGTACAATTCGCACATTGCACCTGCAACATATGTAACAATGATGCATATTCTAGGTTGAGCCGTGAAAATCATATTTCTAGTCGGCATATCAAGAGGTTATTCCATATATCTTCTTTGCCTTTGAAAAAATACACGATCAGGTCCTGTAGGAAACAACCAAAGTGTGTGCACGTGCTACCTTGACTAATTCTACCATGTAATACATTTATAACTTTTTGCTCTTCGTTTTCAGTATGAAGGTAAACCGTTACTTGGGAAAAACTGCTTACTGGTTTCTGAAGATCTTTGAAAGTTGGACAACAACAATATAACTTCAAGTGACTGACTGAATATATTTTATTTTAGCCTTCAATTTGCTACTTTTTAGGGTTTTGGATTCCTATGATCAAAGGGTGAATTTGATGGTGAGGTTTTGTCTTCGTACTCTTTCTTTTTGGTGGGGTATATGTGCATTAGCTTTCTATTTTTGCACATTTATTAATTACAAAATTATCTACTTATAACATTTTTATGATGAGTAATTAGCATTGCAACAGCTTGTCTATTTGAGTTTGGCTTCTATGAAAATTTAGTAAGTAGTCATTCTTACTTGCTCATTCTAGCTTTACTCTTTATTTTTTTTCCCTGCATTCAAATGTTTGTTTAATTGCAAGAATGATAAGTTTTACATTTTTCTTTCCATCTGAATGGCTATATTCGACAAACATATTTTAACATCGAATTGCATTGTAGGTACATGGCAGATTCTCGGACTGCTGCTCCACTTCTTCTTTCTATGCTAGAGGTACATTATACTTTTATGCGGTCTGTCTCAAACGTTTTTAGTTTAATCTATATAATTTAGAAAGGATTCCATTGCTTATATGTTTTTTTTTGCATTTCTATTATGAATGTTTTTCTTTAAAGAAAACATGCAGTGCCGGCCTCAATAGATTTTGCATGCTTTATCAAGATCCTATTGATTTATTTTACTTAAATGTAGTACAATGTTAATATTGGTTGATTCTTTGTTGCTTTTTTCCCACATAAAAACATGAAAGTCATTCAAAAATGGACATTATTTTCTGACCTATAATTGATGCAGCCAACATTAGCTAATAAGCTTTTACTTTTTCTACTAATCTGGTGCAATTTATTGCATCTGAGTACTGAATTAGAGCAACATGGTTCACTTGCAATTAAGCATCTGAACCAGGGTCTTTTACAGATTCAGTGTTTGGTTGATCAGTTTCAGAATTGCTTTATACTTCAAAATGCAAATATGTTTTCCAGACGTTGTTCTTAAATGTTTCCTGCCTGTTTTGTCCACCTGATTTCTCTTCTTGGTTGTTCTAGTCAACTGCCTTTAATGTAAGCTTGCCAGTTCAAGGTATTAAGTGCTGCTATTTCTGAACCTCGAGCTGGCCTGCTTTAGGTAATGATCAACAATGTTGATCTTGTAAAGGAATTTCATCATGGCTTAATGTTGATGCTGCAAAGAGCCCTTTGTGTTTCTTTCATCCACACGCTATCTTTACAATTTCCTGCTCTCTCAATTGCTTTGTGTGTGTACTGAAGTGTTTATATTTATTAATAATTATCCTTTACATTCTACTTATGACATCTTTAAATTCTTACTTAGAATATACACTTACTATTAGGTAATGCACATTTCAGAATTGCTTCGTACTTCAAAAATATGTCACAAGATATGTCAAATTTTATGGAAAAATGTCTAACTTCTTCTAACTTTATCCCCGTCGATCATTTGCTTTCACTCCATTCCTTTAACTCAGGAGGTTTTTGACATGAATTTGCACTATTTTATACATGTGTATAAATACATATACTGAGCGAAAGCAGAGAACAGAAAGTTCTCTCTACCCTGGTCCTCCGATATATTTATGAATTGTTCTTAGAAAATTTAAATAATAATAAAATTCTCCTGTTTGTGGGTCTTGGGTAAAAACATGCATAATATGCCATCCAGTGGAAACCCCATCAAATATGAGATGTCTCCAGAGTATTCTTGAATATAACCTTATAAAATTTGCTACTGACTCTAAGTCTTTAAATCAAACATATTATTGCTTCTAAGTTTGCTCATCTCTTCTATGTTTGACCTTTCATATGTATGTAAACATTTTTGTGGCTTTTATGCATGAATTCAAAGTTGGATCCCCTTTGTTCGGCATATCATACTTAAGAATGTAAAAACTGTACTGCAATTAGATGCCACAAAAGTTTTTCTGATGATGCTGGAGTTAGTTTGAACCTGGAATGATTGCAAAGAATCCAATTCAACACAAATGCAAATGTCCTTTTTTATGTAAGGTCTTCCATGAGCATATGGTTTATGCCAAACTGCTTTAGATTTCTCAGTTTGGGCTATCCAAGCAAATTTGGTATGCCATGACAAGGAAACTTTTCCTGGTTGCTACTCATTTTATTGCTTGTATTATAGAGCCCTGGATACTCTTGTAAATTGTCCAGCTGTTGCCCATTGACAACTTCGCCAAACAAGGGTATTCTCAGACTTAAATACAGTCCCTCCTGCAACCCTCTTGTGAAGAAAAATGCGTCCTCCTTGTCTGCTGCCTCTTATGGCATTTATTGACCAGGATTAGCCCTTTCTTTAGAGACTTATGTAGGAGAGGCTTTTCTCCAATGGCGGATAGACATTTTTCCAAATTGAATCGAGTTCGATATGTTTAAGATTTGATACATTTACAAACCGCATTGTCAGTATAAAGTTATGTTACTGGGTCCTGGTAACAGCAGGAACAGTCCCAGTCCTAGTCCGTTTTGACCTAGCTATGTCTGGATGGAGCAATCCAGGGTGTACCCACAGTCATTTTTTAAAATTTTATTTTAATAATATAGCTAGTTGTATCACCAAAAATCTCTATTATAAAATGTAATATCCCCATCCCAGTCAAAGACCCTTAGCCCATTTTGTCTACCCGACGGCTAAGGAATAAAATAAAGGGGGACTTAAGTTATAATAATTTATTATAAAGTGCAAATAAAATAAAACAAAATATTATAAAGCATTTTTAATAAAATATTATGGACTTAAAAAAATAGAAAAGTGAATCAAAGGAAAAAGCACTTCGTAAAATTGTTTATTTCTAGAAAAGTGTGACTTGCACTGAGGATGCAAAAGAGCATAGGAAAAGGCAAAAGATTAATGGGCCAAAAGTTATTCCTTCTAAGAAAATGCGACTTGCATTAGGAAGGCAATTTGGAGGGAAAAAGGCATTTAATATGAGAAAAATATTAAATGAAAGCAAGAGAAAATATTAAATGAGAGCAAGGGAAAATATTAAGTAAAGTAAGTGGAAAACATTAAATGAAGCATGTGGGTGAAAACATTTAATGGAGGAGAAAGGTGATTGGTTTCATGTGTGGCCACTTTAGGTCACTTCCTTAAAAGGACAAGTCGACTTGTATTGGAGACATTCTATGACCGTTTGATATTTTCTTAATTTACAGCTGAAGCTTGAGCTTTTGCTTCTAAGGTTGAAAACCCTTAGGATTCATCCCTCTTGTGGACGAAAACCCCAAGAGAATGGGAGGAATTTCCATTTACGAAATTCTATTGAGCTTACACAGATTCTAGTCATTTTCAGTAGTTGTATGAAGGAGTTTTTGCAGATTTCTAATCAAGGGTTTGAAGAAATATTGCAGCAGTGTTTATTCGATTTATCTCTAGTGGAACAACCCATATTTTGGATGTATCGATGACATTCTAAGGTGTTTGTGGACTATTCTGAGCTGTTGTTATAAAATCAGGTTTTTATGAATCATCTCCAATTATTTTCTGAATTTTTGGATAAATAAAAGTGCCATTTTTATTCACTTTCAGAGGCACCAAGTCTGCAGACTTAGATAAATTTTTGCAGCCTATTTTACCCTTAGAAAACTGTATTTTTATGCATGCATGAGCTGTTAAAAATATAGAAATCAGTTTGGAGTGAATGGGTATGAATGTACTTGCTGAGTTGTGTGGATTCCTCTTAGAACCCTAGTCGCATTTTTTTGGGTTCATTCAGATCTGCATTAAATAAATTTCCATGTTTTCTCTAATCTGCAATTTTGAGTTTGGGATTTGTCTAAAGTCCAACTGGGGAAAAAAATAGTCCCATTGGGGACATTACATAAAAGTCCTCTAAGCATCTACAAATCTTTGTAGAAAGCAGCCTGCTGGATAACAGTCAACACTCACAAATTCATGCGTTAACAAGACTGACAAGAAAGAGTCATAGAATCGGAGACCTTCTTTATAGAGTTAATTGTAATGTCTTTTAAAGTATCGTAATTGTTGATTGGTTTAACCACAGTCAGTGTTAAAAACATAGATATAACTTTAGCAGATTCCACTTCAATAATGACATATTTCTCATCTGACTAGAATTTCTCTCTTTTGATAAGAAATGTAAGTATATTTCCAAAACCATAGCTTGCATACTCGGTACTTGGCAAATAATTAGTAGACCAAAAAACAAATTTACTCAACTTAAAAAATACCTAAATTACTTTAAAAAACATAATTCTTATGCAAAATATAGTTACAAAATGTATTAAATGAGTTTGTAAAACATGTAAGTGTTTTCTATTAGATTTGAATACAAATGGAGTACAAAATCGCATCTTCATGTGAATTCAACAGCTAGTTGATAGGTCTTATGAATTTAGGATGATTATCATCATAAATTGCATATCTATATTGTAATTTGCAATTTCCTCTTCCCTGTTCTATTAAAAAATTGGGGAGAGGGTCTAATGACTCTATCCCCAAACTCGGTTGCGATTGCTTGCTCCTCTTAGAAAGGTATGACTGCGGCTCCACCTTGGTAGTAGATGGCATTGCATGTTCGGCATCATCTACAAAGACGTTGTAAAATCTAATCTCTCTTGTTTCTGCTTCACCCTCCATAGCTTCTCTCTTGAAAGTAGCAATCTTGTCCTTTGTGAACATGGGGATCTCCTCTTGTTGCGCAGTCTAGTCTCTGTATGATCTTATCCAAATCAATAGGCTCCTACAATGTGTCATCCACCTTCCTTGTGCGAAGCCGAATATTGTATTGCACAAAACTAGGTCATTGAGGTGTTGTTGAGTAAACTTGTTATGCTTCTTCGTGTGAATGACTTCAAATGAACTCTAGTTGCACTCATATCTGGAAGCGTTATAAGAATGGGATAAAATTCGGATGGCTAGCTTTTGAATATTTGAGCTATTCCCACCCCAATCTTCCCACCAAGAACCTACAAACAAGATAATCAAAAGTTTGTAAGTAATTAATAATTATAAATTTGTAACTTGTACATATAAGTAAATACTTTATTTTTTTGTTCTTTGGTGGCTAGATGGATCTCCTTCGTACAACTAACTGCAAAGAAAAAACCCTCTCCTTAGCATGCTTGTAATTTGATAATTCTTAAAGAATGAGGTCCTTCACCTCAACCTTTAGTGTCATCCTCTCAATGAGGCCGTTTATAACCTCCTTGTTAACATTTGTGAAGCCTTTAGAGAAAATAAACTTAAGGTTAAGGTAATACCCCACTACATGAATGGGTTGGTGGAGTTGATTGTTCCACATCTAATTAATTAACTCCCAAAAGGGACCAAATTTGGCTATATATCCCCTATAATAGTTTTGGATGGCCTCTTTGGCACTATCCATGGCTTTATAAATGTATCCCATTGGGTTTTGCTCTCCATCAACTTGTTAGCATATGCAAAGTGAAGAAAGAATTCAAAGAAGGTTGAATGCACACTCAAACAAGTGTGACAACGTTTATTATATATGAAGAGGTGGTTACAGATTGATTGAACAATTACCAACTGAATAACAACTAAATAATTGCACTATATGCTATATAATGCTCTATATTTTAACACCCTTCTTAATGACTAAACCAGAAAAATACTAAGTTTATCCCGAAATTCGACAAATGTTCTAAAGCCCACATGTTTAGTAATTAGATCTATAGACTGTGCCATAGGTGGTACATCAAAATCAACAGTCCATTGTTGTGTTGTGGTTGTCGAATGGAGAACCGCAAAATAAGAATCTGGTCGTGTGAACAGAGGATATGGCAAGTGGTCCATTGATTTTTCGTTATGTGATTCATTGACTAGTGATGAATCATCAATGGTTGAGAGTGTTAGCCCCATCTCCAGAGTGCTGGAACCAAAAACTTAAAGAGGTGGATTGAGAAATCTGTTCCAGGCTTGTCTAACCTACTGGAGTCTATATAGAGACGCTGCTAGCCTGTAATTGAAGTCACCTCGACCGTGTCCTTGCAACGACATGTTATTGCAATATCCCTTATAGGATATCACTTTAAAATATGCGAAATACAGACAAATTGCAGCCAAACAGAAATTTGATTTTTGCAGAAAATTAAATCTAGGGCAGTGAACAGAAAATAATGGATAACTCCGAAAATACTTGCTCAAATCTCTTGAAATTTTAAATGGAGCTTGCTAATACAGTAATAGATATTATAGAACTGTTTTTGGAATTTTTCGAATAACAGAATGCTGCTAGAAAATTACAGCGTGCCCTAAACAGTTGAAAACTTATAAAATTAATATCTTCCGGAATATAGATGCAAAAATTATGAAACTTTGGAAATATTATCTATAAATATAGGAGATTATATCCCAACCTTCAAATCAGAATTTGAGGAAGTGGAAACCCTCCAAAACAGGTCTGCAATCTCCAAAACAAGTCGCCCCACCTAGGAGATGGTTGGAAACCCTTGCAAATGCCTTCAAATTGATGCTAGACCTTGCCAAAGAGGTTGCCGTAGATTTGCCCTGAAAAACCTTGAAATCTCTCCTCCAAAATACCCAAAATCTTCGAAAACCCTTCACTGAAACCCTCTGGAAATATCTCTAAAGAACAATCCTGATTTCAGCTCCAAAAATGACAAACTAGGGTGGATCTCTCACCACCGAAGAGTGCCCTACTAGTTAGGAGTGGATCTCTCACCACCGAAGCTAGGCTTCTCGTGGGATCTTACTCCACAACCTGGATATTTGCAAACAACAATTGCACATGAAAGGAAATATAAGTGTATGCATGAATGTTCATCTTTTCACCCCTCCACTCCTTATATAACTTTTCCAATGCCAAGGAAACCCTAAAAAGCCCAAGTCGTATTTTCCCCTAGTGAAGACTAAATCAATAAAGTAACTTAAAGTTACTTTTTCCCTTTCAAGTCGCCATGGTCCAAAAGGTGACCCCCAACGCAAAATTAGAACACTAGGAGTTAAGTGGCCCCTTGCAACGATAAAACATAACATCGAGTCCCTTCGAAAGCACTTTATACTCCTGTCAAAGGAAAATTATAACAACTGGACTAGATATTCATACCCAATAGCTCACAGCGTCCATAGCCCCTTGGGTATGACCAAGGCTTGGACTCGAGTTGGCACTTAGGCCTATGTCATAGGAAAGGGGACATTACAGTTATGCTCATCAAACCTTTTCAAAAAGAGAAATGTGACCATATGTGCAGTAGGAGTTCGAACCAACTCCGCAATAGTAGGCGTGAGAACCAACTCTTCCTCCGTCTCATCTATTTGCTCATTTATCCCCCTTTGTTGGGAAAAGTCTTTCACAATACAATAAACAAAGTGTTCATGCTCCACTGTCCTTCGAGCAAGTACCTTTGAGTGAGTGGCTTGGCATGCCATCTCACCATGCACCTTCAATGCATTTGGAATAGTGGAGTCTCTATCCTTAACAAACTATTCTTTAGAATGAGGAAATCCATCCTCCCAAGGCATGTCCGCCTCCCGTACATTTGGTATAGTGGAGTTGTCCTCCACATGTGTATTCATGTTGACTGTAGCAAGGTCAACAAGCTGATATTGGCCACCCTGCCTAATACCAAGGGCAATCATTTGTTTCTGTTTCATATCAGAAACAACACACTTCTTCCCACAGAAATATTGGGATTTTCAGTTAATTGACGAATAGATAGAATATTCTTTTGTAAAGAAGGTACATATTTAACATTCCTTACCAATAGTTTATGAGCATTATTCAATACAATGCATATATCACCTATCCCTTCTATTGCAAGTGATTCTCCATCAGGTAGTACTACTGATTTAAAACATATATTTGCAGTAAATGAAACATACCAGTCCTTGCGACATGAAAAGTGTGTGGATGCACCAGAGTCAATGATACAACAACTAGTACCACTGTCATGCGAGCATGATGTCGTAAGACAATAAAGAGCATGCTCGTCATCCGAATCCTGTTCTTCTGCAACTGTTGCCACATGTTCCTCATCACATGATTTTTTGTTCTGTTGCGAAAGATCACACTTTCACTTCCGACAATCCTTCTTAAGGTGCCCAACCTTGTGACAATATTAGCATGTGACCTGATACCGAGTGGACTCACCAGAATGACGTCTCCACTTTCCTTTTGATTGTGTGACAAGAGCACTCTCTGATTGGTCATAATTAGATTTTGCCCGAATTTGTCTCTGCTCCTTTTGCAACAGATAGGAACTCACCTTGTCAAACATGAGAGTTTGACTTTCAACCATTAAATAAAGTGCCTCCACAAATGACTCATACGAAGAGGGTAACCTGTTTAGAATCAGAGCCACCATATCATCGTCGTCCACCTTTTTGTTGATGGAAGATAATTGGTCTCAGAGGTCTTTTATCCAAAGTAGGTGCTCAGACAACGATCCACCTTGTAATTTTACGGAAATGAGCATATTCTTCAGGTATAAAACTCGACTCTTTTCTGATGTTTGATATTTATCCTCCAGATTGGTCCACAATTTACTTGCCTTAGAAGCATTCCGCACTCTTGGTATCATATCATCCGACATTGACAACTTGAGAAGTAATAGAGCCTCCTTATGATCTTTGTCATAATCCACGAAGTTTGTTGTTGGTCGACCTTCATTACCTGTGATTATCTTATCACAATCACGAAATTAAGCAAGGGTCAGAATCCTATGGCTCCATACATTGAAATTTGTGCCTGTCAATATTTGCGTCTCCGACAGAGTCAAGTTTGAAATATTTGCCATTTTATTATTCCGAAGTAACAGAAATAATAAAACAATATGTTGCCCACTCCAGCAAATAGTATGAAATTAATTATTAAAATGCAAATCACAAGGTGAATACCTTTGTTACTAAAAATGAATATTATTCAACTTTCAATGGAAGAACTTTTGCCCTTGAATTGCCCTCGAACTGCCCTGAAACTGTGGAAAATCAATATTTTGTCCTCGTTTTTGGAGGACGCCCTTGTTTGTTTTTGCTTTTCCTCACGATTCTTCCCTCACAACTGTATTCGCGTCTTATTAAAAACAATATGAAACAAGAAATCGCGATAGACTTTTGCCCTCACGAATAGGAAAATGAAACAAGAAATCGTGATGGTATATGCGACTGTAACCCTTCACCATTGCACACGACTTCTGCAAATGGAGACCTCCATGACTTTAATGATGACTGCTGCCCTCAAAACTGAACTTTCCTCAACACGACTGTATTTTTCTCCAAATACCTTTATGTTTTACCAAATTTGTGCTTTGTTAGGGCTTCAACGAATTTCCAGATCGTGCCTCTTGGAGGCTTCCTCGAATTGTGACCTTGGATGCTTTGATACCAATATTAGTATATGTAAAGAGAAGAAATAATTCAGAGAAGGATGAATGCACACTCAAACTAGTGTGACAACGTTTATTATATAGGAAGAGGTGGTTACAAATTGGTTGAACAATTACCAATTGAATAACGACTAAATAACTGCATTATATGCTATATAATCCTCTATATTTTAACCTAACCAAATGCAAAATCCTCACTATAGGCTCCGACACTTACAAACAAATTAAACTTTAAAGTTACAAACTTACATTTAAAGTAAATACGAATAGATTTAAAAATGAAAATAAAAGAATTGACTTGAAATTTAAATTGAAGTTTGAAGTTATATTGATGATCTTTGTAACTCTCTTCGCAATAAATTATAAAACAATGTCTTTGCGGTCCTCGCTTCAACTTTCTTTGAATATGGTGAGTCTAGCCATGCTTGACTCACAAACATTTGTTTCAACGGTGTCATCAAACTACAAATACTTTGTAACGTTAGGAAGCTAGTTGCAAACCTAGCGACACCCACTCCAACAAACTTTTTCCCTTTGGTGTGTTCTCTGATGAAACTGAGAACACAAGGGTGATTATATATGTATTTTGTTATATTTCTTGCATCTTCTACGGCCGGTCTCACCCAATCAAATTTGCTTGTCCTCCAAAAGAAGATCAAGGTAATGAGTTGCACAAGGGGTCAAAAAGGATGATGAGTGCCTCTCCTGAAGTAGTCTCCTAGCTGCCATATATGCTATTGCATATCAATGACAACTCCCACAACATTCTCGTTTCAAACAAAAATAAAAGCAAAAGAAACAACATTTAAAAATACATTCCAGCAATTTCATTCATTAATGATGATAAACTAGCTTAAATCACAATTAAAATTAATTGGAATTGAATGGAATGCATGCAAATTTGTAAATCATGTTTGCAAACCTAATTTTAACAATATAGAAAGAATTTACATGCTTGAAAAGAAGGAAAAAAGAGAGAACTGACCTCCAAATGTTTTGTTTTGAAAATCTGCTTGTCAAATTCACTATAAAATTGCTTCAATTCATTCAAAGGATGCTCAATAGCTATATGATTACAAGTTGTGAGGGTGTGGGGCTTATAAAGGAGAAGAACCAACATTTTTCCGTGTTCCGTGTTTCTGCTGCATTTGGCGAGTTTGACAGTCATACTTGTCGAGTTTTGGTGAGTACTCACCACCATTAATTGCCAAAAACTCACCTAAAACATGGCTATAGGGCTCTGAAACCAAAAATTGTGTAGTACTCGCTGAGTCTGTATACTATGCCTAAAGCATCTCACCGTAGTTGACAAGATTCAAATACAACACTGGATACAAGACTTTGTCTATCTGAATTATCAATACTGTTTTCAACCTAAGTCACTGCATTCGAATTCGCCGAGTATAAAATTCGATGCTAAAAAAATAGAGATAAAATTCATGATTAAATTCGGCTAATAGAAATACAGTTATAATTTTACAAATGTTGTTTTAATAAAATAACTATTTACATAAATATGTTCAAGTTTTTAACCTATAAACTATTAACTTATTAACTTTTAAATTAATAGTTTATAGCTTAAAAACTTGAAGGTGAATAACCAGTTTATTAACTTATTAACCTAAAACACAAAATAAACATTTATAAATCAAACTACAAACTAAAACTTAATAAACTCTAAACCGAAAAAAAACTATAGTTTTTGCGGAACCGTGGAGTCGAGGCAGTGATCGTAGAGGTTGTGAGAGTTCGTTTTTCGCTGCCGCTGCTGGTGGAGTCTCTGTGAAGGCTTGCGGAAGGCTGTGAAGGCTCTGTTACCCTCGTGGAAGGCATACGCGACTTGTGGAAGGCTTAGACGACTCGCTGAAAGCTTACTTGACTCGCAGGCTCTAATACATGACTCGCTGAAGGCTTACATGACTCTAGATATTTACAGGCTGATGTGCTTTATTAAATTTGGTGAATAGCAACGAATTTCAAATGCTTGGATAACATTCGGTGAATTTCGAGGTTTTTTCATTAAATCCGCCGAATGCGGTGACTTAGTTTTCAACTATCTTGTGGTTATTTAACTTATTTTGTTTACTTTTATGCAGATCATGTGGTTAATTTTGGTTGTTTGCCCTTATTGTTTTAATTTTATATGGCTGTACCCAAAGCCTTGCTTGGGGCAAAAACAATTGTTGCACCGACTTACCCAAAATCCGTATTGGTACATGTACCAATACCGAGTTTGGCAATGTACTAAAGAAGCATTTCTTCTCATCTTTTCATTAAGTTGCTAACATCAACAAGCACACTCCATGAAAATTCAGTTTCTGTATTCTAAGGTTGATCACTTTTTATCTCAGTATCACAAAAGTGAAATTATGTCCTGATATTCAATTGAAATGGAAACACTAGTCGACCTTGCATTTTTTCTGCATTGGTGGTTCCATTTGAAAATGTGGAGTTGACTCCTCTTGGCTGAAAATAAATTAAGTACTCCGCTAGCTAAGTAGTTCACAAGGTTGAGTTTAAGGATTGTTGAGTGCCATTGGTTGTAGTTGGCATTTCATTAGTTTACCTGCTGAAGAACGGCACAAATAATTATTTATTATGCATTTTATTTTCAGCAAAGTTAATTTCTTTCTCTTGCACAAACTTTGCACTCTAAAAAATGTTGAAAGATCCCCAAATGGATCTTGCTTGTTCTTCAATGCAATTTAGATCAATTAAGACACCAAAAGCTGATTTATGACTTTTTATAGCATTCACACTAATACAGATCTGAATTTATGGAAGAAGTGCGATTAGGGTTTGGAATAGAAACTAGCCTAAAACCGAACCCAAACTGGTTGAAGACTGTGCAGCATTAAATATAGATGTTTTCTATCAATGGCGACTAGTCTAGATGATGAAAGTCCACATAAAACGACCACCAGCATTATCCATTATTGCCATAACAAGTGCAGAACTTCAGCAGTTTATTGTAAAGTAAAAATTGACCTTTTTGAACATATAAACAGGCTGGGATTTTACACAGAAATTTGCAGATTTAAAGAGGCTGAAACAGTAATATAAATCCTTCCAAAATATCGGAAGTACCTTCTCTTGAGCTGTAAAAAAATGAATACAACAGGTAGCAACACAGATCAGACCTTGGAATGACGTCAAAACATCACATGACAGCCACATATGAGTTGCTCCATTATAGAAAATCAGTACAGCACTGCTGCAACACTGGTATTCAACTTTTTATTGCAAAACTCCACAACTACCGCTGGAAAATACTGAAATTCTGTGTAAGCTCTGTGGAAAATCCTATGTAGAAATTTCTCCTAATCTCCAAGAGGGTTTTCGTCCTCTAGAGGCAATATACTAAGGGTTTCCGTCCTTAGAATATTTTAATACAAAAGCACCTAGCTTAAGATCAGATTCAAAAATGATAAAATGATTACATGATGCTCTACCCAAGCCGCCCCTCTCCTTTTTATAGGAAAAATATTACAAAATGACCTTTTCATCTTCCAATGAGAGAAGAGTGCCAAAATACCCTAAAAGTATGCCCAAACCAAGTCGCACTTCCTCCTAGGACAAATAAACATTAAATAATGGCCCTCCATGCCAAGTCGCACTTTCCTTGGGAAGAGTAATAATTTTTATCTTTTCTAAATTCCACTTTCCCTCCTTTGTCCAAGTCGCATTTTGCCTAGGGATGACACAAAAATAGCATGGGTCTCTTTCTACTCTCCCTAGAAAGGATACAACATAATATTAGACCCAGTGCACCTATTTAGAGATTACAAATTTATTATTAAGTCAAATAAATTAATACAAGTGCTTTATTAATATTTTTTTGCACTTTGTAATAACTCATTGTGACTTAAGTCACCCTTATATTTTTCCTTTGGCCGTCGGGTTGACGAAATGGGCCAAAGGTCTTCGATTGGGAAAAAGGGGACATTACAATTGCTGACTGCTATCAGCGGAATTAAGACTTTAATTAATTATCTCTTTTGGCTTTGCTATTCTCTCCCTTTCAATGGCATTCTATGTATTCCGGATTTGAGTTTTAGATTGTAAAGATTGTGTCTTAAGGAGTGATTAGGATTCCGGATACTAAACTAGTCTCTCAGACCCCCACCTCCTCCTGTTCACATATTTGCTTTAGTTTGGGGCTTTATTGCTGCCACTCTGTGTCCTCTTCTGACATGCAGTTTTCCACTAATATGCCCATGATTTATTTAAAATTGAAATCTACTTATATAAATTTGTTTTTATCCTTGGACAATATATGAGATCCCAGAGACGTTTAGAGTTTAGGAAAAATCTTAACAATTTTTCAAACTTCCTGTATTTAGTTTTTTCCCTTTGAATACAGCTCTATGATCTCTGTCCATGGTGATAATGTTAGCCGACTTTCTGCAGTTTCCTTGAAATTGGATGTTTAATAAACTGTTTTGCCATATCTTTGTCAATGAAATTGTTTGATATACTTCTTTTCCACCTTTCAAAATTCAGATGCCTGAATTCAAGGGATGCTGGAAGTGAGTTTATATTTATATTCATGACCACATAACAGGTCTGAGTAGTCATGTATGTTGTATTTTGGAGCTGCATATAGTTTAATGATTGATGATTGGCGGAGAATGCAAATATTTGAAACACTTTATCACAGACTGTTTTGTATGTTTAAAATTTAAATTGGAAAATGATTTTCAGGGCATGCTGAGTTCCCCTCAATTGACAGTCAGAACCCGAGCCTTCGATTTGGTTTTGAATCTTGGTATTCATGCACAATTATTGGAACCTATGCTCAGTGAAGATCAGTCTGCCATTGTGGAAGAACCAGCTTCTCAGTCTACCCATTTTAGTGATGGAAATCAATTTTTCGGTACAGAAAAAGGGAAATCAAAAAGCTACAAACTAGAAAGTGGAACTCCTCAGGCAGTTAGTGAGTTCGAGATCTGGCTCTTGAACATACTCAACGAGATACTACTTTACCTGGTCCAGGTATATCAAACATTTTGTTTTCTTATTTTTGGGTTGAATTTTGTATTTACTTGTTTGTTTCAAATAGGTAATCTGTTATGCAAATGTAATTTGGAACATCATGAATTTTACTTACCTTCAACAATTTAAAGATATGCTGCCTCTGGAAGACTATGTGGCGAGTTGAAAAAATCTTCGAATGCAAATATGCTTCCAGTTGTACAATTTTGTTTATACCTTCTCATATCTTAAACTTCTTTATACATAGCAAATAATAATGAGTAGAAATATCCCTGTTAATGGGGTAAAAAATAATAAGTCCATGCGTAAGACATCTCTTCCCCACCCCTTCTGACCTCCTTCCCCTCTCCCCTGGCCTCGGATTTTGATAAACTAAACTTCAATGGAGCCTTTTTCTTCATCCCGAGGGGCACTTATAACGAGGCAGAAGCAATGGGGTTGGTTGAAGGCTTGAAGTCTGCTCTTTTCAAAGTTTGTTTGTTCTGTCTAAGTGTAGGGGGACTCACAAGTAATTATAAATGCTATGATTAGAGGATCGACCCCCAGCTGGAAATTGGAGAGCATTCTTGAGGAACGTAGAAATTACTTGCCCAGATTCAAGGCAGCGAGCTTCAAGCATTGTTTCATATTATAAATAGACCAGCAGATCTTCGTGCATGTTGACATAACCCAGTCCAACTTATCCTCTATTTTGAGTCTATTATTGTAAGATTGTACAGGCTTGCAGCTAGTCTTTTTAGAGGATATACTGAACTGTAGTTTCTATTTTTTGTAAGAAGGCAATCACTACAAAAAAGGAGAATATATTTTTAAATAAGAGTATTATAAGTGCCCTCTTTTCAAAATAATAAATTTAATTGAGAAGTAAGGAGACTTGTGAAGGTAAATAATCATGCCCCAAAAATTCATATCATGGATAGGTTGATGGTGTTTGGCAACGCTATTAAGCACTGCAATCTACTTTAGGGAATTGTCTATCATTATTCTGAAATTATGCATTGCTTCTTGTCTTTTGGATGCTAATGACTCTGTGCAGGTTCTTGGAGAAGAAAATGGCTGGTAATAAGACTAGATGGGACGCTTCATAACCTGGGGAAGTTATGAGGAGGAGATTAAAGAGCATAATCTAGATTTAGGAGGATCCTGCAAATATTTTCCTGATAAAGTTGGTTATTGGCATTGAGGGATTGTTGGAGGAAACAAACTCGAGCTTCAATTGAGCAGTGTTTCATGGAGAACCTTGCTCACCTTGTTAAGGAAAAATCTGTGTTCTACTGGATTTTTGATATGGTTTCAAAAGCCAGAGAATATCCAGCCTGGTCTGAGCTCCAAATCCAGGAAGAACCTGTACAAAATGCATGGGCTGAGGGGGAACTGGCCCGATTGAAGGCTGAGGTAAAATCTCTGCCTGGGAGATTGAAGGCTGCCTAACAACACCAGGGTAACCTTACTAAGTGCATAAGGGTTTTGAATATAATTGAATTTGAGGGGAGGCAAATTCTGTGGAGTGGTAGGGCACTGCTTATTCTTCACACAAAAGCCCCGATGAAGAAAAAATCACTTTTCTGATTACAGTGAGATGAGGAAAAGATGAATAGAAGAACCTCTATGTTCTGGCAGAAGAGGCAATTGTCAAAGTGATGGATGTTTTTTTTGTATGAGGGAAGTGTGTGAGGTGGGAGGCAAGGATTCAGATGAGGAAGCTATTTGCAGAATTGCATAAGGAGGCTGTGGCAGGGGGAAGTCGGGACTTCAGTTGATGCTGCACTATTCACCACCAAGAGGGGCCACTTGAAGGTTCCTGCACAGTGCAAATGATGTCCGGGCCTAGGATGGTCAAGCAGACATGTCTCCTCGGGTGTTTTTGGTGGTCATTATTTTCAGTTTGTCCTTTCTGATTGTGGTTGTGCACAGCCTGTACTTAGCCCTGTGGCCAGTAGTATTGTTGGGAAATCAAAGTTATTACATATATTAGTAATGCTAGTAGGCTAGGAGTAAATGATAGTTGTTTAATCCTATAAGGTAGTTTATTGGGTGATTGAATTAAAGTTTGTTGGGTGATTGGTTATGACACCCACATAGGCAGGTTTGCTAGGCAATCTTATGAGGTTGTTCATGTAAATAGGATTAGCTGTGATATTACTGTGGAATAGTTTTGTGAAGATTGGAGTCATATCCTAAATAGGAAGATCGCACGAAGTGTATAAAGCCTCCTTTTGAATATGAATAAATAATATTGATAACTAAATTTTTTATTTTGATATCAGAGCAGGAGATCTCAGAGACCCTGTGAAAATTTGATTCTGATTGTAGAGAGCAGTTTGGTCTGAGTTGACAGCTTAAGAGAGCATATATTTTTTGTTGTGTGAAAGAATAGAACAGGTCTCAGCAATAGAAGAGTGAGTGCATTGTTGGCTTGGCATGTCAGGTAAAGGAACAAATCACAACTTCGCATTTCTTATATGCTTGCTGAAATGCATTGACAATAGTGAGAGAAAGACCAAGCGATTCGTATGGCAAAGGAGCAACCAGAAAAAGACATTTTTTTTGGTTTTAGGCTTTTAGCAGTTTGAAAGTGTTGGTAAAATTGCAATATATTTCTCATTTCTTAGCGAAATTTGATGATTAAGCATGTTTTGGAAATCTAAAACATAGAAGCATAAAAGCTAGAAATTTTGAATTTGATTTTTTTGAGGTCAAAGAGCAGTTTGACGCAGAAAATAAAGGTCTTTCAATTTGTTAAAAAAATGGCATAAGGTTTGTTGAATGCAGTGCAGTTTGTGGTGGCTGAGAAAACCTACGTTGCAAGGGTTTGCCCCCCAGCCCACTGAACCCTGCCTGATACGTATCTGGTACAGATACGTCAGGCTACGGGTATGGATACGTGGTGGGTACGTCCAGACGTACCCGGTACCCGGGAAGAACTCAGACGTACCCGCGGCCTATGTCACAGAAATCGCTGAATTTGAGATAAGTTTATTTAAAAGCAAAGTGTAAAATTGTTTAGAAATGATTTCAGATGAGTTTATATAAAACCAAAAACCTAAAATCGGTTAAATATGATGGGTGAAAGACATTAGGGCTTTAGCAATCATTTCTGTCCTGTTTGCTGTCACACAGTCACTGTAAGCTTCATTTGTGAGTTCGTAATTTGCATGGATGCCATATCAATGACCCGCTGATAGTGGCCATGCAGAGCTCTTTCCGTTCCTTATCGCCACTCAATATTCTGTATCCGCGATTGAAACAAAGATGAAAAAGAAATAAGTTTTTAACTAGTATTTTCTTTTCACGATTTAGCTTTAGCAAAGGTTTTAGGTTTATTAAAAAAGTTTTTTTTTTCACGATTAGGCTAATCATTAAGTTATAGCTTTTTAAAGACAGTTTAGCTTTTTATTTTATTTTTTCTTTTCCAACTTTAATTTTAAAATATGAACTTTACTTATTAGATTTTTTAAATTAATTGTTATTTTGTTGTTAATTTTAATTTAAAAATATTAATGTTTGACAAATATATATATATATATATATATATATATATATATATATATATATATATATATATATAAACTTATATGTATTTGAAGCTCAAAATTTTTATTAATAGTTTATAATTTTTTAAAATTTTTTAATAGTCTTTACATTTTTATATAAGTTTATTTAACAATATTATTTATATTTTATAAATTTTTATTATTATTATATATATATATTTAATTTTTTAATATATATGTACGGATGTATCGTACCCAAGGGTTTTTTAAAATTGACGTATCTGCATATCGAACCCATACCCGTACCCGTATCCTGGCAACATAGGAGGAAATGAGCATTGAGAAGTGGCGTGACATCTTGGAGGAGGATTTGGAAGATCAAAGTGGTGCCTCAATAAGTACAATTGATTTTAAGCAGCCCAAGAGGAGGCGTGATCAGAGAAAGTCATATTTAGACAAAAGCATCATACATCTATATTTCTATTAATCTGTAATAAATAGCCCATCATCAGAAAAGAAGCGCACATTGATTCAAAAGATGGTTAGCCTGTAAAAATAAATGGTAGTGAGGCATGAGAAGATCAAAGTGCCCAACAAGCATATTCAGCCATGCAACAAAAGTGCCATCCAAGAGTACTGCAGATTCGCAGACCAGCAGT
This sequence comes from Taxus chinensis, assembly GCA_019776745.2. Lineage (NCBI taxonomy): Eukaryota > Viridiplantae > Streptophyta > Pinopsida > Cupressales > Taxaceae > Taxus > Taxus chinensis. The sequence goes on from CM034147.1 coordinate 676,508,570, forward strand.
AAACAACAGAAATCAGGTGACAAAAGTGCAACCTATGTAAAGGAGAGGCGTTCATGTGGAAAAACAGCTCGAGCAAGAGAAGGCGGCAATCAGAGAAGGTGTCATAAGAACAAAAGCATGGCGCTTCAATCAAAAATAACTTATAAGCTTAATATACTTATTATATGGTGTTAATAGTTTTATTAAAAAATAGGGTTAATATTGTATACAAATATTTAAATAATAGGTCACAATATATTATATTGTGTCTTAAAATGAGTAAAAAAAATAAAATTAGACATTAGGAAAATTAAATATTATCTTAAATTGGGAAGTAGAATTAATTTCATATCTACTAAATTGGGAGGTGGTTTCACCTGAAATTTTTCTAGCATGTATAAAATTACACCATAAATCAGCTCGAGCAAGAGAAGGCAACTATTGGAGAAGGCGTCATAAGAACAAAAGCATGGCGCTTTAAGGAAAAATAAGCTTAATATGCTTATTATTAGGTTTTAATAGTTTTATGATTTTTTAGGGTTAAGATTTTATAAAAAGTTTTTAAATTAGGACATGATATATTATTTTGTGAGTTTTAAGAAGAATAAAAAAATTAAAATTAGACATTAGGAAAATCAAATATTACCTTAAACCAGGAAATAGAATTAATTTCATATCTTCTAAGTTGAGAGGCAATTTCACCCGAAATTTTACCAGCATGTGTAAAATTACACAACAAATCATATGGACTTTTTTTTTTGTCTTTAGTCATCACAAATTTTGATAAACAATTGTTCTAGCTTTTTTCCATAAAAATGTAGATAGATTTATCTGTACATGGGTTCATTGTGGGGTGTAGCTGACACTCAAAACAAAATATTTTTGATTTTTTGCCGGGGGTAGGGGGCAGTGGCAGGGGAATCCCACTCGTGTAAAAGATAAAGAACCAGACAAACGAAGTAGAAGCCATTGGATCACACCATGGAGTAAGTTTGGCCCATCAGGTTCAATCATGCTTGTAACTATTCAGTGACTCCCAGTCCAACTAGAGGAACAACAGTGAAGAACGAGTGTATACCCATGCCACACTTGTTGTGAATAATGAGTTTGTCCATATTCACAGATCGTAGCAAGAATCACTATCAGTAAGGCCTAGTCTGACTGATTGTATTATGGATAGAGAGGTTTGTCCATGTTCACACATGTTGGAGAGTATGAATGAGTGGGAGTCTTAGTCCATTTTTTGTTGGTGTTGATCAAAGTGCTTGTCTTCATTCACAAATTTGTACTGATTAGTGAGGACCATTCCAACTGAGGTTGTGTAGTGAAAGGCCCAAACCCACTACTATGTTTGGTAGATAGTTGTGTGCATCCATGTTTACACGTTTTTGTGTAGTGTGGCCATTTTCACTATGAGTGTGTTTGTAAATATGATGAACCACCATGTGTTCCGGTTCACATATATTATTGATTCTCCCAGAGTTGGAACTATATGTAATCAGAGGGGGAATGTGTTGGGAAATCTAAGTCATTACATATATTAGTAAGGTTAGTAGGTTCAAATTAAATAATAGTTATTTAATCCTACTAGTTTGTTTATTGGGTGATTGGCTATGACCATAGTTCAAAAAATCGTTATCGGCGATTAATCGGTAGGCCAAATTTTGACTCGGAAATTGGGAATTAGCATTAATCGGCAACTTTATCGCTACTTTTAAAAACATTTAAATTCATAAAATAAACTTAAATTAAATGTAAAAACAATGTTAAATGATGCGAGAAGTGACTCTATGAATTTTTTTAATCTATAAAAATACTTACGAGTTACAATTAAATACATAAAGTCACTATCACAAGGTAGAATTTAACAACTAAGTATTTAATAGAGTCACTAAATATTAAATTAATATTACAACTAAATTAATATTACAAGTTACAATATTAATCTATTAAATACTATACAACTAAATTAATATTACAAGTTACAATTAAAAACATAGAGTGAATATTAGAAAATTCATTGTAAGTTAATATTACAAGTCAGAATTTTAGTTACAAGTTACAATTAAATTCTAGTGATACATTAAAAAATTAAATACAAGTTACAAGTAAAGTTTAAAGTTTACAAATTGGATCGAGAAATAACGGGAATGACTGTAAATAAAAGAATCGAAATCGCGAGGGCAAGGATTTTTTCTTTTGCGAGTTATGATTTATTGAAACCACCTCGGAATGGCAAGAAACGAATCTCAGGTGGAAAATGAGCCACACAAGAGAAAATATAAGTCGCAGGAGGAAAAACGAGCCACGCAGGAGAAAAAACGAGTCAAATTTGGGCGTTTTTTGCATATATACCTAAACTAAATGATTTTCCATGATTTTTCAGGTGAGTTTCCACGATTTGTTAGGGCATTTATTGCTGGAAATCGCCAATTTATCGGCACTAAAAAAATTGCGATTTATTGAAAGATTAATCGTTTTGCATGTTCAAAAAGATAAATCGCGATTATTGTCCGATTAATCGCGATTTTTAGAACATAGGCTATGACACCTAGATAGGTGGGTTTATTAAACTATCTTAGGAGGTGTTCATGTAAATAGGATTAGCTGTGATATTCAGGTGAAATAGATTTGTGAAGATAGGAATCATATGCTAAATAGTAGGATCACATGAAATGTATAAAGACTCGTATAGATTATGAATAAATAATCCTGATACAAGCACATCAACGCATTTATTTAGATACTTAGTATATAGGTGGATGGCTAGCTCATGAAGTTTTATGTTTTCTGAAGACTGTTTAGATGTTGTAGAAGTATATTTGTAAAGATAAATGTCATCAGTATATATCTAGTAGATAATGCTGTTTTTTGAAGGAATTTGAAGCCATTTTTAACTTTATGGGTAAAAGAAGAATGTGAATAGAGATAGAATTTGCAACTGATAATGCAGAATCTTCAATGGGAAAGGAAGAAATAGGAACATCTTTGTGTTACTGGTTTGTCAAATAGAGTTGATTGAGACAAAGGTGGGAATATCATGTATACAAAATTCATGGAGAAATGAGCTCTGGTGTGAAACAGTCATTTTTACAGTCTTCCATCCATCCATTTATAACGAGCCTTTGGAAACTATTTTACAAATATAACGAACCTTTCAAAAACTGTTTTTTTTTTGGTTTACCAATGAGGTTTTTTATTGGATCCCTCAACCTTGGGGACACAATGAGGGCCCCAGTTGCTGTGCTTGGGGTACATGTGCTTAAGAAGGTCTGTTTTATCACGGGGAACTGGCCCATCAGTTCCCAGGTGTATTTGAACCTGGTTCCTCATCGTGGTAGGTGCTCCACCTTAGCACACAATCATTCCCACCGGGCTCCCTATGACAATTACCTTTACATTCATCTATCCTTACATTCAGAGTATAGATTTGCGTGCTCCTTTGGAAATTTGTACAAATCTTATATGGCAAATTGATGCAAATAATAATTGTTGTTGTGCTTTGGACAGCTGCTTACCTTGGATCGTGTTGTGAATTTTCCTTTTAGTTGTAGGTGTCATGTTTTTAGGTTGTGATTTGATGGCTCTTTCTCATTTTAAAAGTTTACAACAAACTAAAGTGGGGTCTGATGAAGAATTTGGTAAAGTCTCTCCTGGATGTGCTCACTCTGGCTTGAAAAAGATAGGCAATATGATTCAGATAATTCCCCATCAGAAATGCACTAAGAACTTCAGACGGCGATCACATTCATAAATACCAAAACAATCATGTAAGGAGGTTAAAGGCTGCAATGTTTAGTGGGGAGTCTAATCATAACTACACTATACAGTCTGACAGATTTTGGAGCAGAGATAAGCCTTGTACCATTCGTCGGATCAAACCAAAAGAGTGAAGCACACAAGAGTTTCTTCAATTAATAGGCCAGGTCTGCAGGGCATTATATGATAACCAACGAAAGATTTTGAGATGAACCTCAAACAAAGTAGTTGACATGGGATGAAATGGCTGAATGGCTATTTCCATCAAAATGCAAGATCTAAACCTTATCTGTGCAATGCTAGCACGGAAAACATTAATTTCTTGGCTTCTATGAGGAGATAAAGTCTTTGTCCCCAGTAATCCACGACTTCTATTCCCCAAATTTTGTAAGAGCAATTCTCTGACAAGTTTATTGTCTTAGAATCAAATAGCCTATTTAAGAGATGACACACCGACTGTGATCTACTGCAACATTTATGAGTTGAATTGGAATCAGTACTTGCCAATTTTACAGAAGTCCTTGTATCCGAAATAGGTGTGGTATTGCCCGTACAGAAAAAATTATAAATATAATTAGATAAACAACAAACAAAAAATAATATCATTTCATTCGTGCACAAAGAGATTAACTTCTTAAAATTGTTAGACAGAAAGAAAAAGGCCTTCTCTTAAGGTTGATCAAACAAAGCCTGAGATTTCGGATCCAATGAAATGGGCCACACCTAGAGACAAAAACATAAACAAAAAGAATTGAAGAAGCTGTTCAATATCATATAATATTTATAAATACAGCAAAGGCATGTCTCTCAATTTACATATTTTTGAGCTTGACTGAAAGGTAAATTCTTTTAGTTAAAAGGCGACAATAATATATAAATCAAAGTTTTGGAGATTAGGAAGACTGCAATTACAAAATTTGTATGTTAATTATTTTGAGAGGCCCCAAAAATGAGAAAAACTTGGAACAACCTTGAGCTATCTATCTGCTAATGCGACCCTCAAACACTTCCATTTATGATCTGGATCCTAGGAGATATCCAGGGGACAACACCCTGAATGTGATTCTAGATATGTTGATAGTGCGTCAGGATGTAATAAAAATAATATTTCATTGATAAGAAGAGAGAAGATAATAGAACCGTAACATAACGTTTTTATTATTCTGCGCGTCCTGTACATGGTATACTCTTGAAGGAAGGAGATTCGTGGCTGTCTATTGTCAACTATCTTATTGCTATATATATATATATATATAATAAAGCCGTGAAGGCTTAAAGAACTGTTATGGAAGTCAAAACAATTGAGCTTCCACGTGCGACTCTTTGCTTTCTGATGGCTGAGCTGACCTACGTCAAAGTTTGAGGGTCAACATCTGACCTGTGGGGAGTTTCCCTGCATCCCACAGGGGCGCTGCCCCTTGAGCCCACAAGGGGAGATTGACCCCACAAGGGAAGTCCCTTGACTCATATTGGGGGCCCCACCCCCATTTGGAACAGGGACATCAATCTTGTTGGCACTTGGCAGTACCGTGAGGTGTGAGTTGACCTTAGCAGTGTGGCATGCGGGTGTGTAGGACCCTGAGGAAGCCATCAGTGAAGATCACATAAAGTTTGGTGCATGGATGGATAGCGTCATGTACAATCTGCTCAGGCTGCAATGTGCTACTGTAGAAGTGTGCACGGCAGTGATTGGAGATGGATTAGTTATCTTGGAGGTATTGTTAATCTCTGGATGTTGTTCTGGAATACTGCAGACTGTTAAACAAGTTCAGCAATCACTGTACACTATGAGAATGAGCTTGGTGGTATCACTTGGACTGCCTTTGGAGAATTCTATCGGACCAATTGAAGATTTGAGTAGTAAATCTGAGTTTTCAGATGGGCTTAAAATTACCTTGAACAAACATGAACAGAGACAAAGGTGGACGCTTGAAGGGGCACAGAAACCAAAAACAGCCCATTATAGGGAATCTTTGAGATCAAAAGATGTTATTATTTCTCTACACATGCTCTTGCGGCAACTGTTTCGAGGCAGACTACAGACAAGGAAAGATTTAATATAGACAATGAAGCCATTTTCAGAAGTTGCGCACGCCAAGAAAGACAGAAACCTAAAGGAAATGACCAGGATATGCAGGGACATTGTTTGGAATTGCCCCATATATGTGACGTCCTTTTCCGCGATGTCCTAGTGACTCCTCGTGTTTTTGAACCATTTCGAGGCCATTTTGGTTACTGTTTCTGTTTCAGATACATGAAATGAAGAAAGAAGAAGAAGAAGAAGAAGAAGAAGAAATTTTAAACTCCACGAGGCTACCAAAGACAGCCTATGGGACAAGCAATTCTTCAAGCACTTTTGATTGGAAATATAGTTTCCTTTACTTATTCGAGAAACATTAAAATTATATGTCCTCAAGGCTCCAACTGCTCTCATAAACTAGGGATCGTCAAGAGAATGATGACAAATATGATAAAAAATATCTTGAAGGGACTATCCTCTATTACTGGAGTGGTGTAAAGTTAAACTCTGCTGGTGTGTTTGAGTCATTTTTCACATTAAAGCATTGGATCTTTCTGTTCCACTGCACTTCTTTAGATGACCATAAATAATCTCTCCCTCAAAACTTTTGGCTCTTTAAATTATGCAAACTCTAAATGGAGTTTTGTCAAATGTTTATTTTTCCTGAATGTGGAGGATATTTTTGGTCACTTATATATTTAATGTAAGTCATGACTCCAAACCCAAACACTCTCCCCTTGGAAAACGATAAAAAAAATTAAATTAGAATGGGCGAGTCAGCTATCAAAATGGAATTTTTACATCTCTGTCAAAAAGGAAAGAATGCAGGTATGCATGGTCCTTGTCATGTTCTACATTGCAGCCAAAATACCCTTGTTTGCAATGGTGTGAGACTACTGGATTTTAAATTGATGAGGATGAAAGTTTGAGGAACCCATTACTTGCTAATTAATGTCTTCTTCATCCTATCATCTGTTGTATGTAATTTTTTTGAATTTTATTTTATTGCCAATTATAGAAGGGTTGCTATGGTAGTTAGATGTACTTATCGTTAGATCGAGCACCTGATGAGGTATTCAGCCTTTATGTGGATATCAAACATCACTCCACATTTCAGCTGTTGGTTTATACCACAATCTGTATCACTCCTGTGAGCTACAAATGCCCAACCACCTATCTGACACAATGAATTCAATGTTCATACGAACATGTTAAACTGCTGTTAACATCCTTAAAGGAAAATTTTAACTATTTTGCACAAATCTGCCCCGACTGCCTTCAAGTTGATAGATTTTCGCACCTGATCTGCAATCAATTGCTTATTACATCAAATCAATCTCCCGTATGACCCATGACAATAAATAGGATTCAAAATTTCTGCAAGTGTTCCCACCACCTCAGAAAATCAAAGTTTATCAGCGTAGGAAAATGTCTCTGAAGGTGCAGCAGTATAAAGTTATAAACACAACCCTCAGCTGTCCTTCCGAACACCTGCTCAAAGCAATCCAGGCAAAGATCCCATTGAGATTGATGATGGAGAGATTCTAGTTCAGGACCAGGTAACGGAGGTGCAGCATCTTCAATTATCCAGCTAGTCATCAGGTACATCAGGCAGCTCATATTGCGTCCAATATGAATGTGCATTCAGGCTTCCTTGTTCAGAATTCATGAGCACCACTCTTCTGGGTTGAAGTCCTTCTTGACCCCCCATGTCTGTTTAAACCTTCCCTATTCTGCCTTATATTGGTCCAGCAGTTCCTAAACCCCATATGGATTCATAGGGCTTCTCACTTGATGCCAACAATGTTCACTGGACACTAGGGCCTCTTGTAGCCCAAAGCCTTTAGGGACCAAGCTTTGGTTCACAAGGATGGAGTGAAAATTCCCACAAAAAAAGGGTCCCAGCAGCCCTCTCTTTTCTCAAATCTCATGGAAATAATGGCCTTTACAATCTAATTATGGAGAAGTGTTTCCTCTAAATGCTTGCCTATTATGATCAACCGACTAGTCAATTAGCCATGATGGAGAGGTGAATGGAAGGCTACAAGGAACTCCTCTTGAGTGATCAAGTAAAGAAAAGGATCCTGGAGATAACACAAGAACCTGATATAGAATTCCCATCAGCCAAAGGCCATGCTGCACCTGCCTACTGCTAAGGAACAGCAAGCCAACCAAGGGATTACCAAATTGTTAAAATCATTATTGTGAACAGCTGGGCCAACTGTTGTGTTTTAACCCACAACTGTTGGTACCATTGGTCTCATAAATAGCAAGTTGAATGTCGAGGAAAGGGCACCGATGTAAAAGGTCATCCCGGTACCAAGCATTGTACTTTACACAGCGTATGCAGTAAATATATTGTCCTTTTCTATCCTGCCGTGTTTTTTTTCCTTATAATTTTTAATGACTGAAGTATTGCATTTCATCCCATCTCCTGTCTTGAAAGGACCCAACAACTTGGCACACCCGTAGGCATGCAGCTGCAGGGTCCAACACACTAATCCATGGGCGACGTGCTGGTGTCCCAGCAAATGCAACAGCATATCATTGCGGCCAACCTTGGGGGCTAAAATTTTGGATGCTAAATGCTTTTATGATACCGGAGCTGTGAACTGGAGTGGTGGAGGAGCACCATGTCCCTGGGTCCTTAATGTCCACCAAGTGATCCGCTGTGTTTTGCTTGGTCCACATAGAGAAGTTTGACCCTTACCTCAAGGTGTCCCCATGGTCACTTATTGTCTATAGAAAGTGTCCAAGGGACTCGATAGGAATGGAACTTAGGTTGATGCTTACAAACTACTTGTAACTGACCTCTAGCCCAAGACCTGGAGTCCTTCTTTCCTGCTGTGTTATGTTCATGGTTTGTATTTATATTTCTACAAGTAATGTTCTTCAGTAGCATAACATTTGATGGTAAAGAACAGGCCTGTCAAGAAACCCCAAACATGGGCTTCCTAGATTGCCATGGAAGGTGGGAACAAGTAGTGTTCTTCAGTAGTATAACATTTGATGGTAAGGAACAGGCCTGTCAAGCAACCCCAAACATGGGCTTCCTAGATTGCCATGGAAGGTGGGAACAACTCCTCATAGAGTCAAATGAACTTCACCCATGGTCTATCAGATTGATCGTCTTTGGGGTATGTTATGAGGAGTGTTTTTGTTGTCTATTGTTTATTGCTTAAATGCTGGTAGTCCAAGTACACACAGAATTTTTCCTTGCAATGCAAATATTATAATAGATAGGGGCAGTGCTCATACTTATATGGTCCTGGACATTTTAAATTGTAGGCAGTCTAAGAAATTTATTGTGCAAATTTCTATGTGATTTTGAGGTAAAGCTGAATGGGTATCTCTTTCTGAGTCCTCAGAGACATCGGAATGTAATATTGTAAATCAGTAATGAAGGCTCAAAGTCAAATTGTAATAATCTTGGACCCGTGATTGTAAGTCACTTTTTATTTGTTTTCAATATAATCTTGATCTTTTATCAAAAAAAAAAAAATTGACTACCTAATTTCGGGTTTGTTCTGTTAGTTTTTCTTATGTTCTGATGTCCAATATAAAAATACATATAGGCAAGGCAACTAATGTACAAGTCGACATTTATTTTGATAATATAGGTGCTGTACAGTTTCTTAAAATTAAAAAAATCTGTGTTTAAAACTTAAGGACTAGACAATGGAAATCTTCAAGAAGTAGCAGCCTGTATTAATAATTTAATTGTGTCATTAGATATGCTTAAGATTGTTTTTAAAGTTTGCGAGGTTCAGGATGCTAGTTTTTAAATCTGCCCCTTAAATCAATGGTAAACATTGCATTATCCTTTAATACAATGTTAACACCATTGGGCATTTTAGAGCTTCAAATTTTTGTCTAACGTAAGAGGATGGTAAGGGGAAGCCTCGGAATAAAAGAGATGCATCTCTGTGGTGACTTTCGACATTTACTGTGCTAAAAGTAATCGTATCTGCGTGGAAGGTTTTGAACTGCTTTTTTATGCTCTCTTAAATCAGGGATAACCATGTTCTCCTTATAGCTGCATAAAATGAGGTATAATACCAGTTTGGCAGTAAATTTAGAATTATCAGATTGCTTATGCATTTTTTTACATTTTCTGTTGCTAGATTAGAATCATATGTTTCTACAATATGGTCCATTGGATTTCTTTATTTCTATTGCTGCTATGACTATTTTTTCATGAATAATGTTTGCATCCTATAAACATTATTTGATCACTGAATCCATGTTTTGCAGATAGAAGAGAAAGAAGAAGTAGTCTGGGCATCTGCTTTGAGTTGCTTAATGTATATGATTTGTGATAGGGGAAGGATTCAAAGGTGCCGTCTGAATGGACTTGATGTGAGGGTAAGAATGGCTGCTTTCTTTGGACATCTAAATGCATATTTAAAACTCTGTCTAACTAATTTTCAAGGTGTATTTAATTTAAGCTTGCACTTTATAAACCTTGTGACATGGCCCTAAGGATGATAAACGAGTTTTTAAAATGGGAATATTTTTTTTCCAAGGATAAAAAGAGAGATTATTTTAATACATGGGTAATACCCTGAAAGTGTACATCAATATATTCATATTCAGCAGGGATCCACATCTGTGAAGTGATCCAGTTAGTCTGAACTTTCTTATGGACATCACCGGGTGGGATTTTCTACTAAGCACCTCCATGCACAGAGCTTTAGCATCATAGCCTATTCTGTCATATTTCAAAATAAAATTCATACCAGACCTACAGTTTCACAAGAATCTGTTGTCAACATTAAAATGAAAATTGTGCTAGTACTTTGGTTCCTCATGTTAACAGAGATGTTCCTGTATCTTGAGTGGACCATGACAGAATTCCTAAATCAGTGGCTATCGACATACTTTTCCTGTTCATCTAGAAAAGGTTGTGAATGGCAGAAGCCATTGATTTATAATCTGAATATAGATAGATAGTCGTAACTTATTGAAGTCTGCAATTTATAGACAGAAAGGGAGACATAGCCCTTACAAAGTTGCTATGTTGCCCAGGAAACGGAAACGGGTACGGGTTCGAAACGCGGAAACGTCGATTTTCGAAAAACCTTGGGTACGAAACATTACGGGAAACGTCCGTACAATATATATATATATATATATATATATATATATGCATGGCACTCATTTTCAAAATTTTAGTCCATGGACCATAGGAGATAAAGCACTCAAAATATTTTGTATTCATTGAAGTTCTAAAGATTCATCATTCAACATGGTTACAATTTCAATGTTTCATATATATATGATTATAATCTAGATTGTAGAATATATCATCTAGATTTTCTTCATAATCATTTGTCATGCATCCATGTTTCAAAAATTATTGTGGTAACCCGCTTCACTGTATTCATTTGATTGAGGATTCCAATCGAAAATTCTGTTCTAAGGAGCAGTAATACACTGAGTCAAAACCTGCTTTCTAGCCTGGCATTTCTTGGTTTCTGCTAGATTCTTCTTACTTTCTTTGGATTACTATTCTGACCCAAACTATCTTTAGGCTTATTTAATGTGCCTCCTCGTTAGTATAGTTTTAATGTTATAAGACTTCACAGCTGAGCACACTGTAACTTAAACCTGGGTTTGGAAAATTCTTTGAGCAGAAATATAGGCTATATTTGAAAAGATTTAGTGGAGTGACACAACAACAAACTGGAATAAACTCTTTCTTATAATATATAAGCCGCGAAACGTCCTGGAAACTTCTTGGAAACGCCGGAAACTTCCTGCAAACGCAGGAAACTTCTTGGAAACATCAGAAATGTCCTGAACGTTTCCGGAAACTTCCCAGGTGTTTCTGGGACGTTTCCAAGGCGTTTCGTACCTGTTTCCGTACCGGAAACGTTTCATGGTGGATACGGGGTGGGGGGCGTTTCCTGGCAACAGAGCAAAGTTGTGATTGAGAGGGAGGCCTATAGTTGAGAGCTAAGTCACTGCATTGACTGCATTTAATCCATAAAATTCGAATTCGCTGAATGATAAACAGCCACAAAAACTCATTCAGATTCACAAATTAGTTCGGATGAATGAAATGATGAACTAAAACACTAAAAATAGTAAAAAAATTGTATTAAATATGGCTAAAAATTTGCTTTTAGTGTTTGAAAAAGTAACAGAAAAAATGTTATAAACACATCGTGACTTAGCAGTGAGCAATGAGAAAGCTGTAAGTGGAGAAATTACGATTTAGCACTGCATTGAGCTATAGCATTGTAATTGCGAACAACTTAGCATGGATATTGATGGATTGAAGTGTTTGTGGAATCATGGATACCCTGCGGGCCTGCACTTGCAGGTCGCAGTATACATTTGGTGACAGCAACAAAGAGTTCATACCCTGCGACAGCGACGGACCTGCCTCTGGAGTCTACAGTCGCTCTTTGGCCTCACCTGAAGGCTGTGTGCAGTTCCTGTTTGAGTTCAGTCAAAATATGATAGCTACTTGTTGGAAAGGTGTTTTGACATGTTTACTTATATGAAATGTGAAATTGCAAGTATATTTCTCTTATTCAAATTTAATAACGAATTTTATCTCTTATTTTTTTTAGCAACTAATTGCTTACAAATTTTATCCTCAACGAATTTGAACATGGATTCGAATGTGGTGACTTAGGTTGAGAGTTGGACCTGTGATCTGAACCCCAAGTAGGCTGGAGCTGTCGTGATCTCGACCGACTTTCCTTTGTATAAAAGAGCGTCTGCAGTAGTATTAAAGATCATAATTTTGGTTTTACTAGGGTGAACCATTAGCTGACAAGCTCACACAAGCGAGCAAGGTCGTCTTATTGTCTTCGTAATCCCTTAGGAGAATGGTGTAAGGCATAACCATCCTAAACATCTTGTAGGGCCTCATGAAGGAAGTAGTAAAGATATTTGAGATATCAATAGTGCATAGCATGTAAACCAATAAGGGTTTGGGCAAAAATTTATTTCCTTTATAAAGGCTTCAAAGTACCACTGATGAGCCTCCTCAATCAAAGTACACAGTAAATCTAATCAATAATATTGAAATCTCTCTTGAAGCGTGCTTACCCTCTTCCTTTAAGCTTAACATGCTTCAACTGCTGAGAAAAACATCATGTCCAAAACCATGGCATGAAGTTTGGCAGGTGACCAACTATGATAGTCTTATTGTTTTTGGGTTAGCATTATTTCCTGATTTATGTATCGGGTAAATTATGTGTTGCGACCAAGATTTGGGAAACCTTTACCAAACAACCCTAATAACGATTGCAATGAGAAGAACTATTGAGCCACCACTATATTTTAGAATCTCAACCCGAAGGCCCTCACAATTTACTATTTTCGGAGTGCAGAATTTTTCGTATTGCTCTCTTGACATCCTTAGAAGTAATTAAAGGACAAGAAGTTTGAAGGGGAGTGGACTTGAGTGTGGGGCTGATCAATAATATCATATGATTCCCATCAAGGGTTGGCACGGGATGGCTTAATTTTTGGAGTCAAATGAAAAAGGGCATGCCAAAAGATCTTAAAGTAATTGTGGAGGGGCATGAAAAAGCTCATATTTCCCTAGACATAAGAAACCTACATATCCTTTGCTGCTGGAAAGGACAATACTCTGTGACTGGAGGAGACAATAGAAGGGTTATGGGTAAGGACAAAAAGAAAGTCTCTTATGCGTAGTTTTATATTCCTCTTCATACCAATGATTCATGTTTCTACAACGGTGGCTAATCAATTAGGATTGGTGATTAGCATGAAGAAATGAGATTTGGGCAGCTTCCTAAAGGACATGAGATAAGAAAACATATTTTTGTGATGGTAGATAGGGGAAGCAAATATTATTCAGAAATAAGCTAAGAAAGGCTTGAACATAACCGTCAGGCACCGAGTATCAATTTGAATCATGGTGTGAACGTGTTGGAAGATCTTGTATTATGCCAGCAAGACTCGTTACAGATCAGGCATTAAACCTTAGAAAAGAGGGTTTTATTTAGAAATACCACAAACCTAATGTTTTGAATAAAGAAATTGCATAATGAAAGTAAATGCAAAGGTTAGAGAAAAGAGACAACGTAACTAGTATGGCTTGATGAAGACTTGAAGACTTAAGTTTAGGTAAGTCTGCAATTTGGGTTAGTGCATATGCATGACCAAATAAAACTATGACAATAAGTACTTGATCTAGGACAAAGATTGAAGCATCGCCTTCCCCTCTTTGGCTGCGACAAACCAAGGCTTGGGTGAAGTAGCTGAAGCAGATACAATTCACAATTAACATGATGCCTGATATTATAATGTTAATAGTGTAACAAAGTGCAATTTATTGTGAGTTTTCTCTCTGAACTGCAGTGTTTTTTTACTTTGTACATTAATCTTTGAGGTTATGGGGTGGATACTTTAGATTTTTTCTTGCTTTCTCTGAAAACATATGACATTGGATAATATTATCTGCTTGTTCCTCACCTGTTACGGGTCCTTCTTTATGCCATATATTCTCTTTTGCATTCGTTTGCTCTATCTCTTCTTGTGCAGGCTTCTTTTTTCTTCCAACTGAATAACCTTCTATACAAGCAAATTGGAAAGAATATGCAATAACTTTTCAGTTTCCTCACTCGTTGCAACTGTTCTTCATGTTTTTCAATAGTTCAATGTGTTTTATGCATTCTTTAAGAAAATCATCTAAATGGTGAAGTCTGCAGCAAGGGCAAGCTCCTGTTTGTAAGTTTTCATCAATTTTTTTTACTGATTATCAGACCGCTTATGATGTATGTTTTCTCCACGGTTACTAATGGGTTGTCAAAGATTCCAAAGTATTGGGGTTGGTCTGATGCTTAAAGTTTTTGGGATCAGCTATATCTATGACAACTAATTCTGAACCCAATGGAAACCAGAAATGATTTATCAACAACATGAACTATTCTGCAATCTACAACCCAATCATAGCATTGTAAAAATACTATGCACAGGAATGAGACTGAAATTTGAATATGTGTTTATTATCCTTGTTTGCAAAAAAGAATGCATGGAAGGTCATTACATGTAACAAAGGTGGATAAACTCTCAGCATGTCAATGCATGCATTTAATGGAAGATATTGAGCAAGAGAGGGCACTATGTATATATTTGAGGTGGACTCGAAGGGGAGTGGTTGAACTGCCTAGGCTTATGTTCTCAATCATAAAAAGAAAAATACTAGCCCCCATATCATTTAACACAACACTGTATATCTAATAAAAGATGGCTGTCACTATAATATTTTATGATCAATAATACGAAAGGTGGCCATCACAATAATAACATACATAATATGAAAGTTCTGTTTTCCTTGCACTCTGATCATGCACTTTTGAGTCTTTGTTCTCATTGAATTCGGTCTGGGTTGATAACAAAGTGCTTTGAACTTTGCTACATGCTAGAATACACTTTACAAATATTTCCTAAGTTCATTGTATATGATGTTGCAGGTGCTAAAGACTCTTTTGGAGATTAGTAGAGAGAATTCATGGGCAGAAGAACTTCATTGTGCACTAATTCGTCTGCTGTCAAATTTGCTCTATAATATTCCTGATGGAGCAGAGAAGGCTAATCCTGGTGCCATTGATTTGGAACATTCAACAGATAGAGCTTATTGGTGGCATAGAATTTATTTGTGAAGAGGTTTGTACGTGAATCACCCTTACCTTGCATTATGGCTAATACTATCTCTTAGTAATAACATTTGATGTCCCTGTCCTTTAAACTGCATCCTTGTATTGTTCATTTTATTCAAGTTTTAGATTGCCAGCATGGAGCATGCTGCAAGGTTAAAAGCAAAAATATTACAAAGTAAAAGATGTTTAAAAAGGGTGTTTGATTTTATCATTTCCTAAGTTGCAACAAAATAAGTGGAAAAGGAGCATTGTATCTTGATAGATTGTTTCCGTGTGTATTTCCATATTGTTTTGATATTAGTTGTATATAATTTTTCCATCTTGGAAAAACCAAAAACAGATCCATAAACAAGTATTTACATTCAACTAAATATTTAGACAAATTAGTAGCTTTGTAAAAGTATGATCCCTTCAATATGCTAAAGATTTTTCCTCAAAGAAATAGGTCAAAATTTTCTTTATCTCTTATGAAAGAAGGTAGTATCTTTGGAATTGATTTTCACAGGTTGTCTTCTTTTATCGTACTCAAAGATAAGTCAACTTTAATGACCGTATTAAACATATTTGTTGACACGTATTGTTATGATTAATCATAGATGTAGACTAATTGTTATGTGTGTTGTTTTGTTGTATGCTTGCAGAAAATTTTGTCAGAATGGATATTTTTGTTAAACCCTAGGGCAGCAGTATTAAAAATTTGATTTTTATAACATTCAGCGATAAATTTGTTTTTTTAATATAAAAACAACAAACCAAAACGTGTAAACACAGTCTTTTATTTATTGAATATGAACTAGCTACAATAAAAATACCTGTGTTTGAATACAATTGTTTGGAGCTGAACTAATGGAACACTTGCACCCTGAATTGTCATTGCAACCCCTTAATGGAATTGCTAAGTTCAGATGTGAGGGTTTTTTCGTCCTCAGACTTGTATGCAAATGAGGGATTTTCGTCCTCTATTGCTGTTTTAGAAGTTGAAGCTACTTGTAGATGGAAAATAATTGATGAATTACCAAGATGATTGTACAATGAACCCCAAATCTGCCTTTATAACTTCCAAACACTCTCCAAAGTGGGCACCTCCCTTTTAGAGTTACATGCATGATCTTTGACCAATTAAAAATAATGAATCCCTCCTCCATGTTGGTGCCCCGTCCGAAGAATATGATTAAACACATTTATACTTTATCCATCTCCTATCCTAAAAATTAGGATTTTGGTATTCATGCAACCCTCTCTAACTTGCGTTCCCTTTATTTATTTATTTTTGATTGATTAACGCTTTTGACCGGAGCTATGAACTGGAGGGTTGCCTGGGACCCCCACCCATTATAGACAATGTCCTGAGACAAGATATTACAATTAGACCAACCCATACCGCGACTAGTGAGCCCGCACTGACGATGCAATTTCCGCCACCCGCCGGTTTTAGAGCCACCAGCCGCCTCAAACACCAATGTTGACGATGCAAAGTCCGCCACCACCGAGAATAACTGTCATTCGTAACCATCGGTGAAGCAACATCTGCCACCACCAATAACCACCCCGAAGGGATCGCGCCTAGTGGGATTTGAACCTAGGTGGATTCGGACACAACCGTCTGTCTTAACCGATCCACCCAAACCCCATTGGCAAGGAAATTTAATCGAAGAGGCTAGGTTTAAACCTGGGTTGTTGGCTCTACAAGCTAAGCACCACACCAATTCACCACAGGGTCATCCCTAACCCCCCAAGGTGACATGCAAATGCCCCGCTCCACATGCCACGTGTAAGCTAGGATATGAAATCCTGGGGGCTGGGTTTGAACCTAGGTTGTTTATTTATTTATTTATTAATTCTAACTCTGATGACCAATAATAGAAGTCAACCTTCTATTATTATTTTATTCTATTAATGCTTTTTGGATTAAAAATATAATTTAAGTGTCCCTTTCCAATTAAAATATAAAAATATCCTTGGACCACTTAAATTAATTTATTTTCCTCTTTTAATTTCCCCTTAGCCTACGGAAAATAATGAAAATAGGCGTTCAGGTATTCAAAATTAATTAATTCCGAAAAGGGGACATTACAGTCCGCCCTTCCCAGAATTGCTTGCCCTCAAGAAATTGCAAGCCTGGATCCCAAATCCACCTTGGGAATTTGCAATTCCCAACCCTCAATGCTTCATGTGATGCCAAAATAAATAATTGTGCAAACTGCCGCTGTCCAAAAAACTGTTGTTGTCCAAAGTGCTGCCCAAACTGCTTATCATTAGTTGCTGATCTAAAAATTTCAACAAGCTCAATGCCAACATTAGTATCTGTTGAGTCATTTTCCTCATGTGCATGCTTTATGCTACAAGTTGTATCCTTCACCCTATCTAGAAATGACATAATAGGGAGCAACATATTTGAAATGTTCTTATACCTTAAGTTGTAATCAAAGTGCTCACCTGCTTGTGGTAGACGAGGAATTGTTGAGATACCCTCAATACCTCCATTTTTGGGACGCAAGACTCCCGAATTAGTGCTAATCAAAATGTTCTCCTCCAATGCATATCCATCCATGATGCTACTTTGAAAATCAATCAATGGCTTACCCTTTAGAAGTTCAGAGGATTGTTCATGATTTGGTGCATCTTCTTCCATCTTGAGCTTGTTACATCCAACAAGTGATGTCCTTTCGCCCCAAACTTCCTCACTTTTATTTTTACAGCTATTCTGCAAAACGCCTTTATATGGCATGAACACAATCTTTGGGAGATTGATGGGTGCTTCTTAAATAGGAACATCTTTTTCAACTTCCTCTTGTATGGTGGATTTCTTTATGGGTTGCTTCCTCTCAATTTCTTGCAACACTAATTGTTCTTCTTTCTTCTTCAACCCTCTTATGTATTCACACAACCCTCTTTTATTTGGATTCCTCATTTTGAGTAACTCCAAGTAATCATCAAAGGAAACTTTAGATTTAAGATAATCAGACATCCCTTGATACTGGTCAAGGATTCTGGGGGCCTCAAGTTTGTACTTTTTTTTTTTTACCAACACCTCTTGAATAGGATCTATATTTTCTTCACACTATAAGAACTTCGGTTGAATAAACATGGTCATGGATTCCTTCTCTATCTGATCCACAAGCTGGCAAGAATATTGTCCGTCTTTTCTTCAAAAACAACCTTTGGATCTTGCTGCCTTAATCCTTCCTTTGGCTCTTTTAAAGCTTTCTTTTTCTCCCTTTGCTGGTGCCTGACTTCTCTGTCACTACCCTGCATGAAGTTCAAAGTAGAAATTTTTTTTTTTTTTTTTTAGTCCTTCCACAGGCTGGGAGGAATTTCGCTCTGATACCACTGTAATATCCTTGAAAATAATTTCTAACAAATCTGGATATTTTTGTTAAACCTTAGGGCAACAATATTAAAAATCTGATTTTTATAACAACGATAATTTGATTTTTTAATATGAAAACAACAAACCAAAATGTGTAAAAACAATCTTTTATTTATTGAATATGAATGAGCTACAATAAAAATACCAGTGTTTGAATACAATTGTTTGGAGCTGAATTGACAGAACACTAGCACCCTGAATTGTCACTGGAACCCCTGAATGGAATTGCCAAGCTCAGATGTGAGGGTTTTTGTCCACAGACCTGTATGCAAACGAGGGATTTTGTTCTCTATTGCTATTGCAGAAGCTATTTGCAGAGATAAAATAATTGATGAATTTCCAAGATGATTGTACAATAAACCCCAAATCTGCCTTTATAACTTCCAACCACTCTCCAAAGTGGGCGCCCCCTTTTAAACATACATGCACGATCTTTGAACAATTAAAAATAATAAATTCCTCCTCCATGTTGACGCCTCATCCTAAGAATAGGATTAAACACATTTAAACATACTTTATCCACCTCCTATCCTAAAATTAGGATTTTGGCATTCATGCAGCCCTCTCTAACTTTGGCGCTTCCTTTATTTATTTATTAATTCCAACTCTGGTGCCCAATAAAAGAAGTCAACCTTCTATTATTATTTTATTCTATTAATGCTTTTCGGATTAAAAATGTAATTTAAGTGTCCTTTCCCAATTAAAATCTAAAAATATCCTTGGACCACTTATATTAATTTATTTTCCTTTTTTAATTTCCCCTTGGCGTAAGAAAAATAATAAAAAATAGGCTTCAAGTATTCATAATTAATTAATTCTAAAAAGGGGACATTACATTATATTATATTAATTATTATGCCAAGAAGCATTTTTACAATGGCATCTCGGGGAGTGTTGGAATGTTGTAATGTATGTGAGTGTGTTCACTTTTAATACCGACATAATTAAAAAAAGGTAATAAAACCAACACAATGTATTAAAAAAGCGAAGCATATAAATATAAATAACAAACAACAAATGAAGTCGAATAAATACAAACAAAAATAAAAATGCGGAATGGAGCTAAAGAAGGTAGAGAGGAACTGCGAAAGAAATAAGAAGCATAATAATAGGCAAGAATTAAATAAATCTTCTAATGTCACTGCCGCAACCGCATGATTGAGCAAAATAAAAGATTATTTATTGCTCACTTTGCAATGCTTGCATGCATAATTCAATTGATATTTATTTAAAAACATGAGCTCTTTCCTACTTATTTTTAATTATGCAGTTGATCCGTTGCATGCTTTTGTTTTTGTTATGTGGTTGATCCATTGCAAATGAAGTAATATTCACATGTCCATTTTATTTTAATTGTATTTTAAATGTTGACTATTTTGAAATCTT
The DNA here is from genome assembly GCA_019776745.2 of Taxus chinensis. Classification (NCBI taxonomy): domain Eukaryota; kingdom Viridiplantae; phylum Streptophyta; class Pinopsida; order Cupressales; family Taxaceae; genus Taxus; species Taxus chinensis. The sequence goes on from CM034147.1 coordinate 676,528,731, forward strand.
ATTTATTTTTTGAATAAATATCATAAAAGGTAACTTTTGTACTTATTTTTCAGCTATACCCATTTTCTCTAAATGAAGTACACTCAAATATTGAATTAAAAATTTCATTTAATGTAATTAAAAATTAAATTATAGTAAAAAATAATATTTTAAAAATATTCTAACGCGCATTATAAAAAAATTAATAAATATATTAATAATTAAGTAGAAGATGGATATTATTGCATGTTATTTTAAGTAGAAGAGGAATATTCTTATCATGCTTTTGCATGATTTTATGATTAAAATTTAATAATATTAAAAACTATATATAAAATATTCTCATGCATGTTATAAAAATAATAATAAATATATTTATAATTAAGTAGAAGATGAATTATGATCCATCAAGTAGTGGTGTAACAGAACTTGGTGTCTCTTGTTAATGGGAGGTACAAGGTTCAAATCTCACTCTGTTTTAGGGCAACCCACCACTTGATAGATTCTCCGTTAATAGGGCGCTATACTAAAGCTGTTTCAATGCATGGGTACACCATGATAGTCCTGTCTAAATGCATAAATTCCTATTCTTGCATGCGTCCATGGCTGGTGCGGGCTGGTGCTCCCGTGCACCCTTAGCAAAAAAATATAGAAGGGGAATTATGACGTGTTATTTTACGTAGAAGGATATATTTAGTATGCTTTTGCATGATTTGGGCAAAAAGTATTCTTAATAATCCATAGAAACTAAAGCAACTTTAGTGAAGCTACTATTTTTATGATTAGGTAGAAGAGGGATATCATGGCATGTTATTTTAAGTAGAAAAGAATATTTTTATATGCTTTTGCAGGATTTGGGTAAGAAATATTCTTAATATTCCAGCGAAACTAAACTGACTGCAATAAACTTAAGATACTATTTATCTATATATATAAGTTAGAAAAATTTAATAATATTAAAAAATATTCTAATGTGTGTAATATATTTAAAAAAAAAAGTATATTAATAATTGAATAGAATAGGAATATTGTGGCATGTAATTTTAAATAAAAGAATATTTTTATCATGCTTTTTGCGTGATTTGAGCAAGAAAAATTCTTAATAATCTATAGAAACAAAATTAACTATATATATATATATATATATATATATATATATGTAAGTTAGAATTGAACATCTAAAATAAGACTTTTTCTTATTTTTTAGTCTTTTTTTTCAATTGATTTATTTATGCAAGTAATATGGCTTGCCCAAATAATACTTCTGAAAATGAATGAAAAAAAAAACAAAGAAGAGAAGGGTGAAGACTATACACTTGAGATTATCGAAGGCGAGAACAAGAAGTAACGAGCACAATTGAGGAGAGAATACATATAAATAGCTATGAAAAGCAACAAGGTGCTAAACACATGGCCGATTGCCAATTGAAGAACTCAAAACACAAATGAGACATGTAGATCACATGATAGTGCATCGTACACGAATATCTCCACAAGAAATTCAAGATGAGAGGCAAAAAAATGGCCAAGTTGTATTGAGAAAATGATTACATAGAGCAATACGTGTATATCAAATGTTTGATTAACAAAGATCAACTACAACAACGTAAGTAGGAGGTGGTACAAAGACGTCGTCTCTCATATTCTATGTTGTTGATGAAAGCCGTACTGGATTTGCAAGTGAAAATGAAAGTGGTTCAGTGTGCTTCTAGAAACCCTAGAGGAAAGATTCAATTTTGCTAACATTAATGAAAAATTTCATGGGCATATGCAGAAACCAATAGTAGTAACCACTGCCGAAAGAAATAAGAACACACAAATTACTGAATTACCACAAGAGAATACCACAAACGAGAAGGAAATCTCAAATGCAAAGTTCCCAAATAAATCGACAACAAACAAATCCTAATCCCAATGGATATGTTGAGATTGATTTAAAGACAATACAAATGTTATTTTGACTTGAGTTAGATAAACTTTCTTCTCCACACGTGTTATAGATGTCAAGAGTGTTATCTTGGAATGAATATTCATTGAACTCTTGAAGGGCTTGTTTGTGGTAGATTTTGACAAAAGTAAGGTGTCCATCGATATTTTGAAGCTAATAATATGGATCTTGGACCCTAGCCTCTTGAACTGGGAAACTTGACCCAAGTGGAAGAGATGCTAATTGCTTGTGCATGCTACAAGTAACCCTTGTAACTGGGGGGCAATACAAATATAAATGACATACCATTTGTTTTCTGTAAGAAGTTGACGAAATTTCAAAAGTTTACCATGTCATATTTTATATCTTCCGATTATCGTACTATAAAGAAAAGAACAATGTGGAACTACTTACAACTTTATTGTGAATGAAGATCGAGTATATAATGCACTTAATTATAAGATTGAACACAATAAATTCTATAGGGACATGAAGATTGATGAAACATCACTAAAAGATCTTCTACCCCATATGTATATAAATGCCTTAAAAAAACAAAACAAAAAAACTGAATTCGTGGTCTGAGTTACTATTGTACAAACCATTTTGTCACATAGAGAGTAGCATTGGCCTAGAAGATGAAATAACAAAACTCAATTGTGATCAATTTCAATATAATCCTTGGCATACAAAGTGAAGTATCAAAACAAATATTGAGATTCAACATGAAATAGAGGATGCAAATGAGGATAATACTCAACAAAACTCTGTAGAATATGATTGGGAGATCATATTAGGGCAGCACCAATGACAACTTCAGCAAGTTTCTAAGATTAGTATGCTGGGTTGAAGGGATATTGACAGGGAAACACCTTGGAGTATAAACTACCCAGGTAATTAAAATATGAATAAAGCTTTAAAATTCATAAGCATGGCTAAAAACAATTGTTTACTTGGATAGGAAGAAACATCCTCCAATTTTAGTTATAGTAGCCTCAATGACAAACAAGAAATAACATTTGATATAATTATTAGAGATTATGATCAAGGGCAAACTGTGCTTCCATTACATGCGATAAGACAAGGAATGATAGGAACACGAAAATCATATCTTATTGGAAGAATTAAACTAGCATTCCTTGAGTTATCATAGCCATAACATGGTCCCCTTCTACTTCTTGCTCTAATTGGAGGTGCAACATTTATCATTGGCGCATCAACAATATGTACGACCTTGCGAATGTCCATTTTAGAATTTTGAAAAATTAGAAGGAACAAGGCTTTCAAGAAGAAATGTGACATGTTAAGTATATTTTGATTGGTTGGATGTGCTTTATAGGTCAAAAGTAGAGAAAAGAAAGGAGTAAGAATGGAGACATCATTTGTTGGAGGATCAAATGTATACATGAGAACATATATCATTAAGTTATTGTTCTATTGCAAGTATATCATGTGCTATCTTCATCTTTTACTATATTACTTTATTAATTGTCAGTTAATATGATTTATATTATGTGTTTAGATGAATATGTCATATTGCAAGTTTCAAATCAAAAAGAAAATGTTTGTAGGATTTACACCCACAAAATTTGATTTGGAATCTACATTTTATAATAACTTCAATAAATTTATCTAAAATACACAAGAGATATCAATCCTAAGGTGCATATCTAACCTGTTTGACAAATCTAATATAGATAGATATATTTAAGATATCTATGCTAGTTGTACTGACATGGTTAATTGTATTTTAGTAAATCAATTAGATTTTACTTATAAGTTTTAGTAATTACATTTCATTGTGATTTTACCTTTTAACGTATTATTATTTTGTATTTTACATTTGCAGCAATAGAACTATACACACACACAGACACACACATGTTTAATTTTTTTTGCTACATTTACTTACGGAGAGGGGCCGTAGCCCAGAGAAAAGAGCTTTTAAAAACCTAATACATGTTAGAGAAAAGCTCAACAATATGAAAAGTCAAAATAGCACATTATCATGCTAAAAAGAGAAGAAAGAGAGGATGTACTCCTCAGAAAAACACGCCCGAAGACACTTTAGAAATAGCTCCTACTCAACTTCTTCCTCAACAACTCCTGGAATCTATGCGTGAAGATAAGTTAGTCTCAAAAAAACCATATCATCCCGATGGTCTTCAAGGGTGCCATGTGTGTAGCTGAATTCCTTATCTGCAAGATCCTATCTTCAAATCACAAGTTGCCATATCTGTGAAGGTTAACATTATCCTAACTAAAGGCCAAGATGGCAGAAGAAAAGGGTGAGCACCAAACAAGAGATCTCAAGGGTGGACAATTGACCATCCCACACAAATCCAACAACTCAGTACCAACAACAACAAAACCACCTCTTAGAAAGGACCATGTCAACAATACGAAGAAATAACATAAAAATTGAGCTTTTATTCAATATACAGTATATTCCATGACCATCCTTCCAAACTTCACATGTATAGAGTTATCTTTAGGGACATGAAGCGACACATACAACCAACAACATGAAATATATAAACTATATATTACTCGTATGCACCACATTTCTTGCCACAATAGGCACAAAAAAGAAAATTCTTCACCATTTCTTGAGTCTGCACAAGGGCGAGGGCAAATTTCAAAAGCTCTCATATTGGTCGATTAGGTTATACATATGCCAAAAATTGCCACAAAACTATTTATTAGCTTCTATTTTAAGATGATTACACCTCCTCATCGTCATTGCCAAAGTGAGGACAGTGTAGAGGAATTTTATCTGTTGCAATAGAGGATAATTTTACTCCCTTTGTCATTGTGATCTCTTTCTGGCCCTGCAATAAAGCCCTAACCTCATCTAGAATAACATGCTGGTGACAACAGGACTCACCATGGGTAGCAAACATTGTCTTCTCCATTGAGGAGTGATAGTCATGCAACAAACAACCTCCAAAGCATTGGAGAGAATATGAACCTCACTAAGGCTTTGGGCCATGTCAAATATATTCTTGTGCCTTCAAGATCAATTAGAAGATTCTTCATGTGCATGCTTAGGTTGTTGATCTCCACATCATCCAATTCCTTCACCACATTCCAAACCTTTTCCATCCACAAATTCACAAGCTGGTTCCTTACTTCTCTATTTAGGAAGTCAGCAAAAGAGTCCTTAACCACGTCAATGGTCATCCTTTGGCTTACCCTTGCACTTTGTAGATTTCACTTTTATTCCTTTCTTCCTTGGAGACGCCATTATAGACTCAACTAGAGATTGCGAAAGGGAGGATGGTTCTTGAGGAAAAAATCTTAAGTCACAATCCAAATCACATCCACTCTTAATTAATATTGCCTACCTTCACCTTACACGAGTCTGATCATGGGGACATGCTCAACATTTACCATTCACATATAACGAGGGCTGAAGTGATGATTACCCATAATCAGCATAGGATAAAGATATGGTAAAAATCACCAATCCATACTCTATATTGTGCCACTTATACCTAACTTGGTATTCTATTTCTTCAATGATCTAAGATTCAAGGGAAAAAAAAAGCTTTTGCATCCATTGCCACTAGCTTCATTAGGTCCTCGGTAAAATTACTCGCCCAACATTGATCAATAACTCCACTAGAAGTGAAAAGATTCACCCCCATGTTTTCTGCTCTATCTGCCACTTGATTCCCAACCCCTTAGGTGTCCAAAAAATTACCATGTCCATTTTTTCAACTAACCAATGGGCTTATTCAATGATCTTCTTTAGATGCCACGATTCAATCTTACCTTCATTCCATCGATCACAATTTGAGTCGCTCTCAACTGTTAGTTTCTTCCATCCTTTTATCACAATTGTTTTAAGACTTTTAGGCAAGTTTAGTCCCTCTGCTTGATTGTTGGTAACAATTCCAACATCTATAGCGAAAATCAGGATTGGCTGCTCTAGTTTGCCTCGAAAGACTCATCCACCGCTTGGCAGATGTGGGTTGGCCTTTGTGGCTCCATCAAATTTAAGTTTAATGAACACCATGTAACCTCAATCTTTATGAGTGATGAAACCCTACCTCATTATTAAGGAATTTTGCTTCTAAAATTTACATATATCTTATTGTGACTTGATTTTTTCAAAATTTAAAGGTGCTATACAGTTATTTTACAAAATAATAATCTGCGATTATTATTTTAATTTTCTATTTAATTTTTTTGCAACAATTATTTAAATTACTAATTTTAATTGTCTATATTTTTTTGTATTTTTGTTAGAATGTCAGGAAAGAAAGTGCCCCAGTCTCATATCGGAAGTATTGCGATTGCATTTTGGTGAGCAAAGAGTTTGGTGGAACAATGGTTATTGCCTACAACTAGGGTTATGAGGGAACAAGTGATGAAAGCAAAGGGTCTAATTTAAGCTCTCATGCTTTAGCAACAATTATAACTCAGATTCAGTTTAGAAGAGAAATCACAGAAACAATATCAAAGCTAGACGTGTCTTCTAGACATGTAATGCGTGAGGAAGAAGGCGTGAGGTCTTCTCGCAAGAGACCATATATTAGTAGTTGAGACCTCATTGAAGACATGTTCGATATGCGTGGTCAAGATGCGGTTGATGCAAGGATTTTATGCTTCCTTTGTGCGATTAGATTACCATTCATTGATGCTCGCGCATCTTATTATGAGGAGATGGTTCTGCGATTAATGATACACCTGCAAGATATGAGAAACTTCACATGACTCTTATTGATAGAGAAAAAGGATAGAGCTAAAAACCACACATATAAAAAAATCCTTGTCTATAAAAGGGTGCGACATTGTGAAGGGATAGTTGGATTTATACTATAAACCTTCCAATTTTGAGTGTTATGGAACTTGTACCAAAGACCCTTATTTTTTTAAGGCAACAAAGTATTCAAGGCAAGAGAAAATGCAAGGTTTTTTTAAGAACCATGTGGTACAAATAAGAAGGCGGGGACATCACATATTGTCTAGGTTGTTGAAGATGATGGCTTGTCAATACAAAAAATATAAACATGTATTTTGGATGTTAAATGCCATGTATGCATGGGCAAAATAATGCACTCAAAGACATTGGAAGGTTTCAGCGGATTTCTAATTTTTTTTGTAAATTACAGGAAAATACAAATGTTCATATGCAATCTTCACCATATGCAAGCTATTTATTGGAATTCATTTGGGTGGAACTCCTCTAACCTATAGATGCACAGTTTGCTCCTTTCTTCATGCTTATTGACCGTCTTTATACAGTCAAAGGGGCCTTATGTTCCACTGTAGTTAGTGATGCATGGACAACTTGGAGGCAATCTACATTGAAAACTATAGTTGAGGTGAGACAAACGGTCCTTGATGATTGCTTTTTGGGCTGATGTTGAATTTTTTTAATTGACTTCATCCATTCTATTTGTGAGATAATCCGTTTTGGAGATTTAGACATGCTTTGTTTAGGAGAGGTTTAAGGAAAAATTGATTCCATGTGCAAAAAAAAAAAAGGAAAGTCACAGACTTAAGGGACCTTTCCCTATATCTTTTCATGAAGGAAAAATTACTTGGAAGATGGAACAACATTAACCCAACTCTACATTGTGCTGCCTATGCTTTAAATCCAAAGTGATGTGATATAAATTTCAACAAGAAGGTTCCATATGAGGATACAAAGGAAATGAAAGGATTTTTTGGGGTGCAATGAAAAAGATTTATGGCCGAGAGGATTCTACTATTAGGATTAAGCGGAATAAGTTTTCACATGGGTGCGAGGATTTTTCTACATTGAAGGCCTTGTATGATATACAGGGGAAGAGCCTAATGGAGTGATGGTTGAGCCATGAAACTAAAACACGTGAATTGCAATTGTTTGTAATATGATTCCTCTCACAAGTAGCCAGTTCTCTTGTGAGAAGAATCAACGTACTTACAGTTTCATTTATTCATTGAAGACAAACCGGTCAAATAAGGTAAAGAACCTGGTCTACATTGATAGCACATTCCTCTATTCTTTCTCGTTTAGATCTAGGGTACAAGGAGGCTCCTCCAATAAAATGAGACCAAATTCCAGCAGATGGAGCAATAGCCATAGCGTTGGAGGAAAATCGATAACATGGGTCGAACCAGAATCGGAACTAGACGGTTTGACCGGTTCAATGTTTTTGGGGGAAAACCGGTAATAAAACTGGATTGGTGGATGTAATATCCCAAAGACCTTTGGCCTATTTTGTCAACCCGACGGCCAAAGGAAAAATATAAGGGTGACTTAAGTTATATTTAATTATTATAAAGTGCCATTAATAAAAGAAAAAAATATATAGAGCACTTATAATAATTTATATGACTTAATAATTATTAAATCTAGGATGGTAAAGGCCCAAATATAAATTGTTATCCATCCAAGGCGAAAAGGCGACTTGCCTTAGAAGGGGGAATGGGAACACAGAAAGGATAAATGCCCATTTCACTATGTATTTCCCCTAGAAAAATGCGATTTGCATTAGGAGGGAAAAAGTTGTTGGGAAAAACATTTAATATGGAAAAATATTAAATGCTTGCATAGGGAAAATCCTTGTGAACTAATTGGATATTGTAGAGGTTGTTTTAGGTCTCTTCTTCCTTTATAAGGAGAATTTACCTTGAGGGGAAGGTATTCCATAACCATTTGATATTTTCTGATTTGTGTCTTAAGCTTATAGCTTTTGCATACATACTTAGATTTTCTTTAGCTTGTGGAGTAAGATCCCACAGGGACCCTAGCTTCGGTGGTGAGAGATCCATTCCTAGCTAGTAGGGCACTCTTCGGTGGTGAAAGATCCACCCTAGTTTGTCATTATTGGAGTTGATTCAAGGCTGATTTGTAGAGATTAATTTCAGAGGAGTTTTTGGCAGATTTTTGTAGCAAGGATTTAAAGAAAATTTTTAACGATTGTTCTTCTATTAATCTCTAGTGGAGCGACCCACTTGTTGGCTGATTTGAGTGCGTTGGAGGTACTTAAAAATCTGATTTGTATTGTTATATCTTGAGGTGAATGTTGGGAATCAAAGTAGCTGATTTGATGCCCTAAATGTGCTGGGCGACCTACTTTTTAGGGCAAAATTAGGGTTTTGTGTTTGTTGTGCGAAAACTAATTTTGGAATATTATTCTTCATATTTTTGTGGCCCAAGATCCAAAGTTTCAGCTCATTTGGACTTCTCTAGCAAAAGATATAATTTTTGAAGTTATGTTGCAAATAGGGTTTTTAAATAATTTATTGCAGCCTTGTTTACATCTGAAATCTGCAATTTTATACATATTTGGATTTCATAAATTAGTGGTACTAGATTTGAGTGGAATGATATAGATTTACGAGCTGATTTGTGGTGGTATTTAATCCTACCCTAGTCGCAATTTCCTTTATAAATTCAGATCTGCAAAAGTAAATTTAATCTATGTTATAAGTTGTGATATGAGGATTGGGGATTGCTTGAAATCCGTCTAGGGGCAAAAATATGTCCATTGGGGACATTACAGTGGACTGGTTCGGTACCAAACTGGTCCATCCAGTCTGGTTCCGCTCTGAATTGCCTGAGCCGGAGAAGCGCTAATTTTGCCCAAAAATATATTTTTAATTAAAAGTACAGCTTTTTAGCTGATCTAAACCCTAATTTATTGCCATTTTTCTAAAAACACCTTTCTTACATGCTATATAGTATATATATGAGCAAACTTCGCATATTTTTTGTGTAATTGTTTGAATCATGGTTTCTACTTTCAAATATATTGTTTTCATTAAAAATGTATTTTTTTAGTAAACTTGGTTCATAAAGTTTGAACCAGTCCGATTCCGGTTCTGGTCCGGTCCAACCCTCGATTGGATCGAATTTTTAAAACATTTGTTTATCCCTTGTTTGATTGCACATTGACAAGCCAAAGCTTGAGAGTGATGAATATCTAGAGAATATCTTGATAGAGGACTTGGAGATTGATGACATTGCTGATGTAACAATTAACCCTATTCCATTAGACGAGATGACTCGGATTCACATTTGTGATTTTTTTGGCGAATACCTATTTGTTGGCATTTTAGTGTGTTACAATGTACTTTTGATCCTATATGACACCAACACAAATAGCCATGTGGGGGAGCAAGGTTCCCCAAAGAGCATGTGTTGATGAAACCTGAAAAGACTGAATGTTAGTCCTATTATACATCTCTAAGGAGTACTATTGTGTGAGGAATTATGATGACCGGTGCAAAAACTTGCAATAATTGCGCCAAGATCAAAAATACATGGTGCAAAATTACACTAATGCAGTTCATGCCTATTCGGCAAGTGTTGATATGTGTGGCACTCTTAGACACAATACTGAGTAGCAAATTGCAGTTATACATATAAGAAGAAAGGGAATTCTTGAATGTTAAGATATTGAAAGAAGCTTTTTGGTATGTGGTCAAGATCAAAGGAAACTTTAGATGTAAAGGCAACAAAGAAACTACTTGTCATTCTAAGAAGGCTTCTACATCCACAAAACAACACATGTAAGTGGTGTGATGCTCACAAAAGAAAGTGGTATTCAAACCAAGAATGTCATGTTGGACAAGCAATATTTTTTGAGGTATGTACCCCAACACCAATTCTTAAGCCAACTCCCATACCATCACCAAAACCAGGTCATGTTGGACAAGGGGAAGAAAACCTTAGAAGCCGATCTCTAGTTCATTATTGCCATGTGACAAACTTCCCCTGCAAATTTGGAGGAGGCAAAGTATCTCTTCTGCGCATAGCTACGGATGAAGGGAACATCTCTACACTTTATTGTGGACAATGGTAGTCAAAAGAACGTGATTTTAGATGTTGGGAGGTGAATTTCAAAACGAAACCTCATTGTTAACCATAAATCTAGTTCTGGGTGTTGATGGATCATGTTTCTTGATCCGAAATGATATGAGTGCCTAATGATCGCCTTGAACCCATGTTCCTTTTATATTAACATTTTTCGAGAGTTAAGAAATCCCCAGTTGGTGTGAATGTAATTTCAGCATATGTCGCTGAGACATTAAAGATAGTTTTCACCTTGCATATGCAATCAACGATGTTTCATGTCATTAAGTGATTTGATGAGATTATGGTGCTCTAAGCAGTGTGATCTGCCCATTTTGTTAGGCTTCAGAGATCTACGTGGGAACGACACGGTATCTATGTGATCTAGATCCCGATACTACCATGCATCACCGTGGTTGGATTAGTTCTTGGAAATGATCTAGAGGTGGCCATTCTAAGAAAATATATTAGATCGAATGGACAAGGTGGGTTCCCTCCTCTTAATGCCTTTTTGGAGATAGCATCAAAGGATAGTCAAGACTATGCTTTTGACAACAATGATGTGACATCTAGATACTGGTTGAGGTGGACGATGGAGATTAAAGCATTGTGCTGGACATGGAATGCGAGCAGATGGATACACATAGAGGCAATTGCTACCTTAGTTGATTGTTTCAAAAGGCAGGTAGAAAATAAAATATTAATCTTCTCCTTATTCTAGGGGTCCTAGTGAGTGACTTCAAAAGTAATTGCGAAACGATGCAATGGACCTTAATTTTGTAGGACCAAGCAATCTAGAACCATTGATCGTGTGTATTGCTGATTTGCCATTATGAAGGGGTGTTGGAGATCCCAATTCTGTAAATGATAAATGCAACATCGCTTTAGAGGCTCAATTAGACTGCAACAAAACATGCCTCGATAGCAAATATCCGTAAAGGATCTTGAAACTAATTGATTTCCAACACCATGATTATATTATGAAGACTCATTTGATTAGTATCTGGGATAAAATTGTACCAAAGGATTTGGTAAGAGGTAATTGAAGACAACTGATTCACTAGTCAAGGTCTCGGAAACAATGGCCAAGGAATTGTTGAAAAGGTGCTGAATTGCAAAAAGAATGCCTTCGAATTTAAAGTTTAGGGACATTGCATAATCTTTTCAAGGAACCGATGGGCATATGCTTGGTCAAAAAGCAATCCTAAAGAAAAATCTTCAGAATTTGAAAAGAAACTTATATTAATGTCCACAAATGACCAAAAGAAGGTCAATGGGACTCAGAGAATACATCCAATTACAATAGAGAAGTTTGCTAGGGTCAAAAGGACCCTAGGAACAAAGACCAACAAATAAAAGAAGACCATTTTTGCTCTGAAACTAAACGTGGTGTAAATTCATTAGAATCAGAACTAGAACCCGAACTGTGTTCTCACTTCTTCCCAACAATTTGAGAACACATCTAGGTAAACTATATGGTGAAAATATTACTGAGCAAAACACAGAGGCAACTTCCGTTCATTCATTGTAATCTCAAAACGTTTAGTGTATCCGAAAGCATAGGACCTGTTCAATATGATGAAGGGGGTGCACCACTTTTCTGGGAAAGGTTGGACCTTGGTTATGCACACCTAACAAAAACTAGATAAAAGCAAAAAGCTAATAAAAACAAAAAAAGCTATCAAGAGGGTTGAATTGAACTAGCTATTTTTGTTAACTTTTGCATGCAAGCTTGGATGGGCCTAATAAGTTTCCCTTCTCTACTTATCGTCTAAATGAAACCTTTAGGTGACTTTGCAGATTCTAGGGTTCATTGCTTCAAATACAAATATAAAATCTTTCATTCATCCTAAAAATAAAATTATAAATGCAATTTTTGGCCCTTAGACTTTGATTGATATTCAGCCCTAACAACTTGCAATATCATTTGTCGTTTGTAAAAAAGGGGCTCAATACGGCTTCCCAAATCAAAAGTTATAGACTGCCATCAAGATATGCTCCCGCATCAAAACCTTGCCACCCATTGTGGTCCATAGGGTACTGCCAATACAAATCCGGAGCCAGACTTCCAATTATACATCGTGAAAGGCGAATGTAGACATTTCTGAAATACATCTGAAAAATGCTCTACATCTGGAATGAAAGGCCAGTGTAGGATCCGAAAAATCCTAGAAAAATGCTCATGAAGGGAATGTCTATGGGCAGTAACGGGGCATTGAAAGATTTGTTATGGCGTAATCTTGGGATGGACATGCAAAGCAATATGAGCCCCATAATCCTTCCTAACATTCAAGGCTGAAGAAGAAACTCCCATGGACAGAAAAGAAACTTGTACAATATGAGCTTCTCATATTTGCAGCCCTAGAGGTAAAAGTTGTGAAGTAAGCTTTTTAGAATCGTGTTGTTGAGGAGCAGATCATAATTGACATATGGAGACAGTCCTGCAGGATCACCAAGGGAACCCTTCAGTGCATACTCCATGTACATTATTGAGTAGTACTATATGGAGAGTTGAGAGTGCACCTCACTGGGGATGGGTGCCCCCCTTAGTGTGTGAATCATCAGTATCCAAACGGTGCTTAATGCCACCAAGGTTCTGACTACATTGAAAGAATGAAGTGATCAACGTGGGGGCTCTAGGGGCAATAGGGGCTTCATGTAGGGACTATGCATTGAAGGGTAACAACTGTTCTGGAAGATATCTTGGAAGTTTCCAGGCACTATGATATATTCGGTTATTGAAAGAAAGTGGACCCCCTATAGAGTTTGACATTGATAGCAAAGCTTATGGAGTAAAGAAGGAATACACCCTTAGGTTCAAACTGTAAGATCAAAAACGCCATTTTCTATATTGGTATTTCATGATTTTCTTTACAATGAATGCCTGCCAATAGATTTTTTTTCTAAAAATGGACCCAAGCATGAATGCCACTACTAAAAGCGAATAGGCTCATTCAACTGTAGCTCCCCCCAGCAAACTCTTCCCATTGTACCTAAGAAAAGCCCTTCAGCAAGATTTAATGACGACTCCATGTAACAATTCGTGTCATACATGAGATAACCCAAAGATAAGCCCCCGCCAATGAGCAAAAAACCATAGAATACTAGTCGAAGTGATGGCTAAGTTATCACTATTCATGATCAAGATTTTGTCCAAACAGGTGCTTAGGGCTGAGAATTGAGAAATAAGAACCCTTGAATGATATCCTAGGCAAATTATCACATATGGGAAGTTGTCAAGTTACTCAATGTAAACTTGGTGATCTTGGATCGCGACCAAGTATAGTATGAGTAGACCTGGTTGTTATTGAGAATCACAATCCTAAAATGATGTACTTGACCTAGGCCTTTTTGGTATCCATTAGGTGTTTAGTTTGAGGACATGAAGGCACCCAATGAACTTCATATTAGTGTGGTAAGGCTCTTAATGCTTTTGCAACGATGTAGTTTTTCGAGATGAGGACAACTTACGTACCAATGGGGATTTCTAGCACAGCTTCTTTTTTGACACTCCTAACTCTAAGAGCATTCCTTCCTAACTATGTGGTAGAACCATGGTAATGAGACTCAGACCCGACAAAAACTTGGCAAGACTGGTTTTTGACTAGGGCTCATGACTCGGCAATAGAACTTGGTCAAGACTTGGAAAATTTAAAATACCATCTTATAAACTAGGGAATTTTAGGGGGAAAACTATTAAAATGCATTCTATATCAAAGTCAGGTTAAAATACACTTGAAACTAATCAATTACATCTAACATATACATGTATACACATAGAAGTAAGTAAATAAGGCGATTTTGAATGTTTGATGTTGAACAATTGAACTTGAAACTTGAGTAAATAATGCAATATTGAATGTTTGAAGTTGAAAAATTGAACTTGAAACTTGAGAGCTAATATTAAATAAAAGTTGCTTAAATATTCAAAACATTGTTTCCTTGTACACATAATACAGGTTTAGAAATCCATGGCAATGACATCAACAAAGAACATAATATAGTCAGCTCTATTAGCACACAATCGCTGCTAATCACCCCTTATCCAATCTTGCACATGAATATTCAACTCATTTAGGGAAAAAACGAAAAATCAAAATGATTGTGTGAGTGAGTAAAGTGAAATATTGAATGAACTCATGAAAATAAGGTTTGAATCATAGTAGCATTAACATTTTCAGGAAAAATCATTTTTCCAAAAAGTATGCGTTTTTTAAAACTTGGTGATTAATCAGGAAAAACTTGGGAAAAAATGGAAAAACTTTAAACTACTGAAAAGAGAGAAAAAACCATTTATTTTTAAATTTAAAGGCATTCCCATTGCATAATGATATAGATTAGGCATTTGAATTGCATAGAGAATAGATGCATGATACAAATTATGAGAGGGGGATAAATGAGATTGCACGTCATCAAAAGTGCAAACTGTTTTCTTTCATTAATTTCATAGTACTCATTTCATTACAATTGCATTTTAAAATACATACTATTGCCATTTAGAAAGGAACAAAAAAGGGGAGGTAGCCAATGACAATGAGGTAGAGCAGGGATCAACAAGTCTAGATGTTGAAGGTACATGGTCAGAGCTTCGCTTTATTTGAGAGGAATTTGGTGTCGTACCCAAATTCCTCTAACAAGTCTAAGTTATTTTTTGTTCAAAATAGAGCCATCATTTTTGAGTCATCCTGATTTTGGATTGATCTCGTCAAGTTTAATCAATTGATCTTCCTCGATGGTACCTAACATTATAAAAAAAAATGTGTATGATAGTGACTTATGTGGATAATACTTTACAATAATATAAATCAACTTTCCACATGAATTGATAATTACAAATGCAACATTTCCTAAATTTGAGTTTTCTTCATTGTTAGGCAAAGATTGTGGTGGACAAACACCAAATCATTCATCTATTATTGAGTGAGTCAATTGCATTTGTTGGAATGTATATGCTCGAACACATTCCAACTAAGCTCACAAGAAGAGGAATTGCATGGGCTGCTCAAAATGCGCATTGCCATTCATCCAAGGTATTTGGCGTCTTTGCCAAAGAAATTCCACCATTGCGTTTCAAAAATAGATTTTGTTAACATTGTAATATTCACAATTCAGTCAAAACTTAACGCCGTCACTGTAGTTATGTAGAAAAATTGGCTACCTGGTTTGAAGGTCTTCTTCCTTACGATGGCCGACTTACTAACAAAGAAACCCCTTGTCCACTTGTACATCAATAACTCTGCCATAATTTCTGCAAACTCCCGGATCATAAAACATTTTCCCCACGCACTTACAGAGGCCCTTTGTGACCTCTGCATTGTCTTGAAATGAGGCACTAAAGAACGTTGGATTCAAGAAATATCTAGCTACATGGAGGGTAGAATGCATTTTGTCGATCCCATATGTTATCAACTATCTTCCATAACGACAAGTACTTGGCTTGTTAGGAACCTCTTTGGCCCTATCCATGGCCTCATACAAATAAACCATGGGGGATTTATTCCCATTGATGAGTCTCAAAACCCGAATTAGAGGCTCAGTGAATACCACAATTTGCTTTGCCTCTTCCCAAAGAGACGGTGATAAAACATACCCACAATTTTGCCATCCATATGTTTGGCAAAGGAAGAGTCTACCCACTTAGTTGAAACGAACATTCGTTTCAAATTCAGTTTAGTTTGGCAAAGATTTTGCAACGCAAGAAAGTGGGTTGCAAATCTTGTCACCCGGATCAGATAAGGTATTTGCCATCTGTGAATGTGTGCATCGTATTGAGCACCCTTGTGTGATTGTATATAAATTTCACTTATGTTCTCCAAGGTCAAATTAATACAATGTGCCACACATGGAGTCTAAAACATAATTCCATATTTGTCCATAAGAAGCCTCCAACAACACAGGAAGTGGCATTATATGTAATGAACTAGACCACATTTTGTGGCCCCACATCAATCACAACCCCATCAAATAGACGAAAGAGTGCCTCATTGGATTTTATGGTATCAAATGCATCAAAACTATAAAGAAAGACTGTGCGAATGTCACATGACACTATGAAGTTGATGAGTGAGTGGCTCGTTCAATCCGTCCATTTATTTGACATGACAGTGCATCCTATTTTTCACCGTTACTTGCGATGTTCTGCAAGAACATCACTCACATCTTGTATGACATCCTTTAGCAAATCAACCCACAAAGCCTCATATGATGGGGCTTTAAGCACAAAACTTGCAATTGCAATTGCATCCATCATACGCTGCTAGTATGGAGATCTAGCCACATTAAACGACAAGCTAAATTATCACAAAAAAGTTGGAAATTACCTTCCTTGCCTCTTCGTGAACAGTCTTTTATGAACCTATACTCTTGTTAGCATATGGATTTGCACGTATGCAAATGAAATGCAACAGTGTGGGAACGAAGTCCCTCTTCAATGAAGGTGAGGCTGCCTTTATTGAAAACCAAAACTATATTTACACCTGTACATTCAAAATTGTATGTGAGCATCAATGGAAAGAAAAGTGGACGAGGGAGATGGAATGAAATGAAGGAAAAGAATGGAAAGGAATGAATGGAAGGAACATGCAAGAGTTAGGTAAAAGCAAAGCCTAATATTACATGGAGAAGAACAATAAATAACTAACACAAATAAAACGGAGTTTGCATCTGCTAAATGAGAATGAGTAAAAGGGAACACATGTGAACAAGTAGATAATCAAAGCTTGATCACTCTGAACTAGAACAACATATTAGTAGAGTTGACAATAAGATTCAAGACAATATTTGCATGCAAGATTCAAACACTAACATCTAATGAACATAAGAACATCAAATGCTATAAGAGACAATGAATGGGACACAAAGTTCATATTTAATTAACTCCAAAATGTCTTCTCAAAAGAAGACAGTTTCTTTTTTTGAAGTAAAGCTTGCATACAAAAGTATTTTCTTTCCTCTCTCAAAGTCACCCTTACAAATGAGCCTCTAACTTCCTTTTATAACCCAAAAGTTGGTGACAAAGTAGTTAGGGTTTACATAAATATTAAATATGGCATCTTAAGTGACTTTGACTTTCTCAACCAACTTTATTAAAAACAACTAAAAATAGAAATCGCTTAAGTTATTCAAAGTTTGCCAAAAGTGAGTTCAATAATAACACCATTTTAAAATACCACTTTTAAAACATATGACAAAAATCAGCGCCTTATCCATTGAAATGGGATCTGCCTATCTCAATCATATGAGAAATAGACTCTCCCACTTCATTAGATACTAGGAAAATTATCTCCTCGTCCCATCGGTGAAATTAGGATCCACTGCCTTCACCAATTGAAAGGATCTGAACCTTCCCAATGTTTCGAACATCTTTTCTTCTTCAGGGGGTTCATTTGGTCGAAGAATAGCCTCACAAATAACTTGCAATTCCAAGATCCTACCTAGCATATCTTTCAGATTGACCATCTTTGATTGAATATTCTCAAACAAGTTCTTTAATTTGATGCAACTTTCCATTGAAGCTGAAGAGAAATTGATGGCGAGAGTATACATGTCTTTAAACAATTGTGAAAGTTGCTCCTCCACAGTTCTGATAAATACCTTTGGTTTTGCTCATTTACAAGACTGCAAGGGATCTCAGCTATGAACTCCTGAATCAAGGCGAGTGAAGTGAAGGCTTCATTGCATATGCTCTCGTAATGGATCATAGAATCCTTGAGAAGTGTCTTTCTTGATTTGAGATGCAGACACCAAAGAAAGCGTGTTTCTCGACATCCGAATTCAAGAATTTGTTCAATGGCTAAAGTTGAAGATTCCATACTTGTCATCTCCTGTAAACTAGGCGATATCTCATCCAATTTTGATATCTTAGAAACAAAAGTTTCTTTGAAAGAAAGAATTGGATCAAGATATGTAATGTCCCCTTTTCCAATCGAAGACCTTTGGCCCATTTTGTCAACCCGACGGCCAAAGGAAAAATATAAGGGTGACTTAAGTTATAATAAATTATTATAAAGTGCTATTAAAAAAAATAAAAAAATAATTAAAACACTTATATTAATTTATTTAGTTTGATAAAAATAAATTGTAATCCCTATGGAAAATACGATTTGCTTTAAGGGGCAAAAGTCATTGTAAAAGGATTTATTATATTTTATTCCTCCTAGAAAGGATAATGGCGACTTGGGCCAAAGGGGAGTAATGAAGCCTAGGAAAGATAAAATCATAATTAATTTATGTATTTCCCCTAGAGAAATGTGACTTGCACTAGGAGGGAAATGTTGTTGGGAAAAACATTTAATATGGGAAAATATTAAATGTTTGCATAGGGAAAATCATGTGAGCTCATTGGCTGGTTTGGAGGTTGGTTGTTGGCCTTTTTCCTTTAAAAGGGGAGTCGACTTGCCTCTTCCATAACACAGGTTTTTATATGATATTTTCTTTTGCATAGAGTTTCAGCTTTTGCATTAAAAATTCTAAGGACGAAACCCCTTATGAATTCTACCTCTTGTGGACGAAAACCCTAAGAGTTTGAGAGGGTTTTTCACTCAGAAATTCCCATTGATTGTAATCAGATTTTCAGAATTATTTTCAGTCATTTCCAGCGGTGTATTTTGAGGGTATTTTGGAAAATAAATTGCAGCAGTTCTTCTATTGGATCGACCCAGTTTGGGACCGATTTGACATGTTCTTTGAGGAATTTAAATCTGATTTCTATTGTCAAATCATCTACAAATTTTTGTGAAGTGAAGCAAAACAATTTTATAATTTTAAGAGGGTTCTCACAGTGGTTTTCAAGCAATTTTATAATCAGATTTCAGATCTGATTTCTGATCATTTGTGGCTTCTAAAAATTCTGATTTTAATATATTTGGGCTTCATAAAATATGGCAATCAATTTGTGAAAAGAATATAATTTTTTGAGAGTGATTTGCATTGGTTTCTCATCCAAACCCTAGTCGCATTTCCTCTATTTAAATCAGATTTGCTCTAGCTTTATTGTCATAGCTATAGAAAAGTATGTGTTTATATTTGTGATTGGAGACAAATTCATTTTGGGCAAAGAGATCTATTGGGGATCTTTCAAGATATGCACTAATATGTTCATTGAGCTTAACGGCAGCTTTGATCGTCTCTTTACCAAAACTGAGAATCTCTGAAAGCCAATATTTAGTGACATGGCCCAATGTGTTTATTTCTTTTGACAAATTGAGAGTTTCATCATTAGGGGCAGCCACTACATCAGGTACTGGGAAAGTGGATGATATGGGATTTATCATATGTTGAACATAATCCACCAATTGATTCCTTTTCAGCCTTAAGCTGTGATTTTTGAGACTTATGTTTCTTAACCCTCTTTAGAATGATATCTATTGAATCTCATAGGCCATTTCCATGTCACTTTCTAATGTGGAATTCCCAAGTCCAAGTTTGGAAACATCATAATCAGCAGATGTCATGGCATCACGTTCCTTGTGAACTTGTGGGATGGCAAGATCTGAGCAAATCTATTTCCGTCATCATCCACCATTATTCGGGAGAGAACTTTAGGTTTATTGGGGAATGAAATCATTCAAAATCTTGAAAAGAGAATCGAATTCAATGTCAATTACCTTGAAAACCCTCTTCCTTTTCTTGATTTCACAATCAACCCAAAAAGGAGTATCCTTTACCAACTTCTCGCATATAGAATCCTAGAATCCGAAAGCAACATTTCCATTGTTCTCAACATCATTAGATTCTACAAGAATCCTTTCCACAACCTCAATTTCTGGAGAAATAACCTCGATATCTACCTCTTGAACATTAGGGAGATTTTGAGAAATCTCTTCGTGAAATGTAGGTTTAGAAGTGTTTTATATCTAGACTACTTGCACTTGAGTGGACTCTTGTGCAAGGCATGACTGAGGATTGTTTGTTATGAGCTTCTGCGAACTATCAACAATGTGAGTAGAAGAATCTCTACTTGAAGTGGAAAATCCTGATACACGCTCTCTTCCTTCACTAGGGCTAGGACCCTTAGATTTTTCACCTTGTGACACCCTTCTTTGGTGAAGTGGATTTTTGTAAACCACTCCTTTCTTTCTTGATGCGTATGAATAGATGGCATTGAGGTTGATTGAGAAGAATCTTTGGTTGACTAGAGACCTCCTTGAGTTGACATTTTTTGTAATCTTGAGGTATGATCTTGGATTGATGATAACTTTGCAAGTTCTCTTTCATACCAGGATATGCTTCTTTCGAGAATCAGTTGATTCTTGTTATCAAGAGAAAATTCATCTCTTTTGGTCCAATCAATTCGTGGAAATGGGGTAAAAGCAACTGCATCATATGAGGGATTAATAACATCTTCATCATCATCCACCAATGAATTTGGAGGGTTTTTTATGTGAAAGGCCTTGATCTGAGCAAGGGTTAGGTGGGAAAACTCTCACCTTCTCACTTCATGTTCAATTTGAAAAGACAACCCAAAAATCTTCCATGGTAGGGTTGTGTTGATACTTTACTCCAAGAATCTTCTGCATATATCCAATGATATCAAACTGGAATCTCTTCACATATGGATGAATAGTGATGAGGGAAAAATCTTTCTCCATGAGTTGTGTACTGAAGAGATTTGGACATTGGTATTCCCCAATTTGGATTGGGAAATGAATTCCTGAACGATGTTTGTCACTGAGAAGACAATGAGCTTGGAATAGTTGTCACACAAGCTTCGTTAAATGCCCCACTTGTCACTAACGTACTTAGGAAGCTTCCATGGAGTACCCGCAAAGCCATTCTCACACGAATATACGAAAATGATGAAAATTGAATAAACCATGTTCCCCATTAGGAAATGACATCCATGGCCTCTTTGGAGAATATTTCCTCTATATTCTGATTCAGGTTTCGAATCACGCGGAAGGTGAATGCATTGTTAACTCTTCTGAAATGATGAGAGCTATTTTTGAAACTTAGTTGCAGATAATAATGGAAGACATTATTTGATGGACCCATGACTCCCTTCGTTTCGGGCCCTGAAAATAGCTTTCTTCTAGCCACTGCATAAGTCAGGTATGATGTCATGTAGAAACATCCAGTCATCTTCACTTCAATCAATTGTTTGTGTAAGAGTATCATTGATGGTGGTGGCCCAATTCACAAATTTTCTCTTGGCAAGGATGATACAGATAAATTGATACATCCATTGGTGGATAAATCCTAGTCAGAGGGTAGATCGAAGACTTGACTCAGGAGAGTGATCATGTCCATAATTTCCCTCAATGAACTCAATGCAGGACAGATCCTTAGGAAGATAGTCAACTCGAGGCCTCCTTGTCACTAGCTAGTTTTTATTAACCATCTTACTCCACCTGAGTTCTTCATCCCAGATGATGCTTTCATTGATGACAATGAACTTTGGAGTAGTTATTACACAATTCTTATTAATTCCCAGGTTGTTGAGAAACGTACTTAGGAAGCTTAAATAGAGTGATCCACTCACACAAATATTGGAAAAGGCTCGACGAAAATTTAATAAATTCCTTGTCTCCCAGGAAAATCATCCATGGCCTCTTTGCAAGAATCTTTGCTCTATAACAATTTCCAGTCTTGATTGTACATAAGACTGGAAATATATCATTAATGCTTTGATTAATAATAGATAATATTTTTGAAACTTATCCAGATAATAATGGTTTTGACATTCATTTGATGGACCCTTGATTATTTGTTGCACATTGATGCCTCACCAATATTTCTAGCCACGTTGATATTGTCAGGTATGCATGTAATTAGATAAACTGGGAGTCATGATTCACTTCGAAATAGTACTGTGAAGTGTATCACTAATGATGGTGGTTCTTCAAAAAATCTAGCTTCTAGAAAGAATGATCTGGAAAATAACATACGATTTTACATCCATTATGAAAATTTTACAGAGGGTAAAATGACTCAGGGACGAAAAAATTTAATACAGAGTGTCATGTCTCATTCCTTTACAAACTTAACGCGTTTATGATCGTTTAGGAATATATTCTCTTAACTCCTCCTTGTCACTATCTAGTTGTTATTAATTGTTAATTCCTAATCGATTAGGGGTAACAGATTATGTTTTTTTTTTTGTGTGCCATACAGCATATTGAGACTATGCTCAGAATTCTCAGGGGAGTCAGGTATGTTGAGCAAAATCAATATGCTTTTATTTTTAAGATTAAAGGTTCTCGATTATCTTTATAAATTTCATCGCAAATCATGATTTGATCTTGTTGTTAGTTAACCGTAGCTTCTCTGAGAATTACACCGAGACCGGAAATGCCATTATTACCACTTGATAGAGCCTATCCATGGTTTAAATGCATGCTTTCACCTGATCAGCAAACTATTGCACATTGATGTGACAAATATTTGTATTGCGTGGCCTATTGCTGCCTATGTCTTGATAGAAATGGGAGGGATGATTCCTTGGAATTCATACTTTGCGTGGAATTATTTGGCTTTTTCCATTAGACAGGCTCCACTCGATTTTCTACATATGTGTGGAAGATTTTTTGATCTCTATCATTAATGCATGGAAAAACTCGGGATCACAAAACAATGTAAATGGCTGTCGGGTATTTGGATCCGAACCTCTGACCAATGTGTTTTGGAAAATATATCGTTTTAACAATGAATTATTATTTTTAAATGGCCTTCTAATTTGGATCTGTACGTTTGAAATATTTTCTTTCAAAATGGCAAATGCGTGGAGACTAAGTTTGAGTTCCAAATTTGGCGATAACAACGTTATCTGTCTTCTTAGGCATTGAAAATTTCTCTACCTTTTAAATATTCTGCACGGATGAATTTTCAAATTTTGGACTGCTTATCTTCTTGGCCTAAATTAACTGGATGCCTATATTTTACAGATGCATGGATTTGCTAATCCTTGACGTGTGGATGCTCTGTTTATCCCTCCTTTCCACTAGCATGCGAAATTCCTCCTGTTGTTATTTCTCACCTCGACATGTGAAGTTATATTCTTTCTAGTTGAAATACCTTACTTATTTTTATTACCTGCCCTGGAAAATTTGGTTCTACTTCTGCATAGGCATGGAGATTTTATTGACTAATATGTTGATATTTATTTCACCAATGAATTAACATACTGCAAACTTCTAGGATTGGCAAGGTGTGGACAATATTCTTTTCTTCCTTTTACTGTATGAATATACCTTCCTTAGACCAATGTGTGACCTTTGACTGCAAAAGAAAACTTTGCAAGACAAAACAAATTTCTTATACTCTTTGTTTCCTTCTCAATGCTTTTGGTTTCTATAAATTCATTTCTCCCACCCTACATGGCGTTGCCTCTTTATCCTTGGATCTACCATGGTGTGGACTCCTATCTTTTTTGGTCTCCTTGGACTAAACTGCCTTGGACAAATGGTTTAATGGCTTGTATTTTCTTTCCTGATCAAAATGTGTGATGAAATTCTTTTGGACTGATGGCTTGTTTTTGAATGCGTGAGAGCAAAGCTATTTCTTCTGCAAATGAATGTCTTCTCACTATGCGTGACCTATTGAAATCCAAAAAACATTTAGTAGTAGATTATAAGAATCTTCTCTATTTTCTTGGATTGTAATGGAAACTAATCCTTAGCAAGCTGAGAATCTTAATTACTCTTGTTCCGCTAAAAGAAATAAGAAACAAAACTTCTTCCAACTAGTTTCACGGGGAAATGGTTACAGGATTTAAAGAAGCTTCCCCATAACCGTTTCCCCTTCTCGTTGAAATAACCAATTCTCCTCTTCTTCGGGTAGTGGCATTAATTGCCAAGAAAAAGGGAAAAAATATCAGTCATTTTCCAGTGGAAATGGCAAGGCAGGCTGGCAATCCCCATCCTATTTCCCCATGTGGGAGATCGGGAGATTTTTTTCCCGTTTGCCAATCGGTTGGATTGGCAATCTAGTAGAAGAAATCCCACAAGCGAGGAAATAAGAAGAATTTGCTAGGAAAGGGGAAATCCTGGGTACGGGAAGCCAATTTGGCATCCCCGACAATTGGAAGCGGAAAGCTTTATTTTCCCCTGGCAATAAAAAAAATACAACTTGTCGATTGATTTTTAATTATATTAATATTTATTTAATTAAAAACACCCAAAAATTAATAAAATTGATTTTATCAAATAAAGGGTAATAAATTAATTAAATATTAATTAATTAATTATTAATGCAGTTTATGACTTGGCGGGAGGAGTTCTCGCCCGAAATGAATGAAACGAAGACTAGAAACGATCACAAGAATGAGACGATCGCGACGAGGGTGATAAAACACGCAAAAGAATACTTTTGAAAATTTTCAAAATTTTCATGCTTATTAATTTGTACGAATTCAAAATTAGTTGATAACAACTCTCTAGCATGGTTTGTGATCTAGGTGTAGTGTGAGGGCTAAAGAAGGCATGAACGTTTCTCCCACCCGTGTTTGGCCCACAAGCCACTGATCTAGGGTTAGATTGAAACCTCAGTTCCTTTCCTTGTCCTTATTTTACAGATGGCCCTGGTGTGTCATCAAAGAGATCAACTTTGGCATTTGAAGAGTTAGATCCCACCTCCCTAATTGTCCTTGCCTTTGTATATAGCTGTAATGTTGCCATAACTTGATTGGTGACATCTATAGGACATTCATTGTGTAATCTCATGCCCTTGCCATATTGCCAAATGCCAATTGAAGCGGTATACGCCTCCATTGTATACATGTCCATAAAAGTTGTATTTAACCTTTGTGCCTTCGATTGCTATGCCATAGTCCCAAACAATTTTTTGTTAGGTAACATGATGATCAAATTTGTAGCGTGTATAAAAAATTCTGTTTAGGTGCTGAAATGTTTTGAAGGTGCCAAATTTTCCCTCATTACTCCTAGAAGAAACCCATATCACTTTTAGAAGAAACCATTATCACTCCTGCCTTTTGATATCCCTGAATCTTTCATAGCCAAACAATCCAATATACCATGCACCTTCCTATATACCCAAAGGTATGTGGAATAATAATGGTATGGAAGAGCAAGCCTCTCAGTATACCACGCCTCTCGATATACGAAACCTTCGTGTATACCTCACCTTCCTAAATATCAAAAGGTATGTGGAAGAGTGATAGTACATGGAAGAGAGATGTACATGAGAGTAAAGTGCCACCTAAAAGGTCTTGAGTTTGTCTAATAACATACCTGCTCACAAGGGGCATTGCAGAGCTCATAGGCACCGCCGCCCATATGACACTGAGATCCCCGTGTGCTGGATTTACAACCGAGTGACAAATTGTCAGAAAAAGAAAGAAGAAAGAAGACGTTTTAGAGATTTTTCTTTTTTCTTTTTCTTAGTGTTTCCTAAATGTATAAACATTTAATTAAAAAACCCTAACCCTAAACATTGAAAAACAATGTTTAGGGTTAGGGTTAGGATGTATTTAAGTTTTGTTAAAAACCCTAGATATATTTTTTTTAAAAATGGGGTATTTGGAGGTCCGAGGCAAAAAGAATTACAAAATGTGATTTGGTGTAGCGAGAAGTTGTCGGCGAATGCTAAAATATGCCGGAAAATTGCAAAATTATGACAAAAGACTGTTTTTTGCATTATATTGCGAAAGAATCATGATTTTTCTCCTGATAAACTAGATTTTCTAAAACAACACATTTTTTGGGCTCAATTGCATTTTTCTATTGTAAGCGGTGATTAATTGTTGATTTTTATAATTACACATTTAAAGAGTGAATGAATGTTCATGTAGCATTTAGGTTTAGGTTTGTGTGTTTGTTTTTTTCTGGTGTTTTTAAAAAACTTCACAAACTTGCTGAGTACATAATTGAGGCTTACCCCTAGACTCGACGAGTTTGCCAAAATTTTGACAAAGTTTTGTGGGGGTTTCATCAGGTTTGGATTGGCAAGTCCTCACCAAGACTCGCCAAATCTCGATTCACTGTCTATCTTCACCTCATGCTCAGAGGTTGCAATGACTTTTTTACCATTTGGCATGTATTATAAGCCGAAATATACTATAATTATACAAAACTAATACTGTTACAGAAGATAGTAGCCAGATAGAAGAGGACATTCTCAAGGGCCCAACTCCATCTGATGAACCATACTTTAGTGTTAATGAATCCCAAGCTTAGTATAATTCAACAAAATTCCTTGCATCTCCTTGAACTCAATAAATTCTATTGAAGTTTTACCACCTTTTCCCAATCGAGCTCATCTCAATTGTTATCAGACTCTCATTACTGGTTTCCTGCATTATGTTTAGATCTGCTCATAGTGAATCCTCTAGATGGTATGTGTTTGAGGGTTATGTGCCGTACATCATCGAGTCAACATATGTATTGGCAATGAACAAAATATATTCTTCTGCCTCACCACGCATGTTTTTGTTTGGCAGTTGTGTGAGGCTGTATGGTGATGTATTAATAAGCAAATTGTGTCATTCTCTATGTGATATTGAGATATGCAGGTAAGAGTTCATTGTAGGTTGTTAATACAAGCTCTATGTTCTATGTTATCTTCCATTGTACATGCTGCCATTTTGAAGCCGTAGTTATGGCCGACATCCTTCTAAAATATCTACATTGTGCACATTATGCTTTGAGAGTATTGCTGGCCTACTACTTTGGCATGCAAAAAGAGGATGTCGTTCCATTTACAATGCCTGATCTTTGGTCTACATGGAAGAACCAGTGCCCCTGCTAACTGCAATGATTTACGTGAGCATGTGAATGATTTACTTATGATTTTGGAAAAATCGGAAGTAGTTTACGCCCAAGAGGAAGCCTTTGTCAATTTGAGGGGTTATGCTGAATTAAAATACACATTTACCCCTCCCTTAGGAGTGATTGTGTTTTTCAATATTTCATTTAATGGGATTCACATAAAAAGCTTTGTGGGCTTTTCTCCTAAGTCTAGTGATGATCGGTGCAATAAAAAAGGAGCTCTTTATATAGAATTCGTAGTTTAATTTTGCATGGTAAGAGTAGTAAAACTCTTCCAATCAGGGCCATTGAGTAGCCAATCTAGTGGTATACTGTTGGATAATTTGTTTTGAGATGTAGACCATAAAGAGACACTCTGTACATCATCTTAAGTTTAGGACGATAAACAAAGAGGCTTTGTCTACCTAACATCAAATCACATTGTAATTCTATTCTTTCTCTATATTTGGTATTCTTGTACATGGGTGCCCTCAAAGGCAATCACTTTATCTTGATATTTTTTGGGTGTGGTTTTTGCTTGTATAGAGTTTTGTGTAGGTTGATCATGGAATTCTACACTTAATTCTCGCATGGTGCTAGAGCCTAGAAATTAAAAACCCCAGGTTCTGGTCCTTTATTCGCATTTGGTGTTGAAGAGAGTTGGACTCAATAAACAAATACAAGTGAAGCAATACGAAACAATTTTTTTGAGATAAACATAAAATAGAGAAATGACATACACAAGATAACACAATACGCAAGATAACACAGTACACAAAATTTATCTTGGGAAACCCTTCTAATAAAAACCCCATCACAACAACTTATCTTCCTTATTATACTAACTCAACCGTTTTACCATACAATAACGTACTTCTTCATTCTGCTCTATCCTATTGCATGTCCAACTATATGTAAGCACATTAGTAGGTAACTGCCATAATGGGTACCAAAACAATGGGCTAAGAATACAACCCATAACAGTTCCCCATAAACATGAATTATCTAACCACCCATATAATAACATAGGTTAAACCACCTATATTGGCCCAAAATCCTATAAAGGGACCCTAAAGTTTTTTCCTAGGGGTTAGCCCTCAAATCCCTGAGCCCAAACCCACTAGCTGGGGCAATGCCTCAAATCCCATAGGTCATGCCAAGTTGTATATTCTAGAAGGATGTAACTCTCGAAAAATATACCACACATTTCCAACCGGTGCGAGAAGACTTGGCAATAACACGAGGGTGTTTGGTCGCATTTTGCATTTTGCATTTTGTAAGGGTTGATTTTTTGAAGAAGACATGAGTATCAACAAGTTAGTGGAACAAAGGACATTTATGGTAAGCAAATTTAGAGTTGTAGAATGTTTAAGAAGTGGAACATTTATCTGGAGATTAACTACTTTAGTTTGTTTCTTTGGCTCAAGATTTTGTTTGTATGGGATTTCACGGGTTAATAATGCAACCCTATCATATGGTGGAATTTTTTAGATGCGATCACATGTTTGGATTCCTCGCATAAAATTAGTAGGGATCACTATTTGATACTTGGTGCGTTTTGTTTGTTTAGGCCCTCAAGTTGACCGTCAAAGTTCTAGTAGGTTTGGTGGTGGAGATTTTTTGACTATCTCAGGTAATTTGGGGCGAGGAGCATTGTGTGGGCGCTGGTTTAGCAATAGGATTCAATGGTAGAGTGGTTTGCTAACTGATAGAGTGTTTAATAAATGAGGTGGCGCAATTCATTAGAAACATCAACAATGGTGGTGGAAGTGTTGTTTGAGTGGCAAGAAGGCAAAAAGAAGGTTGCGACCCTCCCTTGAGAGTCATTGAGCCTAGTATAAGAGTGTAGTGCCTAGACTTGGAAATTTTGAAAATTGATATCAATTTGGACAACCTTTTTGATCCAAGTGGTAGTGCTACATTAGCTTGTGGCCATAGATAACACACAACAACAAGGTTGTAGGGTTGCCAAATTTTAATATGAGAAATTATTGATCCATTGAATCAAGTGGTGACACATGACGTGTATAGGTGGCTTTCAACCAAAATTTGAATTTCAAAATTTGGACTTATGTAAGGAGATACACTTTTGATATTTGAACTTCTAGAGGGCATAACTTGGTCATATGGACTACATTTGACTTCTTGTTGGAAGTGTTGGGAAGGTAATTTAGGCTCTACACATTAAGCTATTTATGTTTGCATTTTGGAGACTTTGACTTGTCCTTGGTCAAGCCAAAGTATGGAGTCAATTCTAGAGTTGCTTACCTTGACGAGGCATAACTACACAACTACCTAAGACTTTGAGATGTGGGGACGAGGCTTATGGGACGACAAAAAATTTCCCGGATTTTGGGGACAACGCGGGGTGATTGTGGGATGACTATTAAAATATCAATCTTATATAAAAAATAATAAAGTAACAATAATATATTAAAATAGAAATTAATTACGTCGATTGGCATAACTTGTAATGGCAGCCGAATGTAATAGTGCAAGATGGTATTAAAAATGTTCAACCTTAAATTTGATGCCCATTTGATTGTTGGGGCAGTTATAACTGTCTTTCTTGCTTGGTGAAGGCAACCAAAAAATTATAGGATCTTTGGCATACAGTGGAGTTTGAGTGCATTTGTTATTACCTTAAAAGATATATTTGTGCCCAATGTAGAGGCGAAACTAGGTTGAGGTCATACATCACTAGACATTGGGAAATTTGCATAGAAAATGGAGTTTTTAGTCATTGTGGAACCCTTCAACGGGCAAAAATGTTGCAGAACTATGTGACAAATCCAAGATAAGTGCCTTGAGATTGATACATATTGGTGTTTTCAAATATATTTAAGATATTTGAATTAGTAGTTAAATCTTTAAAATAAAAAATATAAAAAAATGTAATTTTTGTTTTGGTGATGTAATGATGCCCCCTTAAAAATTGGACATTTAGAGGCTGTCATTTTTTTTGCCTCGTCGGGTGTGTGAGGGGATGTTTTGTCCCTGTCTCCAGTTCTTGAGATATCTCAGACATCTGGGATGGCTAGAAATGGGACGGACACCTCCTTGTGTAACATTGCATAATTATCAGATTTGGGAGTCTAAAATAGAAATGGCTTTGAGGGCGAATGATTTTGTGGCACATTGTATAGGGAATCAAAACAGTTCCTACAATACGGAAGATCAAGTGAAGGAAACATTTGACTATTGAGGTTCATTTTCATATCAAGGGGAAGAAGGCCCCGAAGGAGACATAGGATCATCTATAGTCATTGCTCAACAAGGCATATGAGACTCGGGCTATCAAGTTGGAGAGGGAATTGTGTTTGATTGAATTATTGGAATTTGATCAATCAACGACTCTGTGACATGTGAATAGTATTTTGCATTCGTTGGAGGAATTTGGTGATGTATTCCAGGAGGACAGCCATGTGGATCACTTGAAGCCACTTTATGACGTGTTTCTTTCCTCCTTTTCCACTAGAGTTGTGTCGTAAGAAGGGAATCTATCACATCTGATAGTCTATGCTCTCTCATGATTGCTGAATAAGAAAAACTTATCAAATTACGGAAGCTTTGCTCAAAGCAGCAAGCTCTAGTGGAAAAGGCAAGTTGAATATTAGGGATAACCATGGTAAGGACAAGGATGTTTGTCCAAAGGAAAACTGAGAAGGAAATGATGACAAGAAAAAGGGGCTCTCATGGTAGCAGTGGCAACCTATGCAAGGTGGTCATTATGGCGAGGCAAAGGCAAGCAAGGATGGCAAGAAGGGTGGTTACTATTGTGGCAGGTTGGATATAAGGATACTCGTTACAAGACAATCTCTTGAAAGAGAACAAGGACCGACAAGGCAACAAGAATCGATTAGAGTGGATGTAAATCCCTCTTAGTGGGTCCTTTTTATATCCTTAATTTCCGTAATACATTGGGATGCGTGTTGGCACATATGATCTTGAATGTCAACCCATCTCACATATTATTAGTTGTCTGGGACATATATAAGAGGCTGTGCCCATCCCATTTCATATGAGATTGTAACACTATTTCTTCTCTTATTATTGAGTGTATTGTGATTTGGGAATTCTTGTCGTATTCAATCTGTTATCTTTTGTTGGTGGTCATCCTTTGCATGTTTGTGCATATTTCATCTGTTAATCATGGAATATACTACTTAAAGACTAATTTGGTATGAGAGGCTAGGATTATTTTTTGTTGAAAATGTCTGTATTCTCTAGGGCTCTGGAGTGTTTGTTTTCTCTAAGCATTTATTACTTTTTGTTATTTGATGGACATAAACAAAAAGCAACTGCAAGGGTACACTTTAGAAGTAGTTGGTTTGCTGGAACAACTGTAAAGATGGGAATAAATTAAAAGTAGAGAGCTAGGAACATTTAATATTATTTTGAGATCTTTAGCCTAAATATACAGGGTTTTTATGCAAACAATAACAGAAAAAATAGAGAAATATAGTCATATCATCGTTTTTTACTGTTGGATAAGTTATCTCGTTGCTTCAATGAATGGTACCTTGTTGAAGCTGGTTTATGCAAATCATAAGAACAGATGTTTGAAGCAATTACTTTCTGCTTGTCTTAGTTGTAGCTGTTGCCACTTGCTGTTTTTATTTGCAGCAATATTTTTTGAGAATGATTTGCAGATATTGAGTGTCCACAAGTACTCATAGTTTTTCAGCTTTGTAATAAGTGCATTATGTGCAACAATTTTAACATTTTAAACTTGTGGCTTTGGTCCTTTGCAACCATGTGGTGCAACAAAGGACATGATTGATAACATAGGATGTGTTTGGTTGTATTTGGATTTTCCTAACAGTTGGATTTTTGAAAGAGGATATTACAATTCATCATATTTGGTGGTTCAAAGGACTTATCTGGTGGCAGATCTGCAGATCTTGCAAGATTTGGAGGTGCGGAGAGATTGCTTGGAGACAGAAGATTTCATTTCAGTCTTTAGGAAAGGTGAATTAGGGTTTATAAAGGAATCCCTACTTGGAGGTGAAATTTCTCAGATCTAGGGCTATTTTGCAGAAAAGTCAGCTGCACTTACAAATGGCTGTTCTGTCAGGATAAACATCAAATTGAGATGATTCTTGTGCCATTGGAAAGTATGCTTCGAGACCATTCAGATAAGTGTTCGCAATCAAAATTCTAATTATTGTGAGAGCAGTCGAGCCATTGGAGTTTCGGCCGTCTGGATCCAATATTTTTTTCTGAAGTTCTCCCAAATTTGAATTTTCCAAAACTTTGGTCGGACAATGTTGAGATTGCTGGTTTAGAATTGTTGCATTACTTTCTTGGCTTTTAACTTTTTAAGTAATGGAAATGGAGGATGAGCTCTTTATCTCACTACTTAAGTATGCACTTAAAATGTTAAAGAAGTTCAACATGGACAAGTGCAAGCATTCATCTATTCCATATCAATCTGAAGTCAAGTTGAAGATCCACTGCACTTCTAAAGTTGATAACTTAGTAGCAGCAACTTGTGGGGAGTCTTATATATTGAACTCATACTCGGTTGGATATTGCTGTCACAGTAAATCATGTTTCTAGGTTCGTGCGGGAGCTGAGGGAGAGCGATTGGAAGGAGAACTGATAGGAGGTTGAGGGTATATTCAAGGGGCTTATCAGCTTGGAATCAAGTACTTGACAGTAGATGATGGATGATTAGTGGCTTATGCAAACTTGGATTGGGCATGTGATGTGCACACATGTATTTCTACTTCCAGCCATGTTTCATCTTGGACAGGTCCATATATTTTGGCCATGCAAGAAGCAAGAAGTGGTCGATTTGTCCACCATTGAGGCAAAGTATATAGGGAGTGAATATAGTATAGGAGGCAACATGGATTAATCAGTTGTTGAGTGAGCTCTGAGTTCTATAGGGTCAGCCAATCAAACACTTTTGTTATAGCCAGGGTGCTCATAATCTAGTAGCAAATGCCAAGACCAAGCGTATTGATATCATCGACATTGTATGCGACAATGCATTCAAGAGGGCTTATTGGATTTCCGATGTTGCAGGATTGATGGTCAGGTAGGTGATATCTTTACGAAGATACTTGTTGAGATAAAAGTTTTCCAAGTTTAGAGATTTACTTGGGCTCGCAGAAGAGTTATCATTGAGGGTGATGGAGATTAGATGGCCAACTTCTCTTGGGCTCTTTGTGTTGTTTTTTGGGGGAAGTGAGATATTAACACCCGGCTTCTCGTTTCCATTGAATTACCAATCTCATGGTATACTTTTGGGTAAATTGTCATAAGGTCCTATAAATAAACAACATATTATATTCTTCTTCTATACTCATATATTCTTGTGCTTGTGTGCCCTAGAAGTCACTATATATTGGTTGTTCTTTTGTTGATCTTTGTGTGTGTGGAGTTTTGTTTATGTTGATCATGAGATTTTAGACTCAATTGTCTCACTCTATTGTTAAAAGGGGTCTTTATAAGGTAACTTGAAGGGATGATTTCGTAAAACCATTTTTTGCTAATAGTAAATCATTTTTGTAAATAAATGTACACATTGATAATTTTTTTTGTATAAATTGGTAAAAAGGCATATAGCCTTAAAAGCCGAAGTGGTGGTGCATACTTCTTTTGTAACTTAGACATTATGGCAAAAAAATATATACCATCCATGTTGAAGAATTCATTGGAGAAGAATATCTAAAAGGATCCCCCATCTTTGCTATCAAAATTCATGCATGACACGAAGAATGAGGGCCCTTAAATGGTGGCAAACATTTGTGTGCCATCTTGAGGTAAATGAAGGGCCACTTGTCCAAACATGGGGCCTGTTCTAAACTCTCCTTCACAATCCCTTAAATGCTGGCAAGCATTTGTGCACCATCTTGAGGTAAATGAATGACCGCTTGTTTGAACTTGGGAGTTGTTCTCAACTCTCCCTTCACAATCAATTCTACACCCTCAATTTTTTTAAGTAGATCTCCAAGACATGGTTACATCGAGTCACTTGCTGATAACAGTATAATGGTAGACCATGCTCTTATCACCGTCATGTGAATAATATACGTCATATTAGTGTGGCATAACATCTCATATAATCTCTAGCATGTAACTGCCAAAGTGACACTTGGGTTCTTGTAACTCCTATGTTAGATTCCTTTCATTTATAAAGGGGGCGATCATATAGAAGATAACATAGCTCTACAAAGGGTCCAACTACTTATCAAGTCACTTGTCCTTTCCTTAGCACTTTATGAATTTTATCAAGGAATTCATTGTTCCATTTCCACATTCATTTTTAGTTTTTCCGCCATAGTCATTCTTTAATCCTCATGTGTTTGATTCCATTTCCGTTGATGACTCTTTTTACCCATTTGCACGTGGAAGTTATCTTCAATTCTCAGATATAATTCTCTTCATATCGGATCTTTCATATTTTCTCCACATGTGTGTCATCTTCAATTATTTCACTATAAACAATAGATTTTCATCATTATTAAATGACTCCATGGAATTTCAACTTGTCCGCAAGCATATTGATCTAGCGAATCTTTGAGGAGTTTCTAACTGAAAGAAAGAGATGATATAGAAACTCCTCTCTCAAAAAGTGTAAGCTAGTGCTCCGCCCTTTGGCTATTGCGATTATTGTTTTCTGAAAATTGCGTAGCTCATTTTTAAAAAATGCCATGTTATAGAAGATTTTTTAATCTATTGCAGCCAGACCTTCGTATTTTGGCAGAGAAATATTTTACCATTCATAACTAATCACAATGTATCAGGTCGACAGATGTGTAGGCCAATTGGCTGCAAACAACACAAAAACTGATAGAAAAAAATGAATTGTCACTTATCATATGCATTGTTGGATTAATGGTTTTATTTAGTAATTGATTGTATTAAATTCAGCTCAATTTAGTTTGTCTAAGCTTTTTTCAGTGTTATGCGGGGGATGTGTCCTCCCCTGAAAACCAAGTGTTAATGATGTCCTAGGGACGGTGGGATGGGGGGAAAACGTCCCCCCCATATTTCTGAAAGTGCAAAAAAAAGTTGGGGATGTCTCCAAGACGTATAGGAAAATCACAAGACGTCCCACACGTTTTAGGGATGCCCATGCATCCTTGATGATACTAGCTTTTTTTTCTTTCTTATACTTTAAAAACACATTTTTTGGTGAAATTTTACTTCATGGAAAGTTAAATTTTACATCTCATAGGAGTTTGCAAAAAATTGGAAAGGTCAGATACAAGGAAAAAGAGTTTGAAATCACAGAGAAACTCATTGCCATCGCCACAAGGCTTTATATGAAAGGGATTAAATTTCACAAAAACACATATGACAAAGAGGCGGAAGAAAATAAATTGCTCAATTCAGGGGAAAGGTTAACTCATACCAAAGGTGGGTTTGTGAGAGAATCTCTGCCTCATCCATATGACAGAGTGGGTCTCCTGTTGATGAAATTCATCACTTTAGAAGGAAGATACAAGGTAACGCCTTATTTTCACCTTGTTTTTCTAAATCATTTCTGTAGGAACTCTCTGGTTAGTTTCCCTTTTTTCGTTCTGCATTCCCTTGAGCACTCTTATCAATTTTGTTAACTGGGGTAAAAGGGTTCCCCCCCTTCATCATGCGGTCATACTTATGATTTATAAGTATCTGGACCACCTCATTCTCCATCCTCAACCTTCCCTAATCCCGCTCTCTCCTAGCTTTGAGAATACTCTTCCCTCCTCCGCTCATGTCCCTTTACCCGACTCTGCTCCCTCTTCCTCCGCTCATGTCCTTTTACCGCACTTTGCTCCCTCTTCCTCTGCTCATGTCCCTTTACCCCACTCTACTCCCTCTTCCTCCAAGAGAACTCGGGCCCCTGCCTCTGATCGCATCCTTTGTAGCAAAATGTCCAAGGGTTTTTTTGGGAGTGGTTTCCCCTCTACTCCCTCTCTGATGGGAAGGTGAGGCTGCTCTGAGTCTCCTTGCCATTGGAAAGAAGAAAGTGGACCCTCCTATTTCAGCTATTGTGAACTTAAGGATTGAGGTGGAGCTCCACAATGACATGATAAATTGGCTTCGTAAAGAGGCTAGAGACCTTAAGGACAAAATTAGAGGTTGCAAGATTGCTGTGGACGGTGGCAAAATGGATGAAAAGCTATTGGAGGAGATTAATAACAGTGTCTCTAAAATTGAAAAGGAACAAGAAAACATCAGGGTCAAACAATGTGATATGTTGGCTATCCTCAAAAGCAACATTGATCTCCTCACTCTTATCACTCACTAGCTGGAGGAGAACAAGGGCAAAGAGAGAACCAAGAAAGATAACATCAAAGACATCAAAAATTGCTTGGAAAGCATCAAGAAGACCTTCTTGAAGTCCATGAAGTAAATCCTATTGTTGGTGCACTTTTGTTCTGTTTCTGTTGAGTTTTGGTTGTGTTTTTGCCATGTTTTGGCTGTGGTTTGGCTAAGTTTTTGCTGCAGTCTTGTTTTGGCCTGGTTGTAGCTTTCTCTGAGCTTTATTGCTTCATTCTGGCTTTGGCCTTTTTGTACCCGGGTAGGGTCCCAGTCAAAAAACCTTTTATCCTTAATAAAAAAAGTTAAAATAACATAAAAGAAACACAACATAACCATAACCCTAAAGGTGACTTTATAAGTTATAAAATGACTCTGTGGCCTCATTCCATATCATAGTCAATATTCACACTTGAGCAAAGTGAGCAAAGAGAAGAAGAGGGGAACAATTGCAAGAGCAAGAGGAATAAAAAGCACAACTGCAAGAGAGAGCAAGAACAAGAACAAGCAAGAGGTATTTATCATTTTATTTGTTTCCATATAATAGACTCTAGCTTTTAAAATTTAGCTTATATTTGTATTGTTTGCTGTTTTAAAGTTTTTGTGTCTACATTCACAATGTAATCTTGTGTATAGTTTGTAGGATATTACAAAATGCATACTGCACAGGGTTTGGTTTTTAGGGTTAAATAGGTTCGGCAAAGTTTACCATGATCAACATTCTTAAAAAAATTAAAACTTTGATACACATGTGAATGTAGATATAAAAATGAAAAACCTAATATTCCTATTTAGTATTTAGCATTTCACTTGTTTGACGTTTCTATGTTTTTGTTTTTTTATTATTTTTTAAGTTTTTTGCATATAGTTATGTGTCTATGGCTGTTTTTTTAATCATTGCATATAGTTATGGCTGTTTTTTTATTCATTGCTTATGGTTATGGTTGTTTTCTTTTTCTTAATCATTGCAAATAGTTATCACTATTTTTTAATTCATTACATATATTATGATTGTTTTACTTTTTTATAATCATTTCCTATAGTTATCGCCTTTTTTTAATTCATTGCATATAGTTATGGCTGTTTTGTTAATTCATTGCAGCCCCAACAATTATCACCACGAGTTCTTTTGAGTATGGTTATGAATCAGAGGAGAGGGTTGAGATAGGTGGAAGTGTTGTGGGGCTAAGGAGCGAAGAAGTGAGAATAATGTAGTGCCAATGCCAATTGGTAGTTCAGTTGGCGGTGCTACCAATTGCCCCTCTCAAATGTTGTTCGCATTTGCCATGGGACCATTTGATAAGAATAAGCGATTGCAACAATTTGCTCACATAGTTACGAACCCCAAGTCTAGAGGGGGAGTAAACTATGGAAGTGCAACATATGTTCATAGACTTGGCATGGCAGCATCACCAAGACCAACACACACTTGTTGCACCTTACAGGAAGGGGGGTTGGTATGTGGAAGGTTCTTTCACTTGATCAGAGAGTAGAGATGGTGAGACTTGATAATGGAAATACCACAGACGACATTCCAAAAGTTCGCGGTACTAGCACTGAGGCTAACAATTCTTTGAGCTCTCCTAGAACTAGCAAGTATACTTTGGGTAGTTCTAGTTTTTGAATGACAGAAATGGAAAGCAAAGAGAAGAGAAAGGTTGTGGGGGCTGCCCTCAATCTAGTTGTAGAAATGTTTGATTCAAAGGCAAGGAAGGGACAAATAATGCTATTGGGAAATTTTTATGCTATTGTGATCCCGTATCACGTTGCTCGCTCTCCTTATTACAAGGAGGCTATGTCCAAGGTAGCAAAAGAAGGTACAAGTTATGTGCGCCTTGGAGACACCAAACTTACGATAACAATCTTGGATAGAAACTATTTCAAGGTTAATTTGTTAGTGGAGGAGATGAAGGTCACATAGGTGTCACATGGATACAACATTATGATGGATGGGTGGATGGAAATTAGACACCGGCCACTCGTTAATATCATTGTCTCTTGCAAAGATGGATTGCATTTCTTGAGAGCAATTACTTGTTCTGAGATGCAAAAATATGCTAAGTTTCTGTTCAGATTTTGAACGACACCATTGGGGTCGGACCCTCAAATATTGTACAAGTCATCACAAATGCAACTTATGTGTGTAGAGCAATAGGGAAGCTAGTGGAGGGTACCTACAATCATATTTATTGGACCTCGTGTTGCATGCATGCCATAAACAATACACTAAAAGAAGCATAGATGATTCCGTGGATTAGAAAGTTAGTGAGTGAGGCCAGGGACATGTAGATGTTAATATGGAATCACCACACATTGTTGGCACTCTTTCGAAGCTTTGCGAGTAAGGAATTCCTTAAACCAGTTGACATCCACATTACATCCTATTTTATTGTGTTGGAAAGGGTGTTCGAGTTGTAGGAGCCCCTGCAAGTTATGATTATGACACAAGATTGGACTAGGTGGCATGAGTCCAAGACAAAGCAAGGGAAGAGAGTGAAGGAAGTGATGGTGAGGGAGACATTTTAGGCTAATGTGCATCACATCAATTATATCTTCTGTTTTTACCGTCATCAAAGATGGGGATTCTAATAGCCCCAATATTGGTGAGATATATGAGTGATGCTTGGACAAATGAAGCAACTGTTGGGGTGAGGGACTCCACTTTAGAGTTCTACCATGAACATATTCAACCCATCATTTATCATAGATGGGAGAAGTTCAACACCCCAATTCATATTGCTGTATATGCACTTGATACCAAATGGTATGTGGAGAGGCTAGGTAGAGTTATCCCTTTGGAGGACAATGAGGTGAAGAAGGGCCTTAAAATAATGTATAGTCCAGAGGAGGCTTCATGGGTCAAGTTGGAATGGCTCAACTTCACTAAATTTGATGGGTTCAAAACTTTAGTGAAGATGGATGGGGTAACATTGACACAAATAAAGTTGGTGAGTAGGTGGTGAATGTATGGACATCTTGGACCGCTGCGAACACTTGCAATTTGCCTTGTTTCCCAGGTTTTTAGTTCCTCTATCTTTGAGAGGATTCAGTCTACATACGGTTGGATCCACTCTGTTAAGAGAAATAGGCTTACCTCTAAGAGAGCGAAGTAGCTTGTAGCTATACACAATGCTTTGCATCTTATAGATTGCAAGACAACTGAGTACAAGTAGACCCCAACATTATGGCGGGATGTAAATCCCAAGGAGCCAAGGCAGATAGAAGAGGACAATACTATGCAACGGGGATCGATTGGGCTCTCTCTTGAGGATGAGGATGATAGTTTTAGCAAGGAGTTCATGGATGTTGTTTCAGATGTTGATTTTGATTTTTGAGTTGAAACTTGTTTTATTCTTTTTTGTAATATTGACCATAGTTTAAAAATTGTTATCGGCAATTACTCGACAAACCAACATTTGACTCGGAAATCAGGAATTAAAAATTTATCAACATTAATTGACAACTGTATCGCTACTTAAAAAATCTTTAAATTCATAAAATAAACTTAAATTATATGTAAAACATTGTTAAAACACGAGAAGTGAATCTATAGAATGCCATAGGCCCATGAATGCATTTTCTATTAAGTTTTTAACTTTAACCTTACTCTTGCCGCAGTGAAACTGAAACCCTAGCATGCTAAATTCACATTAATTCGCAGGTATTCTTTGAACTTTTAACAGTCAAAACTCGTAAACCTAGCAAAATGCAGGGGGTTAATTTTCATAAATCCGGGGAGGATAAAAACGCTAAAAAATGCTTTGAAATGACCACGTTTTTTTGGTTTGGATGTTTTATACCCTAAACGATGGTTTTAACTTTTCCATGATTTTCCAAGAGTTTTATCACTGGAAAATGTCGATCAATTGCCATAGAAAGAATCAAGATTTTCCAGGCAATTAAACTTTTTCTTCTTGGCACAAGATTTATTGTAATTTATCGCTGATAAATCACGATTTGTGAAACAAAGATATTGACAATTGTTGGTGTATTTGAATTTGAGATTAATGATATGCATATCAAATATTGTCAATTGATCAATCACAATGCTTTTATAATTTATTTCTGCTTATTTAACTTTTAAGTCTCAAACTGAAATGGTTTTATTAAATTATGTATAATTTATAATTTAAATGTATTTGATATTATGATTTCAACTTATTTAAATCTCAAATGGTTATATTCCAGCTTATTTATATAGTTTAGTCACTATATTTTTATAGTTTGAATATTTATATATTGTTTTAATCCATTGTCTCCTCGCCGTCCCCAAAATCTGGGAATTGTTGCCGTTCCGGAAACTCCGTCCTAGACTCTTTAGTA
This sequence comes from Taxus chinensis, assembly GCA_019776745.2. Taxonomy (NCBI): domain Eukaryota; kingdom Viridiplantae; phylum Streptophyta; class Pinopsida; order Cupressales; family Taxaceae; genus Taxus; species Taxus chinensis. Next base: position 676,569,715 of record CM034147.1, read on the forward strand.
ACTATATTATTATTATTATTATTATATTTTTTCATTTTTAATAGGATTCTACTGTTCAAATAACTAGACCGTACAGCAGATATGGGGAAATGCAGAATGGAGTCTCCTGTTAACGGGAGATGTCTCCATACCCTTCTCCAGATCTGGAGATGTATACTGTGTCCATGAAGATGTCTTACGGTTTCAATGGCATTTTGTTTATAGACCATCCAATTGTGAGTGAGGATACTCAGTAATATTCATTTGCACAGGCAGTTCTTATGATGCTATTCCATTATTTGTTGGTTATTTTGACTATTTAATCAATGCTTTTCCCTAGTGAGTGAGATTTCTATGGCAGTTTCTTTTGTTTAATGCACATTGCACACTTGTTTGATTCTCTCTTATGATGTCCTTTTACTTGAGTACTTCTATATTGAAACTGATTGCACTTTCGAAGCCTGTTGACTTACTTTGATAATTCATGGACATTAATATAATTTCCTTCTTTCAAATCAATTTCAACTTCATGATTAGTCAGTAATACTAATATTCATTTGCACAGGTAGTTATTATGAACTATTATGTTATTTGTCGGTTATTTTAACTGTTAATCAATTCTTTTCCTAGTGAGTGGGGCATCTATGGCAGTTTGTGTTTAATGCACACTTGTTTGATTTTATCTGTTATGATGACCTTTTACCCAGGTACTTCCATATTGTAACTGATTGTACTTCGAAGTCCTGTTGACCTACTTTGATTATTTGTGGACATTAATATAATTTCTTTTTCTTTTTAAGATTCTAAAATCAATTTTAATTTCATGGATTCAATGGTTTCTCTTTCTCACAAATTTCATTTTTCTTTCCTTTCAACATCGGCTCAGAGGTCATCTTGCATGTTTTCTTTTCCTTTTTTAAGCCTTTGTGCTAACTTTATTTTTCATATAGTTCACCAAGGATAAAATCTCTTTTTCATGTGCAGTATGCAAGAGCAAATGCTGTGGAAGCAAAAAACAACCTATTTGGTGTGCTTTTTGGTTATGTTGTTCATGAGCTCAAGAGCAAGTGCTTAACTAGAGGAAACTCCATGCCTACTGATGACGAAATTCAAGCTATTGCAACAGTGCTCTCCCTTGCAGATGCACCGGAGGCCTTTTCTGTGGCACTTAAACTGGGATTGCATGATGTTGGGGAGGAGTTGAAAAAGTTGATTGTTACAGCTATGTCGCGGGATGTGACCAGTGGTCATCTCAATGCTTTGGTATGGTTTTTTCTTGCAGTTATCCAAAGGAAAAAATGTCTTATTTTATTTATATTGAGAGCTGAAATAATAGGATGACCTCTGATTTTCATTTTGCAAAATAAATTGTACCGGCCATCAAACTATTCCTAAGTATTAAGCTAACCTGTTTCCATCAAGTCCACATTGCTGTATTTCAAAGAAAACTTGTTGTATTTCCAGATATAAAATTTGAGTCAGGTTAAAATCAACCGCTAATAGTTTTTCTAATCGGCTTTTGTGATGCATGAGAGAACAACTTTACTTTTTGTCTACTGTAACTGGTTTATATGTGATTCCCTTTGAATAACAAACTTAGAATTTTGCAGCTGTTGGAGGATATAGTGGGATTATTGGATTCTGTTGTAGCATATTATGCCCATTTGGATGATGAGTTTTCTGAGATGCTCAGTGTCACAATGATGAATGAGTCTCTCACTCCAATTCAGCAGGGTTGTCAAGAACATGATACAATAGGGGATTCAGTTAGTGTTTCACAGGCTTGGACTACATTGGATTCTCTTTTGCACTCTTCAAGAGCTATTTATCGTCAAAATGGTTACTTTTGGCTAGTTGAACTTCTATTTGCTGAAATTGTTAGAGAGAGCAACAAACTGAAAATTCAAAATTTGCAACAGCAATTTGGACTTTTTGGAGGCTCCGAAGGATCAGATTCAGATCATTTGGGGGACAAAAGTTCACCCCATGTCTCTTCATCTCTTCAACTACTATCCGGTCTTTTGAAGTCAAAGCATAATTATATAAGATGGGGATTTATTTTTATTTTAGAGAGGCTTCTTCTGCGATGTCAGCTGTCGGTGTTGGATAAAAACAAAGCTCATGATGAAGCAGATGGTAGGGAATTCAGGCAGGTTGGTACTAACAGCTTGTACACGGAGGAGAAAGCAAATGCTGTTATCGGCTTAATGAATGCAACATTATCACAAATATTTCTTGCAAATGAGACTGACCGCATCATGATTTTGAAGGTATGTTAATGTCTTAATGCAGTATCATTTTTTTTCGGTTACAGAGAAACAAAAGCCAAGTGTTGGGTTAAAATTCTTGATATTCAGCTGGGAACAATTTACCTCAAAACTTTACAAAGACCTTTAGCCTTTAAAATGAGAATAATTAATGGTTTTGTTTTTAGTAGATCTTAATCATGTGACTGAAGTTTACTACCGTCATTTGATATTTGATATTTTTGAATTGTCGTATTCTTCGCTTTGGTACTTTCCCATTGTCCTATCATGTTGAGTGTGGTGATAGCTGATATAAGCTGCTTCTTGTGATAAAGGAAAGGTTTGTGTTCCCAAGTGGCCTCTAAACTTTTTTTACTCGAAATTTTTCCGTCACAAGTCTTATTTGATTTTTCTGATTCGCTCCCTTGCATACCCAGTTGCTTCACAATTCTTTTCTTTTTACAGCCACTTATTAAGTTGCATCACCGTGTAGCGTTTCCATGGTCCCCATTGAACAATATTGGGTTGAGCCTCTAAATTTAGCTTTCATCACCTCTCTATGTTCTTGAAAATTTTCCAAAGTCCTTGGGCCAAAAGTTGTCCTTGTTGATGTAATTTTTTTAATGTTTTGAATGTATTAAGGGATTTCATTGTATTTAACTGAGGGAAGCTATTGCCCCTGATGCTGCTGCGATATTTCTGAACTTTGATATGTGAAGCTCTGAATAAAATTAATCTTTGGTTAAATTCCTGCCTTTTTTTACAGATGTGTGACCTGCTTTTTTCTCAACTTTGTTTGAGAATATCTCCATCAATGGTGCCTTCTATTCAGAGCAATGCATATATTAGAGATAACACCACGTTTGGAAGTCTTAGCAATAGCAATAATGTGTATGATAAGTCTGATAGCTTGCTGTTCAGAACAGACCAAGGGGAAAGGCACTATGAAGATGATAGACATTTAAACAGATCTGGATCTGGAAGTGGTTTTTTGCAGTCTAGTTACAAATCAACATCAATGGCAGCATTGTTGCTGAGAGGCTATGCTGCAGCCCCCAGGCAACTGGTAGCTTGCATTCCTACAGCTCTTTTGTATTGGCCACTGATCCAACTGGCTGGGGCAGCTACAGATGATATTGCTCTAGGCATTGCTGTTGGTAGCAAGGGAAGAGGAAATATTCCTGGTGGTGCTTCTGACATAAGGGGAGCACTTCTATTGCTACTAATTGGTAAATGTACTACAGACCGAACCGCATTTCAAGAAGTGGGGGGTGAAGAATTTTTCAGGTAAAAACGCTACTTTCTAGGCTACTAAAAGTGTTGTTTCAGTGTTTAAAACAGCTGATTTAAGGGAAGATTTTTTGAACATTCTCACGGCGCGCTCCACGTTTTTATGAAATTCTCTGCTTAATTCACCTTATCCGATTTCCAGGTCTTTATTAGATGATACAGATGCAAGAGTTGCATATTACACATCTGCGTTTCTCTTGAAGGTGAGACCTCTATGTCATCCATTTTTTGTATGCAATTGTTAAATGGAAGTGCAATTCTACTGCACAATTCAATGCTTCCACGTAATTTTCTATACAAGCTATTTGATTTGCAATATTTTTTTTGCAGAGAATGATGACTGAACAGCCTGAGAAGTACCAGCGTATGCTTCATGATATTGTCTTTAAAGCTCAACAGGTACGGTTTGACTTGAAGTTTTAGATCAGAATTAGCAGATTACTGTAATAATTACATTTTAAAGAATCCATTTAATAAATTTACTTCTGTACTTATGGAGCCATTCCAATCTCTGTACATATTTATTGTGAAAAAGATTGAGCCATTTGAAGTAGATTTGAGGTATTAGATAAATCTTTTGAGAAGCTATCGTGCAAGTTGTTATCCAATAAAAAAAATGCCAGTTGAGATATTACTGTATTGATGATTGCTACCAATTTTTTTTGTTCTCGCTCTTTGTTAAAATGTTTTGTTTATTTAGAGACATTTCTTTTCATACAAGTAATTCGTGTTTGTTTCTTCCTGCACCATCAGAGCAACAATGAGAAATTATTAGAGAACCCATATCTTCAGATGCGTGGTATACTTCACTTATCGAGTGATTTAGGGAGCCAGCTGTCATTTTAGGAAAGTTAATTGTTTACAACTGGGTATCCTGGCCCTTTATGATTGTGAGAAGGGAAACTAATTTATGTTGAGCTGGTATCTTTTATGATTCCTACGACATAATCTACCAGTTGACTATAGAGCCTGCCAGATTGGCGGGCAGCATTCCAGCAGAAAATAACAATTTACAGGGCCAAATAACGATCAAATTGCATACAACAAGGTAATCTATGCATTCCTCATGTCAGAAGAATATTGTCTATGCTGTTTTCATTCATTGTTGGGCGGTTTGTCCACCCTTTTAGATTCAGAAATTAAAGCTCCTAATCTGGTATATTTCAGGCACAAAATTAATGTGTTTGGAATTGTGTACGTTGATTTACACCTTATCTAAAAGTCTTAAGGAAAAGCAATTGGAGCGATTTGAGTTAATTTTTTGATCTACCTTTAAAATGTCTTTGAAGCCATATCAAAAGTTGCACAGTTTCGTTCTCCAGGTATTCTCAACTTCCTCTTAGTTATTACTTTGGTATTTACTAGGTCTCATGCATGCCTGAACTTGTTAATGCATTGGATAGGGACAGATGGAGTTCACTACAGATAATTAAATTATCATAAGAAAATTGCATTTGTGGTGTATTAGATAATTAAGCCCACACAATTCGTGGAGAGTACTTGAACTATGATTTTGCATGTTGCAGTTTTAATAATAGGATATAATGGGTATGTTGCAAGGTTTTTGGTCCTAGACCATATGTTTAACTCCTGGAGATATATGTCTTGAACCTTCTGTTCATGGTAATAAATGATAAATGCAAGAATATATGCAGGCAAACACTTGTTTTGGCATTTGAATTGTTGTTTTCACAAGATGTAAACAAGGGAGATTGTGTATTTTTCCCCATATAAACTTCAAATTGATTCCTGTTGAAAAAAGCTTGAGGGTGAGAAGCCCAAAGTGGTGGATTCCATGTACCGTTCCTCCCCCCACTAACAAATGCTTTATGGTGCTCGTGTGCTAAGTGGGCCCCTTTTCCTTGTGATGATTACCGACATATATGAGGAAAAAGTGTGATTATTACTCATGGAGGTCATCTTGAGATGACTTAACACAAATGGGTCAAATCCTTCAGAAATTAAAAATCTAATTATTATATTGTATTTCCTGCTTGGTTGCCACCACGACATTGGCCAATTTGCATAGTTTGTAGCAGTATACTGCTTTTATAATAATTCTCTTTTACTCTGGTTGTTTTTGGCATTTGCCATTTCTCCAATGGTTTCACCATCTATGGTTCATGAAGTTTTGTTCATTGCAATAGGTGTGTTCTCAGTGGCACGGTACTGCAGTATGTTGGAACAGCATACCTGCTCATGAGTTGTGCACATTTCCAGTACAGGCAGAAGAAATGAGGATCTATTGAACAGACTCAAGTGAACAGAACAGCCTTCAATGTTCACGACCAGAAAAAAATTCCACATAACAAAGGCAGTGATGGGTGTGGATAGATATTATCTCTTTGTTGTGGATAGCCCTGCAGTGCAATTTTCCAGCTTTTACAAGTTTGATTAGCTGGATGGTTCAATGACATAAATAGGCTGTGATATAGTTAAGTTGTATTTATACAAATTTTCCAATGCAGTATGAATCAAATTGTACCAGTAAAATGTTCGTGATCCCGTCATTTATTGTACTGCAGAGTTGTACACATTTATTTGCGGTGGGTCTCATTTTTGCAATATTGTACAGTTGACTCATTTCATTATTTTTTAAAGCAAAACAATAATCCTGCTTGAATTGCTCCTGCTATATATTCTGCTGATCTAATAAGGCACTGGAGCACGAGCATAAGATTTTGACATCTGATCTCTGTTATTTCTTTCCTTGCTTATTTTATAGTGTGTGCTTGCACTTGTATTGACTTCATTCTGAATGGATTTGCACATGGTAAGCAAAGCTTATCAAATACATTTTCATTCTGAATGGATTCACACATGGTAAGCAAAGCTTATCAAACACATTTTATGTTGGTTGGTTATATTATGGTATTTTACGATATTTGATCATAAAATATTGGCGATTAATTTGCTCTTTAGTATTGATGTTAGGCAGGGCTAATCTATGGATGCTTTTATTTACAGAAGTTAGGGACATTTGATCCATAAATGCAGTTTTAACTTTAGATTCTAGAATAATTGAATGAATCAAAATTGGCATGCTCGTTCTTTGTTATGATTGAAGCAAATGAGATTTATGGAATTAGAGGTCAACGATGGCAATCAACTTCCACGAGAAAAGTAACTCACAAAAGAAAGTTCCATCCACCAATCAACATAAAATTATCATATGACATGAACATCAGCATACATAGCAAAAGAGTCCTAGGCTAAACAATGGTACACATCTTTGTATTTAATTATACAGTAGAATGTAGGGTATACTGTCAAGGAGTGTTTGTGGATAATGGAGGATATGAGGGAATATTTGAATAAGTGCTCGAGGAATTTTTTTTTTTAAATTTGACTTGAACAATTTTATCGGAATGTTCCACAACATTACTAAAATTTGAACTGAGGCAATCTTTCTTTATAATGTGCAGCTAGTTTAAATAATCTTGCAACGAAGGCAAAAATACATTAGAATTTATTTCAATTGAAACGATGTAAGCCTGGTTTGGTTATTGTTTTTAGCCGATATTCTTTTGAATTGGACATGCGAGTCCAAGAAAATGCTGTTAAACTTGTCCCATGTTGTGAGACAGGTTTTAGGCCGCTGACAAATTGATTTCAGGTCGCTGGTAAATTGGTGGTTCATTCTCTGTCGGCTCAGAATTCCATACAAAGAAGATCCACAATAGAGATAATCAAAAGGTGATGACTCAGTGAAAATAATGACATTATAAGCATTTTCCTTTTCAATAAGAGCAATGATTTATTCTGGTTTCTGAGCCCCATCATTGTGGTGCGTGTGTAGAATAAGTTGCCCTCTGCTGCTGTTGTTGGCCACCCATGTAGAAAAGTGCAGCTGACCATTACTGTATAAACCCTCCCGAATTCCCAGTTGGGCAGTATCTTATATGCCTTTCCTTCCACAGGTTCTAGGATCGCATCCTTGCGGATCCACTCGCATTCAAATTGGGGCTTCACATAAGCATGCATCGGCTTTGAAGGCAGCCTGACCACAATAAAAGTACTTACTATTTTTACCACACTATAGGTGCCTTTATGGGTAAACAAATATGCTGTATTTACTGCCGAAACACCTGTTTGTTACTGCCGTTGCAGTCCTCTTCCTCACCCTAACCTCCAAAGTTAATAGTGCCATTGCTACCATTCTCTTTCACAAACAAACTGCCAGAAATTCTCTTATTGGAAATATTAGTCTGTTTGAGGAAAATCGGATAATATTGTCCTTTTTGTAGTAAAAAGATGGAAAATTTTGCAGGAATATTGAGGATCTTTTAGTCGTAAAAAGATTCAAATGGGAGTGACTTAGGGAAATCATTTATAAGCTTCTGTCACAAATGCCAGTCAATGCTCTATTTCTAAGAAGATCAGCATCGTGAATTCCACAAATATGTTACAGGTAATTAGCCATATTTTTTAATTCTAATGTGATCTATACCTTTTCTAGCCTCAATTCCTAAAAGTAATGCATTTTAGCTGTATAGAGGAAGGATTTGTAATGATTTTACGCTTCTTATGATAAGGACAACTTTTATTAAATTTAGCAAGTGCTGCTCCAAATAGAAATTGGCCAAAAAGAGAAGTGATTTTGAATAAATATAGCGACTCCTCTTCTAAATTAATCCTTGGCGCTAAAAGTGAAGACTTTTATTAAATATAACAATTGTAGTCCTATTAAAGGGGTGATAAAGATGAATTAAAACAAGTCTTAAAGCATGCAGCTGTTGGTTTTAGACATGTCGCTAAGGATAGGAGAGAATTAAATTAAAGATGCATGCAACAATATAGTTGAGAGTGTGGCACCATATAAGAATGCAACATGAAAAGAAATAAATAAAATAAAAATAAAGGAACAATAGTTCAGACAGAGAAGTCTATTATTGGAAGCAGAGTTGGATTCATCTTCATATAGGCCGATTTCTATTGTAAAAAAAGATAGAAGACATTGTGGGCTGTTTTGCTTTAGCAGTGTTAGCCTTGTACTTGCATCTATGAATAAAAAACTTTATTTTACCTTATCATTTTGTTGTTTTTATGAGTTTTCATTGTGTTTAATAGGGTATTGTATTGACTAAGTATGTAAATAACTCCCTACACCATTGTCCTTCTCGCACAAGCCCTTGAATTAATTTTGCAAAATAGCTTGGAGTTGTACAGGGGTGTGGATCTTTGATTTCTTTGTGTGCAGAGTTACATGCATGTGTTAAATTATTTGTGTACACCCTTATTTCTCCTTTTCCGCATTCCTTCTTCCTTGTCCTTGTCAAAGTTTTTGTTTTTTAGGTGATTCACAAGGGATCCAACCCTCTCTGAAGGTTGTCCTCAAACATAAGTTACCCACAACCTTGAGGTTTTTCAATTTTGTCAACATGAGAGAGAGTACACACACCATTCTTTATCAAGGTGCAACTTTTGGGTGACAACATGTTCATTATGTGGCACAATAAAGCAATTCAAAAGAACATTTAAGGGCGTCTTGTTGAAAAACATGGGTCAAATAGGGCTTTGAACCTAGGATTTATTTTGGCATATTGGGGTTGCTTAACTAGCGAAATTACAATTTTTTACAAATTCTTTTTTTTTAGGGGCTACACTTTACAATTGAGATGATGGATTTTTATAGGTCCTAATTATTTTAGGGTGTAGGGAAATTGCGAAGTGTGGATTGATCTTCCTAACAACTTTTGTATTCAAGAAAATAATCTCTTACTTTTTGTATAATATCTTAATCATAGTAGAATGACACTTAGACAAGGAATGCCATGGCATAATGGTCATAATGGGTCTCTTTAGTGAGTTTAAACTAGTGTGGTTTAAAATGCTATAAACTTGAAAAACTCCAATATTAACTTGTAGAGCCTTGTTGCTTTAAGGTTTTAGGGTGATTGATTAATAGCTCAGCCCATAATCAAGCCATTTAAATAGAGAGCATTGTAAGCCTATTCATATTGATAATGCATTGTCAAATTACAACGGAGGCTTCTATTAAGTTTGATTCATTGACGGTCAATATCACCTGTACAAAGTTTAGAACATAGGTGGTAAGAGTAAACACTATTCACAAGATGTATGTAGAGAATTTATTCTACCAAATTGGACAAACAACCTTGAGAAACAAATATTATTGTACAACATTAGACAACAAATACTATTATATGACATTGAAATTGTTAAAAAACTGGTGTCATTTTTTTTGGTTACCAGATTATAAACAATGTTATATTTTTATAAAAAATACATATAAAAAGTTGGGGCACTTTTTATTGTTGAGAAAATGTTTAACATTTATCTAACATACGATTGTGTGCATATTCATTGTTTGATGTTGACTTGTACAAACCATAATTGAAATCCGTAGGTAAATCATGTACATACTTTATTTCATTTGCAATTGATGTCACAATTATATCATTTTTATTTATTTAAAAAGAAACTATAAATAAATAGATATATTGGTAACTAGGTAATATTTAAATAAAGTTGATAATATTATACTAATTAAAAAACCACGAAGTTTATAAGTTTTGTTGAGTTTGTTGGAATAGGAACATGACAGTTAGGAGCGTTTGATTCAAACATGGATGGAAGGATGTAGATGGGGAAGGAGCATATATGTTAGAGAAAGGGTCTAGTAGATGGAATCCGTTTTGTTGTACGATAAAGGAGGCGCAAACAACATAATGTTTATCCAATAAGTGATGATGGGGCAAAGTCCAGAGAAAATATAGAGTACAAAAAAATGCAAGAGAAAAGTGTAAGCCCTTTAAGCTGGTTGAGCCATTTTCCCTGGAAGATGGAGTTACACGTCTACTTGGAAATGATGCCTTCTTAATTAGAGATGTACTTGTTTCTTTCTCTTCAGGGGAACCCGTGCTTGAAATTCCAGAAGATGACTGATCTCAGCAGAATGGGAGATGGGGTAGATATCTATGATTTGTAACTGTGTGGGTTCCAAGATGCCCCTTGCAGACCACCTCTATTGGTAAAAGCAACCTGGGGGAATATTGTTGAATCATCCTTCCATCATTTGAAGAATGGATTCTTCCACATGATCTTTAGATCCCTTGAAAACATGGTTTGTGTTTGGACAAAAGGGCCTTGGTTTTATGACTGTCACGGGGCCATTCTTTGTCCCTGGTCTCCATTCTTCAATTCATCTATTGAGTCACTCATCAAGGTGCTTTGGTGGACCTATCCAAGCCTTTGGTTCATTTCATCACATTGGTGTCCTCCCAAGTCGTGTGGACATAATACTTAAATTCTGAAGGCCTTAGTCAGAGATGCTTTCATTGCAACCTACTTGGGAATAAAGTGGCAACCTATCCTTTAAAAGATTGTCCCTCATTAATTAGCTCCTCACCAAACATGGCGTTGGAAGAATGGTGCCCCCAATGCAGATTTTATGTGGATGAATGAAGGTCAATTCTATGTAGGGCATGTTTAAGCTCTCTCTCAACGGGTTGCACTTTTGACTGTGCTTCTGGTGCCCTCTTCCTGAGTAATGGAGGTAGTCTCAAGGACGAAGGACCAAGTATTGTTGCTGACAAAGAGAAGGTTGAATTTGCCATCTCTCCACAACTTGCCTTTCCGCATTCAGCTCACAAGATGGCGTTGACTGCCTGGATTTCTTTGGTTAAGAGCAAAAATTGTCAGACGAAGAGAGAGAGTTGACTCTTATGATTATTTGGTAGGTATCTTCTCCCAAAGTGGGAGGAGATCGTTCGCAAAACTCCGTTAGTTTTTTTTTTTCTAAGATTGTCATTTTCTATTTATTTTTTCTCTTCGGTTTGTTGGGATAGTTTTTTGTATTAGTTGGTTGTATGCTTGGTTAGTGCTCACTAGTTCTCTATAGGTTTGTTCTTGGTCTTAGTTTGTTTTGGATTGGAGTACTTGGTCAGGTTGTGTTTGTTTTGTTCTCCATTCTTCGGATTTGTGGTCTCCTTTTAATATATTCCTCTTATTACATTGAGAGGCATTCCTACACTTGCATCTAAGGGGGATTTGTAAGGCTCTAATAAACTAAGTGTGTTAACGTTACATGACAGATATAACAAAAATAGTAAAACAAAATAATATGAAATAGAACCGACTAAATGTATGAAAAAAAATTGAACTTATAAATACTAATAACAAATGCAATCAAATAAATACAAACAAAAATGAAAAAGAAAGAAGCAAAAAAAAGTTGAGAGGAAGAAATGTGGAAAAACTAAGAAGCATTAAAGAAATACGAACTACGAACCCCCCTTTTTAAGTTCTCATAGATTTATGGCATGTGTAAAGAGTATCATTTATAAAAATATTACAAGAAGAATTGATACATAGAAGCCCCAATCAAGTTAACGTACTTTTTAGAACAATACAGGGAAACCTTTGAAGGAAAATTCATAAATGAGATGTGCTACACCCTTAATCCTATGTCATATATTGGGATATGGATGGACGACTTGTAACATAATCTCTTTACATGTCATATCTCATTTATTTTTGCTTTCATATGCTTAGTAGGTTAGCCTAGGTGGTTTATATAACATAGTATGGTCTATATAAGAGTTAGTAACTAGTAGATGATCATCTTATTGAGCACTTGAGTCTTATTCTAAGGTTTGAAGGTTGCCCCATCAAAGTGGAAAGTCATTTCTACTTGCATATTCTCATTTTATCTCTCTATTTTGGTGCTCTTGATGTTCTATTGTCGTTATTATTTTGATCTATCTAAGTAGTTTCATTACAAGTAGTATCAGAGCATCAAATTAGGCCAAAATCAAGGTGAAACCCTAATTTTAAGGACTTGTCTGTCTCAAAATAATTTATGATTTTTTCTGCAATTCTTTTATTGGAGTTGTAACATAAGAAGAGGAAGCCACCCTCAAAATTTTAGTTGATTTTTATCCTTTTTGTGGAAGTTATTGCAATATTACGGTTTTTAACAAATTCACTCCATAACAAACCCCATATATGCCATTTTAATGGGATGTGTAGACATCGTGTTAGGGGTCGAATGGTTTATTACCTTAGGTATAGTTTAGATGAACTATTAAGATTTGTTCATGTGTTTTCATTCTAAAGGGAAGATTTTTAAGCTGTGGGATGTGGGTAAAAGCTCCAAGTTGGTGAGCTGTCATGAAATGTAGAAGATGTGTAGGAAGGGTGCAAATGGATTCATAACAAAACAATTTTCAATGTAAGTTCAACCACAAAAAGGGCCTATACCATAAGATATACAAGTTATGATGAGTGAACACTCAACTATTTTTTTGGGATATCTCGAAAGGGTTGTGTCCTAAAAGAGATTATGATTATGACATTCAACTAGTCCCTGGTAGTCAATCATCCAACATTTTCTCTTATCGGTACCCATATCTACAAAAGAATGAGATTGAAAAATGGCACAAGAAATCTTGAAATAATGTATTATTCACCACAGTTAGAATTCTTACTCTTATTCAGTAGCGATGGTATAAAAGAAAGATGAAACTTCGCGCATGTGACCAAACTCTAGGGAGCTAAACAAATACACGATAAAGATAAGTTTCCTATTCATGTTATTGATGATTTGCTAGATGATTTACATGGTGTTGTTTATTTTGTAAACGTAGATCTTCGATTGATATATCATCAAATCAAAATTTGAGGTGAGGATATTCATAAAACGACATTTACGACACTTAAGGGCCACTATGAATTTCTACTGATGTCTTTTGGCCTTACAAATGCACCATCCACATTCTAGAGTTTGACGAATTCTATCTTTTCACCATTTTTGCATAAGTTTGTCTTGGTATTCTTTGATGATATCTTAATCGACAACAAGAGATGGGAAGAACACCTACATTACGTAAGAAAGTTTCGGAAACTCTTGAACAATATCTTTCTGCCAAGCCATCCACGTGCATTTTTGGAGACAGGGACGTTGAATACTATTAGTGTAGGATATTCTACCCTTAGTGGTTTTTCCTGCACATAAGTTTCACTTCTTAGGTTGTCTAGGTGTTTTTCCAACTACTAGTGTAAAAAAGGGTTTTACCCAACTTTTTCATTGTTGGGTCCTTTTTATACTTGTTCATGTGGCTTGATTTGGGTTTTATTCCTCTTTTCGTCATTTTTTGAGTGGTTGGGTAGGTTTGGTCTCACTCCATAGGATTGTGACACTTGTCATAATCCTACTGTATATTGGGTGAGGTCCTTCCTATGTATTGAACCCCATGCACCTCATTTTTGATGCAGATGAAATTTATATATTGCATCTTCCTCTTTGTGATTTCTTTATTCTTACAACTACATAATGCATTTGCTGAGCAAGAATCCTTGCACACTCCGATATGGTATTAGAGCAAGTTTGATATCTGTTTGTCTAGTTTTTTTGTTGCAAAATCTATTTGAAATATTGATATTATTTGCATGAACACTCTATTACATGAGTATGATCTTTTCTTGCATACCCAAATGATCTGGAGAATTAGAAAAGAATGAGGGTCATCACTTTTTGATTAGTGGATTTGGAGGTCACTATTTTCATGTACATTTTATGGAAAAACACACCTCACCATTGTGTTTGGAACATGCCAAAACCTATATAGCGCCTATCAAATTATCGAAAACTAAGATTTTTTAGCAAAATCTCATTTTTGGGGTTTTTTCTCAAATTTTCTAGTCAAATCCGGATAACATGTTTTTTGACTGGTTTTTGGGTGTTTTTTTCAGCATTTGTGAGCTACGGGTGGAAAATTTTTGTTGGAGATTTATTTTTGGAATTTTTGTAGGTCCTGATAGCCCTTCTCAGCCTCCAAAAGCTACACTCCTCTCCATTGGGCCTCTGAACTCTCTTTTTTCACATTCAAATATGTATCTCTATAGACCTAGACATTAATGACGATCCATTGAAGATTAAATAGTATAATAAAGGCAGGATCCTCCATTGATGGTGCCTCAAAATTGTATTTTATTTTATTTAAAGACCTATGCTTCAATGACAATGCTTCGAAGTAGAAAAATCAGATTGACATGACATCATCCATACATTAATGACACTTCCTCCATTTTTGGCCTTCCAATATGCATTTTTTAGACTTGCATGTAAAAAATGGCAGCCATACCTTCCTTCCAAAACTAAAACAATCCATATTCTGCCCTAGAAAACATTCTAAACAAGCATGTTTTTTTGTTTTTAAAGTAACTTATTTTGTAACTTATTTCACCTTTAAAAGCAATTTTATAAAATGAAATGGAAATAGAGGTGTATAGGTAGACTAGTAAAAACTTATCATTGTGATTGAGGAGATATCTCCTTGTCGATTCCAACAATTGCATGCAAGGCTACATTTGGTTTTTTGTTCTTGGTGCATTTTTACTTTTGCATAAATTAATTAAATTGAGCCAATAATGATAGGAAAACGGAAATTGCTATAAATTTTTATCGGTAACTCAACATTGAGTGTTATTTTGTTTAAAAGTACATGATTTTTCTTTCCTGATCCATTGATCTCATTTATTTTTAAAAACCACACTAAAATTATAAAGTGCTAAAACTAGGTGGGTCAAAAACATAATTTTAGGGGGGTTGTATGTTGTGTCTTTCTTTCTTTTTTTGCAATCTTCTTTATGCATTAATCAAATCAAATCTCACCACTCACATCCTTTAACTATGATGAATGGAAGTGTAAAATACAACTTGTTTTGAGAAGAAAAGGACTACATTAGATAACTATGGGTACTGAAACTGAGCCAACAAATAATGCATAAAAAATAAAAATAGCTTAACCAATGTGATGAAACATTGAGGTTGTTTTGTATGTCTATTTCTCTTGATATTCCCTTTCATGTTGAGTCTGCTAACTCACCATCTTGAATCCTAGACCTCTTTGGAACAATTCTTTGGGAAGCAGGATGTGATGAGAGGTCATGAATTGGAGAATGAACCCATCAATTTGAGTCCTATCAGTTTTGACATCCTATAAGATTTCTTCACTGAGTTTATATATGTAAGATTGTAGTTAAATGTAAATAGAATAGGGAAGAATGATGATCAACTAGTTCTTTCTATACTATCCAAATAAGGTATATATTATTATGTGTTTGTCTCTACTTTCCATGCTACAAAGAGTGATCTTGGAGCCACACGGAAAACAACATCTTTAGATGATTTTGTTTCTAACTTGGTTTAGGAACAAAACAAGTTGATACAAATGGGTACATTGAAGTTATCAAAATTGCATGCTCTAATTTCTACGAATGGGAAAAAAAGGATTCAAATAATAGGGAGAATAAATAAGATAAAAAGGATAAATAAAGAGAAGAAGGGCTAGAAACCTAACCTCTCCAAAAGAACCATTGGGTTGTCCTCCTCTGAAGCTAAACCTAAGAAGGAAAGGGTTAAGTGTGCTTATTGCATGAAACTTAGGCATGAAGAACACACGTGTATGAAGAAACAGATTGATCACCTTACTCACATTCAAGAGAAGAATAATATAGGGGTATCTGAATCTATCAAAAAAATTCATCAACCCAAGAAAGTTCGAAGGAAAAAGAAAATATTAAACAGAAGAAGAAGGGAAAAGATTTTGTTGTCATAGTAGCTCCAAATTCATAATGGGTCATTGAATCCAGTACTTCTCATCACATGGGTTCCTCACAAGTTCAATTTTCTTCTATGGAACCATGTATCATGTTACTCACATTAGGTGATGACACCTTTGTAGTAATTGTGGGGAGTGGGTCCATTGAAGTAAATGGTGGAACATTCAACAATGTTCTAAGTATTCCAACACATTCCACCAATTTGTTATTAGTATACCAAATCACTTGCATAGGGAAGGAAACAAGAGTTGAGTTCAACCCAAATTTAGTTATCATCAGAGAGCTACACATTGATACTACAGTTACAGAGGGAAGGGCAGATCACTAGACACATCTATATATCTTCTCACATTTTTCTTCCGACACTTCTCTGACTACATTTCTGAATCACACATATGGGCTTAACAAACTATAGCATGAACGATTTGGCCACCTTCACTATCACTACATGAAGTAATTAAGCGAACATGAAATGATCGAAGGCTTTCTTAGAGTTATTTGTTATAAAGGTATTTTGAGGGTTATACCCTTGGAAAACATCCTAAAGAAAAACTTGAAAAGGAAAGGCTTGGAGAGCTACTCAAGTATTGGAGATGGTACACAATGATATCTCATATCCTTTTCCCAAATATTCCTTCATCAGGGAACGATACATTCTCACCTGCACTGATGATTTCTCACGATACACTTGGGTCTGATTCCTTCATCATAAGTATGATGTTTATGATTTTTTAGGAGTTCAAGGCTCTTACAAAGAAACATTTAAGGAAATTCATCAGAATTTTGTAGACAAATAATGGTGGGGAATATCTCGGTAACAGGTTTGAACAATTTTTCACTACAGAGAATATTGTTATATTGGACAATTACCTATAGTCCTTCTCAAAATGGGGTTATAGAATGAAAGAACAACTTATTGAAAGAGATGGCCACAATACTGGGATGAAGCTATTAATTGTGTGATTTACATTTAAAACCGTGTCCCTCACAAATACTTGAAAGGAGTCACTCCTTTTAAATCTTGGCATGATCGAAAACCATCAATCAATAACATTAAAGTCTTTAGATCTCCATATATGGCTTACATCCCTAAAAAGAAAACTATGGATATAGAACCTTAGATTCGACCTTGCATCTTTGTGGGATACAAAAATGATGTTTAGGGATATATGATTCTTCACCTAAGCACACCTGAGTTATTCATTGAGAGGAGTGTCAAATTTTAGGAAGGCCCACCATATTTGACACTTGACACTTTTCCACTTCAATCACTTTCACTTGAATTTTATGAGGATGATTGTGACAGTTCTGATGAGCTTGAGAAAATTCCTGAGTAGATATCTACTACTGAGGGATCTTCTTATTCCATTTTAGACAATGAGAGTAGTGATGGAGCTTCGCCTCCTTCCACATCTAGCCATGAATTGGACGATGAAGAGTCTATTCTTGACTCTCTTACTTCCTGTCCTCTTTGGGCTAGGTAGAAATTGTAGAGTACATGTACTTGGGTAGGGGATCCTACAGATGTCAGATAGACACATTCAAAGTTTAGAAAAGGACCACATGATTTCTTTTCACCTGCCTTCGATCCACAAAATTTTCAGAAGGGATATGATTGTCTCAAGTGGGACATTTTTATGTAGGAGGAGTACAGTTCCTTGATTAAGAACAAAACTTGAGATTTGAAACACCTCTTAAGGGAAGGAAGATGGTTCAATGTAGGTGGATATATCGGAACAAGTATGCAACATATAGATCGATTGATAAGTTCAAAGCATGATTGGTAGAAAAAGGTTTTTCACAAGTTCCTGACATCGACTACACTGAGAATTTTACACTACTTTCCAAAATTATCTCTATCAGACTTAGTCTTGCCATTGCCATAGCTCATCATTGGGATGTTCATCATATGGATGTGAAGAGTTCCTTTCTTCACTGTGACCGAGAGGAATAGATCTACATGGAATGACCAAATTTTTTTATTCAGGATTCTTCCTTGGTGTGGAAACTTAGAAAATATATCTACGGCTTTAAATAACCCCCTTGGGCTTGGTATGCCAATATGGATTCCTTTCTTCTCACTGCAAGGTTCACTAGATGCCATTGTGATCCAAATGTCTACATTTTGTGGTAGGATGTTTCACTTATGATTTTGGTTCTTTAGGTTGAAAAAATTTTGACTACATGGAGCTCTTCATTGTCCATTGCAGTAGCGAAAGAATATCTACAAGATAGATTTTCCATGATTGAATTGGGCTTGTTGCATTACTTCCTTGGGATTCAAATTTCACAATCTGAATGACGGAGATTCATTGTTCAACCTAACTATACTCTTAATTTACTTGCTTGGTTTCACTTGGTTGACTATAAGTCAAATTCAACTCCCTTCTTATATAGATTTAATCTTGAGGCTGATTGTAATTCACCATTGGTCGATGTTACGTTGTATTGACAACTTGTAGGCAACATTATATATTTGACTCATACTAGGCCCGACATTTCTCTAGGTTCATGCAGGAACCTCATGAACTACACCATAAATAAAATAATAGGATTCTTCACTACATTTAGGGTACACAAATATTTTTGAGTCACTATGGAGCTGGTATTGATGTTGGCTTGGCTGAATACAAAAATTTAGACTGGGTTGGCGGTACTTAGAATCACAAGTTCACTTAATGTTATAGTTTCTTGCTAGGTTTTGGCTTGATTATTTAGTCAAACAAGAAGCAAAATGCTATTGCTTTAACATCAAATGAGGCCAAATACATAGGAGTTGTTAATTATTCCCCCGAGGCCATATGAATTAAGGGGATTCTAATAGATTTTTGTATTCAGAACAAAGAACCCACAATCATCTTCCGTGACAACCATAGTACCATTCGAATCTTTAGGAATCTGGTCCATCATCAAAAAACTAAGCACATCAAGATTCACATGAACTTAATTAGGGATATGATTTATGGATAGGTCATCAATCTCAAATATTTCCAGACATTAGAATAGATTGTTGACATCTTCACAAAACCCTTCACCGAGAGAAATCTTATTCACTTACGAGCTCTTCTCGGGGTACGAGCTACATCAACATCATCTTCGGAGGGGGCCTTTTAGTCCTCCTTTTTTCTACATATATTTTTTTGGGGTGGGGGAGTTTTTCCCACTATATTTTCTCCTTTTCTCCACTTTAAGAGAGTTGCATTGTGTTTGGGTACCTCATTAGGCCTTGTTTCATGGACCCACTTTTTCTACCCACCTAAGATACACTTAAGGAGGTGTTAGTGTAGGGTATTCTACCATTATTGGATTTTACTACACATAGGTTTCACTTGTTTTGACTGTATAGGTGTTTTACCAATTACTATTGTGAAAAGGGGTTTTACCCTACTCGTTAATTGTTGGGTCCTTTTCACACTTGTTCATGTGGCTAACTTTAGGGTTTATTCCTATTTTCATAATTTTGTGAGTGGTTGGGTAGGTTTGGTCTCTTTCCATAGGATCGTGACACTTTTCACAATCCTATTATATCTTGGGTGAGGTCATTCTTATATATTGATCCCCATGTACCTCATTTATAGCACAAATGGAGCTTGTATATTACATCTTTTTCTTTGTGATTTCTTGATTCTTGCCACTACATAGCGTATTCGTTGAGCCATAACCCTCACATAATCTGATAAATAATTGGTTCATATCATTTCCCATGAAATTTTAAAATTCAAACCTCACAAGATCAAGGCCATGGTGGACTAGAACATAACTAAAACCCTTAAAAATTTTAGGGGCTTCTTAGGGCTTACTTGTTTTTATTGAATATTTATAAGGAATTATGATAACATTACAACACCGCTCATAAATTTATTGAAGAAATATTCCTATTGGAATGAGAATGAAACACATGTATATAAGATGTGGAAGAAGGCCATGTGTATCACTCTAGTTCTTGCTACCCCATATTTCTCCAAAACCTTGATTGTTGGATGTGATGCTTCAGGGTGGAAGAGGTGTAGTACTCTTTCAAGAGGTTTGTCCCATTGCATTTAAGAGTCACCAAATCAAAAATAATAATATGTCAAAACCAACTTATGAGAAATAAATGATGGTTATTCTTCATACAATCAAGTAGTAAAGACCATGTCTCATGGGTTATCACTTTAAGGTGAAGGTAGATCATGATAATTTAAAATACTTCTTGGAGAAATTACTATCATTGTAAGAACAACATAAATGGGTCACAAATATGTTGGATTTTGAATTTTAGTTCATTTAGAAGAAACAAAAGGAAAATGTGGTGGTTGATGCACTATCTAGGAGGATGAGCCCATATAAGCATTATTATATTCCATGTCCCTATTACAGGTAGGTTGGGTCGGCCATAAAATAGTTTAGTGGAAAAATGACACAAAGACCCACACTCTCATTCAGAATCTCCAACAAGATATGAGAGATTCAAAAAAATCTATATGGAAGGGATACACATTATGGTACAAAGATATACTATACTTATGCAAAAACTCTAACCTTGAAAGTTAGGTTATTTCTAAGCTATATCTTTCTCAAGTGGGTGGCCATTATGCATTCTTGAAGACTTAAAGAATTAAACATGATTTATTCTAGGAAGGGTTGAAAAGGGATGTCCACAATTTTTTTGCAGAATTCTTGGTGTGTTAGTGTAACAAGGGAGAAACTATTAAGACTCTAACTCTTCTAAAACCTTGATCTATTCTTAGTGATTGGCGGGCAGAGGTCTCAATGGATCTCATCATAGGATTTCCAAATATTGAAGGAAAAATTATAATCATGGTGGTTGTGGATAGACTCACAAAATATTCTCATTTTTTGCTCTATTCCATATTTTTACAACAAGTATAGTTGTCATATATTTCATGGATACAATTCATAAGTTATATGGTATAGACAAGATTATTATCAGAGATTGTGACCCTATATTTACTAGCAATTTTAGACTGATTTATTCACATATTTGGGTACTCAGCTGGTTTTTAGTTCATCATATTATCCTCAATCTATTGGGAAAAATTAGGTGGTAATATTTTTTTGGAAAGGTATCTTTAATGCTTTAATTTAGATAAATAAGAGAGATGTGTTTAGTGTCCGTCACTTGCAAAATGGTGGTATAGCACTTCATTTCATAACTCATCCAAAATGTCTCTATTTTTGGCATTATATAGGTACCAACCACCACCCCTAACCTCGACCTTAATGGTTTAGACTAAAGTGAGAGAAATTGAAGAGAAAATTTAACACCAATAAGAGGTCCTCTCTAGCCTTATAGAGAATTTGAAAATGACACAAAATCACATGAAGTAACAAGATGATCAAAATCGTAGTGAGAGAAGATTTGAAGTTGGAGACTTCATTTTTGTGCAATTGTAGCCATATAAGAAATTGTCCTTGAAAAAAAAGAAGAAGAATAACAATATTTCACCTAAATACTACGACCCTTATCAAGTGTTGTAGAAAATTGGCATACAAACTAGAGCTTCTTTAGTCAACCAAAATACATCTAGTTTTCTATGTTTTTTACTTTAAGAAAGTCATTGGATAGAAGGTTTGATCTGAGTCAGTGTTACCCTAGCTTGATGAGAAGAGATAAATAATCTTGGAGCCAAAAGGAATTATTTAAAAATGAACTTAGAGGTTGAGGACAAGGGTCATTATTGTGTGTTTGATTAAGTTGAATAATTTGGATATTAAAGATGCAACATGGTAAGATGAATCATTCTTATAAGAACATCAAAAAATGGTCAACATTGGGGATAATGTTGTTTTGAAGGTGAGGGGAATGCTACGACCCTAATCATATGCCATATATCGAGATATGAATGGCCAACTCATGGCTAACATAATATGTGAATATGTCATATCTCATTTATTTATGCTTTTATATACTTAATAGGTTGGCTTAGGTGGTTTGTTGGTGCCCGATTTGGTATGGTTAGAATCTTGGCACATTTTGTGAGTTTTCAAAGGTGTATGTTGTATTAACCAAGCCATTTCATCACTTTCCTGTCGATATATGAGTTGTTTGATGGTTCTCTAGTCATTAATGTCATAATTGTATCGTGGCCCAACCATGTAGCATGGTTTTATACTAAGATCTTAAGGTTTCCTTTGATTTTGATGTTTTAATGAAGCTGCAGGTTTAATGGTGTAAGTGATATGTTTGAACCTCATAATTTTTATCAAACATTTGAATTAGAGCCTTTTATATGATGTACTTGGTATTTTTGCAAGTTTGCAAACTGCATTTCCACCCCTAAAGTGCATAAAATGGAATATTCAAGGCATCAGGGAAAACAAGAGAATAGAGCAAATTTGCATTTTTGTTTAGTTGCAAGTTACTAATACAATTCCAAACCCCATA
Organism: Taxus chinensis; assembly: GCA_019776745.2. Lineage (NCBI taxonomy): Eukaryota > Viridiplantae > Streptophyta > Pinopsida > Cupressales > Taxaceae > Taxus > Taxus chinensis. The sequence goes on from CM034147.1 coordinate 676,592,206, forward strand.
AAAGGAATATTATGGGAATATTCCTCCACCTTCTTATTCTTTAAGAGAAGGTCAAAGTTGATGCAAATTGTAAGTTCGTCCCCGAGTCCCAAAATTAAATATTCGACAAATCTCGGGACCGTATAGAAAGAATGTAGACTTGCAGTATTGAATATTTACAAATTTACATTTATGTAAGTTTTTAAATTGAAATTTCATCTCCGAATCCCGACAAGGGGGACACATGTCACTATCTCGGGACCATAGAGAAGAAGAGAAGCTTTACATTTTTACAAGTTTGTAACATTGCATTCTTACAAATTTGTAAATTTTTTGTGCAACCCTAAAGCCCATGAAAGGTGACTAAGTAAAAGTAAATCCTATGAAGATGCCACATAGGTGGATTAAAAGGATTGATCAAATGGGGGAAATCCTACTCATTTAAAAAAACTTAGATTTGGTCGTTTCTTATTCATTCATTGGGTCCACTTGTAGGGCTGAAATGCAAAGTTGAGATTAAAACATCAATGGTCACGAATGTCAGAGATACAAAAGTAGGTGTTTCCATTAATGAAATCATGTGAAATACAATATATGGTTGGAATTTGTGAAAATATCTCACATAGCCTCCTATTTTTGAGTTTGTGAAGCACTTTCGAATCCCTTAGATGAGTAGAAGATCAAATTTGTGCATTTGAGCCATGCAAGGGTTGTTTTGAATCTTTGGAGGCATTCTGATGATTGTTCTTAGCTCAACAAATAGTTGCAACATTTTTTGCACGGGTAAGTATTTTCACCAGTGCTTTTGTGCATGGAAATGGGGGACCAAAAGGGGGTCAAAAGAGGACACATTTATTCTGAAATCAACAAAACCTGAACTTCATCTAATAATTTGGAATGGATATGCTCAAAATTTGACAATGTGATAAGAATAAGTAACGTAGTGCTCAGAATCTAGTTTCTAAACTATCTATTTTTTTTAAATGGTGGAGATTAAGAAGGTCAAATGTGGTGCACACACAAAGTATGTGTATTTTTGTGTCAAAAAGATAACAACCTATTTGTGTGTGCAACCCCCCATTTTTTGAGTTTTATAAATTATTTTTCAAATCCCTTCAGTAGAAAGTTAGCTAAGACCATGTACGAGGTCCCACTAAGTTTTCATAATTTTTGGATAAATATATAATTTTTTACTAATTTTCAAAGTGCACACATCCTGAAAAATGAAATATTTGTGTGTACAACCCACGTAATTTTGAGAAAAAATCAATTTTTTGTTTTTTTAATGCATGTAGAATGGAGTTTAGAACGAAACCACTTTTTTTTGACAATTTGGATGAAAAAATCATAAATTATGTACAAAATGTATGCATATGTTTTGGCAAGAAAAGAAGGCACTAGTAAAAGAAATTAAGGATGAAAGCCTTAAACTAATCATATTTTAGAAAGAAATATATCTATCACCAAGGTAAAACCAAGCTTGATGTCGTAGTATAATTTTTTTGAATATTATGTTATAACGCATGAGATATCGGGGTGTACACATGATATTTTTATGTTTTTTGTAAAACATGGATTTATTCACGGATTACACAGTCCAAACCTTAGGTTGGATATCTAAGGAAAATCCAATCCTATGGATTGGTAATTTCAAACCCATAGAATGATGAAACACGCTCGTGTTATAATGTAAGCCTGTTATAATGCGTGTGTGTTATAATGTGCGCTATAACGATGTGTAGTATCGTGCTATTTTGCAATGTTGTATATGTGCTTATGGGAGTGATATATTTACTAAAATAAATGTTTGAGTCTAAGAAATAATACTTTATTATTTCTAGTAAGTTAAATTTATTTTAGTAAATATAATAAATTAGGATCACTCTATGCACCTTATGGAACTAGTCTCACAGCTCCATCAGTCATGGTTTAGGAGATAGTTTTTTATAATCTAATCTAGTCAGTACATAGGTATTTTTCAGGATTTTAACATTCAGCCTAAAGCTTTTAGGGTTTAAATTCTACAATCGATGTCTATTTTGGAAATAATATAGTCATTGTTTAGGTTTTGGGGCCTTTTGGATTGTTTATTGACATTTGTAGGAGTGTTAGATGTGTCAAAATTAGAATTTACAAACCTCACAACTCCCAAAGGTAGCGACAATTGATCGAATATATGGACTCATGAATTTTCCCATGAGCATGGATTTGAATCCCTAATTTCATCTTAGAATATGGTATAATCATACTATGGATGAGTACCTACTTTACAAGCTTAGGGCATGCATCTTTAAGAGGACCACTCGAGTGAATCCTCACAATCAACAATGCAAGGGAGTGACCTTGGTTCCCATGTTTGCATGTATATAATCCTTTGATCCTTATAATATAGATTAACAATAGTAAGGTGTGGGCAAGAAGATGATCATCTAAGGACCCAATAATATCTTCATTTGTTAAATAGAAGAATAAGATGTAACTTGAAGAGTTAGAATCTAAAAGAGTGCATCACATCGATATATTTATAACACTCAAAAAAGTTAGGGTAGGAGTAGGTGAAAATGTGCAAAATATTCCACACATTCATTTACTTTCTATGGAGAAAGAAACTCGGGACTTTCATCAAGATTTATGCTAAGTAAATTAGTTACATTCTCACCCTAGTGTAGGAGTAGGAAGGTTGATTCAAGTGCCACATACTTCATAAGCAATCAAATCTACATCAACATTAAGAGAAATTGATTTTCAGATATCCTTTTGTGTTGTTTCCAAGAAACCCTTGAAATAATTTCATATATGGACAAGACACCAATGAAATAATTTCTTCATTGAAAAAAAGAATTTGGTGAAAGTGGTAAGAGGGTTTTTGTCATGCAAAATGTATGGCATGAAAAATTGAAACTTTGAGCATGACAACTAAGCCCACAATTGAATCTTTCACTTCCCGGTCACTGGTGTGTCCTTCCTCTAGCTAGTGCCTCAGTCCCACTCTCAACCTTGGCTCAGAATAAATTATTAACAAGGTTTTTAAAGTTTGTTTCAATGTGCAGGGATGATTGAATACGATGATTTATGAGTTCAGTGTGACTTGATGGAAGATAACTTCCTCTAGAGGCCTAAAAAGGCCATTTTGAGCTAATCAAACACCCTCTGGGAGAGTTCAAGAAATATATTAATCATCTAGAGGTGATGTTAGGAATCTTGGAAGTTTTGGAGGTAATTTAGGAATATTTAGGAAAGGTTTTCTCATTCAAGGATAATCTGCTCAACAACGGGTTTTGTAGGTGCAGGGAACAAACACTCTAATGGTGAAATATGACTTCTCCAGATGATTTTGAGAGCTCCGTAAGGAGTTAGGAGGAAAAAAATAGGCACTAAAAATATATGTGAATCCTATACATGTTGGTAACATCCATTTTTCTCTAAGACTTGAAGGTTTCATGAAGAATTTCAAAACAATGCAGCTGCCCCTTTCAGTTCCAGAAAAAAATGGCCCTAAATTTGCAAGCTCTAGAGAGATGGTCACCACATAGTGATAGGTGAATATTTTTAAATGTTGATAAGTACCTCTTAGAATGGGTACTGTCATAAATAGACTATTGTTTACCATGGGTGAGGATCTCATGAGGATGGGGCCAAATTTTGTGAGTTGAAAACACCTTCCTAACACCCCAGGTTGTTTTTTTGAGTGACAAAACTTCTAACATGAAAAAGTGGTAAAAATGAGTTACCATGAGTTGAAATCATGTTTCTAAAACCTCAAGTGATGATTAAGTGTTTAGAAACACTATTATGAGATCTACATTGTGATGGGAATAAGATGCTCTCTTCTAATTACAAGGAAAAGAGTGAGGATCACTCTATTACTTTTCTAAGCCTCCAAATTAACCCTAGTGATCACAAATCAACTCCATGATGCTCAAACCATTTTTTGATTATCTATCACTTACTGAAATAGGTATTCACCATGTAGATGGAAGGATTTCTCACTGAATGAGATTCTTGTCATGTGGCCACCTGTTGGACTGAAATGAGGTGGTTGCAATGTCCTTCCTCCTTTGAAGTGTGATCACACTATAAGGTTTGAATGTGTGTTTAAGAACACTACCAAGTGAGTGACATCAAGTGAAACTCAAACGATTTCTCATTCTTACATACATCCAGGGCTCTATATGAAGATCATCCTCTTACCCCTCATGGCTCTGAAATTCTCCTTGGATGGAATCAACTTTCAGGATAATCATACACCTATTTTCTCATATGCCTCATGGAGATAGATGATGTCTTAATCCTTCACACATGATGGTCTTGAATTCCTTCGTAGCTTGACTAGCTCATCTTGGTTTGTTCCTTGAAGAGGTTTGAACATGATGGTAGAGTCAAGATATGATGATCCTCAACTTACTCCATGAGCCTTCCCATTTCACCTTTGAACATGATGACACCCTTTTTAACTTCATAATTCACTTCCCTGACCAAGATGTCACATGAGTGGAAACATGCTTATAGTATCTGGACACATCTTCGCTCGATTGTTCCTCATGGAAATAGGTTTCCTCCTCTATATGGAAGGATTGATCCCTAAATGAGACTTGAAGGAATTTTTGAGGGTGAGCTCCATCTTCTTGAACTCCAACTGCATTGAAGCACTATGAAATCCACTCCCTAAATTGCAATATGTGAGCACATTGCCAAGTATTGATTAAGTGTTTAGAAAAAATCTCAAGAGATATGCACTATTTTTGAGCTTGAGATGACTACCATCACCACTCATGGTGATCCTTTCTCATCATGATCATGATGATCATTCCCTTGATGACTTGAATTTCAATGAGGTTCTTGATGTTTCATATCCTTCACAAACCTCATGATTCTCCTTATTGCACCCATTGTCTAAGTGACTGTTCTATTACACATTTCAATGCATATTTTTTCCTCTTAACTCATTTGGAACTCCAAAATATCTTCCATAGAAGAAAACATTCACCATTGAACTATCTCATTCCCTACACCCTTGAATACCCGATGTTGAATAAATGGATCCTGAATGATATTTTCTTTCCAAATTTTTTCCTAAATTACTTCATACACCTTCAATTCTCTCAAAAATCACCCTCAAATGCTTTATAATTTCCCATGAACATTCCTAAAGTGTGTTTACCAACTGCAAAATGGCCAAAAATGGCCTTTTGTAGGCCTTCGGAGGAAGTTATCTTTCGTTGAATCTTACTGAATTAATTTATCACCTTGGGTAATCATCCTTGCACACTAAAAAAACTTTAAAACCTTGTTAGGAATTTCCTCTGAGCCAAGGTGAAGGTTAAACTGAAGGTAGGTTGGTCAGAGGAAGGATGCACAGTGATTAGAAGGATGCACATATTGATGTCTATAAAGAGGAAAGGGATTGAATATTTCTACACCCTTATTCCTATAACTTATACTTACATATTGTGATCATTTATCTACATTTTGGTGTTCTTGGTGTTCTATTGTTGTTGATATTCAAATCTATCTAAGTAATTTCATTACAAATATATAGTGGTATTTCATGACATCTAGCATTTACTTCCAACCTTGATTGTGTTTTAATTAATTCTAATGGTTTTTCTCACCTAAAAATTAATGTTGGGAGCATATCAGTGCATCCATAGATCTGGGTTATAAAAGAAGAAACTTGAATTTAATCCTCCTAAATTTATTCAATATGTAAATGAGTCAAGAATGTGTGTATGATAAGAAATATGAATTTTATCCCTATTCAGGTTATCTAAAACCCTATTTTGGGTTTTCAACAAGAAAATATTAATATCTTATATGATAAGGATTCTTAGAAGATAAATCTACCTAGAATTGGGTTATAAAACTTAGGAGTCTTCTTGAGTCACACCATTGTAGAGAAGACTCTGATACCATTGCGGAGAATACACTTTTTGATCAATTTTATCCATGTGGAATTAGAAATTGAAATGTGAATCACATGTTCCCAACATTCAAAAATGTATTGATCTCATTACCAAGCACACTAATTAAGTGTTTAGAAACACTCTTGGGAGGTATGCATTGCTTGAGAGTATGAGATGATTATCTAGCATCACCTTCGGTGGTCTTGGATAGGAAAATGGATGCTCCCACAATGTAAAGGATTATTCAATATTTATGGTGCCTACTTTTTTCCTCCTAACTCCTTACGGAGCTCCCAAAATCAGCCAGAGAAGTCAAGGTTCACAATTTGACTGCTCATTCCTTGCACCTGAAAACCTGTTGTTGAACAAACTATCCTTGAATGATCAAAACTTTCCTAAATATTCCTAAACTATTCCAACACCTTCAAGGCTTTCAAATACCACCTTTGGATACTTAATAATTTTCATAACCCTCCTGGAGGATGCACACAGGCTCCAAAATGGCCAAAATTGGCCTTTCTAGGCGTTCCAGAGAATTAGTCTTTTACTGCACTTCAATGAATGGAATAATGGACCTTGTTAAACCTTTTTCAAACTTATACATGTTCACCCAATGCATTAGGACTACCTTTAAGGAAAATGTTAATCATGACACAAGAGGTAGGTTGGCCTGAAGAGTGGGATTCAAGAAGATTTGGGATCAAGATTTCACATTGTGGCTTGGTTTTCATGGTTTAAGTTTTACATTTTTGGGTTAGTCAATTCACATGACAACATCTCCATATGAAGATCATCATATTACCCTTCCTAGATTTAAAATCCTCCTTGAATGGAATCATATTTAGGATGCTCATACACTTATTTCTCATATCCCTCTCATGAGAATAGGTGACTTCTTGATCCTTCACACATGATGGTCCTGGATGCCTTAGTAGCTTGACTAGCTCATTTTTATTTGTTTCTCGAAGAGATTTGGACACAATGGTAGAGTCGGATATGATGATCATCAATTCACTCCTTAAGCCTCACATTTCACCTTTGAACATGATGATCTCTTCTTAATCTCATAATTCACCTCCCTGACCAAGATGTCACCTGAGTGGAAGCATGCTTATGATGTCTAGACACCCTCTTTCTCAATTTATCCTCATGGAGATAGGTTTCATCCTTTTGATAGAAGGATTGATCCCTTGAATGAAACTTGGAGGAATGTTTGAGAATGAATTCCATGTTCTTGACCTCACATATTGTACTGAAACACTGTAAATTCCACCTCCCTAACTTGTAAGATGTGAGTTCATTACCAAGTATTGATTAAGTGTTTAGAAACACTCTCATAAAATATGCATTTTTTGTGAGCTGAGATGATTTCCACCATCACTCATGGTGAGATTCTCTTATCATACTTCCTGATGACCATTCCCTTGATGATTTAAATCTCAATGAAGCTCTTGATGTTTTAGATCCTTCACAGACCTCATGATTTTCCTGATTGCACCCATTATTCATGATGTTTCATATCCTTCACAGACCTCATGATGACCATTATTTGATTATTTGAATAGATAAAAAATTACATATGTGTTTTGATTTATTATGTGTTATAGGGAATTACATGAGTCCATATATTCGATCAATTGTTGCTACCTTTGGGAGTTGTGAGGTTTATAAAATATGCAATTTTGACACATCTAAAACTCCTACAAATGTCAATAACCAATCAAGAAAGCCCAAAACCTAAACAATGACTATATTCTTTCCCAAAATAGATATTGATTGTAGAATTTAAACCCTAAAATATTTAGGATGAATGCTGAAATCCTGAAAAATACCTATGTACTGACCAGATTAGAATATGAAAAACTATCTTCTAAACTATGACTGTATGGAAGCTATGAGACTAGTTCCATAAGGTGTAGAGTGACCCTAATTTATTATATTTACTAAAATAAATTTAAAGTATAAGAAATAATAAAGTATAAAGATTAATAAATAAAAAAATACTTAAACATTTATTTTAGTAAATATATCCCTCCCAAAAGCACATATACAACATTACAAATAGGAATGTGAGTGCATTCATGTTGTAATTGCACGTGTGTTTTAGGCTTGGTAATTACCAATCCTAGTAATTCACAATGTGCTCGTGCTTTCCTAAAACTGGGGGCGTGTTTCACTTCAAATCAAAAACTTGTCCACTTTTTGGTCCCCCATCTTTCTGGAGTTGATGTGGGTTTGTGAACAAAACTATAACCTTGAGACAAGAGAATTTGGGGATGCAAGTAATGCTTTGGTCCTCTCATTGAATACTGAAACCTTTGAGGAATTACTAGGTCTCCCTCATGCTTTAAAAGTAGTAGATATAACCATTGAAATGGATGAAGAGTATTGGAGGGAAAATAATGCCAAGGGTTCTAAGATTTTGAACATTAATTGGCTTGAGAAGCTAATAATTTTTGCCACAAGTTTTTTAAAGAAGTTGAATTGGGAAGATTTCATCAAATAAATTGGATACATTATTACCCTGATAAATAGGGTTATGGGAAAGGAATATGCATATCATTATCGTGATTGGATGTTCATATTTATCCAGGTCATCTTTGTGGGAAAACTACAAATTTAGTAGGGTGAAATGATTAGAAATTGCATTCACAAACAACTTCTCAGAATGGTGGTGAAAATAGAGGAGCAATCCACTGGTAGGCTAGAGTTTTATATGACCTCTTACTTGGTTTATAATATTTCCCCTCATAGATTATTTCTTGGATTAGATAGAGTAAAGGATTTTGGAAATTTCAAGGTTTATTATGTGTACCCACAGTTGAACTTGGACAATTACATTTATCACTCCCGAATGGTACATGATGCTTTATTTTCCCCCCTTATATGTTTGTTCAAACCTGAATGAGAATAAAATATAACATCTACACAAGCAAAGAACATAATCACTAAATGTGGATATTACTTCATCCAATTCACAACTTTCACTTACATTAGAGTAAGTAGTTTTCATGATACTTTTATATGTTACCAAGGTATTTATATGAAAAATGTGCACTATTGGAAGTGTCAAGCCAATTGGTATTAGTTCACAAGATGATTGCAAGGAAACACAGGGCCAATATGAAGTTCCCTATCAACATCAGGAGGTATTCTTGTCAATTCTTGGTGAAATCCAAACTCCTTGAAGCATAAATGGGCAGGAGAACATTGTAGAAACTTTCTCCCAGGCCTAATTATGATGTCAAGGGATAGTTCAAAGAGCTTTGGGTATATAAAATGAGCATGATCCTCATTATAAGGACTATTGAATGGAATGCAAGAATGAGAAGGAGGTGATATTCAAATATTATTTAAGGATGAACCTCACCTAGGTTGTGTACTAAAAAGTATAGTTGTGCCTCAGGGACTTATAAATGGAAAGGACTTGGTTAGTAAGCACTACATTGATAAGAATATAGCCTTACAACCTCTCCTAATTATTGATTGTACAAATCCAAAAAGTGCCACATTACATGAAAGGACATCTTACATCATCAAGAGGACTCTGGTTTAGATGACTAGAAGGGGAATTGATTTGGCTCTGCAAAATATAAAAATCCTAAGGGAGTACCGAGCAAGTGGTATTATAAGGGATATAATTGTCCATTTGAGGAAAGGAGATGCAAGTTTAGATCCCTTAAAAGGAAAGTCCCCATTAATTTCAATTAAGGGACCAACTTCAAAGGCCATGGAAGAACTTAGTGTTGCCACAAGTAAAACAAGGACTTGAATATCAAAGTTGGCACACATGAAAGACGATATATTAAATAAAACCATGGAGGGTTCCCCTGTCATAAAAAAAACACCCATTCAAGTAGTCTCACATACAAGGTCAAGGCCTAAGATGTATGTTGCAAAGGAAACCATTCAAGTTGACGTGTCTGCTTCTTTGTCAAAGGGGCCATTTGTCATGTTAAAGTATAAGAAGAAGAGTGTCTATTTGAGCCAAATAACCCATCCAAGAGGAAGAAGAGGATGATACTTTAAGCCAACATATTGTGAGAACTAAGATGGAAAAGGTGGAAACACATGTAGTGGAGAAATCCATAGAAATAATAGTTAAAATATTAAATTTACAAGTTCCAATGCTTGCAGTAACCCTTCAATATACAGAGATAGTTCTTAGTACCCCATCTCTTGTGCAACATGAAATTCCTACTAATATGCATATTCAATAATTTCCTACCAATGTGCCCATTAAAGAAGATTAGATTCAGGAGGTCTAGAGAGATAAAGGGTAGGAGATACTAGACCCATCACATGAATAAACATTCACTGACTTATTATATGGGCTGAATCAAGATATTGGAACTGAAATTTTGTAAGATAATGTCCAAGATACATCAATTTTGGAGAAGGAAGGAGGCCTAGTATCACATGAGAAACTTACCACATAAGAAGTTGTAGGTGGCGAGGTAGAAAAGTCTACTATAGAGGAAGTTGTAATGAGAAAAATAGAGAAATCACATGTTGAAGAGGTTATGTAGGTTGAGGTTGAGAAACCAAAAACCATGGATCTTATTTAGTCAACTCTAGGCACAATAGATAAAGAGATTACAATTTGTGTGGATGCAGAAGTAGAGGATCCAAGTCAAAAATAACCACCAAGTGAACCAATCAAGGATCCTTATCCATCTAGAGAAGAAAAGGGTGAGGCCAAAAAGTTTACAGATACAAGTACTCATCTGTATTCAACCATGATGGATGAAGAAGTGAATGACCAAGAAGTAGAGGGAAATTAAACACAAGTACATCTTGTTAAATGTTTGGATAGGACATATATGCATATTGATGACTTTGGTCTCACACTCCTTGCACACCAGGAACAAATGATAATGTCAATTACCCCCAAAAATAAGAACAAGAGGAGGGTATTGTGCAATTTGGTATTTTTTTGGGAGTATCCCTCCCAAAGAAAAGAAAAATAAAAGTGTAGGTTAAGAAAGTGGACCTTCATAGTATCATCCCCTTAAATCTGTCAAGGCCCCCAAAGAAAGTTTTTTTTTTCAAGAATGGTAGTTGGGTCCAATGGAGAAAGGTTTGTGGAGGCGGCCAATCCACAAGATGATATATTAAGGGATGAAGCTTCACCTGTAAATTATCAAATCAATAGGATCCCACTAGGAAGGTAGACCAATGAGGGTATAAAACATGATCTTTCTATGACAGTCGATGGTCTCTTTGAAAATATTGATAAGGAAAAAGAAACCAATGAGGAATTAAGATATAAGGTCGATGTCTTGTCAACGTTTATGTGAAAATTAGTGCAAGATCCTCCAAATGGTCAGAATATAGCCCTTGCCCTCACCCTAGAAGTGATGAAAACAACTAAAAAATTAAGCCACATGGGGGTGGAAAAAAATGCGGGAGAGGGAACTCTTCACAAAAGGTAAGAAAGCCACTGAGGACATTGTTGAATGTTATAAGCACATATATGAGCATGTAGAAATAAGAAAAGGACACAATTGACAAATTCCAAACATATATTGATTACTGGGATGTATTGCTACTCAAGTTGGAGGATATAGTGGATATATGGGATGAGGTTATAAAGAAGGAGGATATAGTCGCATAAAATTGTAGATGAAGACAATATGAATATAAAGGGGCTATTAAACTAATAATTAAAACCTTGGAGGGATGTGAAAGCAAGCTCCAAGACATAAGAGAAAAGGTAGGGGAGTATGTGGATGATATAGATTCAAATATTGAAAACATGCCCCCTCTGAAAGAGATACACACCCCAAGATTTGTTGATGCAAATAGGTTTATAGAGATTCTTAAAAAACATATTACATGAGAGGTGGAGCCTCCTAATTTTTTTCATTATTATTCTATACAAATTTTTATTAATATAAAAGGATGTATAAATAAATTGGTCAAGAGAGTTAAAAGAAATAAATCTATTTCTGACGAGCTTGACAACATTCTCTCCAAGTAGGAGATAATATTTCTCTACCATTCAAGCACAAATGAAGATCCAATTTTGGATATGTTTGAAAGGTTTGATGCATATAGGAAAAAACTTTAGGAAGAGTTAAAGGGAAAACAATTGGATCTTGATCCATTCCCCTAAAATTCTTTATGACTTATGCCCCATTCCTTATTCCTTATTCCTTATTCCTTATTCTATCTATTATTTTCTAAGAAGGAATTAAAGATCTGATTGTAATGCGTAATTGACTCCCTCCTAAAGTAAACTAATAATGATGATGACTACAGAAGAAGACAACAAGGTTTGTTTGGCATGAGGAAGAATATTCTCCATTACTCCAGGAGTTTCATCATGAAACAAAAGCCTTCCAGCTAAGTAGATCAAGATGATATATTTTTTAGTTTGGGTGCCTTTTCATCCGGTTTGTAAAGCAAGGACCATTTTTCCGTGTGTGTCATGTTTTCAGCATTCCATGAGGTATCTGGGGATATTCCCTTTTGGGAAAATTTTGTATAAAAGTGAAGGACTATCTTCACTTTAGGGGGTTCTAATTTCAGGTTTTAGCTAAGGTGATTACATTTATCCAGTAATTAACATGCATTGAGATAATTTCTTATGTATCCCTTTTCAATCGAACACACATGTCTGTTTTTCCATGGATAAGTCTATTATTTACCTATATAAATAAATATGGAAGAATATCCTTTCTTTTGTAATCTTGTATCTGTTATGTCAATGAAATATAAAGAAGAATGTTTCAGATCATTGTTTAGATTGGTCATTAAATGAAAGATACTATGTTGTGTTACTTTGCAATACGTATTCTAGTTGTACAATTTCTTTCTGCAATTACAATATGGGAGTGAACATTTGTTACTATTAATGTAAAATCACAGCACCCCCAGATGATTTATTTGGGTCTTCTTTTCTAAGGCAGGGTCATTTGGTGTGATTTGCATAACATGGGACCATCTCTCAAGCTGTGGTACTTGCGGACTTGAGATGACACTCCAGAGAAAGCTGAATTCTTCTTCCTAATCCTAATGCTAAACTACTCCTAAGGAAGGAAATGCGAATATCTAATCCTAATATAACAATTTCAAGGGACCAAGGAGAGAGAGAGTGCATAAAGAGGGGAATCCTACACTAATGAGGTGATAGCACCAAGAAAAGGGAAGTGATGATCATCATCTCATCTTCCTGAAGTGGAGAGAGGAGAGCAATGGAGAGGATGGATAGATGCATCACAAACCAAGGATAAAGTTCACACAGAACACCATTTCAAATCCCCATGAACACAACTCCCAGATCTGCAAATGAAACGTCCAAAACATGCACAAAATACTCCAGAACGATGAGAGGCAAGACGATGCAATGAAAACAAGCGAAGGATGGAAAAAAGCATTACAAAAATGAGTTTTATTGCTTCATAAATTTTCACAGAGCATCATACACGAGCAAGAGGAAAAAAATGCCACTTACAGAGTAGGGGAGGAGGTCCAGACTCCACTTTCGACCTTGGGGAAGAAAAGAAGAGGGGAGGCAAAGAAGATGAATGAATAATAAATTTAACAATGAATCTTGCCCATGTATTTATAGATTCGACCAGAGAGAAGAAAGAGAGAGAAGTGGGAAATGCGGGTCAAATCTCAACCACTGCTATTAATTCTTATGCTAAAATCTGCCCACAATATGTCACTTCTGGCTCCTCAGCAGGTCGAATCGAATCAGATTTTCTATTTGAAGAGAATGGATTATGAGTTAATGGCTTGGAAGACTTTTCTTCATTTTTTACCTACCAAGGCCTGCAAAATATATTTTTTATCCTTCCATGGCATAGAGGATGTTGAGACGCTTCCAATGGTGTCATATTTGTTATATTTCGAGCCCTGAGTCGAAAGATATGCCCCTTTGAAGTTTTGCATCGATTCTGTACAAATGGGTGGGAAAATTATTTGAAGAATGGGTCCCCCTTTTGGATTGGGACACGTGGCGGCCAAATTGGGACAAAAATCAGGTTTGCAGTCTTAGAGCTTAACTTTTCTCTTTTTTTCACAAAAATTGCAAAACCTAGAAATTTCCCGCGGTCCCGAAGCTCTACATGGACATGTGGCTCCTTTTGATTGGCTGGGAAATGCACTTCCATCTTTGCTTTTATACCTTTTGGAAAAAAGGAAAACCTTCACTTTTTTCCCCAACTCCCCGCCTTGGCTTTGACTTGGGTCTATATGTTGACTTTTTCCTTGGCAGAGTCATGGGCCATTTTGTAACTTTTACTCTTTTTGGGGCAACGGGTGAAAAACTAATTTTTCCCCGATGCATTGCCTCCCCTTGGGACACGCATCAGTCTAACACTTGCCTGGGAACCTTCTCTCTATTTTTCCCTTGAATCAGCAACATTGAGACACTTGACAGCCTCCACTGGCTTGTTTGTGCATTGACTATTCAACTAACTCTACCCCCTTTGAGGACACATGGAGACACCACGCATGTTTACAAATCCAACCCAAAGTTTGCCTTTGGAGGAGCGTCGGGTTGAAACTTGTCGGCCTTCACTACTTTGTGGACTTTTCAATGGTCCTTCTTACCTTTTAGACTTTGGGCTACGTGGCGAGCTCGTGCTCATTTGGGTCTCTGCCTTGGGACCAAATCTTGGGGATGCACCACACTAACACTTGGCACTCTCCGCTTGCACATTCATACTTAGCCAATTTTTTGAGGCCTGCCCTGTCCACCTTTGACTCTGTTTGGCCATTTGACCCTACCTCTGTTCTGCCCTGGGACACATGGAGATGCGGTGCTTGTTTGAGCCTCTCTATTTGGATCCTTCTTTAGAGAAGCATCGGGAGGACACGTGGTCTCTTTTTCTGCCTCCTCCATACTTAGTCGATTTTGGACCCTTTCCTGAACTGTTCGAGCCCGAAAACTTCCAGAATTCACCGTTTCTTCTATTTCTTGCATCTGGTCTCTTTAAAACTATCTCCTCTTTCTTCTCTACCTCCGCCACTCCATTATTAAGTCCTCCCTCGACCCTTTAAATAGATTTAGGATGTAGAAATGCTCAAAAGATCCGTTTCTTCTATTTCTTCTTGTGCGGGGTTGAATTTGACTCTCTCGGGCTTCTATTTTTCGCTTTGCTTTGTTCTGGGATGTGAGCTCATGGGTCTATATCATTTCCCTTCATGTTTTCTTTATGTGTAAGGCTTGTTCTGACCAAAATTTCTAGTGGGAAATTTGGGATAACAGTTACCTCTTAAGGATATCCTTGGTTTTATGGATTTGGTATAGTAGATACATGAAGTTTTAATCAAAAGTGTTTGTGCTAAAGATTCAAAGATTATTTATTAGTGTTTACACAAATTTGGTATAAATGAATACAAATAACCTCTGAAAGGTTATCTTATTTTAATTTCAAGATCGAATGCATCATATGATCATTAGGATGAGAGGGTGAATGATGTTATTCCTTCCCATTAGATACCTATATCCTTTTCATATATTTTCCATTATACCACCCTGTTCTACCTTTGTAGACAACATCATCCTTGTATATCTAACATGCATTTTCTTGCAAACAACCTTACCTTTGTATACTTTAAGTGAGTTTGCATTTATTATTAAAGATTAGCATTCTGAATGTCATTTTTTTTCATGTTGTTGACATCATCCTTTGAATTATTCTCATAAATTATATCTCATCTATTTCTAATATCTTGTATATTATATGCTAAGCATGCGCAATGTTTGTGTGAAAAATTATTTGAGTAAGCATTTCATTTATGGATATAGTTCATTCAGATTGATTTACCAACAATTTCAAGGGATTGAATTATAATATCCATCCCCTTCAAGCTACCCTTTAGGTCCTCTCACCCTAGTTTAGGAAGAGCCAAAAGAAGCAAGAGTTATCCCCTTTCTCTATATGTTCCAGTCATTGCCAATATTTTGTCATGGAAGAATGTTAGATCCCTCCCTAGATACAAAATGACATACTCCTACATCTATCATTCAATTTTCCATTTTGTTTCTAAATTGCAGCCAAGTCATTTGGGGTGTAAAACTAGGAACCAACACGCTTTCTGACACCATTACCAGGGACTAGATTTTTCTCTCTTTACTTATGAGACAAATGCCACGGTTTAAGAAAGGTTCCTCTATCTAATGCTCACTTGGTTATAAGTGTGTATGCTACTTATTAATGTTTGTTTGAGTTTGAATAATTTTGTTGCATCTATTTATTTATGTGTGGTATTTGAGAGTGGTTTAGTGCACTTTTGTGTTGGTCTATTTTTTCTACACTGCAATCTCTAGTGGAGACTCCATTATGAGCTCTTGGTTTGACCAATGATACAATATTTTTTATATTTTGTCATTTCATTTACATTTTCAAGCTGGAAGGATTGAGATCCTCTTTTAGATCAGACCCTACTAGGAAGTTATTTCGTGAGGTCAATGCGTTGCATAGAAGAAGGAAACAAGTTTGGAAACTTGTGGACGGTCATGAATAAAAAGGTAAGGGTACTTAATCCTATAATCCAAATGAATCTCCTTTGATAAAATATTATTCTAGTTCTTCTGATAATTCTGAACCAAGTAGCCCTATTTTCTGATTTCATTCTTTTTTTAAACAAACCTCTGTGCCAAAAATTGCTAAGAGCCTTCCTAGACTTTCCCATTGGATTACAATTAAAGATATAACTCTTTATTTTGGGGGTGGTCCTTTGAGAAATTTTCACAATACTAACCCTCTGGTTTATAGATAACTTGTTCGAACCTTGGTTAATCTTCCCCCTAAATATCTAGTCAAGCAGAATATGGATCATCCTCCTCCACATCCCGCCTTTAGAGTCCAAAAGTTTATACCAATTATGTTTAGGGATATGCACAGATATCCTAATGAGGTCCCCAATGAAGTAAAAAATAAAATACTCAAGTTCCAAGGTAATAATGGTGTTTTTGGAGAGCAGCACCTTAGATCTTTTCTAAATATAATTGATGATTATGAGATTGAGTACGAGGATGTTTATTTGAAGTTGTTTATGTAAAATCTTAAAGAATATTCTAGAGAATGGTTTAATGCATTTCCTCATATGAGTATTGAATCTTTGGAGGAAATAATGAATGCATTTAGGATTTAATATGGTGGCAGAACCGACCCTCTGTTTCTTTTTTATGAATTTGAGAATATCAAGAAGAATCCTAATGAGTGTGTGTAGGACTTTAATACTAGGTTCAACAAGATATTACTGTGACTTCCAGACACTCTTAGGCCAAGTAACGATTCATGCCTGATAAAATCTTGTGATTCTTTTGATAAGAAGGAAGCTTATTACCGAAGAGATAAGGCCCCCATTAATCTTATTCAAGCCTTTACCATGTATATAAAAATTGAGATTAATATCAAGGCTACTAGTAAACCTCCCAAGAGAGAAGGGATCAAGCTTGTGAATCTTAAAAAGAAACAAACTAGTAAGTCATCTAATTTGGAAGAGATAATGAAGACTCTAGTTGGTGTTATTAAAGAAATATCTTATAAGTTAGCTAGAATAAAAAATTTCCTTTCCATGGGCTCTCAGAATTAGAAGCAAACCCAGATTTCACCTCATGATAGAGGAGATGCTAGAGGAAATAGACCTATGGGTATAAATGATAGGAAACAAACATCTAGAGAAACTAAAAGGGTTCATGATCCTTTGAGTGTTCCAATATCAATAGTAGATGAAGCTAACATCATTAATTGGTGTAATAAGTGCCTCTTGCCCCATTTTCCTCATAGAAAAGTGGCTTTAATAGTGGATGCTGAGGAGTATGGATCTAATAAGGATTGATGATGTATTGATATTTGATGATCTCCTGGACCTTGAAGGTGGTACTACCTCCATGGATATCTTATGTTCCAAGATTTTGGATGACTTTTGGATAGTTGTGAATAAGGTATGTTATTCTCCCATTGAAGTTGATTATGAAATAAATATGACTCAATATTTCGAGCTTCCCAATCATGAATTTGAGCTCTTAAGAAATTTAATAATTAAGAAACATGATGGGAGAGTTCCTTTAGTGGAGGATAGGAAATTATTGATTAATGCAAAAATATATTAAAAAAAGAAATATAATTTGAGAAGTAAGTAAGAAGGTGCCCCAACCCAAGGATAGGGATCTTCTGCTGATCTAAAATATGGGGATAAAAGTAAAGAGACTCGTTAAATTTTTGAAAGTTCTAGAACCCCATGTAAGTTTCTTATTATTATCATCCTATTAAACAAAAGAGGTTTCTACTTATACTTCTTAGAATAAGATGCCCTTGTTGACTAATGTTACAAAAGGTACCGGGTGGTACTCCCTAGAAAACCCTAGAAATGTAAAACACCTATAAAGGACATGATCCTAATGTAACCTCTGTTGAATATGCTTTAAAAGTGTGTATACCCTTTGAAAAGGTGGTCAATATTCCTCCTAATACTTATCTATCCTAATTACAATGTTTGTGACATGGCCCATATTTTAAGCCAATTGAAAATCTACTATTTTTTATGATAGAATTTACTTAGGATATCCCTAAACATAGGCATCAAGATTTTGAGTACTTAAGGTTTCCTAGAAGATGTAATTATCAAATGAAGTTAGTCCAAACTCCTTTTTGTTGAGACTAAGATTGAAGAATCTTAGGAAATTATTAAACCTTCCCCCTACAAGTTTATCTGGGTAGAACCTTTAGTTAAAATTTAATTAGATGTTAATCCTTTCTGTATAAAAATGTACATTAATGATTGACTCTTACACAATTATATGTTTGATTCTGGTGCATCTTATAATATTGTACCATTAATCAGTTATCAATGAGATTACAATAATGAATATATGCTACTTATGGGTGATGTTATGCAATAGAATCCAGACATGTACCATAGTGGTTTGTTATGTTAAGGAGTATGGTTATTCAAGTTAGCTTCCCATATTAGTAAGTACCCAACCATACATATTGTTATGGTTGACTATCTTGCTAAGTGGGTGATTGTTGTTAGCAAGGAAGTAGGTTGCTAGTGTGGGTGGTAGTGTAGAAATGGATTTATCATATGCTATTATTAATTTGGGAGAGAAGTTGGTTAAACTACACAAATAAGAGATGTTGATGCATTTTATTGAAGATCCTATGAAATGAATCCTTATGAATTTCTTTACACAGATGTTGATTTGGGTAATTTTTGTTGGCAATGCTAATTAGTCTGCTGACAATTGCCTTGACTTTGACATAACAAATTGAAGACCCTAATGTTATTTGGGACTATTGTTTTTGATGGAGTCATGTTCTAATTTGGGTAAATAGGGTTGGTGTGTTGTTGTATTCCCCTAAAAAACCATCCTTCTATTTTTCCTTTAAGCTATGTTTTGGTTGCGACTAATAATATTATATAATATGAGGCACTCATACTTGGCATTAAGGATTACTTGGATACATGGTATAAAAAAATATGATTATCAAGGGAGATTCTGAGTTGGTTGTGAATGAATTTAGGAAAATGTATACAATAAAGAGTTAATATATTAAGGAAATATATGAATATGTTGTTTAGGACTTGATTAAATTGCTTGATTCCATTCACACATTATATCTCATGAAAGGAGTTCAGAAATGCCCTTGTTAATAGGATATAAGTAATAGCCTTATATTATAATAATGATATTATAACTCTTTACTGATAATTCAAAATTTGAAGTCAAGAGGTTAGTCAGGCCTTTTGTACATGATAATACTTGAAAATTAGATTTTTTTTCATAATGATAGTCATATTAAGAGGTTATTGAATTATGAAGTTGAGTTCTATAATTTAATCAATTTGATATGGATTTGGAGCCCATGGTGGAAAATTATGAGGGAAAGGAGACCCTAATTTGGAAATGAAATAATCTAATAGAAAACAAATACAATTCTAATAGGGGTTAAGTTATCCTTGAGGATTATTTTGATAGTGCTAATAGAGTAATTGAATAAGTATAGCCTGTGAGATAAGAGATGTGATTAAATGTGACTTTGGGTACTTAAAAAATGATCCCATGAAGGTTTGGTGAGGAAGCAATTTGAGTGAACATCAAAAATAATATGTATACCTAGATTTTGGAGAAGTACCATGTTTGCTTGGCATGGTTTGTATTTTTAACTAAAAGCTTGTAGAGAAGACCATTTCCAACATGTCATTCCACAAGAGCCTAGTAGCAATCCTTTCAGTCGAACAATGTAAATACCAATAAACCACTATCCTTGCCACAAATATGAAAGATAAAATTAAGAAGCTAAGGATAGGGGAATTATTCAACCCACCATATATTCATCTTGGGTTGCTAATTTGGTCTTGGTTAGAAAAGTGAATGGTGACCTTAGACTATGTGTTGAATTTAGGAAATCTGAATAAAGCCTCTTTGGAAGATAATTACCCTTTGCCTAAATATGGATAACTTATTATGGAGGGGTGACATTAGGGTCTGTAATGCTTTATACTTTAGATGGGTTCTTAGGGTATAATCAGGTGGTGGTAAAGAAGTCTAAACAATCTAAAAATTCTTTCACCACTCCTTGGGGAACCTATGTTTATGTCAGAACGCCCTTTGGCTTGAAGAATGTTGGTGCTAATTTTCAAAGGGCCATAGATGCTGCATTTACTGGGTTGATTAATAATTTCATTTTGGTTTATCAGGATGACATTACAATTTACTCCAAGAAGAGGAGTGATCATTTGGAGCATCTTGAGAAAATCTTTGTTATTAGTTCGAGTTTGTTGAAAAAATATTTTGTTGTAGGAAAAATATGGGATTTTGGTAATAATGTTACAAGACGAATTCCCTCATCTATTGTGAGTGTAGGTGCCCTTTATTAAAAACAAAATTGCATGAAAATAAAACATATACAATAACTACACTAATATTTCTCTGGGGTGTTTGTGATTCCCTTTCAAAAGTTTGTAACTCTCAAGAAAGGAAATACAAGTGAGAGAGAAGAAAGATATATTAGTCGGAGAATCTATAGATAAGATAGAAAAGTAGACTTTTTGTTGGAGTGGTAAAATGACTAAATTATGGAATAGGAAGGAACATGTGTGCACAAACAGGAGTAGACATAACACTTGTAGGGTTGAACAAGGTTACGTGCGGGACTGCGCAAGAAGATAGATAGGATGAGGACGTATCCATTTTCCAAGGATGGGATGGAAATAGAATTAGAGCGTGCATCACGAAAAGGGTACCTTGACAATCAAGCATCGGCTATTTTTGGATAAGGCACATAAAAAGTGAAGATGAAAGGTCATGGAAAAATCGAGCTATTATTAGGATTAAAACAAATTCTATTAATAGGAGAGTCTATTATTAGCTCCATTGTAAAACCATGCAGCTGTTAACGCATGGCTATTTTGAGAATGTAGCCTATTATTAAGAATTGTATGGATGGTGAAGGGAAAGTCCCCATACCTATATATACTTGTTGTAATTCATTTTATGAGACACCAGTGATATGAGAATGTTATGTTGCTCTGATGTACCAATGCGCATGACTCTGTGCTCATTGGTATTGACTGTTATGTATTCATCTTCTAGTATGTGATACTTTTGTTATGAATGGATCATTGTGGTTGGATCATGATTGTCGATGTGTTTGAATATGGTGAATACATGGTGCAATTGATCTTAGTAATTATCTTATCTATATGTTTCCATATTACATGTGTTTCCAATTGAATGCAGGAAGTGGTTAAGTATGATTGAATGAACACTTGGTTATATATTATCATGTATTTGCATGCTAACATCTTGACAAGCAATACAAAGGAGGGATTTGGCAGCTTCGTACGCTTTGGGTGAGTGTTCAAACCTATATGAATGAGGTGCTAGTGCACATAATAATTAAGTGGAAATAAGAGACTACACTTGTATTTTTGAATATGTAAACACAAATCCTATTTTAATAACACAAGTATTTAGTTAATAATAGTGACAATTTATCAATAATTAAATTTTGAGAATCAAGATTTAATTATGTATTTGACATAAAAACAAATAAAAACCATTAAATTAATGATCAACACAAAGTTTGAAAATATCTCTCTTTATTATCTTGGTGGGAATGCGGAATAAAAACCTTCTACAATCTCTTTTCTCTACCGCCAAAAAAAGTCCTTACAAATAAATTGAGAACAAATATTTATAGGAAAAGTTTTCATATTTCACAACTACATGTATAGAGGAAGTAATCAAGTTTTCTAATGATAGAAACTTTCAATTGGTCTACTACATGCATAATAGAAAAAGGTGAATTTTTTAATAATAGAAATTGTTATTCAACCAAGTTAAATTCCACATCTCAGAATTTGCAAAGATAGAATGTGCAATTTTATAGTGATGAAAATTTATGATTTTGAAATCATACATTTGACATAATCAAGATTGCTACAAATCATGGGTCTCCCCTTTATTAATTTTTTTTAGAATCTTCATGCACATCAACTAAATTCTCATTGGCTACCTGAATTATTTCTCAATATTCATCAAAGATTGAAAATAGCACCTTGATTCGATCTTCCTTTGAGCTGCTTATGTACATATCACTCACGTAACATTCCATCTCAAAGTTGATCAAGTGTTCAGGCACATTCTAGAATGTCTTAATATCTTTAGCCAACTTATTGAAAATATTTTGATATTTTAATTAGATGAAAATTGAATGTAGACTTTAGAGTCGACTCTTTTTTTCACTAACTAATTTTTTCATTAATTTTTTGAGTTGTTTGGGAAATCTCCTAACTGTCACATCGTGAGAAAGGAATCTCTTATATGGAATATAGGAACTAGAAGATTGGATAAGTTTAATATTTTTTTAGATTATAATTGTAATTTGATCAACTTTATCCTTCATCTACTCTTTTGTTTCTTGATCATTTTACATCTTTTTGAATATTTTTCCAATAACATATTTTACATCTTGTTTCAAATCTTCTCATATGGTTCGCCCCAAATGAAATATGAAGATATCATAGTCTCGTGTTGACAATTATCCTTCACGCTTATCTGTTGGTGGTACCACAACCTCGACATATATTTCTCATTCTTATTTGTGACTATTCATGAAACTGTATTTGGTTTCCATTTTATCTTATCTAGGAGGAAGGTTTCCTGAGTTATAAGGCACTAAAATCAATCACCTCATGTTGTACTACTAATTTCTTCTTCTTTTGTACAACGTTACCCAACAATTTAGGGATTTCTAAATTTACCTACGGTAGGACCAATTTTTTCTATAGATACAACTGAGTCAATGAATTCAGAATTATGGTTTTGGTGCCCTGAAGAGTATTCATTTTGACCTAAGGAATTGGGATAAATTTAGAAGTGGAGGGTGGAGAGGGTGAGATGTGAATAAGACTAGATGAAGGTGGAAGAGGAGGTGAGGAAAATCTAGGAGGAGAAGATGGAGGAGGAGTTGACACCATAAGAGGAGATAGATGATTTGGAGAAAAAATATCCTTAGAGGAAGAAATGGTTTTTTGTTTATGAGAAATGGGAATGGTTATAATAGAGGGATCCATAGAAAAATAAGATTGGGAAATATTAGTAATTAATGGAGAGTGGGTCTATAAATATAGTTTACTGTAAACAAAAAATCATGCACTTTAGGCATTATTTAGTCCCAGTCTCATACTACTATTCAAAAGGTTTTTGAGAGAAAAAATTACTAATTAACCTCAATCTTTTGGCCATCTTACTTTATTTTCTTTCGTCATTCCCAACCTCTTGCACTTGCATGCCCAATTAGATTTCATCATTTGCGTAATTTTAGATTTGAATAGGGTGCCTATGCTAGTACTGGGGCGCCCATGGGCACCCTGGTCCCACCAGGGGCACCCCGATCCTTTTTGAACTTTCCCGCCACTTTTTGGGCACTTTTTAGCTGTCTAAGCTTCTTATCTTTTTTGTGGTCGTCCATTTCATGGTTAAGTATGAAATTAGATCAAGAGAACGCTATAAATATAAAGTTATGAGACCATAATGAGGGACCAATCACTAGTCACTACTATCATTCACCTAGGGTTACATTCATATAAATCATTTGGAGATCATTTGCATTCATCTAGCTCCATCACAAAGGACAAAGATGGTTCATCTGCATCACACAAGCATAATAGGGGATTCTATTCTATTCCATCCACTATTATACTACATTTTAACATCTATTTATTGATCTCTACTTCACAAAGTGTAACTAGCACAAGAGCACATATGGCACATGATGCACACACACACCAGAACTACATTTGGGTTTGAAATGTAGTGAAACAATTAGTTAGTAAGCCCACTATTGTGACAGCTGAGGTCAATCTGACCCATTCATTTGCATTTTTTTAGGGTTTTGATACTTCTTATGGTCTCTTGCAAGTCTTTCTTTCATCTTGGATTATCAACAACACCTGATGCAATGCAACAAATCTAATGTGAAACACGAGGGTTTTAGACCATATTCCAAACCTATGAAACCCAATTTCAAAATTTTTGCATAGATTATGGCTCCCATTTTTTAGACCAGAGGACCCACAAGTGCCTCATTCCTTCTCCAGGCGCTCCAGTCTGGAGAATTAGCTCAGATCCACCATTTTCAGGACCTCTGCACAATTGTTCCTATTCTAGATTATTCTGAGACACAATCCAAAAAACTCCTCTAATCAGATGAGTCACTTCCTCACCCTTCTTGCACATTAGGGTTTATACTTTCATCATATTAGTTTCTTGGGTCATTTTCCATAGTCATTTATTGCATTCATTTACTATATTTACGTGTCGTTCTAGATTAGAATAACTACTGTTATACCATATTTTAGTTAATTTTAGTTAATAATTTACTTTAGGCCTTCAAAGGTTCATGTGTACATTGGGCTCTACCACTTGACCATTTACAAATAAACCTATAGGTTTTCTGATAATGTTTAGTGGGACCCCCCCACAAATTTCTCTTTACCTTTTCCCTTGAAGGAATCCTCAGGCTAATTTTATTCAGTAGGTTCCTCTACATTCGTTTCAAGGCTTACCTAAGATTAACTATCATAGTTTATATATATTATTGGCTTATAAATTTTGTTTTATTTGGGGTAATGAACTATGAATGAAGCCATTAAAGAGTTCATGATACAATAGTGCTAGTTCGATGCTCCAAATAAGTGGATTCATGCTTGGACCACTCCACACAGGGAAATTGTTGAAGTTCAATATGCTATTAGATTTAGGTACGATCCATGAAATTATTGTCATCAAACATGTCATTTGGAATGAATTCCAAATCATAATTGAAAATTTGGATCAAATTCATACCATACCAATCTTGCTTCCTGACATCCTTCTCGTCATCAAAATCCATCCAATAATATTAAAAATAGGGCACATGGAAGTGAGTTAATCCTAATACATGGAAGATAAATCCTTGAGTGTTGAAATAAGGTATGATTTAGAAGGATATTATGGTGACCCTATTCATTGCTACCTCCATGCATTTTTGCCTTTGAAAAAACTGACAAGAGTACTTATCGATTGTAATTAGAAAATGAATTCTCTTCTTGAGCTTGCTAGACAATAATTTGTGTACCTCAACTAACTTCATGACCAATTCCATCAATTCCCATTTTTCACTTCCATTCCTTGATATTTTATATAGTGAACCTTCAAACCTGCACACTAGTATATAAGAGAAAGTAGAGAATTGAATAAACCAAGATGCACACATGACAATATTTATTGTAGCCTTAATAGAGAACATGGTGTTATCCAATTAAGGTTGAAACATTCCAATGATGTAATAAAAGAATGAAACACTGATGTGTGAAAGTGATAGGAGTTAGAATCATGAGTGAGCTATGGGTAGAAGTCATGAATTATATCTATGTCTAACTAAAATACATGACTTAATCTAGGAAATAACCTTGTCTTGGCTGTAACATATACTAGGTACAAGGTCATGTAAAACGTACTTATAAAACATACCTCATATAGATGCTTATAAATTTTATTTTTGATTTATGCATGGTGATGTAAATAAACTTGCAACAATTAATATGTTGTACGATGAGCTACATTCATTTATCTATCAGACCAGGGAGAGAAGACTTGAAATAATGCATGTGTTGTATACACAATTATAGTTGATCTAAGAGGTTGGAAAGGAAATAACCGTCACATAACAATGCTGAAAGTAAAATAAAATGCATACTTGAAAATGGACTATTACTGGAACAAAGTTATAGATTCAAAGAGAATATTGTTTCTAAGGAAATATGCATGAAATAAAATAATGAAAGGGATTTAGCAGACCTCAAATGGGCCTTGACCTAGGTGTTAATCCATTCCTAACTCTGTAACTAAAAAATAAATAATAGAACTCAAATTCATTTATTGATTTGCATAAAACATTACATCTAGGAACAAAATATCAGAGTAATCTCTTTCCTCTAATTACAAATCTAACTTTCTAACTCACTAACTGACTTGCTACAAGGAACAACCCTTTCCTTTATATCTTATCATTTACAACACATGAGAATAATAAGAATATTATAAGGAGTCTTCATTAGAACAAGTGAGAGATTCAACACATGTTTGAAACACACAAGTGTTCAACTAAAAATCAGTTTGTATTCAACTAACAATCAATTCTTCACTAGTTCTTAATCAATGGCCAGATCAAAGATTGATTTGTTTCTCACTTTTCCAAGTTTCTGTTGTATATACTTCTCCAATGGCGCGTAAGGACTGAAGTGACATCACTTCATGCTTCAAAAGATATTCATAAATGTGGGTTCTTTGCTGTGAATAATTTTCTTATGCTGTAGACAAGTTGTTGCAGATAAGTTCTTTGGCTGTAGATGAGTTGTTGCGGACAGGTTCCTTTGCTGCATATGAAAAATTAATTATAACCAAGAGTGATATCAACACATATAATCATCCAAACAATTTATTGGAATAACAAGAATAAATGAACACATAATATATAAAAATAAAGACAATTAGATATAACTATATCAATTAGTCATTATGCCAAAATTTCATGGTTGTAATAGTGATATTCAACAATGTACTTAGGAAATACATAAACATGGCTACAATGGTCTTATCAAAATACAAAAGATTTGTTATGAAAGTAATTAATACAACTCATCAATGTAGTTCAATTGATATACTATTTATCTTTCTAGATCATGTGGATGTACTGGAACATCCACTCTTGATTCCTTGTAGTTGAGTTCCCCACTATTCTATTATGATTGTGATTATGTCATTGATATCTTTTTTGAAATCAGATCGGGGAACACTTTGGGAAATCTAGATGTGGAAGTCCTTAGTTTCTCAAGCAAGTGCTCGTTCACCATCCCTATATAGGATACACTATTCTCATTCCATTGGTGTTGAGATGAATCTTGGATTATATCCAAATATTAGTTGACATTGGAAATATTCAATAAATCCTTAATGTAGTTTACATCTAGCTAGAGGAGGTAATCACCTTGAGGGTTATTTACTTCCCTAAGACATTAGAAATAATATTATGCTAGTGTTAACACAAACTTATGACATTCAACAGAAATGGGAAATGCAACAACAAGGGATATCGCACTATCATAAATTCCCTGTATCTAGTATGTATTTGGCATAACATGAATCAAACTCCAAAAATATGAAAGGTAAATGTCATAAATTAATAGCTATGATATTTTAAAAATTGACCTCCAAATTTGCTAGGGGGTGACCTCGTGAAATTGAAACTTCATGTACTTTTTCCCTTAGAACCTTCAGACATGGAGGATAAACCTTACGTGCAAAAAATATCTTAATTTTTTTCAAGAATAATGAGGTGGACTTATGGCTTGCAAAAGCACTCAGGAACCTTGCTAAAAAATTTCATACTTTTGACCTTGATCAGGAACTTAAAAATTATACTCAAGACTTTATTGGACTTTTAACCTATATTTTCCACTCGAAACCTTGATCAACATTACATCAGAGATTTAACTTGCATTTACAATTAGAAATTCCAGTGAATAAGGTGAGGGATATTTGACTTGCATTTGTAAGTGAATATCTCAATCAACATTGACAAAATTTCCATCTTGCTAAAACACCCAAAAAATATGACACACACTAATCAAAATTTTTACTTGCAAAAACACCCACAAAAACTTTATTGACACTAAAATCAACCAAATCCTATGAGTAATTTGGTAGCTTTCACTTTTTTGGATGTGTTTTTATATCAAAATTCACTTTGAACATGGTAAAAATACAAAAACCTAACTAGTATTGACCTGGGATCATTAAGTGAAAGAATTATTCTTAAAATCATACAAAAATACATGAAAACCACTCTACTAACTAGGATCTGAAATGGGTTCCAAGATTTTCTTGAAAATCACAAAGAAATTTATTGAAAATTATAGGTGGGATTTTGGAGTGCATTAGGATAGAAATCCTAAATATACAACATGAAAATGACCTCCCAAAAGCCAATTTATAATCATAATATTAATAATGGGGATTTGACATGCATGATTAGTTTTTTGGATTGCATTTATTGTGTTGACCAGGGTTTTAAGGTCAAAGTGTAATTTTCATGTAAGTTACAAAAGTGTTCTAAAACTCTATTTCCCCAATCAACATAGGAGACAAGAGTAAATTAAAATTTGAATCTTGACGAGTAATTTACATTTAAGTTGAAAGCTTGCTAAAAAGTCTATTTACTTAAGGAGATAGACTTTAGTGGAAACAAGAACTCAACAAGTAATTTGCATGTAAAATGCAAATGTGGAATGAAATTCCAATCAACACTATGAAATTTTAATTGGAATCAAGGAATTTGAGAGTAATTTGTAAGTGACTTTTTAAATATGATTCAAGGGTTTGATTTCAACACTTTTTTTTTTGTGATTTTTCAATTTGACCTATCTCCAAAACACCTTTTTGAAATTGTTTTGAAAGGTTATCCCAAATTCTCAAAGAAATTCAAATTTTGGGATAAAACAATATAATTACAATGACATGTGAAGCATATGGGTTAAGTCTTTCAAGCATGAACTTTGGTGTTTCCATATTGCTCGAAGGGAAGAAATGATAAACACCAATTTTTAATCTAACAAGATTATTTTGTGTTAAGATAGTTTGAAAGAATATTGGATTGACCCATTAAAGTGGAGATTGACCTTTCTCTAGTTGGTCAAAAATGAATTTGGTGAAAAATCCACAATTGTTCTATGTCATGTATTTTTTGTTAGCGGGTCACTCTAGGTGAAAATGAGGAATTGATTTGTGATGATAGATGAAGGAAAAGAAGAGATGACCTTTCATTCTCCCATTAATTATTAGCTTCAATTGACCTAAATCTTGATATGTTTCAAAGATCCACGAGGATTAGGAAAATAAACATCTTTAAATCCAATTAAAGAAAACAAAGAATTATTAAGTAAACAAGGAGTGCATGAGAGCAAAGAGGATATGACCATCCTTTCTCCCATTAATTATAATCTTTGATTTAACCAAATCTTGACATATTTCAAAGATCCACAAGGATAAGGAAACTAAACCTCTTCAAATATAACTAGAGAATAAAATAATAGTCACTAAAAAATGTTCATTTTGAGTATTTTCTTGTATGATGACGAAATTGTCAATATATGATGGGGTTAGTTGCATAACCGCAAGTTCCTTTAAGGGGTGGTTGTGGAGTTTTAAAATGTTAGTCTACTTAAAGTGACTTTTCCCCCTAGGTGAAATTTATAGTCAGAATAACAACAAAATAACAATGTATATTTAGTTTTGAGTCTATTTAGAGTTGTTAGTAATGGCCTATTGAATCTCTCACTAGGAAACGCTATGTTTTTATGTTTGGATTTTAAAATTTGGAGTCATTTACAAACCTTTCAATAGTGCAGAGTAGAGGATACCTAAATATTATCAAATATTGAGGGATATGCACTAAGATACACTACTGAAAAACTCATAATCTAAACATATAAGCTAGAGAGAGTGATTAAACAAAAATGTCATATATTAATTTAAATTCTCATACAATATTGAAATAACCTTATTCACATAGTGATTAAATATCTTATACAACTTAGAAGCAAATGTTAGCTTTCCAATCCTTTCATATTCCTTTCCCTATGGTCGAGGAGCTTTACATATTCTTATTTTTTCCTACCTATTACATACATATGCATCAAGTCATTGTGCAAAGATAGTAAAATTCTGAAAAATTATAAGAGTCGTCTCTTAGACCCATATAATCCTCCAACACTTTATCAGACTTAAATAGTTGTTTTTTTCTCGAGATAAAATAATCTATCAAAGTTTGGTAGGTGTTCCTTTGAATTTTCCATCCTCTTGATGTTCTATATTGATTTTTACATTCCATTATCTATTTATATTCTGTGTAGAGAACACTTTTTAATGTTTTTTTTTTCCCTGGACATTATATAATTCCCCTTGTGGGTTTTCAATTAATTAGTCTTTCCAAATTACCTCCCTTTGAAGTTTCCAATATATGGAAATCCACCATAGGTTTCCCTTTTAGGTTTTCAACCTATGTGGTCTTATTTATAGGTACTATGGCCATGACACACAATTGTCCCATTTTTGTGTCAATACGTGATTCCTTACAAACCTAATTCTTATGTTTTAGTTGTGAAAGTGGAGCTTGTGAAATTGGTAGTACCTTGGTTATTATTTTAATCCCATGCAATATATCCTAGGAATCTAAGTACTTCAAAGTGCCCTTTATGTTATTTTCTAATGGTAGGAACATTTACAATTCTCCCTTATAGTTGTTCCATCAAGTAATTACCTCATCAATCCACCTAAAGAAATCTTATATCTAAGTGTCTGCATAACCTCGAGAAGTGTTCATTACTAGCAATTTTGATGTATCGCCCATGTAAGTAGATGAAATTGAACACCTCACTGATAAGTTCTTTGATTTTCCCTTATCCTCTAATCTTATACACCTGTAAAGGTATCACGTGGTGTGTTTTTCTCCCACTCATGTAGACGGTCCACCACATTGTCTATAGATTTGAGATATGTGTTCTATTAGTGTAGGCTTTTTCCCACTATGTGATTTTAGCTGCACAATATAATTAGCTTTCTTAGGTTAATTAATGGGTATTAGGGGAAATGTAATTTAAGTCATTTTCTATTTATGAGTTGAGTTAATTATTTTTTTGGGTGACATAAATCCTCAATATATAATGTACCTTCCTATGAAAATTTTGGCTAATTAGCTATGATTTTATGCATCAGTGAACAGTTTCTTGTTTTTTTAAAGAAAAACTTCTTCCTTTTGAGATTCGGCCCTATCCAATCTCGATCCTTGATTGTGGCCCACACCGAAATGGCATTAGAATCTTTTCTGGTAGTTAAATGCCATAGCCCCTGTTACGAGATCTAGCATTTTATCTCATTTGGTTGTTTTTCATTGATTTTAGTTTTCAAGGGTTTAGTGGAGTTTCTAGAAAATCTGTGAAAATTTCTTCCTCGGGAGTCTCTAAATGAAAAAAAGATAACATTGTTGAATTTAGAAGGTCCTAACACTTTACATTTGGCTATACACATGACCTAGTTTTGTGATAGGTGATTTTAGTGATTTTTAAAGCGTTTAAAGGTTTTTTTGAATTGTATGAAATTCATCCAGTCTTAAGCTCAGAAATAAAAATAAAAAACCATTTTTTTTCTGGGTTTGTCAAAATACTTGGTGGGTATTTGCTATTTTTTATGGAAGAAGTACACATTTTTCAAGATCTGGGGGTTTCCTTGTAGTTTTCTCACCATCTTTGCATTTTTGGATTTTAGGTTGTTCGTTAAGTCTAAAAACTAGCCACAATATTTTTCAAGATTTCTAGGTTGCTCAACAAGTTAAAAATCTGACCAAGTGTATTTTGGGATTTTTCAGGTTCCTTAACAAGTCAAAAAAGCTAACCTAGTGTATTTTGAGCTTTGTATGTTGCTTAACAAGTCAAAAACTCTGACCTAGTGTGTTTCATATTTTTGGGGTTTTGGTGCATGAATACACAACTCTCAACTTGGAGTCAAACCTCTAACCCCCAATCAACATTGTATTTTAAGATTTTTAGGGTGCTTGTCAAGTTTTGGGTTCCCCCACCTATTTTTCAAGCATCAGATTCTGACACCTGCTTATCAAGAATCGAGTTCTAACACTTGCTTGTCACACTTTGGGTTCTAACACCTACTTGACATGCTTCGGGTTCCATAACTTGTTTGACATGACTCAGGGTCTGACACCTTCTTGATACATTTTAGGTTTTGACCCTTACATTACATGTTTTGGGTTTTGTGACTTGCTTTTCAAGTACAAAAACCTTAACCAAGAGCATTTCAGGATTTCAGTGTTGTTGAGAAAATAAAAAAACATGAGAAGACCTTTTTAGGTTTTCTCAGGTGTTGAACAAGTTGAAAACCTTGAGGACGGGCATAGGAAAATTAAATTTCAACCCCAAGTTTTGTGACTTGTTTAGAAAGGTCAAAACCTCAAGGCAATGTTTGGTAGGTTTTCCAAGGTGTTGAACAAGATAAAAATTACGACGACTTACGTGCACATGTCAAATTTGAACATGAAGGGAGAAACACTATTCATTGGCAAATTAGGGGAAATTTGGGGGCGACATCACTCCCTCGATCACATCATAGTGTAAAGTGACATCATCAAAGGTAGGGGCACTCATCCTATCCCTTATCCCTTGGTCACATGGGAATTAAGCCCTTGGTCATCCCAAACAAATGGGGCTTAAATTTTCCATCATAAAGTTGGGACAAAGTTTTTGCACACTAAAAAAGCTATAAAAAGTGGAGATTATTTTTTGTGAGCAAGAAACTTCAAACTTCCATAACTTTCAACCGACGGCTCCTTTTTAGGTGACATTTTTTAAAGTGCATTTTTTTGAGCTCCACGCATTGGTAATATTATTGTGCCTTATAAAATTGGACCTCTATAGTTTTGTGGGGGGTTTCATATCCCATTATTTCAAACACATGTAGTTTAACACATATCCACTTATTGCAATGGATCAATATGAAGTTCTACTTCTTACACTGTTCACCATCACGAGTGGAAAGTCAAAATATATATCCTCTTGAGGAGTAAAGGCTTACAAAAGATCACTATGGGTGCATAATTAGAACCAACAAAAAATGTAGAGAAGGTTAAATGACACAACAAAAGTGACGAATCCTAAAATCTATTATGTTTTTCCATGTCTCTTGACTTTATCTTTCATATTGAATCTGTAACTACTCCTAATGCAATATGGATCACATTGGAAGGATTATTTGGGAAGAAAAACATAATGAGAGGTAATGATTTGGAGTTTCATTGGTCTTATAATGGCTTTTGGAGTCACATACATATAAAAATTGACCTCAAAAGTCCATCCTGAGCCTCTGGGTGAAAATTTCATGCTTTCAGGCTATTTCAGGTAAGCCATTGCAAAACCTGGCTTTCCAAATGAATTAAGGTGTGTTTTATTGCACCTGTCTCTCCTTTTTCCTCAAGAGGGAAAAGAAATATGCCCCATGACATTTGTGTAACTCTCCAACCACCCATGTGCAGTTAAGTCAACCTGGGTTGAGTCTAAGTTGAGTTAGGGAGAGGTGTGAGTGAAAACCCATCCTTAGGCTATTTTACAGTGCCATATGTCACCATCTTGCTCCAAGGATCCCTTTAATGTCCTTGTTGTCCCTTCTATCCCTTTTCACCATAAAAAACTATATTTTAACTCCAAAAAAACTCACATTTAACTCGGGGTCAAACCATGGTCAACATGCAAACACAAAAGTAAAATATAACTCATTTTAAGTCATTTTCTCGACACAGGTCAACATCCCTCCATAGTTTCTGCTGAAAAACCTTAAAAAAACATTCATTTTTATCAGAGATGATTGCAAAATTTTTCTAGAACATCCATGGCCTCCAAAATTGAGTTTTTTCCATATCTCACTAATTGGGAATCCAATTATACCCAAAATTTTCCATATTGCTCTTCTCTAAAATGCATTTGGGATGATTGTGATAGAAAAACTATGATGCCCTAGATTTTTTGATAAAAAAATCTGAAACCATAACCCTGAAAAGTTTCTTTTTCAATTTCCAAGAGTTCCAACAAATGAAACTCTGTGAAAATTGGAGCACGGGATCTAGGTATAGAGCTAGACACAGTTAAGGTAGTTTTGTTGCAATACAACACTAGTAATATCACTTAATAAAAATAATATATGATCTAAACAATGAGGTGACAAAAATATTAAGTCTCCTAAAATTGCAAACCCTCATCATTAAGAACATCTAGAAACAGTGAGAAACATCAAACATCTAGAAATAGCGATTTTTAAAGGGTTTAAAGGTTTTTTTGAATTGTACGAAATTCAACCAGTCTTAAGCTCATAAATAAAAATAAAAAACCATTTTTTTTCTGGGTTTGTCAAAATACTTGGTGGGTATTTGCTATTTTTTATGGAAGAAGTACACATTTTTCAAGATCTGGGGGTTTCCTTGTAGTTTTCTCACCATCTTTGCATTTTTGGATTTTAGGTTGTTCGTTAAGTCTAAAAACTAGCCACAATATTTTTCAAGATTTCTAGGTTGCTCAACAAGTTAAAAATATGACCTAGTGTATTTTGGGATTTTTCAGGTTCCTTAACAAGTCAAAAAAGCTAACCTAGTGTATTTTGAGCTTTGTACATTGCTTAACAAGTCAAAAAGTCTGATCTAGTGTGTTTCATATTTTTGGGGTTTTGGTGCATGAATACACAACTCTCAACTTGGAGTCAAACCTCTAACCCCCAATCAACATTGTATTTTAAGATTTTTAGGGTGCTTGTCAAGTTTTGGGTTCCCCCACCTATTTTTCAAGCATCAGATTCTGACACCTGCTTATCAAGAATCGAGTTATGACACTTGCTTGTCACAATTTGGGTTCTAACACCTACTTGACATGCTTCGGGTTCCATAACTTGTTTGACATGATTTAGGTTCTGACACCTTCTTGATACATTTTAGGTTTTGACCCTTACATTACATGTTTTGGGTTTTGTGACTTGTTTGTCAAGTACAAAAACCTTAACCAAGAGCATTTTAGGATTTCAGTGTTGTTGAGAAAATAAAAAAACATGAGAAGACCTTTTTAGGTTTTCTCAGGTGTTGAACAAGTTGAAAACCTTGAGGACGGGCATAGGAAAATTAAATTTCAACCCCAAGTTTTGTGACTTGTTTAGAAAGGTCAAAACCCCAAGCCAATGTTTGGCATGTTTTCCAAGGTGTTGAACAAGATAAAAATTATGACGACTTACATGCACATGTCAAATTTGAACACGAAGGGAGAAACACTATTCATTAGCAAATTAGGGGAAATTTGGGGGTGACGTCACTCCCTCGATCACATCACAATGTAAAGTGACATCATCAAAGGTAGGGGCACTCATCCTATCCCTTATCCCCTGGTCACATGGGAATTAAGCCCTTGGTCATCCCAAACAAATGGGGCTTAAATTTTCCATCATAAAGTTGGGCCAATGTTTTTGCACACTAAAAAATCTATTAAAAGTGGAGATTATTTTTTGTGAGCAAGAAACTTCAAACTTCTATAACTTTCAACCGACAGCTCCTTTTTAGGTGACATTTTTTAAAGTGCATTTTTTTGAGCTCCATGCATTGGTAATATTATTGTGCCTTATAAAATTGGACCTCTATAGTTTTGTGGGGGGTTTCATATCCCATTATTTCAAACACATGTAGTTTAACAAATATCCACTTATTGCAATGGATCAATATGAAGTTCCGCTTCTTACACTATTCACCATCACGAGTGGAAAGTCAAAATATATATTCTCTTGAGGAGTAAAGGCTTACAAAAGATCACTATGGGTGCATAATTAGAACCAACAAAAAATGTAGAGAAGGTTAAATGACACAACAAAAGTGACGAATCCTAAAACCTATTATGTTTTTCCATGTCTCTTGACTTTATCTTTCATATTGAATTTGTAACTACCCCTAATGCAGTATGGATCACATTGGAAGGATTATTTGGGAATTAAAACATAATGAGAGGTAATGAGTTGTAGTTTCATTGGTCTTATAATGGATTTTGGAGTCACATACATATAAAAATTAACCTCAAAAGTCCATCTTGAGCCTTTGGGTGAAGATTTCAAGCTTTCAGGCTATTTCAGGTAAGCCAGTGCAAAACCTGGCTTTCCAAATGAAGTAAGGTGTGTTTTATTGCACCTGTTCTCCTTTGTCCCCAAGAGGGACAAAAATTATGCATGACATCTATGTAATTCTCCAACCACCCATGTGCAGTTAAGTCAACCTGGGTTGAGTCTAAGTTGAGTTAGGGAGAGGTGTGAGTGAAAACCCATCCTTAGGCTATTTTATAGTGCTGTATGTCACCATCTTGCTCCAAGGATCCCTTTAATGTCCTTTTTGTCCCTTTTTTCCCTTTTCACCATGAAAAACTATATTTTAACTCCAAAAAAACTCACATTTAACTCGGGGTCAAACCATGGTCAACATGCGGACACAAAAGTAAAATATAACTCATTTTAAGTCATTTTCTCCACATAGGTCAACATCCCTCTATAGTTTGTGCTAAAAAACCTTAAAAAAACATTCATTTTCATCAAAGATGATTGCAAATTTTTTCTAGAACATCCATGGCCTCCAAAACTAAGTTTTTCCCATATCACACTAATTGGGAATCCAATTATACCCAAATTTTTCCATATTGCTCTTCTCTAAAATGCATTTGGGATGATTGTGACAGAAAAACTATGATGCCCTAGATTTTTTGATAAAAAATCTGAAACCATAACCCCAAAAAGTTTCTTTTTCAATTTCCAAGATTTCCAACAAATGAAAGTCTATGAAAATTGGAGCACAAGATCCAGGTATAGAGCTAGACACAGTTGAGGTGGTTTCGTTGCAATACGACACTGGAAATGTCACTTAATAAAAATAATATATGATCTAAACAATGAGGTGACAAAAGTATTAAGTCTCCTAAAATTGCAAACCCTCATCATTAAGAACATCTAGAAACAATGAGAAACATCAAACCAAGTAAATCATGCAACTTTCTAAAAATAACAGGTTTAGAAAAAGCAATTGTCCCAAAATATAAAATTTCTAAAAATAGAAAGTAATCATTAGTGAGAGAAACCTAAGTGGATTAGGAGCTCAATAGAACAAGGATTGTGTCAATTCATCAAAAATTCTAAAAATAACATCTCTTGACCCCACTTGCTAAAAATAGAATTTTTTTATTTCTAGTGCAAAAACTTACAGGTGGTTCTATTTTCAGTCATATTGTTTCATTTTTCCATCACTGCAACATCGAGAAAAATTTCATGGTTCAAGCAATAAAATTCACGATCCAAAAATATTGTAAAGGATCATAAAGCATCATTCTGATCAAACTTATGTCAAAGAGCATATCAGAGTACATCAAGGTATAACACGTGAAACCAGGAACATTGTGTATTTGGAAAAGAGTTTTAAAAGAGTCAAGAGTCCCATTGAAATTCCAAGTCATCAAGAGGATGATCATCACAACCATGATGAGATAAGCTCACTATGAGTGAGGATGGAAGTCATCTCAAGAAATGCATACTTCACGAAGTGTTTTCTAAACACTTGATCCATGCTTGATAACGAGCTCATATCTTGTAGATCGGAAGAGGTAGAATTTGTGGTGTATCAATGAAATTTTGAGGTCAAAACAAATAACTCATCATCAAACTCCATTCAGAGATTAATCCTCCCATCTAGAGAAGTAATTATGTTTCTACGAGGAGCAAATTTAGAAATGGCTCCATCTTTATCTGATCAGTCAACCCTTCTCTCTCTTCCTTCTTTTCTCTCCATGTTTTAATTTCTCTTTAAGAATGTAATTTTTGCTAATTCATCCTAAGTGACCCTCAATTAAACATTGTAAGAGTCATTTTTCACTAATAATAAAAATACTCACCTCCTAGGAATATGAAAGGTCACAAGTGATGGGGATAGGTGAAAAGTTATGTGGGGAGGAAGATGAAGGAACAAATTGTAATGTTATAAATTAGAATGTCTTCTCCATTCTAAGTGGTTGGCAATTGTTGATTGAATGTATGTTATTGATATTACCACTTCTACATCAAGAAATATAAGTTGTAATTCTTATATTTCTTATCTTATGTTCATCTACTCTCTCTTTCCAACTTTGCATACATGATAATCTTATAAAACCAAGAAAGGTGTTTGCACCTTTGATAAATGAGTCAATGGAATTTTGAGTCTATTATTTTTTGGTATTATCATTGTTTTTGTTTTTATTTTCTTATAATTAAATGTGGACCTACTCTAGTTATTCTATGTGAACTCTGTAAGCCTACTTACAATAGTAACTCTCTCTCTCTCTCTCTCTCTCTCTCTCTCATCCTCATTTCCCCAATTTCCCTTTACCTTTCTTCTCGGCAAATTCCTCCATCATACCTTGTACAAGAATTTTCCACAAGTTTAGTGGAGTACTCATGTGTGATATCCAAGGTAACGACCACTGACAACTTTAGGTTAGTTTACATTCAATAATGGGAGTCTTTCCATACAAAAGAAGGAGGGGCTTATCCCTATGATTGTTGGTGAAAACTCAATAATTTGTGACATGAAAAATTATTTTTCCAACAGTTTTTGGTGACTCTACTAGGGAAGATCTTCCCTTTGTGCAAACCATAAAATATCTCTCAAAATACAAAAAAATTATATATTCAAAAATCCATGAAAATTGAAAAAACCAAAAATGCCAGAAATTCCATTTGAATGTTTAAAAAGCCTTGTTTTGATCCTACTAAAATTATGCATTTTCTAGTTCCATTCCTCTCTAATGCTCATACCAAACTGGTGGAAAGGAGATACACACGAGCTGATCGTGAAAGTGGGATTGTGGACCCCCTCATTTGAGGAATAAAAAAGAGCTGATTTTAAACTTCCCATTGTTCAAATAGCAAGGCCAAACATGTTAAGAGTACTTTCCTGAATTTGATCCTAGTTTTCCTCTTGAAGGTCATATTGGAGAAGCAACTGCAGAACCACTAGTCCTCATTCCTCTTGAATAATAAAGAGAAGAAGACCCAGAGGAAGAAGAAAAAACGGTTGCATCTCTACCATGGGGTCAGAATACTAGTCTATTGGCTTTGGCTCCACCACTCCACGAACTTCCAAAAGGATCACAAAATAAATTTCCCAAATTCTTTTGAGATGGAAAGCAATGACCAGCTAGCCATATTCCAACTTTCACCATAGCCTATGACATTCTTGGAGTACAACACAAAGATGTTGAAGTGCAATTGCTCATGGAAACATTGCAAGATGTTGTTGTGGACTGGTTCTACTACTTGCCATCACTCTCAATTACTGATTGGGGTGATATGAAAAGTAATTGAAGTAAGATTCAAGACTAAAAAATATGATCATGCCCTCCTTGCTCAACTGACCTAGATGAAGAAATAACTACAATATTTCGTGACAGATTTTGTGGAAAAATTCAATAAGTTGATCAACAAGATTCCCACCACTTCTCGTCTAACTGCGGATAATAAAAAAAGGTTCTTTATGAATGCCCAGTTACTTGAAGTTAGTTTCTTCCTACTGAGAGCACAACTAAAAACCTTGGTCAATGCTCAAGAACTCTCCATCGATGTGGAAGATGATCTAATCATGTCAGGAAAGATCAAGAACCATCCAATGAAGGATAAGGCTCATTATTTAATGATGAAAGAGATGATCCATTATTACAAAATTTGGCATATGATTTGACAATATTAAAGAAGGAAGTTACATAGCGAGCATCACACCATAGCTAGAATAGGAATCAAATCGTAAGAGCACCCCAAAGGATTTCCTTGGAAGCTCCACCATTCAATGTAATATTCAATACCAATGAAGATGAAGGAGAAGAAATTGATGAAGAATAAGAAGAAGAATGTGCCAGCATTGGGTATTTTGAAATCTCACCAGATGAAGATTTTAAAGAATCCAAAAATAGTTGCACCTATGCAGTATTCAATCAATCACAAATGGAGAAGGAAGCCTCTTCTTCTATTACCCAAGCTAAGCATTTAGTTCCTCAAATGGTGACTCTACAAAAAATAATTAAAGGAGGATCATCGATGTCCACTTCCATGGGATCAACCAAATAAGAATCCCAACACCACCTCATTCAAGAACCCTTTTTCCTCTTCGAGTAAGCTTCATCCACCTTCTCTTGAAAAATCAATTTTTATTGATCCTAGGTACATAAATCCTACTCATGAAAAGGCTGTCATAATCCCTGATGTGCCTACAAATTCTCCACCTTTTGACATCATCAACCATTACAAGAAAGAATAAATTTAAATTTATGAGTTTGAGTACTTAAAAACCCATCCCAAGCCATTTGATAGGCTAGTCCAATTTATCAAAGGAAGTAGTTTATTTTCATGTTCCAAAAATTCAACTACCAAGGAACTACCTCCCACTCCTCATAATACTCCTTATAATTTTCTTGATTCCACACCCATAAGATAGAACCTTTATATCTAGCCTTGTTGGTCAATGAGTACAAACTAAATAATTACATCTTTGACTCTGGTACCTCCGACAAGGTTATGTCTACAAAATTTGATAGAGCTCTTGGTTTTTCCCTCACTCATGCTAATGGCCATTATTGTTCCATGGAAATGAAATAAGTACCTCTCGTTGGCCAGGTAAGAGATGCTCAAGTAGCATTTACAAATTTTCCTAATGAGAATATTATGGTGAAGACACTCGTAGCAGACATGCCAACCTCATATGGTATTTTGTTGAGCTAAAGCTTCTGTAGGGATGTGGATGGAGATATACAGATGGATTGGTCACATGCCACCATCTTGGTCAATGGTAAAATGAAGAAACTTCTTGACATTAGGAAAATTAAGTACACTGTTTAAAAGCCCGATGACCCACAGGTAGATGTCATGTTTCAAGATTCAAGGTCTTACAAAGTTTTAGAGCTTCCTAATAATATGTTGAGCTACCCATGTTAATGAAAGAGTATCCAAGTATCACAGATCTGATCAAAAATCACTGCGATAATCTGACACGATCAAAATTTAAAAGAATGTACTTCTCACATGATGGGAGCATGAATGCAGTCTCTCTACTGAGTGGTTATGAAGGTTATGAAGGTCTTGAATTATAATAAAGTGGTCTCGAGGTGATAAGCAATACAAGTCACGAATGCAAAATAACGACAAACAACTTCTTAGCAGGTGATTCCAATTTTTCCATTCATATTCTTAAAACTAATCATAAAGATTTGTTCAATAAGTATGATTGTGAATACAAAGCTTCCTCTTTCTTATCAAGAGAGAATGGATCTTGCAATGAGAAGTGCATGAATGAAAAAAACTCTTTAGCTTATCGAAGTTGAATCTAATAAAAAAGATGATGAATTCATCATGGAAATGGACTCCCTAGTTAGTGGTATTCAAGATTGGGAAAACAACAATCTAAAGATTTCAACCCCAATCTTGTGCTCATTCTCCTTTCATGAGGATGGAGTTCTTCTCAATGAAAAACATATAGGTGAGATAGTTCTTGAGCCTCCCAAGGATGATTTCATTCAAAGAAAAACCTTCTCAATAAGGATTGTATGAGGAAGAATGTACTTGAATCTCTTGATGTTGACTCCATTCAATAAAAGGATGCTCTCATCATGAAGAGGAATTTTGAAGTCCAAAATGGTTAAGTTGGACAAGATGATGGTTTTCATTCTTCATATCCGACCTTGTTCTCATTTTATTTTCAATATGTTGAAACGCTACGCACATCACATTATAGTAAAGAGTAGGTCAAGATTGAGCTAATGTGCATGAAAGAAGATAGTTTGGAACAACTTGCAAAAATGTAACATCAAGAGGCTAGTGACAATTTTGAAACACCAAAAACATCTACCAAGAATAAACTCATGGAAAAAGTGGTCATGAAATAGATGACAAGTGAAGGTATAATACACATCATAAATCCTAAGCCTCATTTTGGAAGTAATAAACCTAGTATGATTGAGGCTCATTCTCATTACAGTGAAGGAAAATCATCAACTAGAATGAACTCAGGGATCATTGAGGAGAAACGAGTAGAATTTCACAGTAACAGAGGAAATCAACTAACTAATGTGTAGTGCCCACCCATGTCGGACCCAAACACAAGACCAAACATAACATGATAATTTTTTTAACTTTCATATTACTTGATATAACTATGCGACACCAAAAGACTCACCCAAGTTTTCACGACACCACATGTAACGTAACACCAACATGTAGAACACACAAATGTAAATATGACACAATGTGCAACCAATATCACACTTAGATAAATAAGAAAATTTGAGACTATGACACAAGCAATACATGAATATCACGAATTGGCACCTTCCACACTATCACATTTTCATGGTTCAATATTTGGCATGTTCATATTCTAATTTAAGCCTTAAAGGTTTGAAAAGCATATATCATGAAAAACATACATTTTCCTTTTTCTCTAAATTGCATTTCCCTTACTTCATTTAACTCTTAATTTAAGTTGATTCCCTCTTCACTACCATTTACATTCCCTTATTCAACCTTATAGCTCTTGAATCCAATTAATCATGAGAACATGTAGTTTCATTCACAATGATACACATTATTTATTTTTATTCGGGTTTAACATATAATAAGTACACTTAATCAAACAAAATAGTTAATATTGGTGTAAAGAGCATTAACATGTAAGGTATGCATCCCCTCTTCTAAAAACTTCATAACTCTATTACACATCGTGATTACCTTATAATAAGTGTACACTAATTGGTTCACATTTCAAGTGACATCAATTTACAAAACTCAATGTTAGTTATAAAAATTTTGGACACATATACGTCACCCAACACTTATTCTTAGACTACAGTTTTGTTTCTTAAAGAGCATGGTTACTCGTCATTTAACTTAGTTTTCATTGTGAGGGAAAATATCTCATGATGATAAGAGAATAATATTAAGCTAATATTATGCTTATGGTACATCTTGAAGATAGAGATGATCGAGAGCATTTATAAAATAAAAAAGAGTCACATGTGGTTAGTGTTCAAGTCAAAAGTTAATTTTCTAGAATATCATGTTATCGAAGGAGACATCCCATTTTATCTTTAATGTCAGAAAATGGAGACCTAACAAGGAGCTAAGGAACAAGTCACAATTCTCACCTTTCTAATGGGTCAACATCCTACCAATAACAAACCCATCTGTTAAGGTTTAGATACAAAATTATGTCCAAATATTAACCTCAAAAGGTCCTAGGATTAGTTTTAAATTTATTCCCATTTACCCTAATGGATCTATGCCCTACTACAAGCCAAAGCTAGCGTTCAACAACTTAATCCCCCAAGACCTCTGAAAATCAAAGGTGTTCCTATAATAAAAAGCTAAGAAAAACACTTCCCTTCCTTATGGGTAGTGATGTACCAAGCGGTGTTCGGTTCCACTATAGATCAAAGCACGAGATGAAGCTCAAAGGGGACCATTCCATACTACAAGGGTTGATATTTCAAACTATAAGTTTGGTTGACGCTTTCTGCCTAAAATGGAAACACACACATACAAGTTATATTTTATTTGAAGGCTAAGATATTTCCTAGGTAAAGACATCCCTAACAGATAGATGAATTACGCCATCACCGGATTACTACCATCATTTTTACTGATGTAATCACATCCAAAATTACGATGGTACAAAAAAATTTAAATAACGAGATTTCAATTTCATTCTCCTGATGATGATTTGGATATAATAAAAGGGATCCTCTTAAATCATTTTCCAATGCAACATGATACAATCAACTTCATTTACTTAACCAAATATATTGAAATACGATTAAGTGTGGAATTAGTCAAACATACCAAAGTACATTACGTAAGAAAATAGAATGTTTCATCAATATGCAACAATATGGTATACATCATAGAGACAAAGAAATAATGCATTCTATTCAAAAAAATATCGATGATATATTCTATAGAAATTCATTCCTTTCAGATAACATGCTAATAAGAAGACACAAGTTTCGTTGTACTTCTCCTTTTCTGGGTACCTGCAACGACACACATGGTCAACACTATGGTAGACATGGCATCTACCTCTAAAATAACATGATTCATGATTTCAAATGTTTCCAAGGATAATAAAAACGATACTTAACATGTGATTAACTAAAAATGTAAATTTTAGATAGTTAATCTAAATAGTACATCAATGTAATAAATATATAAACTAAGTAAGGAAAACGACCCAAGCAACTAAGTAAATGAAATGTGTAAAGAAGGGTTAAAAGGAGCTTAGTTGACTCGAAAAGCTTATTGGACTGTGTCGCAGAGATGGCTAGAGAAACAGGAAGAGGAAATGACTATTTCGAGGT
The DNA here is from genome assembly GCA_019776745.2 of Taxus chinensis. Classification (NCBI taxonomy): domain Eukaryota; kingdom Viridiplantae; phylum Streptophyta; class Pinopsida; order Cupressales; family Taxaceae; genus Taxus; species Taxus chinensis. The sequence goes on from CM034147.1 coordinate 676,636,599, forward strand.
CCCGATAAGTGCATATTTGGGCAATCTGAATGGACTGGGGCGTCTGGATAGGTACAACCGGTGCTTGTATGCACCCTAGTTTAAGATATGGTTGCCCCGGTCTATGAAAAATCTCTGTAAACCTCCTCTGAAGTGTCGCTAAGTGATCTCCTGTGTTCTCTTCCTACCGCACTAGCTTCATTGGACTGCACAATATGTTGCTGGAATTCAGAAATGAAGATGAGACCTGTAAAACCCCTAAAAAAAGAAAGATGCATATGAAGGGGTTAGACTATCCTCATCTGCCATAATGGTGGACTTACTAACTGAGCATTGCACTATGTCTCAAACGTGATGTAGTTCTATGTGTGTGCAATCATGCCCTAGGTGCTCTTGTGCTAGTCACACTTAGTGAAAGTAGCGAGAAATAACTATGTGTGGAAATGTAATATAATGGTGGATGGAATAGAATAATATTCCCTCCTATGATGTGTGATGCAGATGAACCAACCTTGTCCCTTGTGATGGAGCTAGATGGATGGAAATGAGCTCTAGATGGATGTAATCTTAGATGATGATAGTCGTGCCTAGTGCTTGGTCCCTCATTATGGTCTCATAACTTTATATTTATATAGTTCTCTTATTCTAATTTTGTAATTAACCCCGAAAAGGCCTACCACCAAAAATATAGAATTCTCAAACGGCTATAAAGTGTGCAAAAAGCGGAGGGAAAGTGGAAGGAGGATCATGTCACCCTGACTGAGACCAAGGTGCCTATGGGTGCCCCAGTACTAACCTGGGCACCCCAGTCAAGACTAAAGTGATGCAAAATGACAAAAACATACTGGGATAGTATGTGCTAAAGGTCGACAATGATGACAAAAAGCAAAGTAAAATGGCCAAAATACGGGGGTTAATTAGTAATTTCTTCACTCAAAAACCATATGAATAGTAGTATGAGATCGGGACTAAATAATGTCTAAAGTGCGTGTTTTTGTGACTACATTTGCCCCCACTTTATGTTGGTGAGCGGAACGCTCGGTAACATAAATTAGATAGAGATGCGTACTTGATGTCTATATAGAGTAATGTAGAAAGCATGCCGCTAGACTAGACAAAGCATGGAGTGGAAAAAATATGATGGAACGTGGAAACTAAAGATGCAAAAAAGTAAAAAGTGATGAGAGTGGACCTAGGGCAGAAATGTGTGTGTAGTTTCCGATGTGTGTGATATACCTGCATGTTAGTATGGTGTGTGTTGTTGCAAAATGTTGTTGTTGACACAATTGTTGTTGTTTTTGTTGTTGACTTCTTGCTTCTCATACGGTCGAACTTGCAAGGAGAAGATGATCAAGTAGTCAAATACACATGTATATATGTAAAAAATGCATGTATATAATAAAAACATGAAATGGAAATGAAAATGTAAAATGAACATATACACCTGATTAATGATGATAGAAATCTTGTAGAAAAGATATCATGTATTGTGAGTTTTTTGGGAAATCTCACACCACCCTGGCCAATGAAGTGTATGGAGAAAGCTTCATTATTCTACAACCTGTAACTGCTTCCTTGAAGTTGTGTGAAGAGATCTCTGAACTGCCTAGTTTATTGGGTGATTTGATGCCATTGGATGAAGCAGTGTAGAGAGTAAATCCAATATATCCTCTAACCTGTAACTGCTCCCCAGAATTCTAAGGATAACTATGTTCTGTAAAATCCATTATGTACGAGGTTCGTAGACTGGTCTGAACCCACTCACTGTATAACCCACAATGCCAAGGGCGGAAACTGAGCTAAACTAAACTGAATCAGTGTAGAAGTGATGTGTAGAATGTAAAACCCCAAATCATGCCCCCCTCTTTGGGGGCACATGCATCGCTGATAGGAGAATGTGGGCCCAAAAGAGGATCAACCACATAAACTATGCACTGTAGGGGGAAGGGGATGCGCTTGGTAAAAACCAAGATGCACACAAACAAGTGGCTAGAAAACAAGTGTTAGTACAAACAGGCATGCATGTAAAATCAAATGTAGTCTATGCGGATAATGTAGAAGCTAGAAAGCAAGTAAATACGCAAGAAGAGAAATATAAACTGCTAAAGCGGGTTTCAAACATGGGACATCACTCATGATGTCACAAGACATGTAAGGCCATAATGGATGCATACAATAAACAATTGTGCACACCAAACAAAGGGTAATTCCTACATACAAGAGCAAACAATAGACAAGAAATAGCAGACAAACTTACAAATATCTATGGAAGCAAATAGTCCTACAAACAAATTCTACACATGAAGCACTCGTTAATATGTTAGAAAGATAACCAGTATGGTAAAAGAGTGTATAACCAAGTAATGAAAAGTGCTAAGTACAAAATGAAACAATAGCACCTGGAAGAGATGAATGTGGATGTCCCCAGCGACCGTTGTAGGAGTGGTATAAGGTGAGCATCCATGTTGCGTGTAAGAGGCCTATATCTATGATCAAAACTAAAAAAAGATGTGAACGTGCATGTGGGTATGGTATAAATAAATGGCATACAAGAGATCTAACTAGCATGTGTAATAAGACGACCATATACAAGAAAATGCAAGCAAGAGTAAAAGAAACCAAGATATGCAACATGTTATGGATGGATGGAGTGAAATGCATAATAGATCGTAGGATCCGTGTGCCCCCAAGTGAGTGGAAGTGTATGCAGTGAGGTTCACTTAGTTTTCCCCATCAACAGTCAAGAATGAACCATAAATGAGAGTGTGTCATTGGGAAATGGTCGAAGTGTGTGTTGTGATGAATGTGTATATGTATTGATGAAATGCGGTGTAGAAATGATGTGGGTGTGAGCCTTATAGCCGAAGCATATATCATGACAAGATGAGCGTAAGAGTGATGATTTAGCCTAAAGCGTATATAACTACCAGATGAAAAGAGGGAGTGGTGATGTAGCCTAAAGCATATACCGCTACAAGATGATGAGATAAGTGACCATTTATCCTATAACGTATGTCATTAACCTAGTAATCTCACATGGTAGAAGGTTGATTGATGAACGTGTAAGTATGATGAGGTCCATTTGATTTGTAAACCCTCAGCAGTTGAGTATGGACTGAGGAACTAAAGTGCATCATAGGGTAGTGAGTGCAGTGCGTAGAGGAATATGTAGTATGTTTGAGGAGTATACGACTATATGATATGCAGAATGTGTAGTGTACGATGTATAAGATGCAATGCAAGATGTGTATGCAGACTAAAAAGTGTAAGATGTGTGCTATGTAGCATGTGAGATGATGAGTATGTAATGTGAGACTCATAGACCATGCGAGTGTGATACATGTATGATGAGTACTAGTATGGTATATAGAATATGTTTGATGTGTAGATGCACAAATGTCGAGATGTAAATGATATAGATTAAATATAGAATGTAAGATGTATGAGATGTGATCTGTGGATAGACATAGTATGTAGTACCTATTGTGTAGTGTGTGGGGTTCATGTGTAGTATGCCCTCAACAGTCAAGTGTGAATCGAAGCACAAGAGTGTGTCATTGGGTAATGACGATGCTAAAATGTGTGATGAGTATGTCAAAGCTAGGAGATTGATGTATGGTAATGCAAATATTATAGATGCGCTAATGCTAGTATGGTGGGGGGGATGTGTTAGATGTTATGCCCCCCAAGCATGGAAGATGAAGAATTGATCATGTAATATCATCTAAGAGATCATTAGTTTTAGGGTCAAATTTATATGGATATGCATTAGAGACTTGGTAATAAATATTGTCCGATTGATCATGTAATGAGCCATTACGACACAAATTATACATACCCATGGCATATTCCTCATCATTAAATGGGGGAAGTGCACAACTGTGTGCATACCAATGAGTGAGATTCTGTGTATAGCCAAGAAAGGAACTATTGTAAATGAATATGGGGGCGAAGGGCATAGGGAATAAGATATCAATGTGATCAAGATCCAATGTACCCCCTATATAAGTAAGCCAAGACTCTCCTAATGTGAGCAGAGAAGAGTGAGGAGTGTGTAATAAATAGACTGTAAGATGAAAGACATGTAAACCATAAGCAACAATAATAGTGATGAAGCCATAATATAGATGAGGATCATGAGTAGGAGGATAAAGGTCCTTGAAAGTGAAACCAAGTCGAGCTAGACCATCATGTGAACATATAGTGACATCATAAGTAGGATATAATGGGATATGTTCCTAATATGAATCATTCATGAAGAGTGTGCAAGTAAATGGTGGGCGTGCTAATGTGGGTGGGACATATGAAGGTGGAGGTGATAGAGCAACGTCCATAGACTAAACATACCCCTGATAAGAATTCATAACAGTAGTAGTGGAAGGTGGTGTAGAATAGACTGCATCTATAACACAAATGGTACCCTTGAGTGGTGGCAAGTAATGTGGTTCATCCATATGTTGATGATAATCTGGAGGGGTGTGAATATCATGGTCATAATATTTGAAGGGACCACATTCATGAAAAATGTTGTATTTAACACCTTCATATAGGAATTTAAGACCTTGATGTATAACAACAACTTGCATGCCATAAAGCCATAGCCTACCTAGAAAACAGTTATAAGGGACTGGGAAATCCATGATAAAAAACATCGTGTTAATAGTTTTTGGCCCGAGGGTAATGGGCAATGTAAAGCAACCAAGTCATGGAAAAATCAAACCATCAAATGCACGTAGTGAAAGCCAAGATGGACTAATATGGAAAGCAAAAAGTCTTAAGTTTTCAATGAATGACATGGGACATAAGTTAATCTCAGACTGAATGTCAACTAAAGTACGCTTGAAACCCATATTATGGATGCTAATCACAACATAAAAAGATGGGTCATTGTCTAGAGTTGTGGATGCTATGGGTTAAGAAAAGACATCTTCAAATGCTTGGAGTATCAAATCAGGGTGCATACACATGCGAGAAGTAGTAAGGAGATATTGGAATTGATGTAGTAAATCATAATGCTTAAGCAAATAATAATTAAGTGAAATACTCATGATAACTAAATGTTAGGTTGATAAGAAATGAATCAATGACGATCCTATAAGTGTGAAGATCGAGTTCGGGTTCACCAAAATGATTAACTAAAAATGTAAATTTTAGATAGTTAATCTAAATAGTACAACAGTGTAATAAATGTCTAAACTAAGTAAGGAAAATGACCCAAGCAACTAAGTAAATGAAATGTGAAACCCTAATGTGCAAAGAAGGGTTAGAAGGAGCTTAGCTGATTCGACGAGTTTGTTGGACTATGTCATAAAGATGGTTGGAGAAAGAGGAAGAGGAAACGACTGTGCCGAGATCTCGAGAAGTGCAGACATGGGAAATCTGAATGGACTAGGGTGCCTGGATAGGTACATGGAACATGTGGGTGCCCTAGCTTGAGATATGGGTGCCCTGATCTATGAAAAAGCTCTGTAAATATCCTCTAAAGTGTCACTGAGTTATCGGTTGTGTTTGCTTCCTTTCGCACTAGCTTCCCTGGACTGTGCAATATGTTGTTGGAAATCAGAAATGAAGATGAAACCTGCAAAACTCCAAGACAAACATCAAACCCCTAAAAAAAGAAATATGCATATGAAGGGGTCGGACTATCCTCAGCTGCCATAATGGTGGAAATACTAACTTAACGTTTCACTACATCTCAAACCCAATGTAGTTCTGTGTGTGTGTGTATGTGTGTGCGCGCGTGCGCGTGTGCGTGCAATCTTACCCTATGTGTTGTTGTGCCAGTCACACTTTGTGAAAGTAGCGAGCAATAACTATGTGTAGAAATGTAATAGAATGGTGGATATAATAGAATAAACTTGCCTCCTATGATGTGTGATGTAGATGAACCAGCCTTGTCCCTTGTGATGGAGCTAGATAGATGCAAATGAGCTCTATATGGATGTAACCTTAGATGATGATAGTAGTGCCAAGTGCTTGGTCCCTCATTATGGTCTCATAACTTTATATTTATATGGTTTTCTTATTCTAATTTTGTAATTAACCCCGAAAAGGCAGACCACCAAAATTATAGAATGCTCAAATGGCTCGAAAGTGCCCAAAAAGTGGTGGGAAAGTGGAAAGAGGATCATGGCGCCCCGACAAGGACCAGGGCTCCTGTGGGTGCCCCAACACTAACCTAGGTACCCCAATCAAGGCTAAAATGACGTAAAATTTGACAAAAATAGACTTGTCAATTATGTGTTGATGATTGGAAGTGACGACAAAAAAAAAAGTAAAATGGCCAAAAGATGAGGGTTAATTATTACTTTCTTCTCTCAAAAACCATATGAATAGTAGTATGAGACTGGGACTAAATAATGTCTAAAGTGTGTGATTTTGTGACTACAACATGCCTCTAAGGATAGTAAGAAATGTAAATGCTATTTCAGTTCATTTTCAGAGCTACAAAGGAGAGATAGAGAGAGGAGAGAGAAAACACTATTTTTCCATAATAAAATTATTTTCAAAACAAGCATCAAAGGAATTTTTCTATTGTCATATGTTAGTGTATATAAAGTTTTCCGATTGATAGTTTTCTTGAGTAAGGTCATACGACTGTTTTCCCCATTTGATTACAAGTTCTAAAAATGATAAATTCAAGCAAGTTGCTAAGAAATATAAATTCAAAAACCATCTTCGAGACTCAAAAAACCATGGAAAAAATCCTACCTATTCCCCTTATATGCAAGGAAACACTTGGAACTAATAGAATCCCAAATTGGCAAACAAGATTAAAATGGTGCTCGTCTTTTTAGAGCTACTGATCATAGATGCACTCAAGTGGTCTTGTCGCCCAATGACCAGAGGCCTACAAAACCTATCAGGATAACTAGCTTGCAGGATTTTTTTGGTCCAAACTAAGGGTTTGCAGTAATTTTATCATAGAAATATTAGAGGTATGTGGAAGCCAAAATATGTTTCGACACCCAGGGCCAAAACGGCGGGTCAAAACAAAAATGCATTTTTCACGTTCAACAGCTGTTTAAAGTTGCAAACTAGCCCGTTGGGCTCCTTAACGCATTATGAAACAAGGATAGATGGACTTCTGAGGAACAACCTAGGGTTTGGTTGGACACTCCATATGACAAGGTACACAGCTAAAGTTTTCTTTCTCATTTCGGGGTATGAAAGGTTATTTTGTGTCTCCAAGAAAACATGTTTTTAATAACATTGCACAAAGTCACCTAAAAGTAGTTTTCACTAAGTTTACTATTTATCATGCCAAGTGTGTGGTTTCCAAGACTAAAACTAGTATAGAGTTGTCCAAATATCTCACGAGGTATATTAGGAATAGAGTTTACATTCTAGAATTACCATTCTAATTGCGTACATAAAAAAAGTAAATTTGTTATAAGTCGCTACGTTTTATTTAGATCACCGATAATTTAATCTATTGTAGTTTGATTTTCTACCACATTTAAATAAGAAAACAAGAATCATTAAAATTGGTCAAGAAGGAAAAAATGACCATACCTGATAGTACTCGAACCCCGGGTACACTGAGCTCCAAGTGGTCCACAACCATGATTCACGACCATGTAATTGAAGAGGATTTTTTTGTTTAACAGTTTGTGATCGTTGTGCTTACCTCCTCATCTGCATACAAATCGCCAAGTCACTTACAATTAACCAACAAACATCCAACATCCGCTTCCCATAAAACCACATCACCGTGGGCGCATTTCTTTGATCCAATACACCAAATAGTAACGATTCTTGCAACGGGGCATGCTAATCTTCTCGAGCTCTAAGGAATTTTATCAAACAGTTCACGTGTCTTGAGCTGTCCAAAAACAACGTATGCTTCCACAGTTCCCAAATGGCATAGAAAAGGGTTCTGCTAGACAAGGTTTTGGTGTCTAAATTTACACACGCCAAATTTACATTCAACAGAGAAAGCTTCCAAAGTCTTTTCAACAAAACTGTTTTGTGCATACAACAATCAATGATATCCCTGAAACTACATCCTTTCAGGAATTTTATCAAACAATTTGTTGACCCTGCGCATTGGTCAAGAAAAGCTTCTCTATGGCGTCCAAAATTTCCATACATTCCAAGAAACTAAATGTCTTTGGTGCATCTCCCTTGGCCATTTGTCAAATAATTTACATGCCATGGAAAATATTCTTTCCCAACGCACTTGTAATTGAAACATCAAATAAAAAATAAAAATAAATCCCCCTTTTACCCTGTCAACTACATTTTTTTGTAAGTTTCTTAATATTTTAAACAAGACCCATTTGGTGCAGCACCCTAAAATCACCACAATCCACGTGGCTACAATTAAATGGAATTTTAGCAAACATCACACAACCCTATGCATTTGCAATTGAAAATCACACAAAAATCATCCTTTCTAGGATCTTTATACATGTCCCTAGCTATTTGGAAGCTAGTCCATGACACAGAACAGAAGGATGGTGGCACAGTTTCAGGAATATGACCTCTGCACCTGCCAAACGCATTGTAGAAGACACAATTCTTTGGGCGCCCACAACACAACCCACTCACACCTGAAAATCTCTATTTTTTGGGACGTTTCTAGATCCTTTTTCGAAAAAACGTTTTGTGCAAGTCTTCATTCTATGGAAATGCATCATCAGAGCATTTGTCTCTGCCAGCAAGCTTCCAAATGCCCCTCTACTACACCTACATGCAGCTACAACATCATCCAGCTTACCCAAGGACCACACCTGCTCCCAAGAATGGCGTCCACAATTGTTCACAAACCAGCAAGAAATAATTAAGAGGAAATGATGCGTACAAGAAAATGTTTTTAGGAATAAGAAATAGTTCTTATTCCCAAGGCTGGGCATAACCTCCAAAGCCGTTAAAAATTCCCCAAATCCACCCACGTATGCAACCTCACAAAACCCCAAAAACTTACATTAATTCTTTTTGAAAGGAGGTTCGGCTCACCCTCCAAAATGAATTTGGAGAGATTTTAGAATATTAATTAATTATTTATATTTGAATAGAACTCTTCTATTACGCTAATTACATAATTTATTTTACTATTTAACAAATTATTATTACCCGGAAACTCGACAACGCCTTGGAAAGATACTACTTTCATTTCATAATTATTTCATTAAATTTAATAAAGGTAATTATGATATAATTAACGTGGCCTTGTTATTAGCAGACGAACCTCGTGTTAAAGGTCAAAAGAGTTCTCCTAACCATCACGGAGGTGGTAGTAGCCCGTAAACTCTGGAGACTTGACTCCCATCAAGATAAAAGTCTCCGAAACTTGATTTTTTTGAGCTTTCATTATTATAGATAATTGTGTGCTTGACCTAGGAAAGAAGACCACCAACAATAAAAGATCCTTACAATTACTTTTATCTTTTAATAACATCGAATATTTCAAATATTGAAAATGTAGTACTATTTTTCTTACGCTCCATTTGATTGTTTCATTTTATAAAATTCTTCATATTGTAAGCATGACGCTAAAACAACAAACTCATTCCTACCAAGGACCGACCTGTGCCCACATAATTACAATTGAGATGTTGGTAACAGGAGGGGAATTACATCTCCTCCCCCTTATAAAAGAATCGTCCACGATACAACCCATTCCAGGCATTAAGAGGATAGATTATTCACCGGAAGACGACAACGACAATTTCTGATTAGCAAAATAAAAGTTATGTTGGTTGAAATGCAACCACCAACAAGTTTAGGCATATTTAAAAATTTCTCATTTTTAAAAGTTATTTATGTTCTGAGAAGATTGATATTACACATTATTTTATTACTTAGCTTATCTTTTCCTTAAAACATTTTTCTTATTTTCAAAGCTTATAATACCTCCTTAATCAACAGTTCAAATCCATAGTGGATACATATCCAAATTTTGATATTCGTTTCAAAACACATTGGCATGTGTTCTCTCATAGGGGTATTCACCATTTATTAGTTGTGTCGATTGTCCAGTTTACTTGTTCAGTGTTCGTAACGTTATCACTTGTTAAGGATTTTAACTTTCAATGTTCCAATAGGTTTCCCAAATAGTTGACCTCACAATTTCACACAAGATACAAAGCACATTACAAATGACCCATATAACACATTTTTAGCACATTTTCATGACTGAATCATATAACAAGACCTCTATCTCAACCATGGGAACACAACAAGTAGTTCACATAACATAGAATTCCCAACAATTATGCCTCGGGCATAGGTCCACATACACATGTGACTAACAAATAATGAAGAATCACATTAATAGATATGCAACCGGTATCACACGACTCAAAACCCTGACTATACCCATACAGTACCTAGATAAGATCCAATAGTACATACCAACAAAGAGGAGCATCAAGCCTTAAACATAACAGTGTATAACAAGATTCACAAGAGTAGCTCATGAATCATACATACCAACTCCATATGCCTCCCAAATCTCCATAAGCCTCCCAAAGAACTCTATATACCTCTCAATAGAGAAGGAATCATAATTCCAAAACCAAGTTGGGTCACTCACCATAGAGCCCTGCCACCTTATTTTTCCATACTGGGTCATTCACCATAGAGCCCCATCTCCTTATTTGACCATATCGGGTAACTCACCAAAGAGTCATGTCACCTTATTTATCCATTTAATGAGGTCGGGTCACCCTATGGCCCTAGGAATGTAGAGCCCCGTCACCTCCCACCCAAGTGGAATAGTAACCTATAGCTCAATACTACACATCCCCATGACCCCCTTGGGGTGTACCCCCATACAACAAAGCAGGTCCATAGGTCCAATCACTCCATGGTGAATCCCATGACCCTATACCAACACATCACAACATTTGAACCAACATATCAACTAGATTCAAATGCCAAGTGACAAAAAAAAATATCAAGCCTTGGGATAGGCTAGAAAAATTTAAATTCCAAAAGCAAGTTTCAAACTAAGAAAAATAAATGGCTAAACAATCGTAGTAATGCAAAACCTCTTGTTAGCTAAAAATCAAGTTAAATGCCCAAAATTCAGGAATACATCAATCAAGAAAAATGTTGGTTCTTAACAGTAAATGATCAATTTACAAATAAAATATGAACATAAAAATATCACCTTACGAACACTACATGGCCATTCCATGGCCACCAAAGTGGTACTCATCGAGTTGTTGACACTCAGACATCGATCCTCAACTCGAAAAATACATATAACCAGAATAAATATATCTCCAAATCACACAAACGACGATCCACATAGTGAATTTCACATAGGATTGTTTGATGGAAAACCAAAATAGAGAGAGAGCAGAGACACTAGTTCGCATAAGCATGAACTTGAGTGGTGTACATCCATAATATATTGAGGAAGCTCGAGGTACACCAAATGGATAGAAGTGGGTGTTAAGTCTACATGAGACTCCACTTTTAAAAATTGTACTTGGCTCAAGGTTATGGTCACCTGGTCTACAACTTCTCTCTCCACACATACACTCCTGGATGCTACCTATAGGGTACAGTAGTGTAGTGTGCACAACATAGCACATAACACGTTACAATCACATTGATGACTTAAGCACATCTATATCGCCTTACACAGGGAAAAATTACTAGGTATAATAGAGAAATATTCTATGACTTACAACACACACATTTTCACATAACACACCAAGGGTGCGAGTACAATACATTAGGGGTCATGCAATCATCATATGCCCCTAATTCACAATCATAATTTATCACATAACATAATGAGTACATATATACAAAGCGTGTAGAGGTTTAATATCATGAAAAATATTTGCAATACAATGCAACATGGTGACATAACACCATAAAACAACTCAACATGGTGGGAATTAATACGATACAAAATGTTTCACTTGCAAATTAATTTGTCATGTAACATGTGTTCCACATAAACAATATCACTAGAACATGAAACATCACAACACTTTCATAGCTCACAAAACATTCCCTTCACACAAAAGGTGGTATTACACATTAATTTCATGTTGAATTCACATGAAATAGAGAAATTTCACACATCGGGAAACAAATCAACATCATAAAAAGACCACACCAAGTGGTAAGCACAATAGGCACATTCATGTAATCACATGTACCATATTTGTCACATCACAACATAATAATGCATTACTCTTCTAACTCCTCCACTATCATGCATAATCCATCCCAACACCAAAATGTCCCAGAGGTTTGAGAGTATGAACCTTCACTTTGCTACCAACTATAGTGCCCACCCATGTGGGACCCAAACACATGACCAAACATAACATGATAATTTTTTTTGACTTTCCTATTACTTGATACAACTGTGTGACACCAAAAGACTCCCAAGATTTTTCACGACACCACATGTAATGTAACACCAACATGTAGAACATGCAAATGCCAATATGACACAATGTGTGACCAACATCACACTTAGATAAATAAGAAAGTATGAGACTATGACACAAACATGACATGAACATCAAAAATTGGCACCTTCAACACTATCGCATTTTCATGGTTCAATCATTGTCGTGTTCATATTCTAATTTAGGCCTTAAAGGTTTAAAGAGCATATAGCATGAAAAACATACATTTTCTTTTTTCTCTAGATTACATTTCCCTTACTTTGTTTAACACTTAATTTAAGTTCATTCCCTCTTCACTACCATTTACATTCCCTTATTTAACCTTATAGGTCTTTTATCCATTAATCATGAGAGCATGTAGTTTCATTCACAACGATACACATTATTTATTTTGATTCAGGTTTAACTTATAACCAGTACACTTAATCAAATGAAAGAGTTAACATTGGTTTAAAGAGCATTAACATGTATGGTATGAATCCCCTCTTCTCAAAAATTCATAACTCCATTACACGTTGTGAATATCTTATAATAAGTGTACACTAATTGGTTCACATTTCAATTGTCATTAATTTGCAAAACACAATGTTAGTTATAAACATTTTGGACACGTATACATCACCCAAAACTTGTTCTTAGACTACGGTTTCGTTTCTTAAAGAGCATGGTTAGTCATCCTTTCACTTAGTTTTCATTGTGAGGGAAAAGATCTCATGATGATAAGAGGAGAATCTTAAGCTAGTCTTATGCTTGTGGTACATCTTGAAGATAGAGATGATCGGGAGCATTTATAACATACAAAAGAGTCGCTTGTGGTTAGTGTTCAAGTCAAAAGTTAATGTTCTAGAATATCATGTTCTCGAAGGAGACATCTCATTTTATCTTTAAGGTCAGAAAATGGAGACCTAGCAAGGAGTTAAGGAGCACGTCACAATTCTCACCTTTCTAATGGGTCAACATTCTATCGATAAAAAAATCCATCTGTTAATGTTTATATACAAAATTATGTCCACATATTAACCTCAAAAGGTCTTAGGATTAGTTTTAAATTTATTCCCATTTACCCCAAGGGATCTATGCCCTACTACAGGCCAAAGCTAGTGTTCAACAACATAATCCCCCAAGACCTCCAAAACTCAAAGGTGTTCTTATAATCAAATTCTAAGGAAAAAAAATTCCTTTCCCAAGGCGTAGTGATGTCCCAAGTGTTGTTCAGTTCCACTACATAACAAGGCACGAGGTTAAGCTCAAAGAGGACCATTCTATACCACAAGGGTTGATATTTCAAACTATAAGTTTGGTTGACGCTTTCTACCGAAAATGGAAACACACATACAAGTTATATTTTATTTGAAGGCTGAAATATTTCCTAGGTCAATAAATCCCTAATAGATAGATGAATTATGCCATTACCAAATTACTACCATCAATTTTATTGATACAATCACATCCAAAATTACGATGGTACAAACAATTTTAAATAACACGATTTCAATTTCATTCTCCTGATGATGATTTGGATATAATAAAAGGGATCTTATTACATCGTTTTCCCATAGAACATGATACAATTTGCTTCATTTACCTAGCCAAATATACTGAAATACGATAAAGTGTGGAATTAGGTAAACATGCCAAAGTACAACCACGTAAGAAAATAATACATTTATCAATATGCAAAAACATGGTATACATCATGGAAACAAAGAAATAATGCATTCTATTCAAAACAATATAGCTGATATATTCTATACAATTTCATTGCTTTCATATATCATGCTAATAAGAAGACACAAGTATCGTTTTACTTTTCCTTGTCTAGGTACCTGCAACCACACACATGGTTAACACTATAGCTGGCATGACATCTACATCTAAACTAGCATGATTCAAGATTTCTAATATTTTCAAGGATAAATAAAATTTTTACTTAACATACGTTTAAGGATAGTAAGAAATGTAAATGCTATTTCAGTTCATTTTTAGAGCTATCAAGGGAGAGATAGAGAGAGGAGAGAGAAAATGTTGTTTTTTCCACAGTCAAATTATTTTCAAAACAAGCGTCAAACGAAGTTTTATACAGTCATATGTTAGTGTATATAAAGTTTCATGATCGATAGTTTTCTTGAATAAAGTCATACGACTGTGTTTCCCATTTGATTACAAGTTCCAAAAATGATAAATTTAGGCAAGTTGCTAAAAAATCAGCATTTAAAAACCATATTCAAATCTCAAAAACCCATGAAAACAAATTCCTACGTATTTCCCTATATATATGGAAATACTCAGAGCTAATATAATCCCAAACTGGAAAACAAGATTAAAATGGCGCTCATCTTTCTAGAGCTACTTATCATAGATGCACTCAAGCGGTCTCGTCGCCCAACGACCGGAGGCCTACAAATCCTATTAGGATAACTAGCTTGCGAGATTTTTTTCTCCAAAATGAGGGTTTGTACCAATTGTATCATAGAAATGTTAGAGGTATGTAGAAGCCAAAATCCATTTCGACACTCAAGGCCAAAACGATGGGTTAAAACCAAACTACAATTTTCATGTTCAACAACTATTTAAAGTTGCGAACTAGCCCATTGGGCTCCTAAATGCATAATGAAACAAGGACACATGGACTTCCGAGGAACAAATGAGGGTTCAGTTGAACACTCCATATGACAAGATACATGACTAAAGTTTGCTTTTCTCATTTCGAGGTCTAGAAGGTTATTTTGCGTCTCCAAGAAAACATGTTTTTAATAACATTGCACAAAGTCACCTAGAAGTAGTTTTCACCAAGTTCGTAGTTTATCACGCCAAGTGTGTGGTTTCCAAGACCAAAATTAGTATAGAGTTGTCCAAATATCTCACGAGGTATATTAGAAGTAGAGTTTACATTCTAGATTTACCATTCTAGTTGTGTACAAAAATAAAGGTAAATTTGCTATAAGCTGCTACATCTCTTTTAGATCACTGATAATTTAATCTACTTTAGTTTGATTTTCTACCACATTATAATAAGAAAACAAGAATCATTAAAATCTTGCAAGAAAGGCAAGATGACCATGCCTGATAGTACTCAAACCCCAGGTACACTAGGCTCCAAGCGGTCCACAACCATGATCCATGAGACCACATAATTGAAGATATTTTTTTAGTCAAACTGTTTGTGATTGTTGTGTTTGCCTCCCCATCTGTATATAAATCACGAAGTCACTTGCAATTAACCAACAAAACTCCACTGGTCATGAAAACACATCACCTTAGGCACATTTCTTTGATCTAATATGCCAAATAGTAACAAGTCTTGCAGGGGGCATGCTAATCTTCTTGAGCTCTAAGGTGGTCAAGCAAAGCTTTTATACGGCGTCCAAAATTGCCATACATTCCAAGAAACTAAATGCATTTGGCACATCTCCCTTGGCCATTTGTCAAACAATTTACATACCGTGTAAAATCTCCTTTTGCAGCACACTGTCAAAATAAAAATACATCCCCCTTTTACCCTGTCAACTACATTTTTTGTAAGTTTCTTAATTTTTTAAACAAAGACACATTTGGTGCAGCACCCTGAAATCACCACAGTCCACATGGACACAATTAATTGGCATTTTAGCAAACAACACTCAACCATGTGCATTTACAACTGAACATCATACAAAAATCCTCCTTTTTAACAGCTTTGCACACATCCCTAGCTGTATGGAAGCTAGTTCCTGGCACAGAACGGAAGGATGGTGGCACTGTTTAAGGAATCTGACCTCTACACCTGCTAAAATCATTGCAGTAGACAAAATTCTTTGGGCGCCCACAACACAACCCACTCACACCTAGCAATATCTATTTTTTCGATGTTTTCAGAGTCTTTTTCAAAAAAAAAAAACATTTTGTGCAGGTCTTCATTCCATGGAAACGCATCATCTGAGAATTTGTCTTTGCCAACAGGCTTCCAAACGCCCCTCTACTGCACCTACACGCCACTCAGCAAGCCACAACATCATCCAACTTACCCAAAGACCACACCTGCTCCCAAGAATGGCATCACCAATTGTTTACAAACCAACAGGAAGCAATTAAGGGGAAATGATGCGTGCAAAAAAATGTTTTTAGGGAATTTTAAACATATCTCATTCCTAAGGCTAGGCATAACCTCAAAAGCCAAGAAAAATATAAATAACTAATTAATATATTTAAATAAAATTCTTCTATTACATTAATTCCATGATTTATTTTATTATTTAACAAATTATTATTACTGAATCTCGATAACGCTCTAGAAAGATACTAACATTTCGTAATTATTATATTAAATTTAATAAACGTAATTATGATATAATTAACACGACCTTGTTATTTGTGGGTGCACCTCACTTCAAAGGTCGAAAGAGTTCTCCTAATCACCACTGAGGTGGTAGTAGCTTGTAAATCCTAAAGACTTGACTCCCATCGAGATAAGTGTGTCAAAAGCTTGATTTTCTTGAGCTTTCGTAATTATAGATAATCATGCTCTTGACATTAGGAAAGATGGCAACCAGCGATAAAAAATCCTTATAATTAATTTAATCTTTTAACGACATCTAATATTTCGAAGATTGAAAATGTAGTACTATTTTCTTTATGCTACATTTAATTGTTTCATTTTATGAATTCTTCATATTGTAAGCACGATACTAAAAAAACGAAATCATTCCTACCAAGGACTGACCTAATCCCACATAACCAAAATTGAGAGGTTGGTAATGAGAGGGGAATTACAAAATGGATCCTCACTCGCTAGAATGATCATGGAAGCTTTCTCAAAAACTAAGAAAGGGTTCATATTTTAGTGAGCTCGTCAATGGATTTGCAGAAGAAAGACATTCGATGATACCCATGTATGGGAAAGAATTCAATAATAATTAGTGCTTCAATAAAATCAGGTTGTCCCCTCGCATGTGGATAGTGATTTAGGATGTTTTGTCATAATTTACCTTTCTGTTGTGTGTGTCTTTCCTTTCAAAATTTTGGTGTGTTTCCTTCCCTGTTTTGTGTGTGTTGTCTGTTGCATTTTTTGCTTGTAGTAATGAATCTATTGTCCAACTGAACAAGACAATATTCTGCTCACTCGAGAGAAAGATGAGGTCCTCTATTTACCCTTGTGGTCCAATGTCCCTGAGTTAGAGCCATCTGATGTCATGAGAAATTACTAGTCCAAAAATTCAAAACTTGAACCATGAAAACCAAGCCATAATGTGAAAAATTTCTTCAAAAGCTTCCTGAATCCCTCTCTAGTCAGTTTTTCTTCCGTGTAATGGTCATTTTGACCTTGCAAGTTATCCTAATGCATTGAATAAACATGTACAAGTTTTCAAAATTATTTGATAAGGTCAATTCTTCCATTCAGTAAAGTGCAACAAAACACTAGTTCTCCGGCAGGTCTAGAAAGGCCAATTTTTGGCTATTTTGGGGCCTATGTACATCCTCTCGGGAGGATTATGAAGAGATCATAAACATACGGAGGTGGTATTGGAGAGCCTTTAATATTTTGGAAGTATTTTAAGAATGTTTATTTAATATTTGGTGATTCAATGGAAGTTTGTGCAAAAGTGGGTTTTCAAGTGTAAGGAATGAACAATAAAATTGTGAACCTGAACTTCTCTAGATGATTCTGAGATCCCCACAAGGATTTATGAGGAAATAAATTAGGAAATTGAAATATTTAATATTTCTCTACATGGTGACAACATCAAATTTGATCTAAGGTCTGATGATTTCTTGAGGAATTTCAAACTTTACATGTTTACCTTGTTGTCCTAATTAAAAGGGGACAATTTTGGAGTTGCATGCATAAATAAAGTATGAAACTTGTTTCATTGGCCTTAGAATGGATTTTGGAGTCCTATTCATATAAAATTTTACCTCAAAAGTCCATCTTAAGCCTCACGGGTGAAGATTTCATGTTTTCAGGCTATTTCAGGTAAGTCAGTGTAAAACCTGGGTTTCCAAATGAAGTAAAGAACAAATTGTTGCACCTCTTGTCCCTTTTTCCCCAAGGGCAAAAGAGGGAAATTTTTTTTACCCCAAGACATCTTTTCAACTCTCCAACTACCCATGTGTAGTTAAGTCAACCCAGGTTGAGTCTAACTTGAGTCAGGGAGAGATGTGAGTGAAAACCCATCCTTAGCCAATTTTTCACAGTGCCACGTGTCACCATATTTATCTAAGGTTCCATTTTCTATCCCTTTTTTTATTTTTTACCATGAAAAATAGGATTTTAACTCCATACAAACTCACATTTAACCCGGGGTCAAACCATTGTCAACAGGTGAACACAAAAGTAAAACATAACTCATTTTTAAGTCATTTTCTCTACATGTGTCAAACTCCCTCCATATATGCTACTGATAAACATTTTAAAAAGAATCAATTTTTATTATAGATGTTGGAATTTTTTTTCTAGAACAACCATGACCTCCAAAACTGAGCTTTTCTCATATCTCACTAATCGGGAATTCAATTGCACCAATAAATTTCTAGATTGCTCTTCTCCAAAAGTACTTTGTGATGATTGTGATAGAAAACTCTATGATTCCCTATATTTTTTGATAAAGAAATCTGAAACCCTAATCCAAAAAAATGATTTTTTAATTTCCAAGATTTATATCAAATGAAAAATAGTGAAAATTGGAGAACTGGATCTATGTACAGAGCCAAACACAATGAAGGTGGTTTCATTGTAATCTAACACCAGTAAGATCACTTGATAAAAATATAATATTCTCTAAAAAAAGAGGTGCTAAAAATAGTAAGTCTCCTGAAATTGTAAACCCTCAGCATTCAAAACATCTAGAGATAATGAGAAACATCAAACAAGGTAAATCAGACAACTTTTTAAAAATAACAAGTTTGGAAAAAACAAATGTCCCAAAATAGAAAAATTTTAAAAACAAAAATTCATAATTAGTCAGAGAAACCTAAGTGGATTAGGAGCCCTGGGGAACAATGATTGTGCAAAATCATAAAAAAAATTCAAAATAACAACTCTTGACCCCACCTACTAAAAATAGAAAGTTTCAGTTTCTAGTGTAGAAAGTTGCAGGTGGTTATTTTTTCACTCATATTGTTACTTTTTTCCATCACGCGAGGTTGATAATATGTTTCATGGTTCAAAAAAGAAAATGAACCCTCCATAAGGTTTCAAATGATCCTAAAGCATCATTTTGATCACACTTGTGTTAAAGAGAATATCAGAGTACATAAAGGTGTAACAAGTGAAACTAGGAACATTGTGTGATTGGAAAAGATTTTGAAAAGATTCAAGAGCCCCATTGAAATTCAAATTCATCAAGAAGATGATCATCACAAACATGATGAGAGAAGCTCACTGTGAGTGAGGATGGAGGTCATCTCAAGCAATACATACTTCGCGAAGTGTTTCTAAACACTTGATCCATTCTTGATAACGAACATATATCTTACAGGTCAGAGTAGGTGAAATTTGTGGTGTCCTAGTTCAATTTGGAGGTCAAAACATGTAACTCATCATCAAAATCCATTCATAGGTTAATCCTTCTATTCGGAGAAGGAAGTCTATTTCCACAAGGAGTAAATTGAGCAATGGTTCCATCTTCATTTGATTAGTCAACCCTTCTCTCTCTCTCTCTTCCTTTTTCTCTCTCCATGTTCTAATTTCTCATTAAGAATGTATTTTTTTTATTTCGTCCTATTCACTTAAGTGATCCTCAATTAAACATTGTAAGATTCCTTTTTCACTAATAAGAAAAAGACTCACCTCCTAACAATGTGAAAGGTCACAAGTGATGGGGATAAGTTAAAAGTAATGTAGGGGGGAAGATGAAGGGACAATTTCTAATGCTATAAATTGGAATGGCTTCTCCATTCCAAGGGGTTGGCAATTGTTGATTGAATGTATGTTTTTGAGATTACCACTTCTACATCAAGCAATAAAAGTTGTAATTATTCTATTTCTTGTCTTATGATCCTCTACTCTCTCTTTCCAACTTTACATACATGACAATCTTGTAAACCAAGAAAGGTGTTAGCACCTTTGATAAATGAGTCAATGAGTTCTATGTCTATGATTTTTTATGTCTTATCATTTTTTTATCATTGTGTTATTTTAATTGAATGTGAACCTACTGTGGTTATTCTAGGAAAACTCTATAAGCATACTCACAATAGTAACCCTCTCTCTCCTTATTTCCCCAACCCCCCTTTACATTTCTTCGTTGTAAATTCCTCCCTTATACCTTTTACAAGCATTTGCCACAGGTTTAGTGGAGTACTCCTGTGTGACCCCTAACCTAACAAAAACCCACAACTTTAGGTTAGTTTACATTCAATAATGGGAGCCTCCCCATACACAAGAAGAAGGGGATTAGCCCCATGATGGTTAGTGAAAACTCAATAATTTGCAACTCGAAAAATTATTTCGCCAACGGGTTTTCATGGAATGAAAGAAATTGCACTCCTAAGTTTCACTTGTGTTTTTAATATAAATTTTATGTTGTATATAAACAATA
This sequence comes from Taxus chinensis, assembly GCA_019776745.2. Lineage (NCBI taxonomy): Eukaryota > Viridiplantae > Streptophyta > Pinopsida > Cupressales > Taxaceae > Taxus > Taxus chinensis. The sequence continues at coordinate 676,657,480 of CM034147.1, forward strand.
TTGAATAACAAAGAAGAAATTTGAAACTATTCTTTCAGGCTTATCTTGGAATCCATCCTTCCACAAATGTAAGCTAACTCAATTTACCACTATTCGAAGACTTTCAACTTTTGTTTTTCATGGATACTTTGCTTAATGTTTGAAATCAACACTATCTCCAGATGTAAACCACTACATATGATGTCAGTAGAAAACATATTATACCTACACAAGGGAAGTGGTTATGTAAGTCAGGTTTCACAGAAATAATTTGACGTGTCATGAAGAAATTATGGACAACTTGGTTTCATTGGGGAAAGATAGTGAGATTCACATATGTAATTATCTCCTATCATTTAATTCCTTACATTTTTGTGAGTATTATATATCCTACATGTACACTTGACATAGTTAATTGGAGGCTTTTTTGCTTTAATATAAGTTAGAGTAAGAGAACCTAGCTAGTTAGATGTCATTCAAACTAGATGAGGAGGATTTGAGATGAATTTTTTTTATGATGTAATTTTTCATTGCTAACTTTGGGAAGTTTACTTGTACTTTTAATTCACTTTTTACATCTTTCCCTTAAAATTCTATTCAATTTTGTTCTCATTTGTAAGTCACAAGTCATCCTATTATTTAATTGTGCTAGTTATCATATTTGTCTATGTTTATCTATGGAATTTTGTCTATAAGCAAAAAAATTATGTTATTGTAATTGGTTAAGGTTATTTCTTACATGGTATGGAAGTAGGAATATTAGAGGTTCAGGTTATTATAGACCTCATTTGGGGAGGAAATTTAAAATTAGACAAATGGTTTTGTCTTCAAAAGTGAAAGGTGCTTGTATTGTTTAGAAAGTAAATGCTTTTAGGATATTATGGATTGGATAATGAGCTAGAGAATAATGGAATCATTTATATTATTTTTGGATGATTAAAATCCTTAGGTATATCATAATTATTTAACACAGCAATTGTAATACAATGGAATTGAATAATTGGTGTAAACTAGCTAGGGAGAGGACTTGTTTGTCAGTTATACAGCACATTTTTTTTGTACATCCATACAAATAAGAAAAATATAATACTATTGAGGTTTTAAGCATGTTGTTTTCAATTGGATTTAGATGGGACCATTCCTTGAGAGATCAGAAACAACAACTCATCACATGTTGTTCTCTTTGGAATCAAAAAAATCAAGAAGAAGAGGAAATCACTACAAACATGAACCACCATCCTAGGAACTAACAACTAGGTGTTGATGATGATAACTGTAGTAAACTTAATAGTATGCATTTAATGTATATTTCATTAAGTGGTAATTTTAAATCCTTTATAAGTGGTGTCATTTTTTATAGGTATAAAAAGGCATGGATGTATGGTATATGCATTAATATTAAAGGTAATAATATGTATTAAACAAAGAAACAATAAAGACAATGTATCCTTAGCATTATGGTATTAATGTTTTCCTTTTTGTCAACATCAAATATTTAATGTCAAGTTTATGTAATTTCATATAAGAATAATACAGGTTTTGAAGCATGCATATATAATTGGAATGCGTGGAAATAAGTGTTTCTTAGGACGAAATATACATTACATTAGTTGAGACTCACTTGCCTAATTAGCAAAGAAATCTCTTTGCCTTTACAATTACCCCACATACATCTATTAGATAATGGCATCATTATGGCTATGGAATTAATTACAAGACTTTATCAATCTATTGTGATGCACTAGACTATTCCAAAACATGGATAATGAGAAGAATACATTTTGTTTGTGTTTTTCATTATCTGGAGATTTATTTCATTTGATGCCTCAGACTATTTCCATGGATGATAATGTTTCATTTCCATTAACAGTGTATCATCAATATTGTGTTAATATTATCGCCATGATTATTCTACAAAATCGGAAGCAATACAGAACCATGATTAGAAGGCATGTGGATTTAGGAATCATAACATAAAGGTTTTCTTTAGGGATATGTTTCTTATTTTCAATAATGCACTCATATACTACCTCAAGTCTTCTTAAGAGTATGTAGTTACCTAGGTTCTCAAACAACTTGCAACCAAAATGATGGAAAACATATTAAAGGTAGGGGCATTGCTAAAGTAGGAAGGATTATCCACAAGGAAGAGGAATCCTATAAGAGTAGAGCATAATTCTAATCCAATCAAGTTCCATATTGCTTCCATTTAAAGAAAGAGGAATACACAGTTCTCAAGTGAGAGAAGAGAAACTAATACCATGGGGGTCCCTAAATCACTAAGACTGGAGTATGAGAAATTCCCATCTACTTTAAATGATGACACCAATGAGATGAAGGAAGAAAATAATAAGCCTAAAGAGAAGAAGGATGTTATAGAAATAACTACTTACACACATAAAAAAATAAATCTTGAGATTGAGTCCCAACAGAAATATGAAGCTACTATTATAAGAAAGTTCAAATATGGATCAAGGGAATTTAGCATAAGGATAGGGGAAGAAAGTTAGAGATAAAATTGTGAAGATATTTGCAAGCAACATTCAATTGAAAAGGATGATTGACATTGAAAAGGATCCTAAAAATTTTCCTGGTAGTGAATCCAAGAGGGAAATTTCCCATAAATACTATGATGAACCAAAGAATCTCTTTGGAAAATTTGTTCAAGGAAGTAGTATGAAATCAAAACATAGAGAATATCTAGTTTAGAGACTTCCATGTCTTGTGATATTTGGGTGAGCCTCTTCAGTCCATTTGTGAAACAATACATGAAATAGGCTTCTGTAGTGCTTTACTCTCACTATAAAATAATCTTGATATAATATTGCTTACTAGAACTCTTTCTTTCCTTGTACCTCAAACTAGCCAAAATGTAGCATCTAAGGAAACTTTCCAGGTCTAAAAAAGGTTATATGTTTTGGTAATATGGCTTGCAAAATGGAAAATATTGTAGAACAAAAGGTAAAGTTAGAAGATAATCAAGTGATCCGTTTCACAAGGATGAAATTTTAATTGGTATTGGGGATTTTTGTGACAAGTGAATTAAACCATATACATAAGGAATCATTATATCACAATAACCTATTATTAAGGGTTGAATATAAGTGGTTGGGAGACAATACTCCATTAGAATCTACTTAAATGAATAATTTAATCTTAAGTATTTTTAAAAACATTTTCAAAATTGAACAATATTAGGGACTTGCCAAATCCTAATCGAATGCAACTCTATGTGCAAGATTATAGTTAACAATGAGTTTTTCCAATCAAATTTACACAATATTATTTCAAGTTAGAATAATAGTAGCAAGTAGCAGTTTTTTACAAAATTTCCTTTAGATTGTGATGTAATGGACAAAAACAAATTTACAATCCAATGTCCTATTAATATTGTGAACTTGACATAGGTTTATATGATTAATATACATGCTCTCTTGTTGCACAAGGCTTTCCAAAATCCTTGTAGACAATTGTATCTCCATATATGATCAATTATAATGTTGTATACATGTATCTAAATTTTTTCAAGGATGTGTACTCATTGCAATACACTATAGGTAAATTAAAGCATGATGTTATGAATGAAGGCTTATATATGTTACTTTTAAGGTAAATCACAATGTAATAAAAGAGTTAAATATGTATTCTTATTACCTTCACTATGGTTTTTAATAGTAATTACAGGTGATCTAAAGATCTTTTTGCATTTACAGTAGTGATAAAGGTAGATAATGTAGTCCACGATGTTATTTCTTTTCATTCAATTCACTTTTCTAGGTTCTTGCATAGGCATATGGAAGGTTCCTTTCTTCTAATTTTGTTTTCAATTATGGTGTATTCTATTGCAAGTGTTTGGAAGAGATGTACTTGTTTTTCATAAAATCAAACAATAATTAGTTTATTTTCAAATGGAAATGTAACCAAAATTTTAATTTAATTCTAACAAAATATGTTAGGATCACTCTTGCATTTTCATTAGCTAAATTTTCATTTGTAATATCTACAATGATTTGGTTGCCTATTTTTACACAAATGTATAGATTAATGTTTTAGTAGTAGTTGCATAATGTTATGTTGTAGCCAAAATAAAATGGATGGTTGAATTTGGTATGAACATGTGCTAGTACAAATAGAATCAATAAATCTTATGCTTGTGTTTTTCTTGATTTATATTATAAAGCACAGTCACATTGGTTATACTCATTTTTAGGAGCAATAGTGAAATTTTTTAAATATGAATTATGATCTTATATTCACAGGTTTTAATAAAAGGCTCTATTAAATTGAGATTTATTACGAGTTCACCTTTTTGTCCGCTAGATTCGATCATAGGAGTTATTTTACTCGTTGTTTATCAAGAATTGTTCTATATATTGTAACAATGTCACCTTAAAAAAATTATCTGAATTTGTAATTGTTGAGGTCATCAATATATATTAACATGGGGTGTGCATTTATTGCTCTACAATTTTTTGGAAGAGGCACATCAATTATTGATACATGTGCAAATTGAAATTATGGAAACATATCATGAATGCATGTACCTCTTATGTTGTTATTGTGCCAGCATCTCACCTTGCTCATTTGAAGAAATATCTTCCATGTTGTCTACAACAATATGAAGCAAACAATAAGTAGTGTTTGGGGGGATTGTATCAACTTCAACTTGTCTAGATATTCAATGTAGCCTATTGAAATGTTTATTAGTAGAAACAATGGAAAATAAATAAGTGCGTACCTTATTTAGTGTCATTTGCTTAGGTTTTTTTTTACTTGTTTTGTATTTGTAATTTTTTTGTCAAAATGCAATGGAATTTTTTTTTTTCAGGCACCAAACTTACATACATACAAAGAGTGAACAACTTTATTTCCAATATGTATGATTTTTTTTCTCTTAAAAAATAACATATGAAAAAAATGTGCATTATGATTGATGCAGCCTAGAATTTCCTAGATAACACCCTAGATGCACTGACACATCACTCAACCTAGATTGAGCGCTCACCCAAAGCGCGTAAAGGTATCAGGTCCCTCTTTAGGGTTGTTGTAGCAGGATGTTAACGTGATGAAGGAAGAAACATATAGATTCCTAACTAATCCATCATTCTACAATGCATGCCATGTTCAGATTTATGAAAGAACAAGCTTAAACAATAATCATGATTGAATCAAGAACATGCACCACTCAATTACACATAGGAATGACACTTAGGTTCGGCCAATATCTTTCATGTATTAATAAACACAAAATCTCCTTACAATAATGGAAATCTATACCAATGTGCGCATGGATCTGATACAATAATCCAATCATATGTGCATATCTCTATACCTTCATACATCCATCTCTCCCTATGTATGTATGTATATCTATATACTACTATGTATTCATATCATATATATATATATCTATATATATAGGGTGGGACTTTCCCTTCACCGCTTATCTATTCCAGAAATAGGATGCATGCTATTAATAGCCACACATTGTTTACAGGCATAGCCACACATGCAAGTGTGCTATCTATAGACTTCTTACAGTTAACTAAAGTGACAATCCTATTCTTAGCTTGTCTCCATGCAAAACGCTTAATCCGATCCTCTAAAGATAGACAATGCGTGGTGCACACATCTCTACATCATTGGTGTGTTCCACATGCCATCTTCCAAAAATAGGTCTTCATACTCAAAATCAGCTAAGTCGTGAATGCTGAACTTGCCCTCCATGTGCGGGTTCTTCCTGTCCCTCCACACCCTTGATCTTGGACCTTCTCTCCCATGGAATTCTTGTGTGATCTCTAACAAGTATTCTCTGATCAACATTACCCCACACTAATCTCATTGTCATCCCGACAATGGGTATCTCCAAAAATTGAAGTAAAGAATAGAAGAATGGAAAGAATAATAATGAAAGAATGTAGATAAATAAATGAAGTTTTATGAGGCTATGAGGCAGCCTCATTTGCATCAGTTTGAAGTATCAACTCTGGATACTCCTCCTTTATTTCGGCCTCCAAGGCCTACCATTCAGTGAGTGCTTGTTCTGATTTTTCTGGAATGTCCACAGCAATGGACTCCAATTCATCCCTCACAATCTCCCCTTTTTCATTTTGCAGAACCAACACAATGTTGGACATTGAGGTCATTCTTCCTTCTAGAAGATCCATCTTCTACGTAATTAGCTTCCTAAGCTCTTCTAGCCGAGTCTGGTGCGGCTCTTGTGCTGTTTCCAGGGCCTCGTGCTTTTGCTTAACCATTTACAATATTTCTGTGCAGCCCAATGTCTCATCCTTCATTGCTTTTTGGACCTCATTGTTCTCTTCTAGGGTCTTTATGTTTATAAGCACCTCTGGAGCTATGCATATATTCAAAGCCTGGTCTAATTTCTTCAATAATTCTTGTAGCACTTGTAGTAGCCCTTCATAGGATGTAATCTTTCGCATCACTGAGGCTTTCTCTCGTTCTTCCTCTTGCTCTGACTTCCTTGGCACTTTCATGCACAGAGGTTCGTCTTCAAGCACTAGGTCCACCAAATTTCCTACATAATGTATCACTAAGGGAAACATCTGTGGTACCTTGCTCTCCAAGTGTGGCCTAACACTTATGAAATTGTCCCCAATCTCCTCTGTGAAGCTGATAAATACTTTATTCTTCTTCTGTGCCAAGTCCCTCTCTTGTGTTATGCACGCTATCTCTGCATCCTTTGTCTTTAGCTCCTTGCGCAGTACTCTAATTGTTGCAGCTTTATCCATGTTTCTTCTAGCAACTTCAACAGAAACCTTTACCAATGCATTACTGACCTACTCATCTAACATGATAGTAGGCTTTACTGTCATATGTCTAGCTTGGGGTGCCTTCTTCAGCCATCTTGAAATGCATGACTCTTTGCATACATCAAAGTTGGGCTCATCCATGTGGGTATGCATTGACCATGATAGTTACTTTCGAGTGCACACAGTCGCCATATCCTCATCCATTAGCTCCTAGCTGAATAAATCCTTTTGTGCTATCGTGCTTTAGAAGCAGGCGTAGAAAATTTTACCTGTATCCTCCGCATACCCCATGGCTGGTGGAATGTGCTCTCCACTCATCCTCTTCAATCTAGGACCCTTGGGAATTGTAGCTTCAAGGTTAGGAGCCTGTCCCGTTACATCTTGAGTAGTCACATGCATAGATCCAGAGGTTTCCTTTTATTTTTCTTCTTTGTCCTTCATCTCTTCATCTTTGTGCTCTTCCTCATTCTGTGGCTCATCTTCTTGCTCAAGTGGGGTCGGAGATGCACACTCGCTCTCCCTTGATTCCTCCACTTCTTCATCCAACTTCAACTTTCTTCTCTTCTTTGGTTCAACGGTCTCCTTGTGAGGAGAGAGACGAGGTGATTTCCTTACTGTTTGTGGGGTTCCACTTTGAGTCCTTGTGTGTCTGAACACTTTCTTAAACCTATGCTCCCCCTGCTCAACCTCTGTATCTTCCTCTTTGTCTTGTCCTTGAGGTGGAGTGGCCGTGCGCAGTGAACTCTTCTCTATCATAAGGTTGCTTTCTTCTACACTCTAAGCCTCCACTATCTTCACGCTCCTCTTCTTCACCCTTTACTTCAAAAAATTTTGTGGGCCTTTGCACCAATATGTTTTCCATTATGTGCTTACCCTTCGGTGGCCCTGGTAGCACAAATTCATTCTCCACATACTTATTGTTCTCCATCTTGGGCTTTAGCTGAAGATACACTAATTTTGCCCCTACATATGCTACAACCAGACTTATTGGCTTAATATTCAACACCTCCAAAATGATCCTCTTGGTATAGGCACTTCTTCCAGGATACACATACTTCTTCCTCAATGTGTGGTAGTTGCAGTCTACCTTATCCTGCATTGAATACCAGTCGGCGTGTGTCTGTGAATCTGTGAACAGATGCTTGGAAATACCTTGCAGTGAATGTGTAAGGAAATTTACACCAAGGGCTCCAGACTCCATCTCTCATTGGGAAGCGTGTGATGCAGAAATGTTGATATACAGTAAACTAGACTTGTTTCCCTACTACTGATGGTAGGTCCTTTGGGATGTGCCACTCTTCTCCAAATGTCGTGTAGAGCCTGTCGTACCATTTCTCTGCCCTTTGCTTTATGTCATCTATCATGGCCCCTTTACATAGGTACTTGATAAACCTTTCAGTTGGTGACTTATTCTCCATGGGGTATTCCCATACCTTTTCCTTCGACCTGTCTGGTACTCCAATTTCCATGAATACTAGTGATAGTAGAATGGCCCCAAAACTGATCTTCCCTCCTGTGCGTGACTTCCTTGACTATTTTTCTACAATGTAGCCTGTAATATTGTAGATTGCTCCTTCTGACATCTTACATGTAATGTGTAACCACATAGTATTTACCTGTGACCACAACTCTTGATCATTTAACTTTGTAACAAGGTGTGTTGTTGCTTGCACAACTACACAGTTCTTCAATTTTTCTATATCCATATTGTGCGGACCCTTCAGGTACCCCAACTCCTGTCTGGTCTTTAAGATCATGGATTTATCTGTTAGATTATTCTTTATATCCTCTCCTGTGGCCTTCAAACCTATAATTGATGATATTAGCACAGATGAGATTCTAACTCTGCATCCTGCAAAGTAGAAGAATTCCTCGTGCACTCTGCTCATGAGCCACTGATACAAGACCTCATACTTCCAAAATATGGAAGCTCATATAATTGGCAGACCCCAATTATCTTCATAAGCTTCTCTCCTGCATCATCATAAACCGGTATGTCATCTGTTGTTCATTTGTTCATCCTAGCAGTGAGTAAGGAATAAAGCTCTTTCTTATTCTCTAAGGTATTGTGATTGTATTCACTCACTTTTCTCTTTCTGATGGGTGAATCCCATTATTGGCCGACGATGACGCCTTCTGGATATTGCATTTCTAAAAAATTACTTTTGGGTGTCATCTCGTCCTCCTTGATGACCACCTTCTTCTTTCCTTTTGTTGTTGCTACAATTGCCTTCTTGGGTGCCATTTCTACCTTGCAATCATCTCCTCTTTAACTCTGTAACTTGCGAATCAAATCCTATCTCGATTCAATCATTCCCTAGGTGGAAAATTCGTGCCCTAACTCCTCTCTGTCTCCTTTCTTTGCTCAAACCCTTCACCACCAAGGACATAAGCTTCTTTTCACATAGATCCGTTTGTCACGCTTGGTTTCACACCCTTCATACCTTAACCTGATCACTCAGCTCTTTGCATTTAACTCTTTTCTCAAATTCTCTTTGTCACAACGGTAAAAATGAATCTGCATCCCTATACTTATATAATTTTTCAAATTTTGATGCATTTATTGCTCCTTCACCTACCAAATATCCTCTCATTCATTGACCAAATTCATTCATTCTATGTGGTACATCTTCATGCCCCAGCTATAAGCTTCTAGCGCACCTTCCTACCCTCTGGTCACAGACTTCTCTTCAACGCGCACCCTTGCACCTGAGTACATCATCACTGTACCTTCTCCTGGTAGTTATCATGGCCTCTACTTACCTCGCATTATACTGTCCTTTCATTCATCTCCATTTTTTATCACCTTTGAGAAGAAATCTTCTTTTGACTTAAAGCACACCCGTAACAGCTTATTCCTTTCACCTTTCAATTCCCATAGTCTTTTACTTGGATAACTACAACCACCCCACACTAAAAGTATGTGAAGTCCTCTACGCATAAACATTCTTCACATAGTAATTAGCTTTATGTACGCAAGCACACTTATTACACAAGAACAACAACTAAATTAACAAAGCATAGCGACAAATGAAGGAAATACATTAAGGAAATACAGAATGGAAACCTAATCTAAATGGTAATACAACCTTATTACAAACACCAAGAATTCTTATTTATAGTAGGGCTTTAGCCTACTCCCGTTAAAGTAACTGGGTAGTCGTGTTCCATCAAGTGCTTCTAACTAGCAAGAACCTGATTCAAGTATGTAAGTGATGACATATGACCCCAACCAATGTACCTTAAGTTTTCCTGGATGGCGCAAGAACTTAGAGTCATAAAGAAGTACCATTTGTCCAATTTCAAACTTCTTATCCCTTATGTTTCTATCATGCCATGCCTTTTACCTGGCCTTTTCTTGCTTCTGAGTCCATCGTGTTATGGCTCGTTGCTCATCTAGTTGAATCATCTTCTCAATACGATCTTCTAAAGCTCACTCATCAGCTAGAACTCTAATGCACACAAAGCGCAAAGAAGGTAACATAAATTCTATAGGGAGAACAACTTATGTGTCAAACACCAACTAAAATGGTGTGGCTTTGTTCAACCTCTTATAAGTTGTTTCTATATGCCCAAAGAACAACTGACACTTTTTCATCCCAATCCTTTCTTCCAACATCACAAATTTTTGTCAAAGTCTGGCTCAAAATCTTGTTGAAAGCCTCAGCAGTTCCATTTTCATGAGGATGGTAGGGTGTAGTTTTATGGTGTGTAACCATAAACTCATCTAATAGGATCCTGATTGTCTCATTCAAAAAGTGTGTACCCCTATCACTTGTCAAGCTTAAAGGACATCCATATCTTGTAAGAACATTCTCCATAGAAACCTAGCTGTTGTAGCTATTGTACAGTCCTTCGTAGGTGTTGCTTCTGCCCACCGTGTGAGATAATATGTGCAAGTAATAATATAGCGTGATCCAGTCCTGCGCGGATGGAAAAATAGGTCCTACAAAGTCAATGGCCCATTTCTCAAATGGTTCGGCACTAGTAATTGGTCTTAAAGGCATCTCATCTCTTTGCCCTAGTTTTCCTAGGCACTGACAATGATCACACGCCTTACAATATTCTTTACAGTCTTTATACAATGTCTCCCACCATAATCCATACAAGTAGGATCTTCCAGGAAGTCGCATCACCTACATAATGGCCTCTTGCAATACCACCATGGGATTCTTCCATAATATCCTTACGCTCATGCTCTAATACACAATGGCGTAATACTTCATCTCTGCCTAACTTGTAGAGGTCACCACTGATTAACATAAATGGTGTCATGTGTATAGCAAGTTGTTTCTTTTCTAATGCCTTCATTCCTTCTGGTGCCACACCAGTCCATAGAAAGACAACAATGTCTTCTAATTCTGATGGTGTGTGTTGTAACCTATATAATTGTGCATCTAGCATGGTTTCTTCAATTGTCTATGCCTCCTCTCCTGAGTGAATTCTAGAAAAGTGGTCTGGTCCAGAGTTACTTTTCCCTGGCTTCACCATATCTGTGAAGTCAAACTCTTGAAATAAGAGTACCCATCTGCATATGCACCCTTATAAGATGGGCTTGTTTACCAAGTACTTCAATGCCATGTGATCCATATAAAACACAAATGGGGTTGCTAACAAGTACTATCAAAACTTGTGCAATACATAGATCATTGAAAAAGCTTCGTGCTCTGTAGTTATATAATTATGTTTAGCAGGAGTCAGCTTCCTACTAGGAAAATAGATTGGATGATCGACAATACCTTCGCCAGGTTGAGATAACATGGTGCCAATGGCCATGCACGAGGTGTCCACATGTACATGAAATGGTTTATCCCATGAGGGAAAATGCAAAATATGTGTGGTAGTAAGTTTCTCCTTTAATATTTCAAACGCACATTGCTGCGGTTCTCCCCAATAAAATGTACCTTTCCCCTTCAGTAACTCTTCCAAGGGTGAAACAAATTTTCCATACCCTTTGATGAATTTTCTATAATATCCTGTATGACCTAAAAATCCATGCACCTCACTTTGACTGGTAGGCGCTTCTAGGCCTAGAATGACTGCAACCTTAGCTGGATCAACCAACAAACCTTCCTTATAAATTATATGTCCTAACAGTATTCCAAATGGTGTAGCAAATATGCACTTCTTGATGTTCAAAGAGATACTCAATTGTCTGCACCATTCAAACATTAAGCGCAAATTGTCACAATGATCTTTCACAAGCCCATATACTATCCAATCATCTAGGTAGACCTGTAAGAAGTTGTGAATAAAGTCTTTGAATGCCTGAAAAACTATGCGTAAGAATATAATAGGTGCATTTTTCAATCCAAAAGGCATCACAGTATAGGAAAAAATACCCCATTCAGTAGTAAAATTTGTCTTTTCTTGATCCTCTTGAGTAATTCTAACTTGATGATAGCCAAGAAACCCATCTGTGAAAGAATATATTTTGCACCCTGCCAACTCCTTCCAGTATTTCCTCAGTGAATGGCGTAGGGAATGGATCTATGATGCATGGAACATTCAGCTCCCTGTAGTCCACACATATTCTAATTTGTCCATCCTTCTTGATACTGATCACCATTGGGCTAACCCATTCTGACTCATCAAGGGGCTTGATAATTCTAGATTTCAACATTTTATCAATTTCATCTTTTACCTTTTCACACAAATTTGGGTTCATTCTATAAGGTCACTTCCTAACTAGTCATGCACCATCCTTAAGCTTTATCTTCATTTCCCCAAGCGATTCATGTATGCCTTTAAGTTCATGATACCCTCAGGGAATAAGTCTTTATAATCACTGAGTAACTCAATGATCTTTGCCTCTGAACCTATATTCACCTTCTTTTTCTTCATGGGTCCGTGATAGGCACGCCTATCCTTGTCTACACTGTCCAAGACCTCACGCACCCCTTGTGAATGGTCAACACCTAGGATCTCAACTTCCTCATCATTCACGATGTAAACCATCTTTCCTTTCTCATTCTCAAGGCAAGCACACTCAAGTAGTATGGAGTCCATTTCTTCTTCCCTTTCAAAACTCACTTCGGACTTTGCTCAACAAATAATTCTTGAATATGCTCTTCTACTTTTAGACTATCTCCCATAATTAAGCACTTAACAAATTGTAATGCCTCTTCTATTGGAGGTTGGGAAGAAAAGGAGTCAAAGGTCTAGATCATTCCTACAATCAAATTTTTCTAGTTTCTAGTCTCTCAATGTAGTTCTACGTATACATACAAGGCGCGTGCACATCCTTATAGAGTATAGTACAATCTATGCACCCAGAGTGAAGGTGGTAATGCTTCCTATCTTACTGTGCAGAGTCTCTCACACTGCTGAATGTGATGCTGAACAGGTTGATTGCCATGATAAGTGCATATCTGCATAGGTGCATTGTTCCTTACAAACCTAATAGATAAGGTGACTCCAATCTCTTCCCATTTTATAAGATTATCTCTATGGACTACCCACCAATGCGTTGTTGTCCCACATAAAGTATATACTAACATATCTCTTCTCTTAATGTGATCTGTTCACTGTGTTTCCATGGCTTTCAAAAATACAAGAAGATCTTTTGCCCTTGTATACTGAGGTACATTGTTACCCATCTGTCAAAACAACTTAAGTCCATTCTTACGTGCAACTACGCTTTTTACCTCATGCCCTACTAGTTCATATGTACCATGAGCCCAATTGTCACAAGCAATACTTGTAGTATCACTAATAGAATGAGAATCCTCCCACTGTAGGATGCCTTCTTTTGATGGCTCATTGATCTTTGGGTCTTGAATAGTGCATACATAAATTTCATTTAAGTCCTCCTCACTTAGAGGCTCAACATATGGTGTAGACTTCCCATCTTTTAGAGGTATCACAACTCTTTCCTCATTGTTCTCAAAGCTGATATACCCCTTATTGAATCTCATGTCAGCATTATTCTCATAACACCAAGGGCATCCAAGAAAGGCCTGGAAAATTGTCTACTTCTGCAAGTGCTAATACCTCAAAATCCCCAGTGAACTTGGCCCCTTGTATGGTTATAGATGCATCCTTCAAAACTCCTATGGGAGTGACCTTAGTTCGGTTTTCCATAAATAACACATTAGATGATGGCTGTAATGGAGGCCTCCCCATTTGTACCCATGCATCTAATGTAAGCACATTTACTTCCGCACTTGTATCAATCAATATATTTCTCAGCAGTCATCCATCCATAACAACATTCAGAGTAATTTCCTTGTCATAGTCAATGCTATCAGGGGAATATTTGCATACAGAATCTATTGTCTGGTCTCAATACTTACATGTGGAGTGTTCCCTTTTAACCAACTTCCTAATAGTGGAATGATGTTCTCCTGGTGCAACATTTTGCACACTTATCTCATATCATCAATATCAGTTTATCCTATCTCTAATGTTTTCTTCTGCTCCTTTAAGTATTGTATCTCACCCTAAATATTCCTTAGCACTTCCATGGTATCCTGGTTAAATTCCTTTTGATGAACAGGATCTGGGTACCTTGCATGCAAAACCTCCTCCTTGGCGATTGTAGGCTTCTGGTGAAATGCCTCTCTTGTGTGCACCACTTCATCTCTTGTAGTAATATTCACTGTCAATGCCTCATGTCCTTCTTCTATCTTGGGCATCCACTGATATTCTATCATGCACTAGATTCTAACCATCCTGACACCTTTGTTTTATTGATTATGCTACTTACTCAGATGATCATATAAGTTAGTGCACTCTTCATAGCTATGGTTCTTTCCGCAGAAAGAACATGTAATATTATGAGGACATTTACACCTATAGTGGTCAGGATATCTAGACGTATAACATGTTCCACAAGGGAACTCACCTCTTCCTCCACCACGGCCTTGTCCTCCATATGCACCATGATATCAACATCCCCTTCCATGACCTCCTTCAAAATGCCCCTCATTCCTGTCATAGCGCATTTGATTATGATCCTGATCCTGATGCTCATTCTTGCCCTTAGAATTATTTGTTACACTTTTCTATCGTACGCCAATGTCTATAGCATTATAGATATGACCAATCAACCAAAAATCTTTAGTATCATGGGTTGTGGAGTGGAAAATTTTGCAAAAGCAGGATACATTCTTCTTTATCACGCGCTGTAACAAAGGACAGTGACTAGAATCATGATTCAAATGACAGATATCACAATCCAACAGTAATGAGTGTATAGATCTGCGAGGAGAACTATCCTTAGTGTGACCTTCCATTTCACAATCTGTACACCAAATTCCTGAGCGCGTTTCATGGGCTAAATTTGCTGATAACTTCTCTAACTGCTTTCCCATAGCTGCAATCTGTGCCTCTAAGAATGTGGACTAACACTAGTGTCAATGCTCTCAACTGCCTCAGCACACAAAGCTGCTTCCAGTGCTTCACACGGATCAGTGTATGTCTTATATGACAACGCCCTTCTAAATGGTGTAATCAATCCTCCAACAAACCATTGTGCATGTTGGCTTGCGTGAATATCATAAGATAGCTTAAATAAAAGTGTCTTAAAAAGGCATCATACTCGTGTACACTCTCAGTAGTGCCTTGCTTGATATCCTTGAGCGCACTAATACTCTTCTGCTCAAACTCAGGGATATGGAACTCTTTCAAGAAATCATCCTTCAATGCTGCATAATCCACACAAGTTTTATCAGGGTTAAACTTCCTATACCAGTTGTGTGCATGTCCCTGTAATGTAGTAGCAAATTGACTTGCATTTCATTCAGAAGTCGTGACCCCTTTAGTGCACCACAAGATTTCACACATATGCACATGTTTAGCAGCATCCTCTATACCTCTATATTCCAGAAGACGAAGAGACATCTCCATATATATATATTTTGTGGTTGCTGTGGACCTTGACCACCTAATCCCAAACCTCATGTGTTCCCTCTGCCTCTAGAACCACCAAATCCACCGGAACTAGAACCACCTATACCTCATGATCCTCCACCTGTAGCTGGAATAGGACCTATAAATGTACTCCCTTGTGCTCCGACAGTAGTACTATACTGAACCCCTACAGTTTGTGAGGTGGTTCCACTTCCAGAGGTGAATCCAACATTTTGTGCGCTCAAATTTTGTGCGGATGATGTGCCTAAGAATGTTCTTCCAAATGTCATTGAATTCATATGTCTTGCCATTGATATACTTGCTCCCTGAATTACTCCTACTCTCCTACTTCCCAAGTTATCTTGTTGGTTACTTTTCGTACTAGATACTAGAAAACCAAGCGCAAGGGCTAGGTCACCAAGTGGATTAAGATGCTTGCCTACAGCCTAGGTAGTCTCTGTTGGAACACTTCTGTGTGAGGTCAAGGAGGATCTCTATCATGTTTTCCAAGATGGGGGAGCTCCTAATGCTCTAGCTCCATGTCTTCTACATGAGCTATAAATCCTTCATGAGCCACCTCTCTCCTCAATGCCATACTTTCTGCAACAGAACGTTTCTTCTCTATCTCCCTCTCATGCGCCTTATTATACTTAAGCAACCTCCCCTCTATCTACCTCTCTACCGCTAGGTCTGCCATCTTTCACCAAACTTGTTCCTGCCCTCGCGCATGGTGAAGTTTAGTTATCCATCGGTTTACTCTCCAGGTTCAAAGTTACCATCAAGATCTTGATTGCCAATGGAATACCTTGCAGATATACTCCTCTTGGATACTGTAAAAACTAAAATTTAGCTACCTCTGGGCAAGAATACATTGAAATTGAATATTCCAGAATATAACTATTTAGAACACCATGAAACCACATATCCACAATGCGATTCTAGATTAGATCAACATCATAAAGGCCCTGAAACTCTTCTTGTGTCTAGAAAAGTGTGTGATACCTCCAATTCCACTGAGATGCATAAGTAGTGAGCCACTCGTATAGTTCTACTAGAAATATAGTGAAAAATCTCTCATATAGGCTATCATAAAGATTCTTTTCTACCCAAGTGCATGCGTTAAACTCAGATCCACTTGTGAAACGCCCTGCATATTCTTCCTCTAGATCATGTATCCACTCCTCAATACATTCTAGAGTTAACCGGGACGTCTTCATTGCGAACCATCCTAAAAACAACTGAAAAAGAGGTCCTGGCAACGGAACCAATGATGCAGCCTAGAATTTCCCAGATAACACCCTAGACACATTGGCATATCACTCAGCCTAGACTGAGAGCTTGCCCAAAAAGCGTAAAGGTATCAGGTCCCTCTTCAGGGTTGCTGTAGTAGGATGTTAGCGTGATGAAGGAAGAAACATATAGATTCCTAAATAATCCATCATTCTACAATGCATGCCATTTTCAGATTTATGAAAGAACAAGCTTAAACAATAACCATGATTGAATCAAGAACATGCACCACTCTATTACACACAGGAATGACACTTAGGTTCGGCCAATATCTTTCATGTATTAATAAACACAAAATCTCCTTACAATAATGGAAATCTATACCAATGCGCGCATGGATTTGATACAGTAATCCAATCATATGCGCATATCTCTTTACCTTCATACATCCATCTCTCCCTGTGTATATCTATATATATAGGGTGGGGACTTGTCCTTCACTGCTTATCTATTCCAGAAATAGGCCACATGCTATTAATAGCCACATGCCATTTACAGACATAGCCACACATGCAAGTGTGCTATCTATAGACTTCTTACAGTTAACTAAAGTGACAATCCTATTCTTATCTTGTCTCCATGCAAAATGCTTGGTCTGATCCTCTAAAGATAGACAATGCGTGGTGTGCACGTTTCTGCATCGTTGGTGTGTTTCTCACGCCATCTTCCAAAAATAGGCCTTCATACTCAAAATCAGCTAAGACCTGAATGCTAAACTTTCCCTTCGCGCATGGGTTCTTCATGTCCCTCCGCGCTCTTGATCCTGGCTTTCTCTCCCTCATGGACTTCTTGTGTTATCTCTAACAAGTATTCTCTCAACAGCAATGATCAACGTAGATGTATGAAAGAGTTAAAAATGCATGTTGTCTATATTCATGTTTGTCCAACAATGGTCTATTTTTGTACCTATGTTTGTTGTTTCCTTGATTGGTACAAGGAATAGATAAATTTTGGTGCATATATTTACAAATTTCTATTTTTCTACCTTTGTTTTGTGGCATGTCAATGTTAAAGTTTCCAATGATTATCAGTTGCATATTTTTAGCCAAGTAGTTTTAACAATTTCTACAGACTTCGAAATTTTTATTAGCAAACTCGATGGTTTCAAATATATATTTGATATTCATATATAATTATTTACATGTAGTATACTAATTTTAATTGTTTCAATTTGGCTTGTATTGAATGTTTTTCTATTATGTATGATGATATATTTTTACAGCATGTTAGAACCCCATGGATGCTAATTGTAGGAGTACAATTCAAGAATTTTTTAAAAAAGTTGTATGCTTTGGAATTTTCAAGGTTTGGGTTTCTTGTAGAAAAAGAAAATCTAATTTCGTTATTGCATCATCATGTGTTATGTTTTCAACATGTAATTGTAAACTTCTTATATTCAAACAATGTATTAAAAAGTTTTCATGTTGCATGTTTGTTATGTTATATATTGGTTTCCATTTGGCATATTTTTGAAGCATTTGCATTTCAATACACATGTCATCAAACAATATGAAATTTATTGTTTATAATATATTTATAAGGTACAATGACTCCATGTTCTTTACTCACGAAATGGTAGTGTATACAAGTCCATGGAAATGTACTTTATAGGGATTAGAATTTGGTTCATCCATTATCAAGCCTTGTGCCCTATGTATTGTTCATGCACAAGCTATTTGCATGAGAAATTGATTCCGCCTAATTATTTTCGTGTAAATTCCATTTTTTTGGTAATTCATGTTATAGGGTCCATTGTTTATTAATATTTGTAGTCTACATTGTTCTCATTTTCTCGCGTAGGCATTTTCCAATGTTTATATTGGTAAATTATATCCAAACTATGTCAATTATTTCAATTGTGTAATATTTGAATATTCCATCTACATTGTTGACTAATCCATCACATATGTTATAGTTAGCACTAATCAATTATCTCCGAGAATAATTTTTTTTAAAGTTACTGTTTTCAGCAACACATATTTTTTACTAGCTACTAAATCATGTAATCGGTTGTGTTTAGTGTATATGTTTCTGCATGTAAAATAGTAAGCATTTTTCTTGTTATGTGCATCAATGTCAACATTTTTATGGAATAAATATGGAAATGTTGGATTTGGCTAGGGAGTTTTGTAACAATGTTTATTCAAATATTTAATATATATGCCTAATTTTTTTAGCTATTGGTAAAAGAGGTAAAATTAGCAGGTTCCCAACCCGGTTACATCGCAAAAAGGTCAAAGAGCCCAAATAAAACCTTAAAGAAAAAAATAGTACAAGGACATAGAAATAGCTACCTAGCAGCAAAGTAACATTGTAAACACAACCAAAAAACAATAACCTGACAGTAAAAAGACAGACCAAAGGTAATTACTAAGACATATTAGCCTTATTTTGATTACAAGTTCTAATATGATTAAGAATTAATATGAATATTATATTTTCTTGTTACATGACACGTTACAATTCAAAACATTTGACATTATATATCTAGAATGTGTATTGTATCATTTCATTATGCATAATTTGATTTTTGAATATCCATGATTCTAGAATTGGTTAGTCCTAATAGAAATCTCCACAAAAAATAATTTTGACATTTACAAATAGATTTGTAGCTGTATGCATTATTTCATGAAGTCTTTTGTCTATGTTAAAAATCATCAGGCCCCATATTAAACATCCCTCATCAATAAGCAATAAGTGAAGTTCGTTATAGTGTTTTTTGATGGCATCTATAGTATTAGAATCTAATGGTAGCATCTTCTACATTTGGTACAGCAGTTGGAAAACAAAGTGGGCAGTTGCACCACTGACATTATATGTTGCTTTTCCATTGTATGCAATGGTATTGCCTTTTACTTTAAAAGGGTCACTATTTAGTTGTTTATTGTAAAAATGGAAAAGTTCTTGATATAATATGTTTTCCATGTTCCTACACCTCCTATTAAGAATAAATGAGAGGGGTTATTTGGAGCTAATATTTTATTCATAGTAATATATTTTATTATGAGTTGTTATTCATTGTTTAGTTACTTTTGTAAATTGAAGAACTCTTTAGTGGTAGTCAAAAATAGAACTTTACTTATTTCAAATTTATTTTTCAATTGGATTTGAATTGTTACTTTTGTTTTTGTATATGGAATGTCATTTACAATGTCGTATTTTTTTAAATGTGTAAGAGAATGATCTGTTTCAATAACATTTTCAAAGTAAAATGATAAACTAAGATTATTTTTAATGCCCAAACTAGGTGTATGTATGTTTCCCCATTAGGAGTCTTCTTTTGTAATGAATTAGTTTTCATTACCAGTTACAAATTTCTTGAGAACGATAAATATTGAGTGTTATGTGTCGAAGTCATGTTCCAATGAATCTTCAAGTTCACAGTATGGCATAAATAACATCTTTTTTTCACTGTAATAGTTTTCAGGATCAATATGTTTATTTTATCTGATGTATCGTATAATTTTTTCTTTTCTCCAATAGTTAATATTTGTTAATGTTCCTACATATTATGATGCATATTTTATGAAATAATTTTTTCTAATGATGCATTTCTTACACGGTACTTGTTAGTAATATAAGCACACATAATATTTTCACAGTCATCATGATTTTGTGCAAGAATTTTTGTGTTATTCAATATGAATGTCCTATTTGAAATTGGAGATGTTTTTATGAATATAGTTTTCCTTGACCCATAGTGCAAAGGTAAAGAAAGGAAAATATGCACTACCTAATAACTAGGCATTTATTGATAGTTAAGAAGAGTATTTCTGAGTTAGGCATATAAATTTGATTATTTTTCATTATTCTATGTTAATCTTCATGTATTTTGTGGAAAAAAATCGTTAAATTACAATCTAATTTAGTCATGTATGATTTGCAATAAGTTTAAGTAGAATAGACATCTAAAATGAATTATGCATATATATTTACGTACCAAAGCTTGGGTACTTTTAGCATAAAATAATTCAACCATATATCATGTGGGTGTCTTTATAATATTATTATAGGATGTAAAATAAGATATTGTAGTAGCGCTAGATATATTTCCCTAATCAAGTTTTGTTTTTTAAAACATGTCAAATGTTATGCATATGTCATATTTTTGAATTTCTAGACCTTGGAAAAACTGTTTTGCTATATTTTTGGTGACATCATTATTAATTTCTATAGGTTCTAATATTAGTGTTTTGTTCATAGGAGGAAATGGAAAATTAACTATGTAGTGACTTTTTATATTTTCTAAATGGTTTAGTATGATGGTGTGTTTGCAATTTTTCCAAATCCTTATTGAAAGTAATACTGAATTTGAAGAAATATATTTGTCTATAAATGTTTCTATTTATGTATTTGAATTTTTCCCATATATAAGAGCATCATGTACCTAAAGCATGAAATGAAAATGTTCATTTCTTCAAATTTTAAATTTAGTTACAAAAAAGCAGTATAAAACTTTGCCAAATAGTTCATCATTATGCAACATCAATTTTTTAAATTCACTTATTCTATGATTAAAGTAATAACTTCAAATTATTGGATCTTTCCTTATAATTGCATCGATGTTGTATTCATTAATGTTTTCATTGTGTATTTTTTTAGTATATATATTTTGTAATGCATCGGATAATGACTTCCACTTTTGTTTTACACTTGTTAATGTGATAAAAAAATTTGGTGCACTTAGTTGCCTTATTATTGCAAATATATTATTCCTTATGTTTTATAAATAGTCAAGTGACGTTCAAATTTTTTAAGATCTCTAAATCCTAATCACGATTTTAGGATTTTGGCTACACCAAATTTTCCTCTAACTTATTTAGTATATAGAATTTTCCCTTGTAATCCTCATTTATGTATACATATCCATGCATAGCTAGAGACTTGCTGCAGAATAATTTAAATTGCTTTGAAAAAATATTTGTAATATGAGTTGTAAAATCATTTTATTATGCAGTAGCTTCCATTTTGATATTTTTTGATAATGAAATTTTTTTGTAATATCATCATCATAATAAATTCCATAGTACAAAGTAGTGAAGTTCGTTTCTTCAAAGAACTTGTCTTCAAAAATGCTTAATGGTTTGAATTCCTTAGATTATCCAATTTGAATAACATTTTCTTGAAGGTCTTTTATTAAATGTGCATCTTCATAACCATGTACAAATGATTTTGTAATCAGTTCAAATTTGATATCATTAGGGTCATAATCAATTTTTTTTATATTGTTAATGTCACTTGTTACATCTCTAATTGTATTTTCAAAAATACCTTGTCATTAATTGTTAATGACAACATGTTCTTCCATATATAAGAGGAATTTACAAAGTTCCATTAGCACATTTATAGCAGATGTAGGTCTGACATTTCCCTGTCAAATATGTAGTTTTACATTCTAATTTTCTTTTAATGTTAATTGTAATTATTTTAGTTTCATTTATTTTTCCTAGTAATACTTCTTAAGCATGGTCAAAATCAACATGAACATTAATAAGTGTTCCGCTAAGGCCAAATTGGGGTATTTTCTATCCAAGTTTCCTTATTTATGTAAATTTCATATATGAAGCAACTAGAATTTATTCCAAGAAGCTCAATCTATTAACAGCTACTATTTCAATATTTCTTCTTATGTGAAAAGGAGTGGAAAATGTAGGAACCTTTTTATTTTCAATGGCATTTTTACATTGCTTTCATATATTTTATCCCAATTAAAGTTGTTTTAATGATATGTCAATAGTAATTCGAAGAAAAAATATCAATAATAGCATTTTCAATATTGATTATGTTATTTTTAAAATGGAAACATTTACAAAGGGTGTAGCCATACATTGGTGTGTCTACAATATCATGTAGGTATACATTAATTATTTTATTTGCATTTTTATTTTTTGTTTGAATTTCATGTTCCCCTATTCTCATTTTCTTCATGGTTTCTTTTAAATGTCACAATGTTTTTGCACTTCTTATATATTGTCTTTTATATTATGAGATGTAGATGTATTATTTCAAATGAAATTAGATTGTATTTTTTTTATGCTTGAAAACAAAGTTCATATACATAAACAATGTTTTTAGTTTTTGCTGATAATTTATGGATTTTAGTCTGCAAAATATGAGAAATTCATGTAATAGACATAAATCACTATTTCCATATCCTCCTCTCTCATACGGTAGTCCAACCATAGCAATGTATATTTATGAATCAAAATTTTCTTCCTCATTGCTTTCTACAAAATCCGGTTGTAGTTATAAGCATTTCATTACAAATTTGTTTGCTACTGAAATTGCATAAGTTAAAAATTGTGCCATGTAACGGTGAAGGCTCAACACATCGAATTATTATTGTGCCAAAAGACTAATTACAGTAAATAGACTTTCACCACAATAACTAGTAAATGGATATTTTTGAAATTTCTTGGTTTTCTATTTAAAGAGAAATAACATTCCAAATAGGCAATAGATCATTGCATCCTGTAGGTTTGTAATAAGTTTCTATGAATGCCTAGAGTTTTTTCTAGGTCTCTATTAATTTACAAAATAATGGTTCATAGTGACCAAAAGTGGGGTTTGTATCATGGAATAATATTGAATATGGTGGTGTTGATGATTATTTGTTAAACTGAAGGTATTTTTAATGTGTCAATGACCAAATACAAATTAAAATTCCTAGCCATTCTAATAACCATTGAATACAAAATGTATTGTCCCATAACCCTATTTTAGTTTCATTTAAAAAAAACATCATTCTATGCAAATAAGTGGTCTTGTCATGTCAATAAATGATGACCTATTTTCTGGTGTATATGTTTCAATATCAATCACTGCATTTTTTCCTTTTACTATTTTCTTTTTTTCCCTTACAAAATTGAGTACTAAAGAAGATTCATTTTTTTTAGATTTCTTATTGTCTTCATCTATAGTATTAACCTTTCTATTTCTTTGTAACATATTTTTTTTAAGAAAATGCAAAGATTTATGGTTCTTGTCTTTACCATTTTCATTTTTTTGTTTCAATTTTTTTATACGTGAATTAAAATACACTAACTATAGGGAAAATGTGTTTTCTACAAAATATAGTAATTACAAGATCTGTCAATAAAATGCTACAAATTATGGGACAAATGATTCAACAACTATAGATATATAGGGCACTTTTTTTATAAGCACTCTCTATATGTAAAATCTAATGCAAATAACATTCATAAAATATATTGCACCTTTTTATATGATTCAACAATAATGCTAACAATTGAAGATTTATAATATTATGGTCAATACCAATTGTATATATAGTATAAACTAATAACAAATATTTATACAAAGAACATAGGTCTAGTCACATACCTTTATCAATTTACAGATAAAAGCAATCAAAACTTATTGTATTTTTTTTTAATGAAAATTGATACTTGCATCAAAATATACAACATATATCATAAGATAATGGGGAAAAACATATATGTTATTGTGTTATGTATGAAAAATAATATAAGAACTTTACAATTCAACTAAAACTCTATCTTATTCAACCTCAAAATTTACCATGTTCAATGAGTAAGTTATATAGAATACGAAGGGTAGGTTGCTAGTCATTTTAGAGACAAATAATAATTGTATGGGATAAAAAAGAAGAAAATATGCAATAAATAAGTTATAACTTCTACAATGTTTTTCATTGATATGGAAGAACAAATTACATTCAAAAATAAATAAAAACCCACATGACAAGCAAACCAAGAGATCCGCTACTTTTTGTATTTTACCATAATTGGGTCCCTTGTTATTGGCATCTATGCATATAGAACTCATTTTGCATATACAATATCTAATCTAATCTATCAAATGAAAGAGGTACATATATTTTATTATCCAACATTTAAATGCAATAGTAGATTACATAATATCAAAGCAATAACAAATATGCATACCTCACTTTCAAAAGTATGTGAATTCAATGATATACCTTTTTTAATATACAAATAAAAGTAATTAATGTCTCTTTCAGAATGTATTTTTTATTAAAATCTCATGCCCGCATTAAAATATAGAACATATAATATTATTGTCAATATAACCATTTTTCATACCGTGAACTAATTAAAGTTCTAGCATTAAACAATTTGCCTATGACCTTTTAGCCTAAACAACAAGTGTGTTGAATATAAAAAATGTTATTCTATATCTTTGTAATTATCAAATTTAACACATTTCTTTTCAATGTGCACCATTACACGTTGCATAACAATTGTAATATTGTTGTTTAAAGTAAAAAGTTATAATTCAATAATTAAATGTTACAATTTGTAAATACTTCATGTGTTATAACATATTGATATCTAAAGTGGTATATTTCTTCTTTTTTCTATTTTTTCCATTTACAGTATAATGTTTTTCCCTTATAACAATCATTGATAGTTTTAACCAATGTAACAAATCCTCAAATAAACATTTGCATAGACACATTCTTAGACAAACTAATAATAGAAACATCATGAACAATTGAATTACCTTACAATATGTGATCATTTGAAATAGATAAACAAAACTATGTGGATGATAAAATATATAATAATTGAAGAACACATGAAGATGTGGATTTCCTGTAAATTAATTGTATACATTCAAAGTGGATTTTTGCATTCATTACCTTATTCAAGTTAAATTATTTTCCCAGTACTTTAACTTGCAGAATCCTAAGAACAATCATTGTAGAAAAAATGAATTGCATTGGGAAAATATCATCTTCAGCTAATCCATAAATGACAATGTCATATAAAATGATTGTTATGTCATTGAGAAGTACATGAATTTAAATATGTTGGCAATTCAACATTTCTATGTTTGTTCAGAGTGGTGTTAATTTCTTGTATGCTCAGAATAAATAGCTGCATTGCATAGAAGTTCCATGGTAATTTTTGTCACATAGTTGAAATAGATTTGTGTGGGCATGGTTGAATCCAATTTTAAACAAATGATACAAATATCCTTGAAATTATTATAGCAGAAAAAATGTATAACTTGTTTAGATCAAATTGGGAAAATGAAAAAGTCAGTTACCTTATTTTCTAGACATTACTCCATCATTTTTGGTCAAATATTCTCTAATCAAAACTCTATACACAAAGCGATTGTGTAGGCTTAACATATTTCAGCTATAATGTTATTACATGTGTAATATATATGATGTAAAATTTAATTTGGAAATGAAACAACTAAAAAAAATATTATGAAGATTATATGAAGAGATGAAGTGTGACACAAATAATAATATAAATTGTGTGTGGTGTAGTATTATGTCAATAAAAGAAGTCGAATGTTATGATATTTTATGTCATTCATTATCATTACCATTACATGTCAATCTATATGATTAAAAACATGTACATATTAAATTCCAGACTCTTACCAGAATCCAAAATTATGTGTAAACAAAACTTGTTATCGATTTCATGTACCAGTGATCGAGAAATTGATTCTTATGAGTCTCTTTAATCTGACCATGCAGTTTTGGAAAAAAATTTTAAGTCCCATCTCTTTGGATCACCAACAATTGTATCATGTGACCCTCAGTTCAATGTCTATGTACTCTAGAATGAGAATAAGCTATTTAAATGTATGTATCCAAAATCCATTCATGGTATTCTAGACGGAGGATCTTTATTGGTTATAGTTGGAGATTGGCACATAATACTACGACCTTATGCCTTGAATCCGATCAACACTATCAAGTCCAAACATGAATTTTTAGTGGATATTGAGAGAAATCATCATATATACATATTGTTGGCCATTGTGTGGTTGTGTTGTCATTGATTTCAACACCATTGATGGAAAAAGGTGTCATGGTGTAGTATAATTCTCCCTATGATGTTTTTTAGGTGTCAAACGTGAAGATTAAGTGGTAGTGGTATGTTTTGGTGGTGTTTTAGGAGGTCCCAATGCATGCTTGAGTGAGCTAAGTTATTGTTTGAGATCTCTAGATTTGGTTGGAGGTTTTCATGATGTAATTCATGGTCCATGAGGTTTTTTTTAGGTTTCCATGAGTCTTCATTGAGTCAGCATATTCATTTCATGAGATGTATGCATTGAGTCAGGTCATTTCAAGCTTGTTTCTAGCCTTAGAGCATGAAGAATGGTAATGAGGTATGTGTTTTGGAGATGATAAGTCCTATCCAAGCATGGTAACCATGTTTTCACATGATATAGAAGGTGTATGGTCATTTTTAGGTTTGCATTCAGTGGTTTGGTACTTCTATGAGTTCCTTGGGAAGTAAACAGTGAGAAACAAACATTATTGCATAGGTAAGTCACTGTAGATGGAGAGTTTGAGATGAATTTGGGATATATGGTGAGAATGGACAGTTATATCAGGTTGTTATGAAAAAGATATTTGAAATTATGCAAGTTTTAGCAAAATCGGGTAAGTATCAGTGTGATTTTAAAGCAAAGTTTGACCTTTTGATGCTTCTTGTGGATTGTATGCTTTACTTTGGGACATGAGATATTTGGAATATATTCTTAGGTTAGTTATTAATCTTTCACAAAAATAATGAGGTGTTTTTATTGTCACATTTTTATGAGCGATTGCTAAGAAGGTAAAGTGGTTTGAAACTCTAGCAAAACCCTAGCTAGGAGCAACTTGCAAAAAAGTGCTTGTACCAGCCCAATTTTTATTGGTTCCTCAAAATTGATTATTGGGTGTTCTATATGAATCTTCTATATTTCCATAAAGTTATGATAGATCATGTGGTGATATGTTGGTCCCACCTGAATTTTCTTGTTTCTAAAGAGTTCCAGTTCAAGGAGAAGTTTCTCGAATGAGGTAATGTCTAAATTGTCATTTATGATAGCTCAGGAGTTTTTATATTTGTATATTAAGCTTTTAGGTCATGGTTATGGTGAAAAAGTTTAGAGTGTGCCCTATTTATGTTGACTAGTCAAAGGGCAGTTTTGGGATAGTTTGGAGTAGTCTGTGGTAAATTGGACATTACATGAGCTAAAAAAGGAATTAGAAGGTTATTCAAGTTGTGTTGGAAATTTAATTCATATATATTTCCAATTATTTATTTCTTGTCTCATTATGAGGTGGTTTTCTCAGTCATTTAGGTCATTTTGTTAAGAAGTTTGTAGCTACTTTTTCAGGACAATTTTGTTCTTGCTAAAAGATTGAGTTGGTTGAGGCATGAAATGAATTAGTTGAAGATTTATATCACCTGGAGATTTGAGAGGATTTAATTTTGAACGTTCAATGCATTTTAGGTATTTAAAGTATCAGAAATGTTGTTTATCAACTATGTTTGGAAAATATGTTTTTGGGAAGCTTGATTTAGTGAAGACAAAAGTTGTTTTGGTTTGAAATAGGGGATGTTTCATGAGCTCTAACTTTCTTTAAAAAATTAAAGGTATTTAAATTTCCATTGATTTTTCACATGCCATATTTTAGGTGTTCTTTGGTGCTATTGAGGCCTAAAGGTGAAATCCGTTTTTGGAAACAACTGTTTTGTGAGGGCAATGAGCCAGTGGGCCCATTAAATGAAATAATATGATTGGTTCATGATAATTGCAACCATGGATAATGTGTATATTTTAATTTAAAAATTTGTGGTGATTTTTAGATCTTTAATAAAAATAGTTTTGGCATGAGGGGATTTTTGGAATTCCAATGGTAGGGTTTTGAGGCTTGTTGGTGCATGAAAAGTGGTTTTTGGCTAGGTTGGCCTACTTAGATCATATGTGACCATTGTAATTAATATATTAGGATGTTACTATGATGAATTGGTCATGAATTTTTTTAGGAATGACCTATTTTGAGTTTGAAGGAACATAATCCTATTTAAGTAGTGTGCTCATTTTTGAACTAGTGCTCTTGGAGGGAAAGCTGTGACCTAGAGGAGAGTGATTTGTAGGTATGTGTGCATGATTTGAATGTTGAGGAATAGTATGACATGTTTATGAATATTATATATCACGTGTGCATGTTTTTATAGCCATGAAAAGTTGAATAAGAAGAAGATAGAACAAGAATGAAGACCTTGGGTATGAATTAGGGTTTATGAGCTGAATAAGTGATCTCCATCAGTTGTGGTAGAAGAAAAATAAGAGATAAAACATCTTTAGGTGGCTGATTTTGTGCTTGGTCATCCTAGGGTTTTTTATCCTCCTTGTAGAGTGGGTGCTTCACTAAATTAGGAGTTGGTACTCCTTGTAGGGTTGGTGCTCTACTGAACTAGGTGTTGGTGTTCCTTATGAAGTTGGTTCTTCACTAAATTTCTTTGTTGTGAGTGAAATCAACAAAGTTTCAGTGGTTTATATTCCCCTTGAGGGTTTCTCACATATATTTTGTGTTATTGTGTACTCTCTTACTCTTTTTCTTGTGTATGGTGTATTCAATGTTTAAGTAAACACACATATGGTTGTTGTATGGTTAAATGGTTATTTGATTGGTAATGAATGATGAATGGAAATGGTTTAAATTTTTAATAGACTGATTCACCTCCATCTCAATCTCTTTTTCTTCGAACACATATGTGAAATTCATATTCAATGTCATAGTGAATAAAATATCAAGCTTGACACTTTAGAACATATTGACAGCTAGAATCTTGAATGACTTAATCACTTTCGTGAAGAGGTTTTTTTAATTTTCATTATATATCCTTAGAACACCTTATGCAAGGTAAATCTAGATGATTCAATAGGAAATATATATTGAGTTTTTAGTCTTATAGGTTGTTTTAAGATTTAATATTTTCTAAGGTGTTTCCTTTATTACCACTTGGTTAAAAGTTTTAATTTTCTTCTAATTTTCCTTTTTTTATCAAGGCTACAAAGAGAATTATTTTTGTAGTGGAGATGATAGTGGAATAAAATTAAAATTAGGGAGTAGAGTAAAAAAACATTGAAATACTTCATTGATATACCTCTAGCAAGAAGTACTTTGAAAGACCGTGAAAAATTAAGATTTGTATATTGTTATCTACCAAGGGCACAAGAAGGGAAACATAACACCAGTAAATTCCCTAGGGTGATACATCCTACATTTATTTTATCATAATAACTTATATCTATTGACCTATAAGTGGAAATGTAGGGTATGATTTATTTTTGTGTTAACTTCTTGGTGGATGAACACTATTCAACACTCAAAGCATATCTATCCTTAAAATGTTTTCTCTAAATCCCATGTTGTAAATTACCTAAGCATGTTTAAAAATCAACAAATCTACACACATTCCAAAAAAATTTAAATATAAATTTACCCTCATTAGCCAATTTATTGGCATTACCATCTCAAACTCCTCTATTCATTCTTGATTTATGGGAACATGGGCCTCTTTATAAAAGGCCAACTTTAATATTATGGGTGAAGGATTCTGAATTATCCTTCTCTATGGTTGAGGACAATAAAAAAGTGGCTTTGGCAGGCCCATGGTTCTTTGGAAATGCTTCCCTTCTCCTTTATCTTTTGGAGGAAGGATTTATTCTAGCTAAGATGACCTCCATCCTGACCCAACTTGTGTGTCTCCGTAATCTCCCACTGTATTTTCAAAAGCCATCTATTTTGGTGGCCCTTACCACTATGGTTGTTTCCTTCATCTCTTCAATAATTGGAAACCCAAATTTGGGCTCTTTTGATATCTCCCTTCGAAAAAATGGATCCAAAATTTTTCTTTCCATGCTCCATATCCCTCCTTCAAACCCTCCTTCTCTTCCACATGAGTCGTTGTGGATTATATTGAGAACCATCTTATTTTACCTCTCTCTCTTTATTTTCTTATTGCCAACCCTTCTCCCCTTGCTCCACCTATAAAGGGGGAGGATACCTCTACATCACCTCCCCTCTCTCATCTCCTCACTATCCATTTATCCACCAACTCACCACAACCTTCTCCCACTGCCTACTTCTCTCTGCTCCCTGCCCTGGTCACAACCATTGTTTCTATAGGTGATGATATTTCTCATCCTTCTTCTCTAGCTTAGCCCTCCCCTATCACCTCATCTTTCCCCACCTTTTCTTAATTCTTCAACTCACAATACACTCATCTCTCCCAATATTAACCACGACCTAAAATTAAGAGGCAAGAAATCCAACATCTTAAAATACATATCCCACACGAGGGAAACATGACTAAAATATCATAATATAATTCATGAGTACTTCTTACACCATAGGGGGGTATCCCTCAGTATGATGGATAAAAGAAAGGTTCCCAACTGGGTTCTTAAATGCACGGATCCAATATAAGATTGGCCACATATTATAGATATGATGGTGCTCAAGGAGTGTTAAAGTCATAAATCTAAAGGATAATATCCCTAGCCCTAGTATAGCTATATGTTTCAAATACCTACAAATAAGATAGAGATATGTATCCTAATAGGATTCTGAAGTAAATAGGGAAATAATGAAGTGGTGGATAAATCCAAAGGGCATAGTACTAATAAGATGATCCAATAAACAAAAGACAACATAAATATACTCTAGTAGATGGCAATGAATGACAAAAAACAACAAGCATATACATATAGAGTAAGATACTAAATAGGGTTAGAAGTACTTAGTTGTAGCATGTGTGTGTAACCACCGATTCATAATCATTCATAGATATAACAACACTGAAAGATAACTGTTATGGCTGGAGAAGGGGAAAACTAAAAAATAAGTTACCCAGTCCTAACTCACTATGGTGACCCAAATATGGAATAGGCAAGATTCAAGACTCCAAATTCAGCTAATAAGTGTGAAATAGTGCAAGGAAGATTAGATCATGTGTAAATTTTATGTAAGAAAGATTTTGAAAATTGGTGTTGTGTTTGATGTTTGGTTAAGCATATATATCCATGGATGATGGCATCAACTATGGAAAAGACAAAATATGCACCATCACCCACGGGCGATGGTGGTGGCCTTGGGGGAAGCCATAAGGTTGAAGGATAAAAAACCATGAGGAATAGAGGCCATTTAAGATAGGTGGGGATAAATGGAAAAGTTCCAAAGTGACTGAAATTGGGATAATAGCATGTGACAAGAAGAATTAGGTTGACATAATGGGAAAAGTAGAAAAAATGAGTGTAATGTGTGAACAAAATGGAGGAGATGATGAAAGTATATGGTAACTAAGGCTAATAGTGACATATCTCACATGTTGTATTCTATCCCACATGACCAAGTTCGATCATACCCCAATCCATGTAGACCGCTTGAGGCTCCCACTAAAGAGGGGAATGCATTAGCATCCCCCACACAAAATAAATAGTTAAAAAGCATAAAAAAAATGTGGTGTATACATATATCTCAATCAAAGATCATTGCATATCACAATAGTGAAACATTAGATGGCCTTCGGGAAAATATCTATGCACCATGAAATTGATAGGAAATGATGAAAGTAAAATGTTGAAATAAATGTTGTAAATAATTATAAATGAAATATACCTACCTCATACTTACCTAGTGATGTTACTCGGATTATCTATGGTGGGTGTAATAGCTACATGGAAAACTGAATAAGCAAGAATGGAAAGAAACAATAGAAGGAAATTATTAAAATAAGACATAAATCACCTACCTAGGAGGGTCATGGGAGGGATGATATTTGAGTATTAAAATGATGAAAAATGGGCATTTTTCGAAAAAAAGTGGTAGAGAGAAGTATAATATGTCAAAATGAGTGGCTCACCTCCACAAACATGGTACAATTAATAGATTTTTTTTAGGCTTGGTAATGTGAAAGATATAAAGGTTTGAAGATAGGAGGAACTCAAAATGAAAATTAGTTGTAAGATCTACTATAAATAGTAAAGGGAAGAATTCATTTGTCACTTTTCTAATTTGAGATTAAGAGAAAATGACTCTGATGTAATCCAAATCAAGCGATTATTTTGACGATGACGAGGTATGAGGTGGCTAAGATGGGGCACAAGTCGTGTTAATCCCATCGTAGATGTTATTTTTGAATTGGGAATGGGTTGTTAAGAGAAGAAGGGGAAAATGCATGCCGAGGAAAATTTAGCTAGTGAAATTTTCCCCAAAGATACTCAAAATTTAGATCGGGTTGAGGTCTAGGTGGGTTTAGGAGTATTTTTAATTTTGAGGTCATTAGGTTAGTTTTTTGTAACTAATGCAAAAGTTTTCATGCGACCCTAAAATGGACGGGATTGACCATGCTAAAATGACATATCACAGTAGGGCTTGTGGCATTTGGATGAGGGGTGAATTTCTACTGTAATTGATGGGATCTTTCCTACAAGGTTGATGACTTAGGGAAGTTGGGAATATTTCTCAAGGACTTGTGGCATTTCTCCAGAAGGGTCGGTGAAGTAAGAAAGTCTATTTTTTTATTGTTTTTGAATGTATCTTGATTACTTTGATGATGGATTTATATTGAGATCTGATGGGTACTTATTTTTTGATGCTTTACAGGTGCCATGGAGGATATGACTATGGAGATCAATGGATGTGGCATGGCTATCAGAGGTATCGAGGAGAATGTTCACGTAAATATATTATACAATTACAAGGATCTTGGATATAGAAGAATTAAGAAAATGGTGTGGGTCCCATTGGATTTAGACTTGATTTAGATGTTCTTGATGCACTTGGAGTTTAGGTCTAATATATTTAGGTGGAGGGCCAGTGGATAGATTGTAGAGGTGATAACAACACTATTGGATGTCCATGCCATTTTGGGACTACCAATTCACATAATCTACATATTTGGTGATGTGGTGATGGATAAAATAAAGAGGAGAGAACTTGCATAATTGGCCATGGTAAGCGATGAGTATCACTTGGAAACATTGATGATTAGATTGAGTTTCGTCTATGTTGTAAAAATTATGAACATTTAGAAGGCTATCATTGGTATGGTTGCAGTATGAGTATTATGCCACAAGGAATGTGGAACAAAACACTATTGTGTTAGTGACATGTAGGGATGCTTTGGAGGAAAGGATTTGATTTAGTCAGGGTACATCCACATGGGGGAAACTAATGCATGATCTGTATAAGATTTGAGTTAGGTCAGCAATAGAGGGAGTAGAACCCATCATACTTTTTGTCAAATTGGATATATGAGTGGTTACCGATGTATAGGCCTACAAGTACATTATTATAGGTAGCAGGGGATGTCATGAGGATTCTACAGTGGGAAAGAGGTACGAAAGTGAAGCCAATGATAGTTTTCAAAAGATTACCATAGGTTAGAGAGGAACGGGTAGTGTGGGAGCCTTATAGATGAAAAATTGACTAGTGGCCCAGTAAACCGACTACAGTGGTAGAAAAGGGGACATAAGTTTATTATGTGTGGTGGGTGGAGACACGCCCATTGGATAGAGTACTATTTTAGTTTGGGAACCCAACTCATGTGGTGACCTTGCCTCTCCTAGAGTATCGACATAGACATGTTAGGGAGAGAGGAGGAAGTATAGGACTAGTGGTAGGAAAACCACCATTATGACCACATCAAGTGAGGCGTACTTCATAGCCAAGTGGTAGGAAACAACAAGAGAGGGAAGAAAAAGGTGTAGATGGACCTAAAATAGTGGAGGTCCATGACAACCTTGAGAGACAGGATGATTGAGAGGAAAGGAGAGAGTAGAGAGGACCATCTTGTTGGCACTAATAGTGATGATTATACAAAGGCGCATGAAGGGGATATTTATTAACTATAGGGCCCCAAATAGTGATGTATATGATGGGAAATATAAGTCAGAGGGTAGAGGATCCAAAGAGATCACCCATGATATTGGTACCTCATGATAGGTGGCCATGTTTGGTAGGATCCTATCATCTGAGGTATGAGGAGGCGAGGGTAAGGTTTTTGAGTCCAAGTAGATAAAGCTATTAGGAGTAGCATCCTGTGCAATAACATAAGCATTTAGGGTTGGATTTATGGGTTATTTGATATTGTAATAGATGTCTAGAGAGATTTTGAGTAGATGTCTAATGTGTGGACTATTTAATGTATAGGGTATATTGTCAATGATTGGCACAAGATGAATTGAGGAAGTACACATCATGAGTATCCTAGATGGTGTCTTGGATGCCTGATGAGATACACCCATGATGGTAGATTGAATGTCAATGATATCCATATAATTAAAAGGTAGCTTTAGAATTGTGGGATAGGTAAATCACCTGGGCTACAAAGGTATAGAGATGCTGCTAGTGATGGTAAGTGTAGGATACATGAGATATCCTTGGTGTAGGGCCTTCTCTAGAAGAAAGGTAAGTTGAAACAAGAGTTGATGAGTAGAAGGATATCATGGATGTACAGAGGGAGGTATCACACCAAGGTGGAAGATGCATTGTATGTAGTTCGGCATTGGAGGTCCATGGGTGGTTAGAGTGGCAGGAGGTGATATGCATTGAGATCTTGGTCTGGAGCCACATCCTTGACACGATCCCTACGTGTGACTAGTCATGAACCATCAACTCAAAGTAATTGGCTGATCTCCATATAAGGGAGGGGATGCTTGAGGTATGGTTGATTTTATAATTTTATGAGATATATGATGATTATATAAAATGATTCTTTTTTGGTATATATATGAGATAATCATTATCAATGTTCATATGTGTGTATATGGATATGGATGTATGTTTATTTTAACGATTACATTTTATTATGTATTCACAAACTGTATGGACATTTATGATCAATGAAAAATGAAATGATAAAATTTTTAAATATTGATAGAGTAAGGAATTGTAGATGAGATAGGACAAAATGGGAGAAAATGATAGGGAAAACCTAAGTGATAAGAGATAAACCCAAACATGAGATAAGAGGACTATAAGGATGAATGTAAGTGGGAGAGGGACAAGAATGACAAAAGTATCTAAGATAGGAAGAAATGACTGTATAAACCCAAGCAGGAGATAGATAGTAAGATTCTCTATTGATGACACGTAATTGATTAGAATCCATCATTGATGATGTAAAATACATCGTGTAAAATTTTCCAGTGAGTATGGATCATGATTTACTTGAGGTTATCTTAGATGATATTGATACCTTGATGTACTTTTGATTTTGTGGAAAATAGTGAATCATCAATCTTGTCATAGATTCGTGTGAGCACATCATGACTAATATCATCAAGGGAGGGATGAGGGGGGAGAATGGTGATAGATAAAATGATGTGAAGGAGGGGAATAAGGCTTAATGTTTAAGTGCATGAGGGAATTGATCTCGGGGTTGGAACTTTCGGGAAAGGACCTGACAAGTATCATCAATATGTGAGAAAAAACCGTGACGAGAACAAAAGAGTGGTGCAAAAAAAGAGGGTTAAGGAAATTTATTTATTTGGTATCTTATGACTTCCACTTCAAGCTTATTCATATGACATGTATAGGATATACATTGGGAAACATCATGTCTAGGGTCCTCATGCCATGTGTAGTATGGCTTGGGTGTGGGTGGGATGGGAGCCATAATTGCAAGAAGAGCTAGTGGTGATGTCATGGTAGGTAGAGGTATAATGAGTATGTGGAGGAAATAGGATATTGAAACAAGAGGGATATATCAAAATAGGTATGTATAGAAGGGATAATCGAAGGAGTTGATATTGTGGCTTAGGCATCAGATCACTAATTGATGAGGGAGTGTAGTTCATGAGCTCATCTTTGGAGTCCAAAATAGAATAGGGATCCTCATCATCCATAAGATCATTATCGGACCTATGGATCAAAGGTAGGATGTGCATTCATGTATGGAGATAATGATAGTATTGATGCTATGAATAAAGGTAGAGTGCATGGTATGTCATGGTAAAAAATATTATTTTATGTTCTTAGCTTGTGAATAGCATGCTAAGAAGGGATCATCAAGGGAATAACCATCATTGTAGTCAAGTGTAGTGATATCAATAACACATGAGTCGATGATAGTATTAGGTTGGGACTAGATGCTCAACAGGAGGTATGTTGCAGTGTGAGTGATAGTGATAGGGATATGATCAACATCCTCCTGTTATGTGAGCATGGAAGTAAGGTGGGAGGTAATTGGGAAATAATGGCATCTTGAAGATTGGAGATCATGAGGCATTTGAAGGTTAATTTCATTGGATTTTTCATCATCAAAATTGAGAATGTTGGGTGGAGTATGGCCCATGATATTGGGATGAGCATTGTACCCATGAAGAGAATCTACCAGATAGTTTAAGCATTTTTACTCCCAAAATGGGATGGTAAGAAGTTATTCAAGGGTGGGATTCAAACCCCAATTTTCATGCAAATTTAATAGTGACCCGACCAATGGGTTAGAGACATTTGAACCACTATAATAAGGAGGACTTGTATTTCAAATTTAATTGTCATAAGATATATCACCTTGTATAAGGGAGAGAGGAAAATTATTGATTTGTAGCAGGAAGGAGCAACCTTGGTGGAAAAAAACCCATTACATAGACTTTCAAGAGGCACATCAAGGACTATTTTATAGTCCAAAGAGCATTATTGATGTTATCATTACATCCGAAATAGAATGTTCTAAGAGCTTTTTTGGACCCAGAGATGTAGCCCGATAGGGGTGAGCTTTGTTATAAAAATCTGTTTCTGTTATCTCTCTGATTTTATTGTTTATTCACTATTTAAATTCATTTTTGAGTTTGATTTGAATTACTAAGCCAATTTTTAATTCTTACAAGAAACCAAAATCAGGTGAACTAACTAGTGAATCACTCATAATATTTCTCATCTCAATTTTGGCATTATAATTCATATATAAATAGTAATTTTAACGAATTAATCCAATTTTACATTTACAAGAAAATTACATATAATTGAGAAAATTTTGATAGAGCATTCAAAAAAGAAAGAAAACAAATAAATTGGTATGAAAATTCCATTTTTCATATCATTTATCATGCTCTTGTGTAAGAAGTTTTGGGATCTTCAATATGAATGTCCCATTTGAAAGAGGATATGTGTTTGTGAAGATAGTTTTCCTTGATCTATATTACAAAGGCAAAGAAAGGACAATATATATTGTCTGACAACTAGAAATTTGTTGATAGTTAAAAAGAGTATTTATGAGTTGGCTATAAATCCAATTTATTTTTCATTATTTATGTAGAAGAAAAAATTACATAAAAAACAACTACCCCTTTCCAATAAACAAATTAGACTCAAGTTATAACCAAGCTATGTAAAACAAATGTTACCAGCTTCACAAATAAATTCTTAAGTACAATGGTAACTTGAAAACATTTGGTTGATGTTTCCAACCATCCCAACCTATTTTAATTACCTACCACATTCTCAAATTTTCACATCCTTTATGAAATTTCCTCTCTGTAAGAACTCCTCTCGGGTTACATACCCTACTCATACATAGTTTGAAAATCCTTGTTACTTAGTGCATTATACCCTGCTCTAACTTCTTTACCTCCTTTTTCTCTCCAAGAACAAATTTCTCACTCCTTGATCTACTACTCTACCTTAAGCTTATAAATCCTATCAACCTCCTTAACATACCATTCAACAAAAATGAAGACTCAATGTTCATCCAATTAATAATAACTTGAAACATCATACTTTTTTTTGAAGGTTTGATTCTTCTCACTCTATCTTGAAGACTCTTAACTCTTTATTCCTTGTTATCTTGTCAATTCTTGAATTTGTTTTAAGATTACAAATTATTAAATGGACTTTCACCATGACTGGGACTCTATCACTACCTTATTATCCTTAACTTATATCTTATCACACTACCACCTCATCTTCAACCATCCTCTTTTCAACATATTTGATTGACAAAATACCTTTAGTTCCCTTCCTTCATAATTCAACTTTTAGGAACTCTATTTTACTGGGATTCTTGACTAATTTCTAGGTATTCAACTCCTCGACAAATTTAACATGTGTGATAAATATTTCTACCTCCATTATAATTCCTACACACACTCATTCATCCCCACATCCTTCCTTCAAAAATTGGTAACAAAACAAGTTACAGATCAAGAGCTACTTTTGTTTTATAAGACTATTTTCTTGATAAGTACTATCTTGACTATCATAGAGAGATAATATTATTATTACCTCATCACTGTTATATTAAAAATTTTCACCTCAATCTCACCAATTATTTCCCTTACCAAGGTTCGTTTCAATCCTAAAACTTAACTCTAAACTCTCAACATAAGCAAAGTTGTACCAAAATAGGGAAAAAAACAATTAACTAGGACTGTCATGGCAATATTGTACTTCTTTTCTTAAAAATCAATATTTATTTATTCTAAACTACTTCTTCAACTCTCAATGATGTTTTGTAACTCCTTACGACTCATTATACCATTACAACCTTTCATCAAGTTATTAACACTCAACCTCCACAACTAGTTTCTTGACTGTGTATTCCAACACTATAATATAATAACTTCACTTCTAAGCTCTTGTACCATTATTTTTATTTCATATGAACTTTAAAAATTGTAATTTTTTTTCCTAAACCATCTACACAAGTTTTTCTTCATGAATTTTGGCTCTAAGCTCAAATTTTCATGTTCAAATTTCCTTCACACACTATCAAACTATGACAATCATACTAAGTTTTCTCATTTTTCCATGTCAAAACATATTTTTTTCCATCCAAACCTTAAATACACTTCCCTTGAACATGATTTTACTTACTCCCAAAGTTTCTTTATTTTTGTATGGTGATAATTTGTGTTACACTTAAAACCCTAGCTCTAGGGCTTCAGAGGGCAGTGAGTAATGTATTTATAAATAATTTATTTGGAAATATTTTGAAACCCTTCAGATAATTCTCAAAGTTTTTGTAGATATCCCTACACCTTATCAACATCATATTAAAGTAATTCCTTCATCATTGTTATCAAACTCCCCGGAATTACTAAATTATCAATCAATAAGAGCATATTGAGTAGAGTCATGTTTGATAGATGCTTGAATAACAATATTCACACCCTAATAAGATGATATAGTCCTTTCAACACATAAGGACTGCTATATAATATTCATAAACATGCATGTACATGTATTTTCCAAATCATCAACTCCCAACAAAACTTAGAGAATTGTGTCTAATCATCAATCATACAAGAAACAACATAGTGGACTCTTACCTACAAGCTTCAATTGCTCTATGTTTTCACTTATTATAAGATTTAATATTATTCATATTCATTGGAAATACCTATTCATACCATTCCAAACCTGAAAAAATCATGATACCCTCTTAGTAACATCCTAAAATACATCAAGCCTCAACACAAGTCTCTTTATTCATGGAATATTTACATATACAATATCTTCATATTTATAATAAGCCACTAAAGGCCTAAAAACCCTACTGATATCTTCAAGAGGCTTCCAAAAAATTTACTCTCTCTCTCTCTCTCTCTCTCTCTCTCTCTCTCTCTCTCTCTCTCTCTCCTCTCTCTCTCTCTCTCTCTCTCTCCATATATCATTTGAATATATCTTTTCATATACTCAAATAGAGATAGTTACAACTGATTTTGGTTACCTAATCATGGTATAAACTTACTATAACATAAGTGACCCCACTTGCATGGGTAAAAACACTTTTTTTAAATAACATGGTGTCCTTACAACCTTTTATAACATCACATAATTACATTCCTAGTACCTATACCCCTTAACACTTACTAGGGAATTCAAATATTTGAATAGTGCATTTTGGAGGGAACCCCCAAAATGAGTGTTTTACAAACCATGGAAGCTCCAAATAGGTTGGAACCCATACAAAATCACTAGAAATGACCTCCTAAAATTCTCACAACCAAAATTTTACATCAAATCTAAAACTTGACTTTTTCATGCTTCTTTATGCTCCTCCATCAATTATTCTATGTTAATTCATCATGTATTTTGTGAAAAGCAACTATCAATTTATTATATAATTTAGTCATGTGTGACACGCAATAAGTTTCAGCATAATATGTATCTAAAATGAATTGTGTGTCTATATTTACATACCAAAACGTGGCTACTTGTGTCATAAAATAATCATCCACATATCATGTGGGTGCCTTTGTAATATTATTTACAATAAATTAAAATTATATATTGTAGTAACACTAGATATCTTTCCCTAGTTAACTTTTCTCTTTCTAAAAACACATCAAATGTTATGCATATGTCATTTTTTTATTTTCTAGAACTTGGAAAATTTGGTTTGCTATATTTTTGGTGATTTCATTGTTATTTTCTAGAGGTTCTAATATTATTGTTTTTTCCATAGGAGGAAATGGAAAATTAAATCTACAATGTGAGTTTTTGTATCTTCTACATGTTCAAGTATGATGGCATGTTTGCATTATTTCCAAATTCTTATCAAGTAGTAATGAATATGAAGAAATATATATATATATATATATATATATATATATATATATATATATATATATATGTTTCTATTTATGTAATTAAGCTTTTCCCATAAATAGGAGTGTCATTTACCCAAAGAATGAACTGAAAAATTTCATTTCCTTTATTTTTAAATTCAGTTACAAATAAGTTGCATAAAACTTTGTGAAATAGTTCATCCGTGTGTAACATTAATTTTTTTAATGTGTTTGTTCTATGATTAAAGTAATGGCTACAAAGTACTATATTTTTCTTGATAATTACATCGATTTTGTCTTCATTAATGTTTTCATTGTGTCTTTTTTTTAGTAGATATATCTTATAATGCATTGCATAATGGCTTCCACATGTGTTCTACACTTGTTAATGTGATAAAAAAAAGTCAGTACACCTAGTTGCCTTGTCATTGTAAATATCCTTATCCTTGGGTTTTATAAATAGTTAGGTGACGTTTGTATTTTTTAATACCTCTAAATTATATTCACAATTTTATATTTTGGATACACCTAATTTTCCTCTAAATTCTTTAGCATATAGTATTTTCCTTTACAATTATCCTTTATGTACACATATCCATGCACAGCTAAAAACCTAGTGCAGAATAATTTGAATTGCTTTGAAGAATACATTTGTAATATGAGTTGTAAATGATGCAATACCTCCCATTTTGTTATTTTTTCCTAATGGGATTTTTTTCTAATATCATCATCACGATGAATTCCATAATACAAAGTAGGGAAGTCCATTTCTTCAAAGAAGTTTTCTTCAAAAATGCTTGATGGTTTGAATCCCTCAAATGGTACAATTTTAATAACATTATCTTGAAGGTATTTTATCAAATGTGCATCTTCATAACCATGTACAAGTGATTCTATAATCAGTTCGGATTCGATATCGTTAGGGTCATGGTCAATTTCTTTGATATTGTCAGTGTCACTTATTACATCTCTAATTGTACTTTCAAATGTAACTTGTTAATAATTGTTAATGACAACATGTTCTTCCATATATAAGGGGAATTTACAAAGTTCCATTAACACATTTATAACACATATAGGTTTTGCATTCCCTCTAAAATATGCACTTTTGCAATCCAATTTTATTTTAATGTTAATTGTAACTATTTTAGTTTCATTTACTTTTCTTGGTAATGCTTCTTCGACACATTAAAAATCACTAAAAACATTAATAAGTGTTGCAGTAAGGTAAAATCACGGTTTTTTTGTAGCCAAATTGCCTTATATGTACAAATTCCATACATAAAGCAACTAGACTTTCTTGCAAGTAGTGTTTCTTCTTATGTTAAAAAGGAGTGGAAAATGTATGAACCTCATCATTTTCAATTGGATTTATGCATTTCTTACATATTTGTTATCCCAATACAAGTTGTTTTAATGATATTTCAATAGTAATCGAGGAAAAAGTATCAATAATAGCATTGGAAATATTGATGATGAATTTTTTGAAATGGAAATGTTCACAAAGGTGTAGCCATATATTAGCATGTTTGTTATACATGTAGATATATTTTAATTTTTTAATTTTAATTCTTTTATTTTCATTTTTCATTTTTTTTGCACTTTATGTTCCTTTGTAATCATTTGCCTTATGGTTTCTTTTAAATGTCATAATGTTTTTGCACTTCTTGTATCATCTTCTATAATATGAGATTGTAGATGTAGAATATGTTGTTGTCATTTATAATGTTGGTTGTTGATCAAAATTGTTTGTTCTAATTTTATTTTTGCATATCATGTACATGTTATTTTCCATTGTATTTTGTGGTTGTCTATTGCTTTTGAAATATGCACTGATTTTCTACTCTCTTTTATGTTTACAAACACCAGGTTTTTCAAGAGATCTGAATTCATTTCTTGTTTATCTCTTGCATAATGGACAAGGTATACTTCTTTTACAATATTTCCAATCATGGATATTTTAATTGTGTATTTCTATGTATCCTATTAAAGGTAGGTGACATGAAATATGCTTTTTTGAAATCATTGTCAATGGTTCATAGTGAATATGCATTATATTTGTTTCAAATGAAATTAGATTTTATGTTTCTTGTGGTTAAAACAAAGTTCATCTAAATAGACAATGTTTTTAGTTTTTGCTTATCATTTATGGATTTTAGTCTACAAAATATGAGAAATACATAATAGACATAAATCACTTTTTTTAACTCTTCTTGTCTTGTATGATAGTCCAACAATAGTAATGTACATTTTTGAATCAAAAGTTTCTTTCTCATTGTTTTCTACAAAATTTGGTTTATATAGTTGTAAGCATTTTCTTGCAAATTTGTTTATTGTTGAAATCACATTAGCTAAATATTGTGCCATGTAACGAGAGAAGTTTTATGCATTGAATTCTTGTTGTGTCAAATGAGT
Source organism: Taxus chinensis (assembly GCA_019776745.2). Lineage (NCBI taxonomy): Eukaryota > Viridiplantae > Streptophyta > Pinopsida > Cupressales > Taxaceae > Taxus > Taxus chinensis. The sequence goes on from CM034147.1 coordinate 676,701,126, forward strand.
AATTGTAGTAAATAATATTTCACCACAGTCATTAGTAAATGAATATGTTTTGTAAATTCCATGTCTTTATATCTCAAGAGAAATAACATTCCATATAGGAAACAGATCATTGCAAGTTTGTGATAAGTTTTTGTGAATGCCTAGAGCTTCTTGGGTCTCTATTACTTTACAAAACAACGGTTTATAGTGTAACCACAAGTGGGGTTTCTATTGTGGAATAGTATTGAATATGGTGGTGTTGATGATTTTTTGTTAAAGTGAAAGTATTTTTTTAATGTGTCAATTACCATATACAAATTGAAATGTCTATCCATTTCAATAGCCATTGAATACAAAATGTATTTCCCTATAATCCTATTTCAGTTTCATTTACAAAAATCTTCATTCTACGTAAAAAAATGGTCTTTTCATGTTAATAAATGATGACATATCTTCTAATGTATACGTTTCAATATCAATCACTATTTTTTGTTTTTTCCCTTTACTACTGTATTTTTTTGTTTGCAAAATCAAATATTATTGAAGATTTATTATTTTCAATTTCTTATTGTTTTCATCTATAGTATTAGCCTTTCTATTTATTTGTTGCATTTTTTTAAAGAAAATGTAAAGGTTTATGGATGTTTTCTTTACCATTTTCATTTTTTGTTTCATTTTTTTCTATTACATGAATTAAAGTGCTCTAACTATATGAAAAATGTGCTTTCTATGAGATATAGTACTTACAAGCTCTATTAATGGAATGCTACAAAGCATGCGATGAAGGATTTGGAATCTATAGATATATAGGGAACATTTTTTTATAAGAACTCTCTAATATGTAAAACATAAAACAAATAACATTCATAAAAAGTATCATGCCTTATGTTACGGTTCAACAAAAATACTAACATTCGAAGTATTAAAATATTATGGTCGAGACCAATATTCTATGTAGTACAAACTAGTAACAAATTTGAACATAAAGAACATAGATCTAGTCACATACCTTTATCAATTTACAGATAAAAGCATTCAAAACTTATTATTTAGAAAAAATTAATGAAAAACTAATGCTTGTATCAAAATACACAACACATAACATAAAGTAATGGGGAAAAACATATAGGTTATTGTGTTATGTATGACAAATAATATAAGAATTTTTCAATTCAACTAAAAGACTATAATTATCTAATTCAACGTCAAAATTTACCATGTTCAACATGTAAGTTATAGTTATATAAAATATGAAGGGCAAATTGATAGTCATTTCAGAGACAAATAATAAATGTATGAGTAAAAGAGAGAGAAAATATGTAATAAACAAGAGAAATTGTAACTTGTATAATGTTTTTCATTGATAACCTTGGAAGAACAAATGACATTCCAGAAAATAACAAAAACCCACATGATAAGCAAACTAAGAGAGAGGCTAATCTATCATTGCATCCTTTGCTATTATCATTTATGCATACAAAATTCATTTTGCATATATACAATATCTAGTCTAATCTATCAAATTAAAGGGGGACCTGTATTTTCTTATCCAACATTAAAATGCAATAGTAAATTATATAATATCAAATTAGCAACAAATATGCATACCTCACTTCCAAAAGTATGTGAATTTAATGATATACCTTTTCCAATATACAAGTAAAATTATTTGGTGTCTCTTTTAGAATGTTTTTTTTTATCAAAATATCATACCTACATTAAAATATAGAACATATAATATTATTGTCAATATAAACGTTTTGCATACTGTGAACTAATTAAAGTTGCAACATTGAATATAAAAAATTGTTATTCTATATCTTTGAATTTATCATATTCAACATATATGTTTTTAATGTGTGCCATTACACATTGTATAATAATTGTAATATTATTGCTTAAAGTAAAAAGTTATAATTCAATAATGAAATGTTACAATTTACAAATACTTCATGTTATACAAAAAAAAAAAAAAACCTGCCAGCAATGATGCAGATTCACAGTTAGATGTTTTTTTGGGTGGTTTTTCTCCTTAGCAGGTGTTGGTGGGATTGGGCAGATTCGAACCAAACATTGTGAAGGCAAACCAGGGACAGAAAACTCTTGGTAGATTCTGAAACTCCCTGTGGGAAAAGGTTAGAGCATCATCAAGGTCAAATAGTGCTTCTGGTATAAGATTGAGTAGGGAATCTCTACTAATTACAGCAGATCAGTACATGGAGCTTCTGGTTGAGAAAGAGAACAGAAAAAAGAAATAGATGAATTAAAGCAAAGAAAAAAGGAACAAATCCAAGAGAAGAAGGCTGAACGAATTGTTGAAAGGGAGAGGAAGGAGCAGGAAAAGATTGAAAAAGAATATAGAAGGAAAACAAAGGAGCACCAAAAGTTGATTCAAAGGCAGGAAAGGGAACAAAAAAGGAACAGGAAAGGATTCAAAGGGATCAAGAGATAAAGGAGAAGGAGTTTGAGAAGGCAAGAAGAGAGTTAGAAAGGAAAAGGAGATTGAGCAGTCCAATTAATCCTTTTCCTGATCAACACCCAATGCTAAGAGAATTAATGGGCATACATTGCCCTTTATCAGTTTCAACACATAATACTGCAGTCGGAGTGAATGCTTCTCCAAGTTCTGATCCATTTCCAACTACGCCTACGAGGGATGTCAACATTGGCAGGCAATTGCAAAGTAACACCCCAGCTTCAACCTCAACTGCAGATTCAACTCCGCCCTTCCTCGGATTTTGGAAATAATATTTTCGAAAGTTAATATTTAATTTTGAGGGCTGAATTTTTTATGTGTGGAATTGGCCTTTCGATTTAAAAAGTACAATATAGTAGTAGTAGTTATATGGCCCAAGTATATTGTATGGCCATGTTTTTGTAATGGACAATGGAATGTTTACTGAATGAATATATATGTCTTCTAAGTTATGTGAAAACCTTTTTGAAAGATTTAAACTCCTATTGTTTCTGAAAATTACACTGAGTAACAATCAATGGTAAATGTCATTAAAGTAACACACAGAAACCAATAACCCAATCTACAAGTAGAAAAGAGAAATACGCAATAGTTTCTATGACTTCCTCAATGAGGGTAAAAACCTCACCTACTGGAAGCATATGGACTGTAGATATTCAAAGAGAATCAAACAATTGCCAAACTAAAAAATGTGTTGATAACAACAAGCATATGCACTTCCATTATCAGTCACTCCAACAAGCATAACAACACCAGTGCAAGACAAGTAAAAATTATATTATCATATTTTAATATGTAAAATCACCAAATTATACGAATCAGTTACTAATAATAGGGGTTGCCATGTCCTTTGACAAATCAGCCTCTTCGACTTTCTTGTAACATTCGAAGGCTTTTATCAACTATGATTGAAATATATTCAGTTATAAATCATATCCGATTATAAATCACATGCATACTAGTGTAGTTTGAATCAAACAACTCCATTTTGACTATTGCTCAAGGAGCCTAACCCCTTGATTACCTTTAAATATGAACAATTTTCCAATCTTCACATTAAAACGACTAAGGAGGGTTACCATAAAAGAAGTAAATGGCTAAGAACAGAACAATGTACAGAACGAAACCTCTTTTGAAGCATCCACGACAAGATTCAAATGACTATTTCTAGTTTTGAAGGAAGCAAAGTTAAAATATCACTTCAAGTAGATATTATTGCTGAAGAAAGAAAACAGAAGTACACTCAGAAGTATGACTAGCTCCCAACACAGAGGTGGTCAGTGTAAACACCCACACACAAAAATCTCAGGCCGAAACATTAGGCAGCTCTGTTGTTAAACTTACCATATCCCTATGCGTGGATTTCACAGTTGTCGAAAACAGCGAAGGAGATGGGGCTGTAGAGAATTCTCGCGCGCTTCTTTTGACAGATTTTTGTGATTACGTGGTGATTTTAAATGTTCAGTTTAGTGTCCCAAAGTTTGGGTGCACCGGGACTGGATCCCTTCTCATACAGTAAGACACAAGTTCAAGAAATAGGAGGGTTACAATTGTGTCAGAGAGAGGAAAAGGGAAGGATCAAACCAAATTTAACGCTGCCAAATGCACAAGTTCCATTAAGAGTGATCGAGAAGTAGAGGAGATAAAATGTAATGTCTTTAAAAGAATGGAAGCGTCCGTGTACATAGCTACAAAAATGGAAATGTGAGAGAAAAAATCACAATTTGAGCACGCTCAGTTGAGCACAATCGAATGCTACAACGATACAATGATACAATACTCACGCGCTTATTTTGACATATTTTATATAAATTCAACAAGTAAAAAGATTCAACTCTCACGCACTTCTTTTGACACATTTTTTGGATCACCCAGCTTTTTTTAATGTTCAGTATATTGTAATTTTCAGAAACAATAGGAGTTTAAGTCTTTGCGAGAAGGAATCACGTAACTAGGAAGACATATAACACAATCTACCAGTACAGAAGAAGTAATAGTAATTGTTTCTATCACTGCCTCAGTGAGGGTTAAAACCTCACCTATTAGAACCGAATCGACTGTTAATATTCGAAGAGAATCAAACAATTTCCAAGCTCTTTTGATGTGTTGATAAACACATTTGAAGGAATGTGTCTGCATTTGTGGGGATCATTCTCCGTCAACCGAACGAGCTCCTCCCCACCACTGCAAGACGCGTATAGAACAAACTGTCAGTTTTTCATATGTAAAACCACCAAATCAAATTGAACTTCACTTTAAAACGACTAAGGAGGGTTTGTCTAAAAGAAGTAAATGACACATAACAGAACTGAACGAAACCTGTCTTGAAGCATCCACGGCAAGATTGAAGATGGCAGATCAGAAGGATTATAATTGAAACACTGAGTTATTGCTGAAGAAAGAAGTCACAAGTATGAGTAGCTCCCAACGCCGTAGCCGTAAGCATGAACACGTGAAGTCGCAAGAAGAAAATTATCACACCACAACTGTAAACATTCCCCTCCTGGTCCGATGGCTTCCAAAGTTAGGGTGCATTCTTTGCTGGTTCGAGCGGTATACAGTCTGTGTGCTGGAGGCGGTTTGGGAGTAGGTGGCACCATGAAGAGCTTGCATTGAATCCGCGCGGTGCACGTCTTGATGCCGTTTGCTTCCCTGACACGGAGCCTTAACCGTTTACTACGACCATATACCTATGCGTGGATTTTGCTGTCCTCAACATACAGTGAGTTAATGTGCCTTAAGTGGCATCAAAAACCTCAACCGGTGGGGGTTTACATGCACGGGATTTGGTCAAGCGCGTAAAAACACGGTTTTTTGGACACCTCACACTCCAGCTCATGCGTACGGAGATCTACGTGTCTGTTGAGTTGGCAAATGACATTGTTGTGTAGAGAATTTTCGTGCGCTTCTTTTGACGGATTTTTGTGATTCGTCTGTTTTTTTTGCTGTTGCAAATAGTCAGCCAAAGTTAGGGTGCACTGTGACTGGCTCCCCTCCCATACTGCACCAACAACACTTGTAACAAATCAAATACATAGTACTTAAAAATGCTTGTATAGTAAAATTGTAATAATTTACCAAATCGTCATATTGACATTAGCCTCGTATATGCATCGAAAAAAACTAATTTCCAAACCCAAAACCAATAGTTTATATTTCGTGATAATCAGGCAACCTAAATTGTACCAATCAATTTTTTCACATTAATAATATAAAAAAAATTGTTCTATTACTCTCGTTCAATAATCTAAGTCAAATTAGCAATTGAATTATCGACTATAAAATTTATAATCTTGTAAATGTATGTACAAAGGAATACTTTCTTCTCAGGATTTGCTAAGTTATAACTTTTGATAAGATTGTTAAACCCGTGGCATTGTATGATTTCTTACGTTATTTTTTGTCATGGCATTGCATTCAGAAACAACAACAAGAATCATATGATTACCTATGGTATATTGACCTTCTACATTACGATTTGAAGATATCAATCATTGACAATAAGAATCGATTCTTAATAATTACTACTTTATTCATTATAAAAATAGAAACATCGTAAACAATTGAATTACTGTACAATATGTGTTCATTTGAAACAGATAAACAAAACTATGTGGATAAAAAAATATGCAATAATTTAATAACACAGGATATGGATTTCTTGTAAACTAGTTGTATACAGTCAAAGTGGATTTTTGTATTCATTTTCTTATTCAGGTGAAATTCTTTTCTCGGTACTTTAACTCACAGAATCCAAAGAACAATCATTGCATAAAAATGAATTGCAAAGAGCATAAAACCCAAGTAATTCCAACTAAACTAGTTAAGAAAGCCTATGTTTAACAAAAAAAATCAAAAGAGGGTTAGTTTAAACAAATCTTGAAACAAAAGATAAAGGACTAGCGATAAGTTCTACCGTGTGTGTCAAATGTATGCATGCAAAGTTAACTAAGTCATATGAATTGAAACTAACACCTAATAGTTTCAAAACAAAGCTAACTAAAGAAGAACATCAGGATAAGAGCTTATAAAATTAATTTCTAAGTGCATGTAACATGAATAAAACAAACTAACATGCTAAATCATTTTACTCTTTAGATTGTTAATCTACATGTGAACCTAGTTAGATCATGTAGCAATCAAAGTGGTTTGTTGTTTTGTTTTAAGGAGGTGAAAGGATCTCTCTAAAACATGGCTACAAGGACATGTTATATATTCCTCTACTAACTAAACATGAATAATGGATGCAAGGTGAGCAAGTTATTCCAACAATGGAAGTAGGGCTTGAGATTAGATTTTTATAGCTTTAGCTAATAAAAATGAGGTGTAAACTTAGAAGAGGGGCATTAGGCTTGTATATATAGGTTTCCATTTGGGAAATTTTAAAATCCTAGTGCATGTGGGAGAAAAGGCGAGCCCAAAAATAGACTTTTACAAGTCAATGAACTTTTTGATTAGATCAGGAGCTAATTAATCTTTTAGGATTAATTAAGGATTCTAAGTAGGCTTAGGAAGCTTTCTGAGAGCATCTGAAAGGGGTTTGGATATATTTTGGGTTTTTTGGAAGCCGGATTTAACCAATTATAAGGTTTATTGGTTAAATGTAAGATTAGAGGCTTAATTAACATATAATTAGCTAATTAAGAGGATTACCACTAATCAAAATGTCTTTAATTGGCATCCTGGGTGAATTAGGAGCATAATTAGATAACTAAGTGTCATTATTTGTTCAAAGTGAGAGGGAGCGAAGATAGTCAGTGAAATTTAAGTATTAAAATTGCTTTGAACAAAATATAGGTGTCTACATTTTCCCCTCTTTGGGGTGGCGTAAGCAATGCCACTTCAAAGATAGTAGACAAATACAGGAAAGTAAATTTTGAAGGGGTAGAATAAAAATTAGCAGAATGAAGAATACCCCCTTGATTGTCGATGGGGTGATGAAAGAGGTCGATTGATGATAAAAAAGATTAAGAGAAAAGACTGAAGCGGGGGGAAATCCCATTATCATGGGAGACAGATGGCGATATACCGACTATCGATATATAGTAGAGATGTGGGCCTTGATCCCTGCATAATACTAGTACGAACTCGTTTGTTGAAAAAGTTTCATGTGGTTATTGTTGTGAAGTGGAAGATATGATTTTATTAATAGATTTGTCGAAATGATTTGTATTAGGTGATCCTTATTTCCCCAAGTGAGTTAGAAGAATAGTGTAGGATAGAAGATAATGATAGGGGAGGAAAATGAAGATGAAGAGAATGGAAATAGTTTGCATCCAACTAATGTAAAAACAACTTTATTTCATCATATTGCTAATGATCTAACATCATCGGTCCTTTATTATATATAAGCATACAAAAAAAGTGTAAGATGACATGAAAGTTCATAATACAAACATTTTTTTCATTGCCAAAAATTCATAACTCAATGCAACATACATAATGCAATGTAATATGAGAAACTAAACAAGCTAACCTAACAGGGAAAACAAGTACGCACACACATACTCAAACAAAACAATGTTCAAGACAGTTGCACCAATGTTTTTGTCATCAAGCTTTGATTTCGACCTATGAAAATTAATGACAAGGATTAATGATGGTGTCCCAAGCAAGGATACATGCGAGGGGAATATACAAAGGACGCGGGGGGTCCTATGGAAAAGCAATCATGCACTATGAAATAATACCCAACAACTCATTGTGCTAAAGAGTACAGACGTAGTAAGCCAAACCAGATTTGTTAATGGAAGGTAGATCTAAATTATCTGTGAGTCGTGCACATGAACAGGTGAGAATCCAATAAGATGTTTTGTAGGAAAATATTTTATGTTTGAGTATGATGCATGTGATATAGGATTTAGCTGTGTGCATGCTTGTTACTAATTTTTTTGATTTATGTGATGTTTTTCAAAATTTTAGGATTTTTGTGAAATTTTTATATTTTTGTTGAGTTTTTGATGGAAATGTATTTGAAAATTTTGATTTTTTTCAACAGTTATACAAAATATTTTTTATTTTTTTTCCAAAACTACGTACATAAAAACAAAGAAACGTGGATGCCCTTTAGTGTTAGAGGGGATGTATAAAGGTATAAAGCTATGTGTTATGTGAAATATAGTGAAGATTTGAATATGGCCCCAACATTAGATGGGAATATACAAAGGTGAACCCTTCACCATACATACAAGAGTAGAATCAGTCGGATTAAGGCGAAAGGAGATAGGTCCAACTGAAACTCAAACACAGACATGTTCCATATAGAGATGAGATTCCTCATGAAAAATGAATCCTCCCCAAGCGTCGGAAACTAGTTTTCACCTAGGGACTTATCCAAAGTGCCATAGTTGTGTGGTTTTCACATTTGGACGACCTATTTTCTCTTTACTTTTTCTTGATTTTTTTGCTTATTTTTTCTTTTTTTAGGAACTCTACACTTAATTATAGAACCGCTTGAGATGTATTGTATTCATGGGTTCCTTTAGTTCCTCACCATCTGAATGAGAAAGTTTGTAAGACCTTAAACCATACTTAGTGACCACCATATATTGTCCTAACCAGTTTTTCTCGAACTTGCCTGTCTTTTCCCACTCCTTGGTGGTGTTGAACTTATTATGTTTTCGCACTAAGTATCCTACCTCAAATTTCCAAGGTACGATACACTTTTTTATAGCCATGGGACACTCAACTATGATACACTTTTAGGTGATTGAGTTCGTGGATGCTTCTTTCATCTAACAATTCCGACTCTACCAGTCTGGGGCACATGATAATCTTTGTCTTTATCTCTATAGTCTTTTAGAGATATCCTAAGGGAGGGAAGCTTAATTTCCAAGGGGATGATGGCGTCAGTACCAAAAAAATAGGGAGTATATTTTTACACTCGTAAGAGTGCGAATGGAAGTTCTATAGGTCCAGAGGGAAGGATGGACCTGTAAGTACCAGTTTTTGACTTGTTTTGTTTACCATCTTTTCCATAATCCGAATAAGGGTTTTGTTGGAAGCCTCTACTTGTCCGTTACCTTGAGGGTGATAGGGAGTAGACAACTTTAGACGTGTCTGGAAGTGTTGGCATAATGCCTTCACGGTCTTGTTCTTAAAGGAACTACAATTTTTAGTTACAATGGTGGAAGGGATGTCATAATAGCAAATAAGATGATTCATGATGAATTTGTAAATTTGGGCTCTAGTGACATACATGAGGGGGACATCTTCCACCCATTTAGTAAAATACTCGGTGGCAATGATGATATGGGTATGGCCATCGGAGGAAGTTGGAGTGATCTTCCCTATGCGACCTAATCGCCATTTAGAAAATGGACATGGCATTGTTATTGGTTGTAAGGATTGTGCTGATGCATGGATAATATTTCCATAATTCTAACATAATGCACATTTCTTCACATAATTACAACAATATGACTCCATGGTAGTCCAATAGTAACCTACTCGTAAAATTTTATTAATGAGCACCATTCAGATTGTGTGAACCCCCACAAACACTTTTGTGTACCTCTTTAATCACTTGAATTGACTCATCCAAATTAAGACAGTGCAATAAATTAGCGTCATAGCCATGATGATAAAGGGTACCTATTAGGAGGGTATAACAAGTTATGTGTCGAATAAGGTTTCTTTTCTCAAGGTGGGAATGTTTGGGGGAAAGGTATTTTTTGTAGGTAATTGTAAATGGGCTCATACCAGGGAGAAATGACCAACAACTTCACATACCAGACACGATTCTGGCATGTCAAATGTAGGTACTCGCAAATGTTCAACAAAGAAAGGAATTTTACTCGCCCCCAACAGAATGTGAAGCAAGGATCTGATTTTGGCCATGGTGTCTACTAACCAATTTTATGCCTTTAGCATCTATTGAAAACTAACCCACACAAAATACTCCTTTAGCGTTTCAACCATCTTCTTGTATGGGATGATTTTGTCATCCTTGACTTTATACTCATTATTGACTTGTTTAATGATTAATTATGAATCCCCAATGACCCTTAGTTGTTTGACATTCCATCTAATAGAAAGTTTCAAACTAGAAATGAGGGCCTCGTACTTTGCTATGTTATTGGTACATGGGAAACTCAAATGAAAAGAATTTGGAATGAAGTCTCCATTTGGGGTGATAAGTACCACACCAAGTCTTGAATCTTGGAAAGTGAATGACCCATTGAAGTGTACTTGTCATACAATGGACTCCTCAATATACCTTAGGGAGGCATCTAGCATATCCAAAACACAACGGTTTTGTTTTTGGTAGGGGAGCCTCAACTAGTTGATCAACAATTACTTGTCCTTTGAGTGACTTTTGGTTTACAAATTCAATATTGATCTCACTTAGAAGGATGATAAAATTAGTCTCCCAGTAAGTGCAGGCTTAGAAAAAAAGTACTTTAATGGATAAAATTTAGAGATAAGCTTGGTTTTTTTTATTCAATCGATAATGGTGGAGTTTTTTAAAGGTAAAAACTACAGCTAAGCAAGCCTTTTCAATTTTAGGATAATTCAACTCATAAGTAATTGACGTACGACTAAGGGTAATACATCACTCTTTCTTTTTGGCTTAAATCATACTAGGCTAGTAGTGCACCAATAGTACATTAGGTGGTTAAGATGTATAATAACAAAGACTCACCTGGAGTAGGCAGCATGAGGACTAGAGGACTAGTCAGATATTTCTTGAGGAACTCAAAGGCATGTTAGCATTCAGGGCCCCAATGGAATGCAACATTTTTCTTGAATAGATGGGTGAAAGGATGACACTTATCCACAAGCTAAGAGATGAAACAGAGGATTTCCTAAATTTTTCCTCAGTAATTTGTGTAGCTGTTTAAGGTTCTTTGGTGGAGGCATATCGGTAATAGTTGTAACCTTAGCTAGATCCACTCCAATCCCTCCTCTTGAGACGATGAATCACAATAATTTTCCTAATTGCACGTAGAACACACATTTCTTTTGATTTAGTCTGACTTTGTAGCTTTGAAGGTGTTAAAAGATACACCTCAACACTTCTGGGTGTTATTCTCTAGTCCTAGACTTTCCCATGATATCATCAACGTAGTCTTCCATGATGTTGTTCATCTGTCATGAAAGATTACTGTCATTTCTCTTTGATAGGTTGCCCCATAATTTTTTAGACCGAAAGGCATTACTTGGTAGCAGAATGTTCCCCAAGGGGTTGTAAAGGTAGTTTTGTTTTGATCCTCCTTTGCAATCTTGATCTCATTATAACCAGAAAATCCATCCATCAGGGACAACATTTTGTAACCCGCAGTTGAATCGATGATCATGTCGATGTTAGGTAAGGGAAAATCATCTTTAGGACGTGCCTTATTGATATCTTTGAAATCAATGCATATCCTGATACCAATTGGTTTCTTTTGTACCGGCACTATGTTGGATATCTATTCTAAATAATTAATAGGTCTAATAAAACCTCCTACTAATAGCTTCTCCAGGTCTTCTTTGACTAAAAGTGCTAGAAAAGGGTGCATTTTCCTTAGCTTCTATTTGATAGGTTTGGCATCTGGATGCACCACAAGGTTATGAATGACTAAATATGGGTTCAAACCTTGCATATCTGCATATGACCATGCAAATATGTTTGGAAATTCTTGGAGTAGTACCATAAAAATTTTCTGCTCCTGTGCTAAGAATGAAACTCTGAGCTTTACCATTCTAGGGTCATCTTCTATCCCGATAGTTACGTTTATGATCTCTTCTACCAACATTTTAGATGTGTCCTTCATACTCATAGGATCAGAAAAGAGATTGAGGTCTTCTTCCAAGGGTGTTGTAATGATATTTTCACCCTGGGTGTGGTCACTTTTTATGTCTTTTGATTTTTCCATTTATTTTTCCGCTAGCACTTCAAAGATGTTTTCACTATGCATTTGGACTTTTGTTTTTGCTGAGGATTTTTGGAAGAATTTTTTCCCTTGCTTTCAATCATTTTTTCCTAACCACACATCTTAACCTCCTCCCTGAAGTACGCACATGCGTCCAAATTGATTGAGAACCTTTTTTGCGGTCGCTGATAGGAATGTTGTCAAGAATACCCATGAACTATGTAATTACCTCATCATTTTCAAAGAGATCGATTAGTGCATGAAGTTGTTGGTCCCATTCAATGAGGTTGGGATATATTGTGTTTATTTGGGATGTAGAAGGGGATAATGTTAAGACGGCTATATCCAGAAAAAGGTTTGTGAAGGTAATATCTTCGTAGATGCTATAATAAGGAATCTACGTCGCTATCTGAATAAGATGAGCTATCCTCACATTCTGAAGAGGAAGTATCGATTTCTGAGGGTGGATTCCATGAGGCCTAATACCAAGTTTGTGTTTACCTAGTTTATAATGGGGAATATGGATAGGATCTAATCTTCCTTTTCTATCTGTTTCGCACCTTTATCATGTATAACCCATGGTATACATCATCTTGTGAGCTTTGGTATATTCTAGAGCTTGGTGACATGAAGCTTTTACACCTTCAAGGATCCAATTCGTAGGGTAATCCAACATTTTATCATCTGATAAGAGGCCGCGAGGAACAAATTTCTCAAAAGGACTAGCACAACTATCCTAAGAGCTCTTGAATTGGAAACTCAATCTACCCCACATTTTTGGTGATAATGAAAGGTCAAAGACCAGAAGGGCCTGTTGGAGGTTATAATCTTCAATTGGACCATTTGATAGGATTTTCATCTCTCATGTAGCAAAGGGAGAAATAGAAGCAGGAGCATTTTGATCACTACCACTTAGTGTGTTTGGGTCAACATGAGCCTTTAGAGCTTTAGTTTGTAGTGGTTAAACTACATCTACGGAAGAACATTCATATGCCGCATGAGAAAAACCATGTAAGGATCTACAATGCATGAATGGTTCTAGATCTCTAAGAATAGTTATTGTTTTCTTATTACGATATAACTTGATGCAATGATGAAAGTTTGATGGTACAGCCTGCAGGGCATGTATCCATGGGTGGTCTAAGAGCATATTGTAAGGAAGATCTAAGTCGAGGACATGGAACTTAGTGTTGTGATATATTGGCCCTACTTCCATAGGAACTACTATCGTACTAGTTGATTCACATTCTACATTTTCATATGTTGTGATGGTGATGGCATGAGAATCTAAATATTCCTTTATTCATCCTAGCTGTCTAACCAACTTCAAGGTGTAGATGTTCAAACCAGGCCTGTTGTCCACAAGAACTCTATTTATCTTTCTTCTAAGTAAAAAATTCCTCTAGGTATAGGGGTGGGTTATGCGTTTGTTTATCATGTGGAATTTCACTTTGGTTGAAGGAAAGGTGTTCCATATGTTGGTTGTCAAATTGGGTCTTTAATCAAAGCGACAGTCAGGGAACAAAAAGTCCCTCCTCTTTAATGGGTGAGGTGCCCTTATTGAAAGCAAGCAACAAAACTATTTACAAATGAAAAATTGTCTACTTTAATGAGGAACTCTGATATCATGAAAGTGTTTTAATGCAAAGGTAGATGATCAATATAAAAGAATAGAAGAACTAAGGGAGGAAAAAGGTAGAACATAACATCATTTCCCAAGAAATATAGATAGCAAAATAGTTCCTTATAAATGTTGAGCAAGGGTGATATATAGAACATAATCATTCATATAAACCACCAGATATTATTTCATAGACACGAAGTTCCAGAAATGACATCCATAAGAATAAAAAGATTCTTAATGCAATAGATTAATGATTCACAAACTTTTAGACATGTAAGAGAGAATAAATCAATGCAGATAGAAACAGGAAGGGAAATTTTCTATATTGATAGCTTTTAGTTCTTTTACACTTTCAAAAATTATTAGAGTTCCAGCCCTTTGGAATGGTGTGGAGAGCCCAATATATAGCTTACAAAGTGGTTACATTTAGTAACCGTTTCTTTTAACCAAAAGATTAATTAAGGAAATATACAATATAAAATCCTTAATTAATATACAAGGAGACCCAAAATAACAATAGAAAGAAGAGAGTCAAGAGCCAGAAGTAGAGGCATCTAGTTGTGCATGAAGAGGGCCCACTATTTTGAGGATCCGGTGCCTGAATCTCTTAAATGCTTCCGCTATCTCTATGCCCCTTGGAATCATTGTGTTAGAAGTAGCATGAGTCCACATGCCTAGGCATTTCTCCATGTCTTTGTCAAACTCAGTATGCTCCAAATATTCTTTATTAGACTCGGCTATAGTTGAATGAAGAGAACAAACGTCCTTCATTTCCTCTTTAGTGATTGAATCTTCCTTGAACAGATCATCCTTGACAAAGGCCTTAAACTTAGCCTTGATTTCTTGGAGAGAGAATAAAAAACCTTTGGTTTCATCCTGAAAATGACAGTGGATATCTTTTAAGGCAAATACAACAAAAGTTTTAAAATACTCCCTGTTTTTCCATACATTCCTTAATTCCCCCAGAGCTTCTTCTAGAACGTTTATTTTCCACTCAATGCTAAAGATCCATGTCCTTAACAACTTATTCTTGACATCATTAAACACATTGTTGGCCAATAGGATTCTATCATTGTTTTAACCCATCAAATGGAGATCTGCGATACACCCACTCCAGAATTTCAATTCCTTGTCCATAGCCTTTATTGAAGAAAGTGAATTTCTGCTGCAACTTGATCACTTTCTCATCAATTTTGAAGGCTTCCTCAATGAAGTTTAAACCTACTACAGTCATAGCATCCACCATGGCTTCAACAGCCTTCCCATAAGTAGAATACTTTTGGATGTCTTCGATGGTTTATACCTCATCTTGATTGAGAACTATGGGAGGGGGAAGAGTGGCCAATGGGGTTGGATCCAAAAATTTATACTTTTTCCAAAAATGATATGATAAATTTGGAATGAACTTGTTTTTGTTCTTCCAACTGCTCCATGGTTTGCTTGCCTTTGTCCACCCGTTCAATAACCTTAGTGATAGTTTCCTAAAGGTTATGAACTTCACTCTCAGGTGTGGATTCTCCCATTGGAATTCTGGAAATTTCCAAAATCAGAGATCAAAAGATCTTTCTCCTCTTTATCCACTTTGGGTTTTGCAACCTCCATAAACTGCTGACCTTGAGCATCAATTACCAACCTCGAAGTCGTATTTTATTTATTTGCTGGAGGAGGAGGGGTGGTACCAAGTAGAGCTTCTACAACATCAAATTTAGGACTTGCTTATTGGGAGGAAGATTTCCTTTTCTTGTTGTCGACTAGGGGCTGTACCAAGGCAAAGGAAGAAGAAGAAATAGAAGAATCAAGGGACCCGAGTGCAAGTGAACTCATGGCACTTAGAGTATGAACCAATGTTGTTTCCAGTGGAGAAATGAATGCAAACATAGGAATTTCCTTTGTAGAGGAGGCTTTTAAACTTGGAGGTTGGATCCTTGGTCCTTCCTTCTCTACTTTAGCAGTGGTTTCAAGAGTTTCTTCTGGGTATTTTATTTCATCATCATCATTCTCACTTAGAACAATAATTTTCTCTGGCCCAATAGGTAATTCTAACTACTCCAGAAGAGTCTCTTCCTCGATTGGTTCTTGTTTGAATTCTTTGACCTTCTTTTGATACACTTTAGTGAAAGTGGAAGGAGTAGACAACTTAGGTTCTTTCATCGAAGAAGGAGGAGTTTGCTCAAGTGCCTCAATGCTAGGCGTATGTACTTCCTTAGGTGTGAAAGTATCTCTTGAAGAGGATATACCTTTGTTCATTCTGAGTTCACGTACCTTTCTATCAAACCAAATCTTGGTTCTGACGATGACAGGGGTGACTATCTCACTCAAGTCATCTCTTTCCTTGACATACCAATCCAGTGTTTCTAGAGGAGTGTGCTTGATTTATCTTTCATACTCAAAGGATTGAAAATCTTCATCATCATCCTTAAGCCCTTCAGGCACCTAGTAGAGGTTGAGGTCTACGATTTGTTGTAGAGAAAATTTTCCAAAATTCCTCCTCCTAGCTTCAAAATCATCAGCACAATCAGCCCAATAATCCTCAGTGTCAGGACGGTGATGATAAGTTATTCTGAGATTTTGATCAATGAATTTCTTTAGCTCAAAGCAAGTCCTGGGCTTAAAGAAATGAAATGTAAGAGGAGCAATAGCCCTTTCTATATTATGGGCATCTAGAGTTATCCTTCATGTATAATTCCCCAAGGTGATAGGGAAATGAAGACCGGTTGATCTTCTTATCTCGGCAAGTTCTATGAAGTTTGTCCAACTGCCTACACACGTCAACCAAATTCATTTTTTTGTTGTAGAACATGGGAAGCTTGAGAGGTGTGCTTTCAAAACAAGCAAGCCTGATGAATGAGAAATTTTGGAACTAAATGAAGAAAGCCTCATACTTGGTTATCAAAGTCTTAGCCTCATCAGAGAACCTTTTGGCAGTGTCACCCTCCAAGAGTCTCACAATGTATATGGTGAAGGCATTTTTTACCCTTCTAAAATTATGATTACTGACCTTGAGGGTAAACTGAGGGCAATATTCATAGATGGGCTCATCCTTCTTTCCTTCAATGAAAATGAAGCCAAACCACTCGCGAGATGCTACCAAGGTGTACATGAGATAGGAGGTCATGTAGAACTTTTTGGTTTGCTGAACATTTCACAATTGTTCAATTAGGTTTCCACAGATAATCTCGGCCCAATTTATGTTTTGCTTACCCTCACAGATGATATTTATGAAATGGCACATCCAAAAATAGAAGTCATTAGTAGAGGGCATTCCCATAATCCGGGTGAGCAAGGTGATGAAATTTGATAGTTCTTCATTGAATTCAATCTTGAACAATTCCTTAGAGAGTCGGGATGCTCCCTTCTTAGGGCACTTCAGCCATGATTTAGCTACTCGAACCTTATATTTCTCGTTGTCTTGATCAAACAGAGTTTGAGCTTGAGTGAGAGTGAGAACAACTGAGTCTTTGTTTCGGGGATGTGCAAGGTAGCGGCGATAGCAGCAACGTCCAATTTTTTAATCAACTCACCATGCAAATTAACAACCTCCTTGGTGTCTGGATTAAAATTAGCCCCACAGGCGAGCCATTGTTGGCACATTGCACAAAGAGAGGAAAACCATCGGTGTATGTGATTCTACTTTCATTTATCATTTGAGCCATGGGAGCAGGGTTATTGCATGCTAATCTACCCCAAAAATCATCAAAATCCAAATTTTGAACTTTGCTTTCTCAAATATCGAGCAGAGAAGTCTCCAAAGGGGACAGATGCTCATGCCCTTGAAACTTGACCTTCATCTTGACAGTGAATAGAGGAATGGGCTTCAAAGAACAGATTCACAACAAAAATCACAAAGAGATATAGGAAGGTGGACAAATGACTCAGTTTTGCAAAAATACGGGAAAGAGATAATGAGCAAACAATGTGACAAGTGCATAGACGGTTTACCCTTTAAATAGTCATTCAGGAGAGAGAAGATCATAAATGTGCATTTAATATACCTTGCTCTCTGACTCAAAAAGGTGAAATGCGGGAAAAGTGGAAAAAAACTAGCCCGGACGGTCTATGGGACATTGGGACATGAGGGACGTGAAGAGCCGATTCAGCCGATGCGAGCCAAAAGAGCACAGGTGATCCAAGGGACATAGAAACGTGAAGGATGTGAAGAGCTGATTCGGCCGATGTGGGCGATGTGGGGAATCAGTGAACAAGAGGCCTGAGCGTACTTGGTACAGATGGGCTGATTTTTTTTGAAAAATCCGACAGACAAGGACTTGCAGGGAAATCAGCCAATCGGAGAACAAAAGGCCCACTGGTACTTGGGACATGAGAGGCAAAAATGTCTGACAGCCCCACAAGTCACTAAGATGACCCCAAGAAATGAAATTTCCACCATCTCTTTGAATTTTTACTTCACTAAAACACTACTGAAGGGTGCCAACTAAATTTTTTCAAATTTTTCAACTTTCAAAAGAGGGGAATTTTGAGGGGACAATAGCTGGCTCTTTCTAGGGATGACTTGACTAGATCACAGGAACAAGACAAGATATGAATCAAGAAAAACTCTGGGGAAGAATACCAGTGCCTTATCCATTGGGAAAATAGAGTCAAAGGCAAATCAATACAAAAGGCAACACACGGAAAAACAACAAAAACAAAGGCAAGGAAAGGCAAACACACACTGTACATAATATACAAAGGACTTCCTAGTCACCTAAGATTTGAACAATTTTAGGTACTACCCATTATAAGGAAGTGGGAGAGAAGATCCATCCATGTAATCAACATAGAAAGAATTTTCACCAACAAAGTGTCTGATTCTGAAAGGACCAAGCCAAAGGGAGTCAAACTTACCATGGCTTCCTTGAGGTTCATGCCTTTTGTCTCATAGTAAAACAATGTCTCCAACTTTAAAATCTTTAGATTTGGCTTTCTTATCAAATAACTATTTCAACTTATGCTAATGGGCAAAGATCCTATCAAAGACATGCATCCTATCTTCATCTAGCTTATGGAGATACATTATCCTCTTATCCAAATAATCTTTGAAACTAGGATCCTCAATAGCTTTCATGAAATGCAAAGCTGGTAGTTCCATTGTCACTGGTAGTTTAGCTTCCACACCATACACCACTTGAAAAGGGGACATTCTAATTTCTCTTTTGGGTGTAATCTTATCTACCCAAAGAGCATCATAAAGCTTCTTGTGCCAGTTTATCTAGGATTCATTGACAAGCTTTCTTACAATGGTCACCAAATTCTTGTTTGTTGATTCTTCTTGTCCATTTCCTTGAGGGTAGTAATTTGAAGAATGGGTGAGGGAAATGCCATACCCATAGCAGAAATCCATTATCTCTACAGAAAAAAATTTGGAAGCATTATCAATCACGATCTTGTTTGGTACTCCAAACCTTATCAAGATGTTTTCTTTGATGAAATTACATACTACCTCAGAAGTAGTACTTTTAACTGGAATAGATTCTACCCACTTGGTGAAATAATCTATGGTAATCAACACATGAGTACACCTTACACTTGAAGACGAGTTGAGTGTTCCAATGAAATCCAAACCCCATTGTTGAAAGGGTTCTCCGATCACAACTGGCTTAAGTGGTAAAGCAGCCAACTTAGGTCTTCCCACAAATGTTTGACAAGCTTCACACTTGTCGACCCAATTTAATGCATCTCTAAACAAAGTAGGCCAATAGTACCCCAGATGAAGAATTTTGTGAGTGGTGACAGCTGAGGAGAAATGGCCCCCACAAGCTTGATCATGAAAGGCTGAGAACAGCTTCTTCTATTGCACTTTGTCAACACACTTCAAGAATCTTCCATCCACTCCTTACTTGAACAAAGCATTCTCCCACAACACATCCTATGCTGACCTTAACTTGATAGCTCTCTTCTCCTTGGTAGTTAAGTGAGATTTACACTCACCATAGGTGAGGAAGTGAGAAATTTTAGCATACCATTCATCTGTCGAGCTGAGGAACAAAACAATAAGGACATCAACTTCATCCTTAGGCAACTCATGACCAGCTCCTTCAGCAATGAGTTCACACAGGCCTTTACCCCAAACTAGTTTCATTGGTCTAATGTTGAGATCATACTCCTGAACCTTCACTACCCAATTTCCTCTCTTTGTTCCAAACTCCTATTGTGTAAGAATAGACTTGATAGTCGTATCAAGCACAAACACAACAGAGCGAGAGTTGAGAATGTAAAATCGAAACTACTTAACAGCTTTAACTACTGCAAAAGCATGTTTCTCCATCATAGTGTACTTCAACTCATGAGTCTTCATAATATAACTGATGAATGCAATTAGGAGCTCATGGTCATCAGAATCTTTCTGAGTCAACACAGCAACCAAAGTACTCTATGTGGCATAGCAATAGATAATAAAAATCTTTGCTAAAATCTAGACATGCTAAGATAGGAGTCCTAGCACTAGCTTTCTTAATTCCTTCAAATGATTCCTTTCCCTCAGAGGACCAACCAAACATCTGCTTTCCTTTCATCATTTGGGAAATATCCAAAGTCAGCTCTGTAAAATCGGGGATGAATCTTCTCAGGAAGTTGATCTTACCAAAGAAAGAGTGCACTTATTTTTTTCTTGTGGGAAAAGGAATCTGCTAGATGGCTTGAACTCGTTCAGGATCAATCTTGATTCCTTCTTTGGAGAAAATATGTCCCAACAGCTTGCCCTCCGTGACACAAAATACATATTTCTTGGGATTCAGAGAGACTCCATGTTCTCTGCATTTTAAGAGGACTGTTTCTAGATGCTGAAAGTGATTTGCTCTAGTTTTGGAAAACACAGTTAAATCATATAGATACACAACAATACATTTTCCTTTCAAACCCCCTAAATCAAATTCCATTGCTCTCTGAAAGGTTACACCAAAATTAATGAGGCCAAAGGGCATCCTCTTGTAGGAAAAAGTACCCCAAGGAGTGGTAAAACTAGTCTTGTGCTGATCTGCAGTATTGAATTCCACTTGATTATATCCTGAGAAACCATCAAGCATGGACAACATCTCCACACCTATGACAACTTACAACTCCTAGTCCATCATGGGTAGGGGATAGTTGTCCTTCAAAGAAGCCTAATTTAGATTCCTGAAATCAACACAAATTTGAATCTCACTGTTTTTCTTCCTGACAAGTACAATATTAGCAATCCATGTTGAATGATGAATGGGGAAGATGATCTTGGCTTTCAAAAAATTCTGTATCTCTTGGAAAATAGTGTCGGTAATATTTGGATTGTATTGCCTTTGCTTCTACTTGAAATTTTTAATCCCAGGTTTGAGGGGAATGAAATGTTGCATTTCTTTTGGCTGGAAAGATTTCAGATCATCATAAGAATAAGCAAGGACATCAACATACATCTTCAAAATATTTATCACCTTCTTTCTCTCCTCTTGGGCACAACACTTTCTAACATTCAGCATTTTGGGTTTAGTGGGGATCTTAATGTTAATCTTTTCATATTCTGCAGACTGTTGAGCTCCTTTGGAAGCCTTGGACTTGACATATTTGTCATGTTTATCAAACAATTCCTTCAGACTTACCAACCCTTTAGGGGATCTTGTTACCTTTTAGTTTGATGCAGCCATCTTGATCCATCTCCTCCTTGACACCTTCCTCATTTAGAAAAGACACTCTCTTTGGGTAGATTGGTCACTTCCTTCAAAATACAATTGATCAAAGTTATCCATAAGTTCCATGAAAGAGAGCAAATGCTGGTCGTCATTGAAAACTTGCCAATTGTTTGTATTATCTAGCATGTTTGATCTATGGATCATTTCAATGGTGAATTTTTCCTAAGAAAAATTAAGATGAGGTATCATCAAAGACCCTGAAATAGCTAGGGGAGTCACCCCCTTATGGTCTTCTACCTTGACACCACTTCGATGGAGAAGGCATCAAATAATTTCAATACAATCCCAAACCAGATTCCTATAGTGCTTCAACCTTCTATTCTTCACTTGAAAAAGGTCTCTGACTTGTTTGACAATTATTTTTGCATCTGCACGAGCCAGAAAGTTTTTTTACACCTCTTTCTTTTGCCGTGTTTAGTCTAAGGATGAGAGCTTCATATTCTGTTGTGTTATTTTTATTTTGAAAACTGCATCTTGAAGGAGAAAGGATGAATCTTTCCTTCTGGAGATATCAATATCACACCAGCCCCAGCACTAGCTGAAGAGCAACTTCCATCAAATTCCAAATTCCAAATGCTATTAAGATCATGGAGCACTTCTTTGGGACATTCCACCTCATCTTGAGACATGATCATGTAGTTGTCATGCCTAATATCTTCATAAAGTATTTGTGGCCTTGGATCATCTGTCTTTTGCACAATATATTCAGTTTGCTTCTCAAGAAATAACTTCTTCATCTTTCCATTGACTGGTATAAGGGCATGTGACCAATCCATTTGAATTTCTTCCTCCTACATCCTTACATAAATTCCTACTCAACAACATGAAATATGAAGGAGGAATATCAGCTACCAAAATAGTAGCTAAGATCTTTTTCTATGGCAAAGCAGTAAAAGCTACTTGTGCATCCTTAACTCTTCCGACAAAAGGCACCTCCCTACTCTCCATGGAATAGCAAGAACCAAAAGTGCGTGTGAGGGTAAGACCCCAAACCATGAGCCACTTTGACAAGCATCACATTATTCAATGCTCCTAAGTCTATGACATAGTTTTTGAGTCTATGGCCAGTTATGAGGAGGGTCACATAGAATGGTTTGATTTTCTCATTAGGTGAGATGACTGCAGCCACAAGATTTGGTTGGGATACGGAAGAAGGGAGTGAGAAAATGACCTTTAGAAGTGTTGGATGAAGTTTTGGAATGGGAATTGATAAAGTGAACCATTTTGGAAAATTATTTTGGATGGGTTTGATAAAACCCAGCCTTTGAAATTTGGATTTTTGTTCTTCTTGAGGTGGTCAATAATATCTAAACATCCAGAGGTGGATGGAGTATCATCACTAGGCATCCTAGGATTATCAAGTTTTGAAGATGGAGAATAAGAAGTCTTAGAAGTAGGAGTAGAAGAAGAAGAATTAACAGAACTCACCTTTTGTGTGGATGCAGTGGGAATAGGATATCCTCTTCTTGTAATCACTGGAATAGTAGTAGGATGCTCCTTAGATTTTGTAGTGGGCTGCATCACTTTTTCTTTCTTGTCTATCTGCTCCTGTTGGTCCAAAAATCTGTCGCCTGGACAGATCTATGGATAGACGAGCCAACAGTGTGCAGGGCATAGCCCCTCTTTGAGTCAGCAAAGCGAAATTGGTTTATTGCTATTCTACCAGCAGGAATCTATGTAAGTCTCACAGATTCTGCCTTCGGGGGTTTGGGATCTCATCCCAGTAGGGGTGTTTCCGACTGCGAAAAGAAAGGAAAGGAAGAGGGGATGAAGAAAGAGCAGGTCCGAAGGAAGAAAAGAAATGAATTCCAAAGCAGAAAGGTCAGAAGGTTTATGTTTTGGGATTGGTAGTAAACAGAGCCAAACCTACTTGCATAAACGAGCAAAGCAATACTGATGATGAATAAATGACAAAAAAGTAGATATGAATCTAACAGAATAAACACATACAGATCTAACATAAGAAAGGTCTGATGCATAACACAGCTATTCAGCACAAAGTCTCAATATTTGTATTACTGTTTTCTTCTGTTACATGAAAGCTCAAAGTCTTTTTTCTTCACTTCTATTTTTCATCTGAAAGATATCCATCCATCCCACAATACTACAAGTATTGGAGTATTTATAGAAGAAGAAGAGAAAAGAAGGCAAAAAGGAGCCAACAACTATTTACAAAGATATTTACAAAATATCTAAAAGTCATGTTGACTTTTTACAACTTGATGGATGACATCATCCCATGATGCAACATGGATGATGTCATCATTTGCATCAACATACTCCAGATGATTTCCAGAAAGACGAAGAAGAGAAAGAGAAGAAGGAGAAGAAGAAGAAGAAGAAGAAGCAGCAGCAGCTATTCGTCATCATCATCTTGCGGCCGAAAGGGGGTGGACTGCTTTTGTTGCTCCTCAGGTGACGAGATATGGAACTGAGAGCGGTATTCCATGAACTTGTTGATTATTGGCCCTAGTTGATCCTGGGAAGGATCCTTGTGCCTATCACTTATCGCCTCACAAGTCTCCCGCTCATCTATGAGCTTTTCTGGGAGTTTGGAAAAGTCCTTTTCCGCCTCAATGAGGAACCCGACGAAGTCCCTACAGGCCAGCAGGTTGTTGATGGACTCTGTGTCAAATGTGACCTCTGGCCCCGTTCCTTGAGAAGCGATCTCCTTGAAGATCCGGGTGGTTTCATCAGCTTTCCTTAAAGTGAAGGAAGGAGTAAGTAACCCTGGTGACATATTAAGAACAATTCGTTCCATTTGGTGCATCGCATCCAGGGCTTCTTCCTTGACTTTGTCAATCTTTTCTAGAATAAATTCTAGCTGATCCACCTGGTAGTCCAGAGTGGACATGATTTTGTTGAGGGCCCTTGGATGGCCGAAGACGCCGAACTTGACCAGATCTTCGACTGAACAGTCGAACATTTGTTGGAAGGTCTCGTGCTGCAATCTGGCATGTTCCAGCTCTTCTGATATGGGCCCTGCTAACGCTTGGAGCTCTTTATTCACCTTACTGATGTTCAGGTACAAGTCGGAGAACTCGGCGATCACTTTTTCACTGTCTTTGAGGATTTGGCTCCTCCAAGTGGAAACGACCATACCCTGCTCGCCGATTTTGGCATACTCGTTAATTTTCTCCTGGCTGAGAAGCTCAGAAGTCTCGGCGGCAGTTGTGGGAGGCGCACTACCCATCTTTTGTAAGGCTTGGAGCAGATATTTGTTTTGCTCCTTTAGTTGCCTTTTCTCTTCCTTGGTTTCCTGAAGCTTTTTACAGAGGGTGTCAACTGCAGAAAGAGCCTCCCCCTGAAGACTTTCGGAAGATGTCCCCATTGTGACTTGGGTCACAGTAAAATCTGTAGGAGACAGATCCTTTTTCTCTTTGAGGGGATTGGGGTATGCGATTTCCATAACTCTCTCCCCTACAGCACTTTGAGAGAAGCGCGTGACAGGCTTCTGCTTCTTCGCCCCCTTAGATGGGATCACGGAAAATTCCATCGGAGCGATGGGAACTTTCCTCTTTTGCTGACTTAGTTGCTAAGAGATCCAAGCTGGACCCATGGTAGAAGGACCGGAAACAGAGGAGGGGGCAGCTGCAGTAGTAGAGGGGAAAAAGGTGGAAACACGTGGCGGCGGCATTGAGAGAATAGCCGAAGAAGTGCCCACGGAAGGAAGGGAAACTGCAGCTGCGGAAGACATAGGAGGGGAAGGGAGCTCGAAGATGAGGGAAGAAATGGAGGAGGACAGATCAACGAGGGAAGAAAAGATAGATGAAGAGGCAAGGGGAACAGTAGAAGAAGGGGAAGAGGACACGACCAAAGGGATGGTCGCTTGAGTCACTCGAGGAGGGGAAGGAAGAGAGGAAGAAGGGACGGAAGGAACCTCGGTTGTTGTAGCAATGCCGACATCCTGAGTGGATGGGCCTATTGGAACTTCCTCTTCTGCTTCTTTCTCTGACGAAGCCAGAGTTATTACCTGCTCGGGTGCCATGGAAGGAGGACTCTCAGGGGCTTCTTCCTGAATGGCGCTGGATTCACCTTCTACGCCTTTGCCCTTGCCTTTAGGTTGTTGTTTGGACCGTGGAGGTGCGTTACCCAATGGGGAGGTTGTGAAATCAACCCCGAGGTAGATTAGGCCATTCATCCGGCACCAATGTTCTGTCCTACGCAAAGTCTCCTTGACCCTCTCCTCAATTGTCTGAGGGGCCTTAGTTCTATCAATGGCCGGAAAGGGCCAATTGTCCCCATCTGTGTTAGTATATACCTTGTCTACTTCATCTTCCGTAGTTTGGAAGCCTTTGGGGACAATGGCTATCCTGTATTGGATGATTTCTGCCAATGCTAGGCGAGAATGATCCTTTCTCCTGAGCTCCACCTCATGGATGACGTCAATGTAAATGTCCTCGATCTGAGGGACATGAATTGGATCAAGTTTTGCCCTTGGCAGACAGCTCCTTGGGTCGAAGGTAGGCCTGGCTGGGAAGTCATGTTTCAAATTGAGTAACTCCAGCTCTGCGAACATTTCCTTCGCCTTGTGGTGGGTAGAGCATGTGTATCGGCCCACTGTGAGGGGGAAAGGAGTTCCACCCTTCTTTCTTTTTAGGCATTTCTCGTGGTATGTGATTAGCTGCCTTGACAGCTCCAGCAGAATCAGTTTAGGTCCAGCATACCTTGGTAGCCTGGTTGGCTCTCCTAAAAAGTTGGCAGCCCTTAGATAGGTGAATGTGGGAAACTGGGTGAACAAGGCCCCCCATTTCTCAGTGGCTGCTACTATGCTTTTGGTCGTGTGACCATAAGTCATATTCGGCCTCAATAGGCAGATGATGTGATAGAAAAACACATCGTTAATTTTTGTGAATTGGGAGATGCTATTCTCCAGCCTCAATTCTAGGTAGTACTCGTATATCTTGACCTGAGGCCAAACTCCACTCCGTGTCAGGCCTGGATAGTCCCTCTCTGATGCTACAGCGTAGACCACGTAGGAGTTCATATGGAATGTCCCCATTGTGCTAAATTGTTGTAGCTGCTCAGAGATTGTGCTGCTTATAATTTCTCCCCAGCAAAAGCACTGATCAGGCATATTCTTGTTCATGGTCTCTAAGTACCGCAGCATCCATTTATGGAAATAATGGGCATCAGAAAGCCCGAAGACCCTGCTCAGGAATGTAATGGTGTCACTGAGCTCCTCTGAGAAGTCGCTGCGGTGGATGATTTGGGGCCACCGGGTTACTACCTTTTTGTTTTTCAAGTAAAATTCATTCATTAGTTGCATACACTGATTTGCATTGTCATCCCATGCCTTAATGCAATCTGCTTGACTGACGGCCACAAAGTGCCGGTGGTGGGGTATGCCGAGTATTCCTTCAAAGTGACGGGCAGTGAGGTTAATGACTACCTCGCCCTTGCTGTTTACGACACACCTTGTGTCTTTGTTGTAACATTGGGCAATCACCATCAAGAATTCATTGTTGACGGCGCTGACTGGGATTCCACCGGCGAAGTGCAGGGCACTGCCTATCAGTTTGTCCATCCATGGACTCCTTGTGACTTTCTGAGTTCTAGCCCAGAATTCCTCCATATCAATATGTCCCAATTCTGACCCTCTGATATTTATATTT
This sequence comes from Taxus chinensis, assembly GCA_019776745.2. Taxonomy (NCBI): domain Eukaryota; kingdom Viridiplantae; phylum Streptophyta; class Pinopsida; order Cupressales; family Taxaceae; genus Taxus; species Taxus chinensis. The sequence goes on from CM034147.1 coordinate 676,728,335, forward strand.
CATCTCTTCTTCTGTAAGTTTGGCCTTTCCTTTGGATTTGGTAGGTCTCTTGCTGGATGTGGACATATGTTCTTCCAAGTTTATTTGCTGATCTGCACGAAGAAGAAGTGAAACCCAATCCAAAAAGGTTGAATTAGCCATTTGATCTTCCATTGAAATGTTAGCAGAAGAAAGAGTTAGAGATTTTGAGGCTTAGGGTGCATGGCGCATGAAAGCTGCAGCTTACAGGGCTAAATAGGTAAGGCGCACGGGGAAAGTGTGTTGCAAGGGTTAAACTGGTGCCAAAGGCGCATGGCACATAGGGACTGCAGGATGCATTTTACAAAAGAGCACATGAAAACATCGTGTTGCATAGAGACAGGATGCGCCAAGAGGCGCATGGATTTTGTATGTTGCATGAACATTTGGTGTGCCCAAGGTAGTTTGGCGTGGTGCACAAAGGGTTTACACAACATGATGTAGCTGTAATGGGGAATGCGCTTGCGCTTTCAAAGCTTTGTACTTAGCGTGGATAAAGCTGATGTTGCGCAGATGCAGGGTGCGCCGAGGGGGTGCATAGATATGCGATGCAACAAGGAAGGTTGATGCGCCAAAGAGGGCGCAAGGCTAGTGTTTGCAGCATATGGAGGAGGCGCGCCTTGAGGGTGCAGAAGTTTATGATGCAACATGCGTGATGGGTGCGCCATTGGCGCGAGTTTTATTCATGTTGCGAGCGGGACAGATGCGCCAAAGGGGCGCAACTGTTTATGATGTTGCAGGACGCGCCGATGCGCCAAAGGGAAAAACGGTCCTCTTTCCTCCATTCCTTTCTCTTGTCTTTTGCAGGTTTAGTTGGGCAATGAAATGGCTCATCATCAAAAAAGGAAATAAAACCATGCTTTTTTAGACAAGTTCCCCTACCAGCAGATCTGGACAGAGGGAGAGGGATATGGGAAGATAGCAAAAGGAGGAGGCTAGACCAACATTTTGATATTTCAATACTTCCAAACCACAACCAGACCACGAGCACACCAAGAACCAAAAACGTAAAACACACGAGAGGGAGAGGAACCTCTTACCTGGATAAATAGCAAAAACTTGCAACGGGTCCACAAGGCGTTGAAAACGACGAGGCAGGGGCTGACAGGCTCAGAGAAAAGAAATCATGTGCTCTGCGACTAGTGAAAATGACATTTTGGGCGCGCAAAAACATATATATAGGTGAACTAGTCATAAATGCGCCACCCACTTTGTAAAGGGCACATGAAAGTTGCTGTCGACATGGGAAAGCATGCGCCCTTTGGCGCACCAAAGCATTTGCTAGCATGAAACTAAGCGCACCTTTGGCGCACCAAAAGTTGTGTTGTCATTAGATTATGTGCGCCCTTTGGCGCACCGAAAAGTGGCGCAACAAAAGTTGTGCTTAACATGAAGGCGCATGTACCTTGGCGCATGCAGAGAAGACTCAACATACAAGGCACACCAAAAGGTGTGTTGACACTGAAAAATATGCGCTAAAGGCTTTAAAGGGGGCGCACCAAAAGTTGGTGTTACATAGTAATTACATGCGCCCAGCCAAAAAAGACCAAAAAAGACTAAGTTTGGAAACCAGATTTTCCCGGAAAGGGATTTTGCAACATTCTAAACGCAAGGGATCCCTAGCGAGGGATCAAAACAAAATTTCGGTATGGTTATCGGTAAAATTACCCTTGTCAATTTTACAGTATAACAGCTCCCAAGTCATAACAACATATGACTCACTGTTTATCTCTGCCACTACGTCATCATAATCATCTTCTTCATAAATGCCCTCAATAGTGAGGAAATTAACTCGAGATTCATCAAATTCTTCCTCAGCCTCTTCTCTAGGTTCTTTAAATTCTTCATTAACCTCTTCATCATCAGGTTCTTCAACTTCACAAGTTACATTAACAGGGACCTTGATGGGTGGTCCTTCGATTACCAACCTTGTCTGAGAAGAAGCCAAATGGTTTCTAGGCTGAAAGTTCTTCCTTGGAATGTCTTGATAAGGAGCATGTTGAGCCAATTGTTTCTTGATGGAAATGAGGTCATTGGCAAGCTTATGTACTAACTGATCTGCATTAGCTCTAGGAGTAGAGGAAGAGGAAGAAGAAGTTTTGGATTTTAAAGAGTCTCTTTTCAATTTTCTAGACATGATCGGGTAATCTTCAACACTGATGGCTAATCTCTTATCAGCATCCAAAGTTACAAGATTGGCTCTTCTCAATGTGTAGCTTACTTCAGGCAATTGAGCGTTTAGGAAAAAACACTTTTGAATTTGATCCATAGGTCGGGTGATTTGTGGGATCTTGTTAATCAACTTGTTGAACTTGGCCACAAATTCTCTCATGGGCTCATGTGTTTCTTTCTTGATTTGAATAATCTGGGCTAGGAAAGCATGCACATCTTCAATAGGCTTGAAACGGTGCTCAAACTGGGTGGTCATGGTGTCCCAATTGGTGATGGCCCCAGCGGGGAGATGGTAAAACCAATCTTCCACATTTTCCTACAAATTCTCCACAAAAAGCCTCACAGATACATCCTCATGTTCAACTCCAAGGACTCCACATGAAACTATGAAGGTTGCAATGTGTTCATCAGGATGTACCTAGCCATCACCTTTGAACTTGGGAAAGTTCTTTCTGTTACCCCTGGGTAACTCATGCAAAGGTTGAGGAAGGGCAACAAGCCTAGCTCGTTGGCCCCAAGGTAATGGAACTACCATTCTTGGAAAAATTGCTTGAAGTGGAACTAAAACACCAACAAGAATTAAAGCATGAATATTAGGGTTGAGTTGTTCTTGAGGAATACAACTCCCAAAAGAGTTGTCTTCAACATAAGGTGTGCTTGTAGAACAATCTCTTATATTTCTCCTTGCTGAAGGAAGGGGAAAGCCTTGCTGCTCTACGAGTTGAAATAAGAATCTTCAATTCTAAGAGCCCTTCTTTTGCGAGTAAATATTGGGGTCGTCAGATCAAAAATGATAAAGAAATTGTTCTTTAAAACTAGAATTCATTGAAAAAAATCCCCAGCAGAGTCGCCAAAAACTTTTGGTTGTCAAATTAGGATTTTAATGAAAGCAACAGTCAGGGGACAGAAAGTCCCTCCTCTTGAATGGGTGAGGTGCCCTTATTGAAAGCAAGCAGCAAAACTATTTACAAATGTACAACTGTCTAATTTAATGAGGAACTCTGATATCATGAAAGTGTTTTAATGCAAATGTAGATGATCAATACAAAATAATAGAAGAACTAAGGGAGGGAAAAGGTAGAACATAACAGCATTCTGAGGAAATATAGATACAAAATAGTTCCTTATAAATGTTGAGCAAGGGTGATATATATAACAAAATCATTCATATTAAACCACCAGATATTATTTCATAGACATAAAGTTCCAGAAATGACATCCATAAGAATACAAAGCTTCTTAATGTAATAGATTAATGATTCACAAACTTTTATACATGCAAGAGAGAATAAATTGATGCAAATAGAAACAGGAAGGGAAATATTTTGTATTGATAGCTTTTAGTTCTTTTACACTTTCAAAAATTATCAGATTTCTAGCTCCTTAGAATTGCATGGAGAGCCCAATATATAGCTTATAAAGTGGCTACATTTAGTAACCATTTCTTTTAACAAAAATATTAATTAAGGAAATATACAATATAAAATCCTTAATTAATTTACAAGGAAACCCGAACTAACAAAAGAAATAAGAGAGTCAAGAGCCAAAAGTAGAGGCATCCGGTTGTGGCTGAAGAGGGCCCACTATTTTGAGGATCCAATTCCTGAATCTCTTCAATGCTTCCGCTATCTCCATGCCCCTTGGAATCATTTTTTTGGAAGTAGCATGAGTCCACATGCCTAGGAATTTCTCCATGTATTTTTCAAAGTCAGTATCCTCCATATATTCCTTATTAGCCTCAGCTATAGCTGAATGAATAGAACAAACATCCTTCATTTTCTCTTTAGTGATTAACTCTTCCTTGAACAGATCATCCTTGATAAAGGCCTTAAACTCAGCCTTGATTTCTTGGAGAGAGAAGAAAACACCTGTGGTTTCATCTTGAAAATGGCAGTGGATATCTTTGAACGTAGATACAACACAAGTTTTAACAGACTTCCCTTTTTTCCATACATTCCTCAATTCCCCCAGTGCTTATTCTATAGCCTTTATTTTCCACTTGATGCTAAAGATCCATGTCCTTGACAAGTTATTCTTAACATCATTAAACACATTGTTGGCCAACAAGATTCTATCATTGGTTTGACCCATCAAAAGGATATCTATGATACACCTACTCCAAACTTTCAATTCCTTGTCCATAGCCTTTATTGAAGAAGTGAATTTCTGCTACAACTTGATCATCTTCTTATCTATTTTGAAGGCTTCCTTAATGAAGTTTAAACCTACTACAGTCATAGCATCCACCATGGCTTCAACAGCCTTCCCATAAGTAGAATACTTATGGATTTCTTTGATGGTTTGGACCTCATTTCAACTGAGAACTATGGGAGGGGGAAGAGCGGCCAATGGGGTTGGATCCAAAACTTTATCCTTTGCCAACAATGATTTGATAAAGTTGGAAAGAACTTGATTTTATTCTTCAAAATTTTCCATGGTTTTATTTCCTCACTCCACCCATTCAATAACCTTAGTGATAGTTTCCTGAAGGTTATGAACTTCACTCTCAGGTGTGGATTCTCCCATTGGAATTCTAGAAATTTCCAAGTCAGAGATCAAAAGATCTTTCTCCTCTTTGTCCACTTTGGGTTTTGCAACCTCCATGAAGTACTGAGCTTGAGCATCAGTTACCAACCTCGAAGTATTCTTTGCTTTCTTTGCTAGAGGAGGAGGGGTGATACCAAGCAGAGCTGCTACATCATCAAATTCAGGCCCTGCTTATCAGGAGGAAGATTTCCTTTTCTTGTTGTCAACTAGGGGTTGTACCCAGGCAAAGGAAGAAGAAGAAATAGAAGAATCAAGGGACCCAAGTGCAAGTGAACTCATGGCACTCAGAGTATGAACAACTATTGTTTCCAATGGAGAAATGAATGCAACCACATGAATTTCCTTTGTAGAGGAGTCTGTTAAACTTGGAGGTTTGATCCTTGGTCCTTCCTTCTCTACTTCAGCAATGGTTTCAAGAGTTTCTTCTGGGTCTTTTATCTCATCATCATCATTCTCACTTAGAAAAATAATGTTCTCCGGCCCAATAGGTAATTCTAAATACTCCAGAAGAGTCTCTTCCTCGATTGGTTCTTGTTTGACTTGTTTGACCTTCTTTTGATACACTTTAGTGGAAGAGGAAGGAGTAGACAACTCAGGTTCTTTCATCGAAGAAGGAGGAGTTTACTTAAGTGCCTCAGTGCTAGGCATATGTACTTCCTTCCTAGGTGTGGAAGTATCTCTTGAAGAGGATATACCTTTGTTCATTCTGAGTTCACGTACCTTTCTATCAAACCAAATCTTGGTTCTGATGATGACAGGGGTGACTATCTCACTCAAGTCATCTCTTTCCTTGACATACCAATCCAGTGTTTCCAGAGGAGTGTGCTTGATTTATATTTCATACTCAAAGGATTACAAATCTTCATCATCATCCTTAAGCCCTTCAGGAACTTAGTAGAGGTTGAGGTCTATGATCTGTTATAGAGAATCAATTTTCCAAACTGCCTCCTCCTAGCTTCAAAATCATCAGCACAATCAGCCCAATAATCCTCAATGTCAGGATGGTGATGATAAGTTATTCTGAGATTTTGATCAATGATTTTCTTTAGCTCAAAGCAAGTCCTGGGCTTGACGAAATGAAATGTATGAGGATCAATAGCCCTTTCTATATTCTGGGCATCTAGAGTTATCCTTCATGTATAATTCTCCAAGGTGATAGGGAAATGAAGACCAATGATCTTCTTATCTTGGCAGATTCTATGAAGTTTATCCAACTTCCTGCACACCTCAACCAAAGCCATTTTGTCATTGTAGAACATGGGAAGCTTGAGTGGTGTGATTTCAAAACAATCCAGCCTAATGTTTGAGAACTTTTGGAACTGAATGAAGAAATCCCCATATTTGGTTATTAAATTCTTAGCCTCATTAGAGAACCTTTTGGCAATGTCACCCTCCAAGAATCTAACAATGTACACAGTGAAGGCATCATTTACCCTTTTGAAATTATGATTACTGACCTTGAGGGTAAACTAAGGTAAATATGCGTAGATGGGCTCATCCTTATTTCCTTCAATGAAAGTGAATCCGAACCACTCATGAGATGTTGCTAAGGTGTACATGAGATAGGAGGTCATGTAGAACTTTTTGGTTTGTTGAACATTTTACAATTGTTCAGTCAGGTTTCCATAGATAATCTCCACCCAATTTATGTTTTTCTTACCCTCGCAGATGATATTTTTGAAATGGCACATCCAAAAATGGAAGTCATTAGTAGAGGGCATTCCCATAATCTGGGTGAGTAAGGTGATGAAATCTGATAGTTCTTCATTGAAGTTGACCCTGAACAATGCCTTAGAGAGTAGGGACACTCCCTTCTTAGGGCACTTAAACCATGATTTAGCTACTTGAGCCTTATATTTCTTGTTGTCTTCATCAAACAGAGTCTGAGATTGAGCAAGAGTGAGAACAACTAAGTCTTCTATTTTAGGGATGTGCAAGGCAGTGGCAATGGTGGCAACGTCCAATTTTGTAATCAACTCGCCATGCACATTAACAACCTCCTTGGTGTCCAGATTAAAATTAGCCCCACAGGCGAGCACATTGTTAGCACATTGCACAAAGAGAGGAAAACCAACGGCATTTGTGATTCCACTATCATTTATCATTTGAGTCATGGGAGCAGGGTTGTCGCATGCTAATTTGTCCTAGAAATCATCGAAATCCAAATTTTTTACCCTTCTAAAAATATGATTATTGACCTTGAGGGAAACTAAGGGAAATATGCATAAATGGGCTCATCCTTCTTGCCTTCAATGAAAATGAAGCCGAACCACTCACGAGATGCTTCCAATGTGTACATTAGATAGGAGGTCATGTAGAACTTTTTGGTTTGCTGAACATTTCACAATTGTTTAGTCAGGGTTATACAGATAATCTCAGCCCAATTTATGTTTTGTTTACCCTCACAGATGATATTTATGAAATGGCACATCCAAAAATAGAATTCATTAGTAGAGGGCATTCCCATAATCTGGGTGAGTAAAGTGATGAAATCTGATAGTTCTTCATTGAATTCAACCCTGAATAATGCCTTAGAGAGTCGGGACGCTCCCTTCTTAGGGCACTTCAACCATGATTTAGCTACTTGAGCCTTATATTTCTCGTTGTCTTGATCAAACAGAGTCTGAGCTTGAGTGAGAGTGAGAACAACTGAGTCTTTTGTTTTGGGGATGCGCAAGGTAGCGGCGATGGTAGCAACGTCCAATTTTGTAATCAACTCGCCATGCACATTGACAACCTCCTTGGTGTTTGGATTAAAATTAGCCCCGCAGGAAAGCACAGTGTTGGCACATTTCATAAAGAGAGGAAAACCATCAGTGTATGCGATTCCACTTTCATTTATCATTTGAGCCATGGGAGTAGGGTTATTGCATGCTAATCTGCCCCAGAAATCATCAAAATTCAAATGTCAAACTTCGCTTTCTCAAATATCGGGTAGAGAAGTCTCCAAAGGGGACAGATGCTCATGCCCTTGAAACTTGATCTTCATCTTGATAGTGAACAAAGGAATGGGCTTCAAAGAATAGATTCACAATAAAAATCACAAAGAGATACAGGAAGGTGGACAAACGACTCAGTTTTGCAAAAATGCGGGCAAGAGATAATGAGAAAACATTAGTGCATAAACAATTTCCCCTTTAAATAGCCATTCAGGAGAGAAAAGATCATATATGCACATTTAATATACCTTGCACCGACTCAAAAAGGTGAAATGCAAAAAAAGTGGAAAAACTGGTTCAGATGGTCTATGGTACATTGGGACATGAGGGACACAAAGAGCCGATTTGGCCAATGCGGGTGATGTGGGACAAAAGAGCATGGGTGGTCCAACGGACACAGAAACGAAAAGGATGTGAAGATTCGATTTGATCGATGTGGGTGATGTAGGGAATCAAGGAACAGGTGGCTCGGGCATACTTGGGACAGCTAGGCTGAAAAAGTCTAAAAAATCTAACAGACAAGGACTTGCGGGGAAATCGGCCAGTCAGAAAACAAAAGGCCCTCCAGTACTTGGGACATGAGGGGAAAAAATGTTTGACAACCCCGCAAGTCACTAGGATGAACCCAAGAAACAAAATTTCTACCATCTCTTCGAATTTTTGTTTCACAAAAACACTACAAAAGGGTGAAAACTGAAAATTTTCAAAATTTTCAACTTTCAAAAGAGGGGAATTTTAAGAGGACAACACCATAGGAGTAAGGTTTACAACCACCGCTTATAAGTGCAAAGGATCGATATCAGTTTAGACCCTGACCCTTGAAGTGTTTTGTAAAGGATGTCTTTATGAACGTTCAATATCTTGAGAAGATCTAAGATTGAAATTTTAGCAATGGCCTTCTCTAGTTTTTCTACAAGGTTATACTGACTATCCTGAGGGGTAGGGAGAGGAGGTTTTGGAATCATGAGATGAGTGCGCCACATTGCCACAACGTTATCTCTAATTTTGATTCATATGGAATTCACACACCTATTGGAAGAACAAATACATATGATAAGTGAATTGAATGGGTTACTAGTTTGACCATAAACATAATTGGTGGCTCTGTAATCATTGGAAGATTGGACTTAATCCAGATTTTTCATTTCATGTTTGTTATGTTTAGGAAATGATTCTTTGAATATTCACATATTCTGATTGGGTGTTTGATGAGGCTTAGGTGAATTGACTTCAAATTCTCCACTTTTAATAAGTTCTTAGACAAAGTTTCTTAGCTTGAGGCACTAGTCCATTTTGTGTACCTTGACATGATGATACTCACAATATTCATTTTCTTTATACCATGATGGTTTAGGTGCATCATCGGCATATGGTACTGTTGTGGGGTATTGGACCGTGTTCACTACGTCCAACTGTTTCAGGATCATGGAAAAAGAGTATGTGACAGGAGTGGACACCCAACGTTTGACATCAAGTTGAATTGGCCCTTTAGTGAGTTTCAAAGGAGGACCAATTTATATTGCTTGGACATGTTTTAAATCCATGATACCATCTCGTACGAAATTTTTATTTTTGTTGAAAAATTTAGGTTTGTCTGTAGGTTTAGAGGTTTTTGTCTTTTGAAAAGGATTTTAATGTCCCTTTTGCTGATCAAAGCCTTTCTCGATTTGGGGTACTATTTTCTATAACTTCTTCGAAGTTAATGAACACAGTGAATTTGTAAATGAAACACAATGTCTGGGTTAAAATTGGGTATGAAGATGCTTACTAATTTCTTTTATAGGATTGAACAAGGGAAGCAACTAGCTAACCCCCACCATCTTTGCAATAAACTAGCCAAAGTTTCATTAGGTATTTGCTTCACACTACATAAATCTAACATAGTGACTGTCGACTTTTGACATTGAATGAGAAATTTCGTACAAATATCTCTGCTAACTCAAACCATGTAAAGATAGACTCCTTAGGGATGTGGAGAAACCACTCCAAAGGTTGACCCCCTGAATTGCATAGGAATAGGCGTATGAGGTAATTGTCACTATAAGACACTTCTTGGCATGCCATATATAATTCCTTGATGTGATCATGTGGGTCAACCTTCCCTTTGTACTTATCAAACTTGGGGAAATCTGAAATTATTAGGAAACAACATACGCAACACAGACTTGTTAAAGGGATAAGGACATAGTTCTTTCAATTAATAATTATTATCTATGTCCCACATTACTTTCTTGAAGGCTTGTAAGTATACTACTTCATGGATTACAAATATTGTGTGTGGAGTTGTTCTTTGGTAGGTGAAGGTGGCAATGTACACCTTGTTATATTTTGATGCTTCACCCTCTTTGTCCTCCAGTGTGAAGCTCCCCCCCCCCCCCCCCTTATGTTTAGGCTTAGGTTTTTCTTGATTTGCACATGTTTAATCTGTGTCCTGTTTCTACATGGGAATCTAGACTAGATAATTATCTACTAAGGGTTAGTATTTATTGTTGTATATTGACTTCGTCATCTTTAGGTCTTTCTTAATTTTCACGCATAGGAGGTGGTTCTTTTCACTTATGTTTTATCCTAACTTTTCCAGGTCTCTTAAGAGGTGGTAATTCATAACCACTTATGATGTTTGGGTACCTCAGTTTTGGCAGTCGTTATCATTTTAGTGACCTGAAGTAGAATCATGTCCTTGGTTTATAGGGTTCATCATCAAATGTTAATAAGAGGATGTTGTGCTTCTTCTTCTTCATAGGTGATATAGGTAGGTGGAACAAATTCATATTCAGGTGTCATTTTGGCATGTAACTCTACCACCCGTGTGAGCACCCTATCCTTATTAAGGTAAAGTAAGTCATCTAAGCATGATGGATAAAACTTAAAATCATCCTGAGATGAGCCTTCCTCATCACCACTATGATCTATTAAGTTATCTATGTCTTTTACCATAGAAAAGAGGGGTCCTAAATCACAACTAATGAAATGATTATACCCCAATATCTTAGATGACATCCTCATGATAGGGGGCATACTAACGTGTCTATAAATGTTTTTTGTTGAATGTGATCAATGATACGATAAACCTAGACAGAAACCTATAATGTGATTGTTGTAATGTTTTCTATTGAATGCTCAACAATTAGTTAAATAATTTTGAGTGACAAAGAATAAATAATCCAAGAATCTAATAAGGACTGCCCTATAAAAATAGATCAATACGATGAACAAACACAAGGTGCAATCACACAAGTTTGGTAAACCAATCCAGTCTAAAGGAACCTACTCCTCATGTAAAATACACTCTCAAATTATAGGTTAGGTACAAATAGTGAAAACATGATATTACTACTTAGGTCAATTTTGATATAAAAAAGGCCTATGTATTAAGAAGGTTTTGACGTGATCCCCCTATAAGGTATACTAAAACCAGTTTTTGAACCAAAAAAACTCGAAGTCATGAAAAAGGTGGCTACATAGATGAATATCCTAACAACGCTCTTTGGATATGTAAATCAAGCTTCATAGGAAAGGGAAACATTTTAAGTATCAAAACTATGTCACTATAATTCTAGAAAAGTAACTAATCTCTCCAAAACTTAAGTCAATGTTTACGATAACAAACAAAGTCCATGTATAGCAAGAGGTTGTTAATTATGCAAGTAGCGTAACAATACAAATTCAAAACTTAAAAAAAATTTCCCAAGGAAAACAAGACGTAAGTATACAACTTTTGGTGATAAGATACGTCTAAATCTAAAAGTAATAACTCAAAGGAGGTAAATGATTAGGTTTTCCTAACTATAATGATATTGTGTCTCAATATTGGTTTGAGACAAAGGACCTTCAGATGTACCATTCACACTTTCAACACTCGCATTCCATCATTGCAACCTGGTCATGCAAGTACATTACAAAAGTGGTGGAAATGGTTATTTCTAGTTGTATCCATGTGTGTTGTTTTATTTTATCTCAAAATGGGAAACAAGAAGACAAAGGAGTAAATAAAAGTGGTAGTGAAAAAAACTAAGTCTAACTTCAAAAGAGTTTCTCCTCGTCTTAAGACAAGTGAAAAACTAAGACAAAGTAACACGTCGTAAGTTTTGTGATGAATATCACTAGGCTCCAACTTTAATGGAGTCTCTCCTTGTTCGAATAACAAGGTTTTGAATTCAAAATAAGTTAGTGCTTCATAATGTCTCTTTAGAACACAATGTTTTGAGCCAGTTATGTTGGCCTCAAGACAAAATGGCTTCCTATTTTGGTTCTCTCAACTAGGTGTCACAAAATATCTCTGTGAGCTCGGTTTTCCAAGGAATTAATAATTTATAAACCTTGGAGTATCTTGGATGTACTTTAACCTCTTCAATATAATGAGAAATAAATGTGTTCAATTATATTTTTGATGGGGCTGTGTGAAGAAAATTTTGACTCTATTCTCACAAGTGCGTACTAATCGAGTAGGTAAGAAAGGCTCTTCCCATTTCATCCATAAGGTTCCCTCTTGATGGAATAATTTGGGGTTCCTATGAGAATCCATCTTATTATCTTAAGGCTTATCCCAGAGGGAGATTAACCTAGTTCAAAGTAGACTAGTCGTATCTCTTAACTGAAACCTACATATACAGTGTGTTTATTGATGAATGTGGTGTGCTTTTTATCTTTCAGGTTAGGAAATTTGGTTTATAACACTATTTAGAAACCTGTAATGAATGTGTTATTTTTTCTTTAGATCCTGATTCTTTCACAAGTGTATTCTTATTCCTTCATGCAAAGATTAGCAGTTCTCAAAACAATCAAAACATCATAAAAAGAGGATAAAACATTGTTTTTTATTCTCGATACCTAAAACACATGAAAATAACATATATAACGAGGAATCCTACTATATTGTAAAATGGAAAGCTTCATAACCTATGTGCATAAGCAATTATTTTTTACCAAGTTATTTTTTCTTTCCCTTAAGCTTAATAAAAGGTTTTTTGAAAGCATAAGAAAGGTATATAATCATTTTTATTCCCCAGATCACCTAGAAGGTGTGAGGGAAGAGCATTAGCGATATTATCCTTGTAAATAAAAATGAGAAATTCATTGACTTATCCAAACAAGTCAGCAACAAACATGATCTAATATACCCTGTAAATCAATAGGTAGTCTTAAGAAACCCTACAAGAGTTTTATAAATATTCAAGATTAAATCATGCAAATTTTAAAAACTACACTAAAATTTGATAAATCACTCTAGTGCGCCCTTTACAACATATGTGTGCCCCTTATAACACCTTTACATCCCAGATATCATCACCATGACCCTTATAGTGTATACGCAGCCATTATAGTGTATACATGCCCCTAAGAAAAACAATAGACTATGAAAAATGCCAGTGCATCCAGGAGAACGTGTACATGCCCCTAGAACCGTATGTGTTCTCCTACTAGCATATGCATGAGTGTGAGAATTTTAATAGGTTTATCCATGCCAGTGCAGCTAGCAAAGAATATGCATTCCCTTATAAGTGTATTTGTTCCCCTAGTGCAGAGCAAGATACAGGGTCACGCTAGTGTTCCCCTAAGAATGTATATGTCGCCTTTCGATGGCTCGTGCGGCCTGTAAAGAGTGAGTGTGACCCTAACAATTCCTACGTGCCCCTTCATGTAGATAACTAAAAACAAAGGATATTTTACAAAAAATTGTAAAAAATTTCAAAACTTAGTCTTTTTAGTTCAAATCCCACAACACTTTACCTCCTTTGGTCCTGCAAAGAGCATAAAACCCAAAAAAATACAACTAAACTAGTTAAGAAATCCTATGTATAAAAAATGCAAAAGAGGGTTACTTTAAACAACTTTGAAACAAATATTGAAAAATAAACAAAGGACTAGGGATAAGTCCCATCGGGCATTCCAAATGTATGCATGTAAAGCTAACTAGGTCACATGAATTGAAACTAACACATAGTAGTTCCAAAACAAAGATACCTAAACAAGAACATCAACATAAGAGCTTCTAAAACAAAATTTTAAGTGCATGCAACATGAATGAAACATAGTAACATGCTAGGTCATTTTAACTCTTTAGATTGCTAACATAAAATGAACCTATTTAGATCCTAAAGAAATCAAAGTGGTTAGTTTTTTTGCTTTAAGATGGTGAAAGGATCTCTCTAAATAGTGGCTACAAGACCATGTTAGATATTATTATACTAACCAAACATAAAGAATGGATGCAAGGTGAGAAAACTATTCCAATAATGGAAGTAAGGCTCAAGATCAAACAACTATAACTTTTGCGAATACAAATTAGGTGTGGTATAAGGTGTAAATTTTAAAGGGATTCCTTAGGCTTGTATTTATAGGTTTCTATTTGGGAAAGTTCAGAATCCTGGTGTAAGTGAGAGAAAAGGTACAGACAATAGAATTTTTACAATTCAATGCACTTCTTTATTAGATTAGGAGATAATTAATCTTTTATGATTAATTAAGGATCCTAAGTTGGCTTAGGAAGCTTTCTGAGAGCCTCTAAAAGGGGTTTGGATAGATTTTGGAAGTTTTGGAAGAAGTATTTATCCAATAAGAACATTTATTGGTTAAATGCATGATTAGAGGCTTAATTAACATATAATTAGCTAATAAAAGGATTATCACTAATCAAAAATTTCGTTAATTGGCATCCAGAGTGAATTAGAAACATAGTTAGATAATGAAGTGTCATTATTTTTTCAAAGTGAGAGGGAGTGAAGATAATCAGTGCAATTTAAGTATTAAAATTTCTTTGATCAAAATTTAGGTGTCTACAATAAATATTATATGAAGATACGAGGTGTAATACTAACAATAATATAGATTGTGGTTGGTGTAGTATAATGCTAGAAAAAAAGTTGAATGTTATGAACTTGTTGGCGAAATATTTTTTCATGTTGCAAATTATTGAGTTTTCACCAACAGAGTGGGGCTAAGCCCCTCTTTCTTGTGTATGGGGAGGCTCCCATTATTGAATGTAAACTACTTTAATCGATGGGGTGGACAATAGGTAGGGGATCACACAGGAACACACCACTGAACCTGTGGAAAATTCTTGTACGGAGTACAAGGGAGGAATTTACAACAAAGAGAGATTGTTACTATTGTGAGTAGGCATTATCAGAGTTCACATACAATAACCAAAGTAAGTCCACATATAATTAGAAGAACACAATAATTCAAACCATGATAAGACATAACAAATCATAGGCGTAGAATTATATTTATTCATTTTTCAAAGGCGCAAAGACATTTCTTGGTTTTGCAAGATTATCATATATGTAAAGTTGGAAAGAGAGAGCAGAGAAACAGAAGACAAAAAATAGAATAATTGTGACTTTTGTTTCTTTATGTAGAAGTGTTAATATCAACAACATAAATTCAATAAACAATTTTAACCCCTTGGAATGGAGAATCCATTCCAATTCATAGCATCAAAAACTATCCTTTCATCTACCCCCCGCATGACTTTTCACCTCTCCTCATCACTTGTGACTTTGTATATTCCTAGGAAGTGAGTATTTCTCTCATTCTTTAAAAAAGGACTCTTACAATGTTTAGCTAAGGGTCACATAAGTGAATAGGAAAAAATAGAAAAAGTACATTCATGTAATGGAAAATTAGAATGTGGAGAGAGAAGAAGGAAGAGAGATAGAGAAGGGTTGACTAATACGATGAAGATGAAGCTTTTTATGATGGAGGAATTGATGATTTGAAGCATGGTGTCCAAAATCTCCTCCTTCTACAACATGAATTAACACTTCAGACTATTGAATGAGTGTTTGGGAACACTATTGTGAGACCTTTCGATGTGAGCCTAAGATAACTACTAGAATCACTCATGATGGTTGTTTCATGATCTCCTAATGAGAGTGAGGATCACTTTCCTTCTCCTTAGGCTTTCTCAATTGACCTTAGTGATCAAAAATCATCTCGATATGCACAAAACTCTTAATTCTTAACTTTCATTCACCGAAATAGATTCTCAGATTACATATGGAGGATTGCATTAGAAAGAGATTCTTGAGAAGTGGCCACTGGTTGGAATGGAATGAGGTGATTCCTTTCACATGGTGATCCTAAGTAACTTGATATCTTAATTATATCACTTCAACTCGCTTCTAGGATAGATTTTCCTCAGCTTTCTCCATGAGTCTCTCATTTCATTTTTTATCATCATGACATCTTTTCCTACTTCACAACTCACTTCCTCGACCAAGATTCTACTTGGGTTGAAACATTCTTATGGTACTCAAACATTGCTCAATTTATCCTCATGAGGATGGATTCCTTCTCCCTGATAGAAAAACTAATCGCTGAATGGAAAGTGAGCTCCATATTCTTTCCATGTATCCTACATTGAAACACTACAAACTATACCTTCCTCTTATTTGCAAGATGTGAAAAATAGCTCAAATAAAACTAGATTTTTCGAAGATCCTTCACTCTAAGTTTTGGATGATTTTTCCTGCCTGATATTTGGGGAATTGAAAAATTATTCTAGGATGGTATAATGCTGACAAAAAAATTAGTCTTCAATATCCCTAAAAAAAATAGGCTAGCTCATGTGAAACTAGATTTTTTGAGGATTGTTTTCTCTAGTTTTCGAGTGATTATGCTTGTTGAATCCTCAGGAAGTGAAGAAGGGCCCCGTTTTCCTTTAGTTTTTATGTCATAGTAGCCATTAATGGAGGATTTAAGTTTCAACATTTTTTTTATCCAAATGACCAATTGTCTGAGAACAGTGAGCCTAACTTGTTCCGCTTCACACATGGATCTCATGCTTCGATTGTCAGATGGAAAACTATGTGCAACACTCGGTCTTCATGTTAATGGTTATTATGGAAGATCCTGGGAAACATATATGTCATTATATGGTTTTTTTCATGTTTTGGAGCATAAAAAATGGTGGATATGCAGATTTATGTAAATAAATCAACTCAACAACAAGTTAACTTGTATTTTCATGTTGTCCTGCTAACTGCAGTTTAACCCTAGGTAGTGGAAGTCAGGTCAGAGATGGGTTTGCTCATGGGAAACCATTTATTTCCATTAAATCCCCTTAGAAAGAGTAAAAATAGGGAAAAATGGTTCCTTGGAGAGATTATGACTCTTGACAACCCATGGTGGAGTGTGTACAAGTTGGGTTTAGCTAATTACGCTCTATGTCGGGCTGGAGAAGGTCATTTGTGTTAGGATAAATTTTATTATCCTATTATTTAATTATGCATAGGTTAATTATTTAATTAATTTTAAATAGTTATATTGTTATATGGTTAATCAACCATATTTGTCAGTATGCATATTGTTATATTGTTTTCAACAATATATTTGTTTTTTATTTAATTGTTGCTTCCCGGGTGATTTGGAAGCTTGTTTATTCTGGTTTGTGGTTGCACCTGTGCAACTCATTTTCCCGGATGTATTTGGCTGTGCAATATCTATAAATATTGCAGCCCATCCTCTGTAATTTTTTACTGATTGAGATCAATAAAATCTACACAGGCTTCCGTCCCTGTTTCTCAATCAACATTTGGTACCAGAGCGAAATTCTGGCCCTGTGAAGGTGTGGAAGAGAGAGCAGCAGAGAGAGAGGAGATTGGAGACGTGTTTGCAGCATTTGAGAGCCTGTGCAGCCTCGTGCAAACTCCCAGCCCCATCCCTGCCTCCCCCACATCCGCCTGTTCCTTCCAGGTACTTGGAAGGCAAATTTTTTTTGCACTGGTGCACTCAGCACCAGGCAAAATTAGCTACAGGTATTGGAAATAATAAATTTTTTTTTCCAATAAAGGTTTTTTATCTACTGTATGTGGAGGTTGTTTTGCTTGTTTTGGAGGTCTGTCTGTGCACCTGCAGTGAATCAAACAGAGCAAAAGAAAATAAAAAAAAGCTGGAAAATATACAGTGGAAGAAGGTAGACAGTTTTTCTTGGCCAAAACATCTTCCACGACTTGATGTGGCAACCTGTACAAGGAGAAAAAAAGTGTTTTTTTTTAGCATACGCGCCCATTCTCTGTCCCATGCACGGCCTGCATCAAGCATAAAAACAATTTTTTTTGGAGCTAAAAAACGCAGCCCTTCTCCTCTTGCCCGCGCCATTTGCTGTCCCCCACGGCCTGTGCATGCAAACAGCAAGCAAAAAAACGGCTTAGCATTGTAAAAATCGCGGCCTAGGCAATCAGCACATTTTTGCCCAGCCTGTACAAGCAAACAAGCAAAAATGCGGCCCAGCAAGAAAAAATGCGCCCAGGGCACTCAAAAACGTGACCAATTGTAGATTGAGCAAGAATCGAAGAAAGAATCAAAGAAAGGAAGCATAAGCAAATACGGCCTGTACAGTGCGTCCAAACAAAAAAAAACGCGCCCCAGGAGAAAAAAACGCGCCCAAACACAAAAAAAACGCGGCCTGCACTTGCAAACAGTGCGTGGGAAGCTGAAAAACGCGGCCATAGGAAGAAGAAAATGCGGCCTGAGCAAGAGGTGACAAAGAAAAGCTTCAGATCCGTTTTTTGGGCAAATACAACCCTAAAAACGCCCCTTCACCAGCATGCGCCACGTGGCATCCATTTTCCAAGAGGTAAGTCAATTTATTTGTCAATAAATACAAATTGCTTCCTTTCATAGTCCAAGCGCCCCAAGTGGGCAAGTTGGTTAGTGCATGTGCCTTGGGAGTGAGAGGTTTGAGGATCAAATCCCACCAAAAACACTCAAAAACTCTCCTTTTGCATCTGGCAGATTTTTTGGCGGAACTGCTAAATTTAGCAGGCTTTTTTGAATTTAGTTACGACTAACTAAATTTAGCGGAGAAATCCCTAACTTAGGGTAAAAAAAAAATTTCTCCTATCTGGTCTGTTTTCTCATTCCAGACATTTTTTGCAAAAGGAGACCCACCTAAAAATTGCATTTTCAGCTATTTTTTTGCAATTTTTAGCATTTAGGGCTCAGGAGGTCACCAGGACCCCAAAACTGAAATTTTTTGCCTGTTATTCAAATTGTACTGTATATTGTACTAATTTGCAGGTTGCCATAGTCAACTGCAAAACTTTGTAACTGCTCAGAAACTGGCAGAATTGTAATAAAAAATAGTAAAATTGGTTCTGTAACACTCACGAGATCCTAGATCTCATTCGCAGCGTTCGGTATATACAGTGCCTCTGGGAAGCGCTTACGGGTAAAGCCGTCGCGACTACTACTGCACTTAACACCTAATATAGCTGCAACAACGTCGTCTGGGCATCGTCCCTATAAATCGACGGGGAGTAATAAGGTCACAGTGCACACACTATGAACCATCCCATCCGTCTGTGAACGATTGCAAGACATAAATCCGGACTGAGAAATTATCCGAGTATATAGCGAAGTTACGCGCGCGTATGAGGATATTTCTTTGAGCCGGTGTCAATAATCGCACAGACCCCATCAGTACTGTCTTGGTACCACGTATCGAATTCTTTCACGTACGTTAACGCCTCTTTCACGTACCGCCGGGTATATAGAAAGGGCGAGCTTCTTCCACGTACCGACGGGTATATCGGAAGGGCGCGTATATAGAAAGGTTCGGTATATCGGACTGACGGTATATAGATTGGGAGACCTTATACCTGGAGTGATAAGAGCCAAACCCTGTCAGTGATCTCTGCAAAATGGGCACCAATGCCCCCAAATTTTTTCTTCCGGATTCACAATTGCTCAGAGGAAGCAACTATGCTGCTTGGAAGACAAAAATCAAAACACAACTTGAGTTTGAAGAAATCTGGCCTGTTGTGACTGGTACTCTAACCAGATCACCAACGGATGCAACACAACAACGACAATTTGATAGAGCAGATCAGAAAGCAAAACTCATCATCTTGTTTGGAGTATCTGACGATGTGCAAGCCCACATTCGAGATGCCACATCAGCAAAAGAAGCTTGGGATAAGCTGAGCACAATATATGAGGCCAAGAACAAGAATGTCATACTCAATTTGCAGAGTCAGTTACATACATTGAAATTCAAACAGAATGAGAAAATTGAAGCCTTCCTAAGAAGAGTTGCAGAGTTGAGGGCTTCACTTCTAGCCCTAGGAGAAGAGGTCAAAGATGAGTCTCTCGTTCCCATTGTTCTGAGAGCTCTCCCTTCTTCTTACCGAATTTTTGTCACAACTCTAAACTTGTCAGATACGACAATTAGTTTTGACAAGTTAGTAAACCTACTGCAACAAGAGGAAGCAATGTACAACAAGGATGATGAAGAGGAGCAGGCACTGTCTTCACATCAAAAATGGAAAGGAAAAGGTAAAGGTAAACCTAAATCCTATCAGAAGTCCCCACATCAAAATCAGTATCATGGGGACAATCAACAGAAGAAGCGATGTCCCATTTGCAAAAGAGGACATGACTTGCAAGAATGTTGGTTTAACACATATAAGAAAGGTTCATCAAGCAATTCTGGACCACAACAACAACAAACTTACAAGGGACATTCAAACAATTATCACGGGCAGAAAAAGGGGAACTGGAAAAGAAGACCCCACCAGCAAGGTAATATTGCTGAGCAACAAGATCAGTCAGACAATGAAGACTTCTTGTTCACTGCTCGATCAAGTGAACCATCCACGTCATCTAGTGACGTCTGGTATGTTGATTCGGGAGCCACTCGACACATGACCGGCCACAGAGACTGGTTTATTTCAATGAGGGACACGCCATCGAAAAATCATGTTTCGTTGGGAGATGATTCTTCATATACAGTTCAGGGGATTGGAAACATTTCTCTACCCCTTGGTTCACGCAAATGCAAACTATCAGATGTTCTATATGTCCCTGGGTTGACAAAGAACCTTCTTTCGGTCAGTCAACTCCTAGATCACAACCTGAAAATTGACTTTGATAGTCAATCCGGCAAGAAAATGTGTTTGATTCGAGATAAATCCAGAGGCTCGAAAATAATTGCAAAAGCCTCAAATGTGGGACGAATGTTTCAACTTGATTTCATTCACAAAAATGATCAAGCACTCGTGGCTAAAAACTCCACCTCAGCTCAGTTGTGGCATCGGAGATTTGGTCATGTAAGTTTCAAATATCTCGAAACACTTCGCCGGTGTAATATGGTACATGGGCTACCATCTCTTCAGAAGGATACAGACAAGTGTCCTCACTGCTTAGCAGGGAAACAACACAGAGTTTCATTCCAAACGAGTACTTTTCGAGCTCATGGTAAACTTGACCTGGTTCATACCGATCTGTGCGGTCCGATGCAGCCAAGTCATTCAGGGTTCCAGTACTTCATGCTCTGTGTTGACGACTATTCACGCAAAATGTGGATTTTTTGTCTTCGCAAGAAAAGTGAAGCCTTTGAAACGTTCAAAAAGTTCAAAGTGGCAGTTGAGAAAGAAACTGGTCGTCACATCAGAACTCTCCACTCAGATCGAGGGGGGGAATTCACCAGTGATGAGTTCAGAGACTATCTACAAACTCACGGGATTCGTCGACAAATGCCTCCTCCACACACACCGCAGCAAAATGGTGTTGTCGAGAGAAGAAATCGTACTATCATGGAAATGGTGCGATGCATGATCGATGATTCCGAACTTGCAAAGACATTTTGGGCAGAAGCAGCAAAAACAACAGTGTATTTGTTAAACAGAGCGCCCACAACTGCTCTTGATGGAATTACACCACAAGAAGCATGGTCAAAGAGGAAACCATCCATTGCACACCTCAGAGTATTCGGGTGCAAAGCCAGCATGCACATACCCAAACAGAACAGAAAGAAATTGGACATGAAGTCACAAAATCTCATCTTCATTGGATACAGTGAAGAGACTCTTGGGTACAGACTGATGGATCCTAAGACCAGAAAAGTCTACACAAGCAGAGATGTTGAGTTTTTCGAGAAGAAGGAAGCAGAGACTCCTCCTCCGGACTCGCAAGATGTAGATTTTTCACCAGTTGTAAAAACTGAAGCTAATGTTCCCTCAGAAGATGAAAGTGATGATGGGGATGATGGTGTTGATCAGATAGAACCACAACCCATGGGAACAGCTCAACGTATGCCTAAATGGTGTACAAGCACATTACGAGATGCAAGACTGGATGCTCCACCGGATACATCCACCCCTGGACCACGGACTCGCAGTAAAGCAAGAGAAGAAGTTAACTTTGCTTTGATGAGTAGAGTTATTGAAACAGACGAGCCATCTACAGTCCAGGAAGCCCTACAGTCAAAAGCTTGGAAAGATGCCATGGATTCTGAATATCAATCAGTGATGAAGAATAACACTTGGCAGCTTGTCGATCTTCCACCAGGGAAGAAACCCATTGGTTGCAGATGGATATTCAAAACTAAGTACAAAGCAGATGGGACAGTGGACAAGTGCAAAGCAAGACTTGTAGCAAAGGGGTACGCACAGAAAGAAGGCATTGACTATGAGGAGACATTTGCTCCCACAGCTAAGATCAAAACGATCAGGATGATCTTTGCTCTAGCTGCTCAGTTTGGTTGGAAAGTCCATCAGATGGACGTAAAAAGTGCCTTCCTGAATGGAGATTTACAAGAAGAAGTCTACATGACTCAACCTGAGGGATATGTTGTACCTGGTCAAGAAGAAAAGGTATGCAGACTCAGGAAATCTCTGTATGGCCTCAAACAGGCACCCCGGGCATGGTACATCAAGATTGATGAGCATCTCGTACAACATGGATTCGTCAGAAATCCATACGATCCCAATCTCTACCTCAAAAAGCAAGGGGGGGAGATGGTGATTGTTGTAGTTTATGTCGATGATCTAGTCATCACTGGCAGTTCAGTGAAGATGATTGATGAAACAAAGAAAGATCTTAAGCGATCATTCGACATGACAGATCTCGGGCTTATGCACTACTGTCTTGGACTGGAAGTATGGCAGAAAGAGAATCATATCTTTGTTTCTCAGATGAAATATACCAAGACAACGCTCGAGAAGTTTAGGATGATGGATTGCACACCAATTGCTACACCTATGGAGAACAGATTACAGTTATCTCGTTCAGATCCATCTCCTGAGGTAAGTGCCACTCTCTATCGGCAGCTGATTGGGAGTCTCATTTACCTGACCTACACTAGACCAGATATCAGCTTTGCAGTGAGCTATCTATCCAGGTTCATGCAGGAACCCAAAATTTGTCATTGGAAAGCAGCAAAGCGCATTTTGAGATATCTCAAAGGATCAGTGGATCTTGGTCTAGAATACAAGAAGAACGAAAACTTCTTCTTGACTGGATATTCGGATTCAGATCATGCAGGTAACATTGATGATAGAAAATCCACTTCTGGATTTGTATTCTTTATGGGATCTGGACCAATATCATGGGGAAGTAAGAAACAACACTTTGTTTCTCACTCTTCCACAGAAGCCGAGTATCGTTCTGCAGGAGAAGCTGTCTGTGAAGCGATTTGGCTACGTCGCATACTGGAAGGACTTGGAATACCACAGGACAAACCGACCACCATGTATGTTGACAACGAAGGTGTTCTCAAACTTGTTCGCAATCCAGTTTTTCACGAGAGAACAAAGCACATTGAAGTTCAGGTTCATTTCATACGCGAACATGTGTTGAAGCACAACATCCAGCTTCAGTTTTGTCCAACAGCTGAACAACGAGCAGATATTTTCACAAAGTCACTTGCACGTGACAAGTTCGAGTTGTTCAGAGCATTTCTCTCCTCATCTCTTCAGACAATGCACAATTAAGGGGGGGAATGTTAGGATAAATTTTATTATCCTATTATTTAATTATGCATAGGTTAATTATTTAATTAATTTTAAATAGTTATATTGTTATATGGTTAATCAACCATATTTGTCAGTATGCATATTGTTATATTGTTTTCAACAATATATTTGTTTTTTATTTAATTGTTGCTTCCCGGGTGATTTGGAAGCTTGTTTATTCTGGTTTGTGGTTGCACCTGTGCAACTCATTTTCCCGGATGTATTTGGCTGTGCAATATCTATAAATATTGCAGCCCATCCTCTGTAATTTTTTACTGATTGAGATCAATAAAATCTACACAGGCTTCCGTCCCTGTTTCTCAATCAACAGCGTGGGAGCTGGAGAGGGTCATATAAAATACTAGAGAGGGGGGTAGTGACGGGGTGCTCATTTTTCTCCCCTTATTTCCCATTGGAAATGTAAAATAGGGAAATTAAGTAGCACCATGAGTGAAATAATGACATGTGGCAGTGAGAAAAGTGGCTAAGTATGGGATCAACACAATTTGCAGTAGTGAAGACTTGAAAACTATGTTCTCGGAGCTTGCAGAGGTCTTTTCAGGAGAAATTTTATATGGATTTGACTCCAAGTAACCTTCCAATATCATTGGAATAGTTTTAAAAACCCATTTCTCCTAAAAATTCAAAAAAAAAATCCTATTTCGTTCATGATAGTGAAGTGTGTATGCAGAAATTAATCGGCCTTGATTTATTCTTAGGTATTGTGTAAATATGATTCTTCCACCATGAATATGATTATAATATATTTTTAATTCCTATTTTTTGGTCTTATAACTCCTTACAGAGCTCCTGGAATTGGCTAGTGAATTTTAGGTTGATATTTATACCATTCATTCCTTACACCTAAAAAACCCACTCTTGCACATATTGTCCCTAAACCACAAAATATTCCTAAATTACTTCCAAAATATTTCTTGGCTTTCAAATACCACCTCTGAATGACTACGATCTTTTCAAACCTTCTCGGAGTATGCACAGCTACCTTTAAATGGCAAAATAATGGCCTTTTCAGGCCTACTGAATGACTAGTCTTCAGTTACACTTTGTTGAATGGAAGAGTTGAAATCGTCATATAATTTCAAACACCTACACATGATTGTTCAATAGATTGGGAGGATTTGAAATTTTGGGATGATCATGACATGGAAGATAAATTGGCTAGGAGAGGGTTTCAAGGAGATTTTGAAGCAAATTTTGCATTATGGGCTTAGTTGTCATGCTTGAAAGTTTGAATTTTTGGGCTAGAAAAAATGCATGACAATAGCTAGATCTTACTTGGGGACATTGGAGTATAGAAGGAAATAGATAACCTCAACACTCTTGGTTGAGTAGAAAAAATTCCTTGTTTGAATTGGGTAATAGAGTCAATTTATCACTACCAACATAAGCAATGAGCACACGCGGGAAAAAAAACCAAACAAACACACCAATAAAAGGGAAACACACCAAATCAGAAAGTAAAGACACAATAGAAAGGGAAACTATGTTGCAAGGGAGGGAAATCCATAAAGGTTGGAGAAAAATGTACACACACCCAGAAACGGGTTGAGAGAAGTATGCATCATCATGGAACAATGGGTTGAATTCATAATGTTAAAGCTCAAAGATCATTATCCGATCTTGTCATGCTTTTGTGATGGCTCTGCATGGTTTGATAAGAAGGATAGATACCAAGATTTCGTCTTCATACTGATATTTCATGGAAAACACTCTTGCATTTAATGAACAATTTATAACATGCTTAAAATTCATATATTTTTTAGTCTTAGCTTGATGTATCATGAATATAAGAATCCATTCTCTCATGTTCTCAAAAGTAGGATCTTTGATTTTATCTTGAAGGAATTCACCATCAATAGGTGAAGTTTGCAACATGAAATCATTCCTAGAATCAGTGGGTAACCCGGGAGTGGTGAGAGCAATTTGATTCTTTACCCATTCACAAGCCTCTTCTAGCTTTTCACTTTGATGATCAAAATAATGTATTTCTATACAAAACAAATCAACATCGGCTTTGATATCATTTTCAAAGGTATAGGTGTTGTCTTTATGACTAAAAATATCCATAGGATATTCAAGTATTTTCTTTACTTCCCATTCAAAATATTCTTCCATCTTCTCACTCTGATGCTCTAAAACAATTACTTCCTAAGCTGGAGGTATTATCCTCATGAAGGAAGACATCCATAGGGGATCCAATCATCTCCTTTCCTTTCCATTCATATTATTCTTCACAAAATGGGAAAGGGGAAGACTCACCTCCACGTTCATGCTCATGTGTCAAATCTTTAAAGAGAACATTAATTTTACATGTTTGGTCCATCTCATTGTTGATTACTCAAGTGCATCAAAAGAAGGATCATGGCTAAAATCATACTTATCTTACAAATCCTTGGCATGGGTTAGGATCTCAAGACTTAGTTGAGGATCTTCAATCTCTTCCGCAACCTTCAAATTTTCTTGCATGAATTCCTCCTTAAAATCTTCCACATACTCATAATCGTCTTCATTTGAAAACTCTTCGCAATGGGACTTGATTAGATGGATGGAAATCTGATCTATACGTGGCCAAAACTAATTTGAAAAAATCATCCTCCTCATGATACATACTTCTTTCCATCCAGTGGTTACCTTCTTACAAGTTTGGGGCACACCTGGTTTTCATCATTTTCAAACAGCGAGAAGAGATCCAAACTACTCAGGAAAGACACACCTTTCAATTCAAGATTCCTTAAAATGATCTTCATGACATGAGGAAGGATACATTGTTGTAACATGAGGAAAATATTATTTTCCACCCTGAAAACTTCATAGAAATTTTTCCTCCTTGCAAAGAAGTAGGAAAAATCCATACTCATTATGTTGAGTAGTATTATACTCCTTTGAGGAGGATGGTAAAATCAGCTCCTCAAAGAGGGCATGTTCAATTTTATCATTCAATATCGTATTAAGAAGGCAGTTGGATTATTCAATTTTCTCCATTTCATCATTCAAAATTGGAAATGAAACTATACGTGATTACCTCTAATTCATCATCTTAAATAACTTGGGTTCAAGATGGAGGATTTATTTCTTGAATATATTTATGGTTTACGGAGTCCTCAAAAAGCACTAGATAATCTATCATAGAAAAAAAATTTGCATCCCTCGTATCCATTGTTCCTCCAAAGGGTTATACCTCAAGTCAAAATGAATTTATGAATGGAGTTTCAATTGTCATGATTTCTTCATCACCCTCCAAAGTGGTTATTTGACATTCATTAGAGATCTTGTTGGAGTTTTTTCATTGATATTGGTATGCATGATTGATTTCAAGTTGGAGATTGTGTTGAGTTTGGAGTGTTGTCATTGATATTAGATTGATAGTGTTATTTATGGTTGATTTCAAATTAAATATTATGCCTTGTTGATAGAATAGAGTGATGTCAAGAGTTTTTTGTGAGTTATCATTAATGAAAAATGATGCCTAATTATGATTTCAAGTTCTGGGTCTACATGATGTAAGTTAGTTGTTTGTGAGGTCATTTTGAGTACATAGAGAAAAACATAAAGACAATGATGTTCTTGATAAGGTATTTGCATAGTAGCTTGGAAAGATGAGTGCAAACATGCATGAGAGGGTGTATGACACTTTTTGAAGCTTGGGAACATGGTTTTAGAATACATGAGCATACGTACGCAGGTCAGTTGAAATAAGAAGACCAAGGTGTAGAAGAGACAGATGAAGAAAACATAGTAGATTGATTGAAAGAGTATTGAAGGAGAAAGATTCAGATTTTTTCTGAAGTCTTTTCAAATGCCTCGAATTTTTTCCAAAGTTTGTGGTTTGTCTTGGTATGGGACCAAAAATGTTGGATGACTGATGTAATGCATCCTTCAAAGTTTGACATGATTTCTTCAAAGTTTGTCTAAATTCCATTCTATTTGCTTCACATTTTGAACTCAATGCTTCATATTCTGTCTAAAGACTATGGTTTGTTGTGATATGGGATCAGCAGTTTGGGATGACTATTGTAATGCATTTCTGAGTTTACTGGATCAGTTTTTGCGATCATGTTTTGCCAAATTCAAAGGATTTTAAAGAAGATTTATGATTTTCTTATTACTCGTTGATTGTCTTTGTAATTGGCATTAAAACTTTCCATATGTTCTATTGTTTAGAGCTGACATGAATTCTCTGCTGGAGAAAATGGAGATGTAAAGAGGAAAGTGTGAACTGTTGAGAAGAAGAAAAAAAGAAAACTCAAGCAGATGGAAATTGAAATGACATAATTGTGTCATGACAAGTCATAAAAATCCTATGGTTTGGTTACTCCATATTTTTCAGATGTTTTTATATGTATGGCCAACCCATATGTTGTTATACTTGCATGACTAACCTATTTTTATATGTTCTTTGATTTTTTTTATGACCGACCTAATGCATCTTGGTCAACCTATGTGATTTTTTTAGCTTAAGACAAGTATGCAAGCAAGAAATCTTAGATCTATTTGTGAGAGGAGAGTGTATGGAGAAAAGTATGAGCTACAAGAGCTAGAGAGAGGTATATGAGGTCCTAAAGACCATGAATAATGCATGCATGTCAAAAATATGAAGGTGTCTAGCTATGAAAGGTAGTTTTTCTATGATCATGAGAAGGTGAAGAAGAAGATGAGCGAGTGAGAAAACAAGCTATTTTGAATAGTATTCATGAACATAAAATAAGGGTATAAAGAGTAGCAGATTAGAGTGTGTGTTAGAGGCATGAGTACTTAAGAGATAGAGATCATAGCAAGAGGAAGAAGAGAAGAAGATAGAGAAAATCAATCAAGTCCATCATTTGTTGAGATAGCAACAAGGAGAGGTGAAAAACATTCCTAGGTGGTTGAGTTGGTGTTTGGTCTTCCTTGTAGAGTTGGTGCTTCACTAAAACCCTAGGGGGTTTTAGCCTCCTTACAATTTGGTGCTTTCTAAAGTTAGGTTGGTGCCTGATAAATTATGAGGTTGGTGCCTCCTTTCAATTTGGTGCTAGATAAATTAGGGGTTGTTGTTCCTTATGGAGTCGGTGCTTCACTAAATCTTAATTTTTTGTCTATTAATGAAATGGTCAGTGGGGTTCTTTCCCTTGATGGTTTCCTATATATATGTTGTGTTCATTTTTTATCTCTATTGTTTCATATTATTGTGGATGGTTGTTTCATGCATAATAAGATCACAATGGTTAGTGAATGTTGAATGGTTTCTTTGATGATTCACACAAGTTAAGTAAAAGTAAAGATAACTAAAGTTAAAGTTTTGAAGAAACTGATTGAACCCCCTCTCAGTGATTGTGCTTCCAAAAATTGGTATGAAATAAGGTCCTTTGGAGAAATTCTAATAGCTTGAAAGTGATCCTAGAAGCATAGGTATGACTAGTTAGGTTCAAGGAGGTTTCTCTACGAATAAGGATCCTCTCTTCAACGGGAGTAATTATGCATTTTGGAGTCTCAAGATGATGAGTTATCTGAAGTCATTAGGGATGACATATGGAAATCAATTGCTATTGGTTATACTATTCCTACTACACCCCCAACTGATGCAGCTATAAAGTAGGCTTATGAAAGAAATTCGAAGGCTATGAATGTTATCATATCCGGTCTTTCAGAAGTTTATTTTTTGAAGTTCTTACATTGTGATACAGCCAAAATTATGTTGGATGAGTTGAATACAATTTATGAAAGATACACCAAGGTCAAGTTAGCCAAGTTGCAAACCTACATAAGACAGTTTGAAATCCTAAGAATGAAAGAAGATGAGAACATTATAGCATATCTCCTGAGATTTAATGAAGTAATCAATTTCATCATAGTTTAGGAGAGAAGATGGAGGAAACCGTATTTTTCAAAAGGTGTTGAGGTCTTGACACCCAAGTTTGATCCTAAAGTCTCATTTGATGATGAAGCAAAGGATTTGAGCACACTGTAGATGGATGAGCTTCACGGGATCTTTGTAACCTATGAGAAGAGAAATAATGATGGAAGACCTGCTAAGAAGGATGTTGCTTTAAATTTGAAAAGAAGACACAAGGTAAGAAATTCAAAGATATTTCAGATTCAATGATTGATGGTGAAAATCTAGAAGACATGTTTGTTAGAAGGCTTAGGAGAGGATCAAGTAGTTATAAAGATTAGCTTCCCTTTAAATGTTTTAAATACAATAAGATTAGTCATTTTGCAAATAGATTTCCTAACAAGAATAAGGATAATGAGCATGATGATGAGGACAAGAAGTCTTATAAGCATGAAAAAAGGAGATCCAAGAATCATGATGGCAAGAGAATATCATCTAAGAACAAGAAAAATTTCTACTCCAAAGAAAATTGTAGTGATAACAATTCTGATGTTAGTGACAATGACAACACTAGTAATGATGAAGATGTCAAGAAAGAAAAAAATGAAGTTATATTCATAGCCAAGGAAGTAGGTAATGAGTGTTTGAATGATTTCATGGAAGGTTAAAAAGATTAAGAGACTGAGGTATACTTAGAGGTAGAATTGATGAGTGCCCTAGAAGAGTCAAAGAAAAAAATAAGAAGTTGGAGTCCTTGATCGAGTATGAGGACAAAATCAGTTACATGGATAGTGAATATGATAAGATCCTCAATGATTTGGAATCTTCTAGTCTCAAGGCCAAAGAAGAAGAGTGCATCAATTTCAAGATTGAAATGGAATATTTGAAGGAATTTTTTGATCAGGCATCAAACAAGTTGAAGTCATTTGAGAAGTTTATGTAGACACACAATCACACCACTTTGGGTAATTATCTAGTCCTGATTACATACTATTATTCATGTGATTCCTAAGTAAGAAAAGTACTAATTAACCAATGTCTTTGGCCGCCTTTCTTTGCTTTATGTTGCTAATTTCAGTCTTACACTCTTACTTTCTCAATCTACTTTTTTACTCTTCGAAAATTTTCATCCTCGACACTAGTGCCTAGATAGGATGCCGACATTAGGCTCCCTCATCCCCTCTGGGTGCTCCTGTCCCCATTTTACTTTACTCTCACTTTTTGCGTCCTTTCTAGCCATTTGATCATCTTATATTTTTGGTGGTCTTCCTTTTCAGGGTTAATTAAAAATTCATGTGAAGGAATC
Source organism: Taxus chinensis (assembly GCA_019776745.2). Classification (NCBI taxonomy): domain Eukaryota; kingdom Viridiplantae; phylum Streptophyta; class Pinopsida; order Cupressales; family Taxaceae; genus Taxus; species Taxus chinensis. Next base: position 676,758,887 of record CM034147.1, read on the forward strand.
ATAAAAATATAGTTATGTAATCATAATAAAGGACCAAGCACTAAGTACTATCTATCACCACCTAAGGTTGCATCCATCAAGGCATATAAGAGCTCAATTACATCCATATAGCTCCATCACAAGGGACACAAGGGCTAGTTTTCTACGTCACACTTCCTAGGAGGGAATTTCATTGTATTCCATGCACACATTTACTACATTCTACATCTAGCTACTAGCTCATTATCCAAGTGTGACACGCACAAGAGAAACCTAGGACACAATTTTGTGTGCACACACACAAAACTACATTGGGACTAAGATGTAGTGCAAGACTCAGTCGTAAGTTTTCCATTGTGATAGCTAAGGACATTTTGACCCCTCATTCTATAGATCTTTCTTTTTTGGGATTTGATGTCTATTTAAGGGTTTTACAGGTCCATTATTTATCGCAGGTTTCTCACAATTCTGGCAATCTTGGTGTGACCAAAGGCTACTACAGGTGAACACCTTACAACACCTCGAAGGAGGTTTTCTGAGAATTTCTACATACCCATGTGCCTTGAAATAGGTCTAGGGCACCCATGGGCGCCCCTATCCCTATCCAAGCACCCCAATACAACATGTTCCTCCAGTTCTTTTTTTCATGTGCTCTTGTGCAACGCTCCTTCCTTCCTGTTCAACCGGTTAGAACTTCAATCCAATCCAAACTTCATTGTAAATCAGCTAAGGCCTTTTACCCTCTCTGTGTAATTAGGGTTTCATTATTTATTTCTTAGTTTCTTGGGTATATTTTCCATATTTCATTGTCATTTATTTACTGCTGCAATAGCATTCAAATTAGGCATATAATTTACATATTTAGCTTAATCATTTGTGTGAACCTGACCTTCGAATCCACCTTCTCTCTAGGGTTTCTTTCTTCTTATTCTTGTCACCCATATTGGTCTTATTAGGTCTTTTCAATATTGTCAGCTTTCTTCATCTTCCCGTAGAATTTCCAAATCAATGGCTGATATCTCCACATCAATGGCTACAACAAAAAATGCATTGGATAACTCTCGCAATGTTCCTCTTACCAAAATAGAAGCATCTGATAGTGAAAAATAATACAATGAAGATACCCATGTTGACCAAGAACAATTAGACATGCTCACTGATTTTTGACAATCTTTGTGAAATAATCCCACTCATCTTCTACATATTCTACATGATTTAATTACTACTAAGAACACCTATGATGCTTTGGCACCTCTTTTTGCTCACTCTTCAGCTCGCATGGCCTCTACTCAACCCCTTTATATTTCAGATCCCATTCCTACCACTACTGTTTATATCATTCACCCTATCACTCATAATGCATAGCATGGATCTTCTTAAAACACTCCTGATTTAACTTCTTTATATTGGGATCTGCAGATGTAAATTCACCAACTCTAACTCACTACCTCCTGTGTATCACCATCTTTGGATTCCACTTTAATTTTACACACTTTGTTTGCACCCACCATTTCTTCCTATCCATTACCACATAACTTCATCTCTACTAGATTACCCATATTTAAAGGCCATGGTGACCCATAAGAGCATCTTTGAGCTTTTCATGTGGCATGCCTAGACTATGTGGATGACCATACCATTTTAGCAAATATATATTCCCGTAGTTTACAATATTATGCAATGTGTTGGTTTTATGACCTACATGTCCACTCGGTAACATCTTTCACACATCTAGACAATGATTTTATCACTCACTTCTCTATCAACATCGTCTCTGAGATCTCCTATGCTCAATTTGCACAACTTAAAAAAGGATCTAATGAACACTTAGTTGACTACATTTTATGATACAAAAACAACTTATCTAAGATGTCAAATGTGCTTACAAACTCTGAGCTTCAAGATTCATTTATTCAGAGTCTATTACCACATCTCCATGAGAGTGTTATCTTTGATATGTCTCCTTAATTCAATCAACTATTCCATACTCTCAAGCTTCATGAAACTAAACTCTTATCTATAGGCAAGCTTAAATATTAGGAGAAAGTGTCCTCTTCTACACATTTTCAACATAATTTAACATTCAAACCATCTGCAACAAGGCCAACTGATATATCAATCACCATCAATGTGGTATCCACCACCAAATAGCTTCAATCGCAACTACCTCGGCGTACATATATGAAGTTAACTATTCTTCCACATATTCTACTTCCACAACTTGTCGAAAGTAATCTCATCACACTTCCTCATCCGCTCCAACTAGATCCATCTCATCTAAAAGGTCGTAATTATGATGAAAACATCCACTGCAACTATCATCAATTCATAGGGAATTCTATAGATCATTTTTTCAGGCTTCATACTCTCATTCAGGATCTAATCGACAATGGTAAAATTGAGCTTCCAAAACCTACAGCTTCTACACCTAACAATGGAAACCATAAGCTTAAAATATTTACAAATCCTCTACCAAAACATGACAGGAAAGTGATTAAATCCTCATCCAATCATGTGTATCATGTAGTACCTCCTCCTGCATCGGGGGCTCTTGATTTCCCAGTTTCTCATATTGATGCCTCTCTACCAGTTATTTCTTTCTCTAACTATGATTATCATGTGGCATTTTCTTCTAATCACTTACACATTAGTGCCTCTATCAGATCTATCCCTATTAATAACACCAAGTTTGATCCATCATCGCCCATTAACTTGTGTTCTATTCCACTTCTTGTTGCTATCGGTTATCCACTTTCACAAATATCATTTCCAATGAATAATTCATATGGTTTTTTTTAAATTCATGTTACAATTGGCCCTCGCACTATGTTAGTACCCTTCCTTGTCGGACAAGCAGTCATAGGGTGTGACATGATCTTAGGCCTCAATTACATCCGCAAGTCTCAATCAATTATCTCCATGAATCATTTACATATAAAATTTATTCACAATAATCAATACATTTCTATCAATGGTGTGCCTCCATCTACTCCATGGTCGCCATCTCCTCCAGTAGTTGGCAATGCATCACCTAGTCTATCTAGTATGCGACGACCTCTATAACCTAAAGCACAATCTTCCCCTTGCTCACCCACTCACACAAAACCTATACAATCTCATCATTGTGTTAGTCTAGTACATCAGTCTAGTTCCATCGCAATTATAGCTCCTACATCTAGATGCACTTCGTCACCTCATTTTATTCCATGTTGGTGTCCATCACCGATGCTTTCTGCTGCACATAGGTCTCCATCACCTACACATTTTTTTATACCAAGGTGCCCGCAATATACTCATCCATCACATACATATAGACTTCACTCACCTGCACAATGTCTATCTCATATGCCACCACTCTTAGAGCATGATCACAGGCCTTCATCACCGCCAACATTGGGTAGAGGACCTTTATCCTTTAATTTTATCAAATATCCCATTCATCAACACACACTTAGGGGAATTACGCTTGTTTATCCCCCCTAGTATCGACATGTGTCTTATATTCACAACATTTCACACCTATACTATAGCCTGTACATCTTCACCCACATGCTAACAATGCTCACTACCCTATGACGCACTCTTGTGCTACATTTCACACTTGACTGATGAGGGAATCTTATACACATGAACCTCACACATTACACAATATACACTACATATTGCACATCTTCACACATCATACAATCTATTCTACATCATCTGCACTTTGTGATTTATACACCTATACATCGTACACATTCTACACATTACATTATCATACATTTTTACAATCTACACATTTGAAATTACACGTTTCACACTTCACCACACCTACTACACATATTACACATCTTACCCATATACTTATACATGTTACACTCACTACCTAATGATGTACTCTATTTCCATGGTCCATACTCGACTACTAAGGGTCTACATCTAAAATGGACCTCAACACACTCACATCATGCGACATTCTTAGCTAGTGCCTTCATGCTACATCATCACATTTATATGTACGCTTTATGCTACATCATCACATTTTCTAGCATTCCATCCATAAATTTTGTGATATATTATTTTTGCTACATCATCACCTTTCCAACATCCTATCCATTCATCCAATGATATATGCTTCATGCTATACTATCACGTTTAATTATTTCATGGTATACGCCTTATGCTACATCATCATGCTTCCTAGCATCTTACTCACACATCTAGTGATATACACTTAGGAAAAATCATCACACATCCTAGCACCTAATTCTATAACTATGAGATCAAATCATCCATATGTCATATAGATATCATCTACACATCATCATTATATAATCAAATTTCCACACTTTATTTACTAACTCCTTTTACATACAACACATCACTCAAACCATTTCCGAGTGATGCACTTTTTTTATGGTTCATTCTTGACTACTGAGGGGACATAAATAAATGAACTTCATTTCATACATATGTATCCACTAGGGGGCATGGTGCTCCTATTATTCATTTTGTATTCCATTCTGCCTCATTCACAGCATACTTCATATCTTGGTTGCATTTACTCTTGTTCACTCCTACTTTTACATGTTCATCTTATTACACATGCTAGATAGATATCTTATATGTCATTATATTTATCATAAACACATGCATGTTCACTTGCTTTTCTAGTTTTTATCATATATTATACACATCTATTACATGTAGCATGGATGCTTGGTGCATTACTTATTACCAGTCCCATAGCGGCTCCTGGGGGCATCCACTTTCATACACTACAAGTGTTATTGTTTCATTTTTTCCATAACACATTACTTTATCTGATTATAAATGCCTTGAAATAATTTTATCTTTCTCACATGCTAACGAGTGTTTCTTGTGCAACATTTGTCTTTCAAGACTATTTTCTTCCATGGTTTTTTGTTACATTGTTTGTTCTTGTTTGGCTTTGCTTTTCATTATTTTTGGGATTTTACCTGTCTTGTTTGTTCTCTAATTGCTTGCGGATACTACCACATTGATTGTATTGTGATTTCATGAGTGATGTCCCATGTTTACAACCCACTTTTTGTGGTATACAATATCTTCTTGCATGTCTGTCTTAACTTAAACATTGTCTACTAACTTACATTTTACATGAGTGTTTGTATTTACTTATGCTAAAACTTGTTTTCCTAACCACTTTTGCATGTGCCTTAGTTTCTACCAAGCACATTCGCTTCCCTGTGTTCAACACAATGGTCGGTCCTCCTTTGGGCTGCATACTCATTTAGTGACATCGCATACACCCCAAATGAGGGGGGGCATCATTTGGGTGAATCAGTCACCCCATACAATATTATACACATCATGGTACCGATACAGCATAGTTTTCTATTACAGACAGGGCTTGGAATCATACTTGGGTCCTTAGCACAGCGGCCTTTCTTGGATGCATGAAACCATGGGAAATACAACAACCTTTCTTAGATACCTAAGACTATGGGGAAATTACACAATGATTGGTTGTTCAGCACAACCTATAGAACTCCATACATAGTAGATTTTATAAGGCAACCATTCATTAGCACATACGTTTATACACACCATCTCTAGTTTTTTTATACATAGTGGGAAATATTTAAAGGTTTGTGGATGACACCAGATAGTTCTACTTACACTTCTTCGATTACACTGGTGTGAAATCTCTCAAAAAACTCACAGTTGACATCATCTACAGGATCCTTTCTACACCCCTTTTTCTCATCACAGAACATGTCCACATGTTGCTTTTTAGCATTTCTAACATGTTTACATACTTTCCTTACACACTTTTTACATATTTTGATCATATACATGTGTATTTGACTACTTTTTGGGTTCCCTTTTATAGGTCCATCCATATGAGAAGTAGTAATCAACATCAACAACAAACAACATCACACACATCGACATCAACAACAAGTATTTCATGACATCTACATATGTGTTTTCACCCTAGGCTCATTTTCATCATCACGTTTTACACTTTCTCCTCCTTAGAATCCACGCTTCACATTTTATCACTCCATGCTTTGTCTAGTCCCTTGGCACACTTTCTACATTGATCTACATGGTTATCAGGTATGCATATCTATCTACTTTATGTTACCAATATTTCCACTCACCAACATAAATTTGGGGCAAATGTAAACACATAATCACACACTTTGGGTAATTATCTAGTCCTGATTACATACGACTATTCATGTGATTCCTAAGTAATAAAAGTACTAATCAAACCATGTATTTGGCCACCTTTATTTATTTTCTATTGCTACTTTCAGTCTTGCATTCTTACTTGCTCAATATACCTTTTTACTCTTCAACATTTGTCATCCTGGACACTAGTGCTCAAGCAAAACGCTAACACTAGGTGCCCTCTGTAAGAGTGAAGGAAAAAGACCTGGAAGGAATACATGTGGATCAAATAGTTTCAGTTCACCAAGAAAGAGTTGCAAGATAAATCAAGCAAACTTTAGAAGAAGAAATGTGCATGCATGAGAGCTCAAGATTCGAAAAATGGAGTGGAATGGAATGCCTTGACTTAACATAGATCAAAAGAGGTGGTGTACATATAGGGGAGTGAATGTATAACTCCCATGTAATAGAATATTCCTCCACAATAGAGAAGAGGATTTTCTTTCCCAAATGGGAATGTAACTTCTATGATGCATACTTACATATACAACAGATTCTATAAGAGAATTTGTCATAACTAAAATGCCACCTAGATCCATGTCCACCTAAGTGAGATGACTCACCCAATGAGGTGGAATAACACTAAAATGTGATGAAAAATACCACCTACACCAACACCTCCCCTTCATCGAAATTTAGGATGAGGCGGCAATTCAAAAACGAGAAATGGGTCCCGGCACAAAGCCTGATGAGGTAACCATGCACAAAAAGAAGTCCCAAGCAGTGAAGGAAAACCCAGTGGGAAAAACATCCACCACAAGAGAAAAAAACACTCTCTAATATAAGAAACGTCCCAAAGATGGGTCCTGACCATAGACTAGCCTGAAAAGGTACCCATGTACAAAAGGGAAATCTCTTAGAAAGATGAAGAAGAGAAGAAGAGGGAGACAAGAGAGATGCAAAATATGTCATAGACGGATCTGAAATCTACAACTCTAAGAAGTCTCCCAGACGAATGTCGATGATGAGATCCTCTACCTCTAGACTGAAGAATATCCATCCACACCGAATTGTGTGCCTTCCCTTATGAAGGAAATAAATGACGTGCTGGAATTTCACCCACTCCATGAAGGAAATGGAAGGCAGCAGCATGAAGAGCTCTGATTCTGGTCCATCAAAGTGTGACATAGGTCTAGCAAGGGAGCACCAAAGAACCAAAGACAATGCCACATGTGTAGAACTGTTAGAGTGAAGAAGGGGAATACCTGTAGAAAGGATTTCCAATTAATGTGAAGGTAACAAAACATCCCCCACAATAGAAAATGCCACATGTGTAGAACTGTTAGAGTGAAGAAGGGGAATACCTGTAGAAAGGATTTCCAATTAATGTGAAGGCAACAAAACATCCCCCACAATAGAAAATGAATCCACGAGCAAGGGTGGATCAATGAAGGTATCTGGAAAATTGGAAGTGGTATGAGTCCCATAAGGGGCACTCCCAACAATAGAGATGATGAAATCCTCTAAAATACATGTAGATGGATGAGGAACCTATAGTACATCACAAGTGTACTCTATAAAAAGATGACTAAGGTCAGGCATAAACTCATCCCAATGAGGGGGCTCAACAAATAGAAGAGTGATGTCAGATAGGTATGAATCATCCAATGAAGGTATAGGAGTGAAAGGGACCTCACACATTGAAGGCGGAAAAGAGGTGGGTGTGATAATTGTATGAGACTGTATAGGAGACTGCTCAATATCTGATGAGATGTGGGATGTGTCAACACTCTTTGGAATAGTGAGAGAAGGAGGAGAAGAGTCCTCTGTAGTACTCTCAACATCAGAACATGGTGCACAATCCTCATCGTTAGAACTAGAACCAAGAAAGTTTGTGTTAGTGGAACTATCATCACTTGAAGTAATAGAGGATATAAATAAACCATCAGCAACAATGATGACACCAGTATGTGAAGGGTCTTCATAGAGGAACTGAAGAATGCTCCAGACACAATGGGGTGGATCTAAGTCTACCACGTGAAATGAGATAGATCTGGAGACATGTATAATCAAGTGACCAAAAACATGGTCGTAAGTGTTAAGAAAGTCCTCCAGATGATGATGATTAGTGGGTATAGGAACTGGCCCAAGCAAGAAGTGTGAAAGACCCTCATAGGTGAAGTAGTGTTCCATAGAAGCATGTCATGTTGAATAGTTCTCTCTCCCAGTAAGAAGTGGCGGAGGCTATAAAGTTATCCTACAACACTCAAGTCTGGAAATATCACCCTCCATGATGCATAATCAAAAGTGTAAGGCACACAAATTCAAGACATCAAACTCGGTCGATAATGCATCTACATGTGGTACAAAACCTAAGAGTACTAGTGACCCCCCCAGAATGCGGCACTTTATAAGGTAGTGTGTTTACAAAATTGACAATGTCATCACAACTTTGACTAAAGAAGCGCTCAAAATTGAGCAGCGAGTCAAAAGTTATAACAAGAAAGTGATTCCCGCAACTAATGGAAAATGCCAATAAGCCCTGTAAACGAGTGCAAAGGGGGTTGTGTGGATCCTCATTGGAAATGGCATCAAATTTTAGGTAGGGTTTGTTTTTCTTGCGAGGGGGAATTAGCCTCCTACCAATCCCAAAGCTCACTCTTCGTCTTCAACACATGAATGAAGGACATTAAATACAAGAAAAATAAGTCCCAAAAAATATTACAATGTCAAGTATGAATGTTTTTATCCTTAAAACATCAAAAAATGGATTGTTTTAACACCAAGCAAGTCTAAAAGGGAATGGATGGGGGCCCACGTTGTCAAGCCATGTGGTGGAAGTGGTGCAAAAATTGTCCAAGACTGCATAGTGTAATTGTTCACTGTAGAGCCAAACCAACAGTGATTCAATGCCACATTGAGGAGAGCTTGGGGCCACATGATGGTAGAAATGATTCACAAGAGGATATCAACACAGGGTTGAAATAGTTCCATGTGCCAAGGGGATTGGTTAAGTAGAACGTGCCCGGAATCATGTTGAACTAGTGATCTATTTGAGTAGAAGTCAAAAAAAAGTCCCCAAAAGGTTGAAAAACATTCAATCCAAGCCTACAGAGCTGGTGTATCACATGAAGATTCACACAACAATGAAAGCACCTGAGCCAAGGATGAGCTGAACCACTGCTAAGGTTACATGAACTAGTGAGTAATGCATGAATCATGAGTTGAAAGTAACACAGAATGCAGGAGCTCACAACTGATGCAAAACCATTCAAGAAGCAATCAAAAATGAGCTTTGTAGATCAAATATGACAAGCTGCTCTAAGTCAGGATCAATACAAACTGATTCTATGAATGTGTAGTAAATGAGTAGTGTAATAGTTCAATTCAAATTTGAACGTGATTCAGAAAATCTAGAGCTAGATAGAGATAAACTCTTCCAACTCTTGAAACAACAAACTTGCTTCCTTTTAACCTACAAAAACTGCAATTTCCCATATTCTAAACGCTAAAACAACCAGCAAGGACTGTTCAAACAAACCACTAAAAATAACCATAAGAATCTCAAAATATGCAAGTAGAGCACATTTAAAAAATATCTTGCACAAGCAGCTACATGGTGGAGAAACAATGGTGATCAGCATGATTCCAGTCCCTAATCTCTGATACCATGTAAGATTAAAGGACAAAGACCTTAAAGGAATACATGTGCATTAAATAGTTACACTTCACAAAGAAAGATTTGTAAGATAAAGCAAGAAAACTTTTTGAAAAGAAATGTGCATGCATGAGAGCTCAAGATTCAAAAAATGGAGTGGAATGGAATTCCTTGGCTTACCGTAGATCAAAAGAGGTGGTGTACATATAGGGGAGTGAATGTGTAACTCCCATGTAAGAGAAGATTCCTCCACAATGGAGAAGAGGAGTTACTTTCCCAAATGGGAATGTAACTCCTATAACACATACTTACATATATGATAGATTCTGTAAGAGAATTTGTGATAACAAAAATGCCACCTAGATCCATGTCCACCTAAGTGAGATGACTCACCCAGTGAGGTGGAATAACATTAAATAAGTGATGAAAAATATCACCTACACCAACACCCTCATCCCCTCTGGATGCTCATGTCCCCATTGTACTTTACTCTCACTTTTTAGGTCCTTTCTATCTATTTTAGCATCTTATCTATTTGGTAGTCAGCCTTTTGGGGGTTAATTATAGAATTGAAGCAAATGAATCATATAAATATAAAGTTATGTAATCATAATAAAGGACCAAGCACTAAGCAATGTCTATCACCACCTAAGCTTGCATCCATCAAGGCATCTAAGAACTCAATTAAATGCATCTAGCTTCATCACAAGGGACACAAAGGTTTGGTTTCTACATCACACTTCATAGGATGGAAGTTCATTCTATTCCATGCACACATTTACTAAATTCTACATCTAGCTAATTTCTCGATATCCAAGTGTGACACGCACAAGAGAAACCTATGGCACAATTCCACGGACACACACACACAGAGAGAACTACATTGGGTTTGAGATGTAGTATAACACTCAGTCATAAGTTCACCATTGAGATAACTGAGGACAGTCTGACCACTCATTTCATGTCATTTCTTTTTTTTGGATTTGATGTATATTTGAGGGTTTTATAGGTACATTATTTATTGCACGTTTGCAGTGTTTTCGGTGATCTTGGTGCGACCTCGGAGTGACCAAAGGATACTATAGGAGAACAATTTACGAAACCTTAGATGAGGTTTTCTAATCATTTCCACAGATCCAGATGCCCAGAAACAAGGTCAAGGGTGCCCACATGCACCACTGTCCCTCTCCAAGTGCCCCAGTTCATCTTGTTTCCTTCAGTTTTGCATTTTCATGTGCTCCTATACAACGCTCATTCCTTCCTATTCATCTAGTCAGAGATTTTGATCTAGTCCATATTTCACTATGAATTGTCTATGGCCTTTTACCCTCTCTGTGTAACTAGGGTTTCATTATTTATTGCTTAGCTTCTTGGGTGTATTTTCCTTATTTCATTGTCATTTATTTAGTGTTGCAATAGCATTCAGATTAGGCATGTAATTTAGATATTTAGCTTAATCATTTTAAGAAGAGCACTGAGACTCTAAATGATATGTTGAGTAGTCAGAATTTTGCTGGTGGTTGGGTCGATCTTGGATTTGGTGGAGACCTCAAGAAGAGTAATGAAGATGAATATGTCAGTCCTAGTGATTAACTAAAATATGAATATTTTTATGTTAATCTAATAATTACAAAAGTGAAATAAGATGTCTAAACTAAATTAGGAGAAGTGACCCAAGAAACTAAGAAAGCTATGAAAATATGAAACACTAAAGTGCAAGAGAGGGTTATAAAGAACTCAGCTGATTTGATGAGCTTGCTGGACTGTGTCATAGAAGATGGATAGAGGAACAGGAGGAGGAAACGACTATGCCAAAGTCTAGAAATGTGCAAATCTGGGAAATTCTGAGTGGACTAGGGCATCCTGGATAGGTATAGGGGTGCCTGTGGGCACCCTATTATGAGATATTAGTGCTTCCCTGGTATTTGAAAAAGCTATGTAAACCTCCTCTGAAGTGTCACCAAATGATCGCCTGTGTTTGGTTCTTACCACACTAGCTTTCTCTGGACTGCACAATATGTTGCTGAAAATTAGAAATGAAGATGATACCTATAAAAACCCAAGATAATCATCAAAGCCATAAAAAAGAAAGATGCCTCTGAAGGGGTTGGGTTGTCCTCAGTGGCCACAATGGTGGACTTACTAACTGAGTCATTGCACTACATCTCAGACCTAATGTAGTTCTGTGTGTGTGTGTGTGTGTGATCATGCCCTAGGTGATTCTTGTGCCAGTCGCGCTTTGTGAAAGTAGTGAGAAATAAATATGTGGAGAAATGTAATAAATGGTGGATGGAATAGAATAAACTTCCCTCCTATGATGTGTGATGCAGATGAACGAGCCTTGTCCCTTGTGATGGAGCTAGATGGATGTAAATGAGCTCTAGATGCCTTAGATAGAATGTAACCTTAGGTGATGGTAGTAGTGCCTAGTGCTTGGTCCCTCATTATGGTCTTCATAACTTTATATTTATATGGTTCTCTTGTTCTAATTTTGTAATTAACCCCGAAAAGGCTGACCACTAAAAATATATAATGCTCAAACGGCTAGAAAGTACCCAAAAGATGGCAAGTAATGTGGAAAAAGGATCAAGGTGCTTTGACTAGGACCAAACACTTGTGGGCACCCCAATACTAGCCCGAGTTCCCCAGTCAAGGCTAAAATGACAAAATGATAAAAAAGATTGGGCATGTATGTGCTGAGAGGTCGGTAGTGAAGATATAAAACAAAGTAAAATAGCCAAAAGATGAGGGTTAATTAGTACTTTCTTCACTCAAAAAACATATGAATGGTAGTATGAGAGCGAGACTAAATAATACCCAAAGTGTATGATTTAGTGTCTACATTTTCCCCCACTTTATGTTGGTGAGTGGAAACTTGGTAACATAAAGTAAATAGAGATGTGTACCTGATGTCCATGTAGATTGATGTAGGAAACACGCCGAATGACTAGAAAAAGCATGGAGTGACAAAAAAATGATGGAGCATGGAAACTAAGATGCGTAAGAGTAAAAAGTGATGAGAGTGAACCTAGGGCAGAAAACATGTGTGTTGTTGTTAATGTGTGTGATGTACATGGATGTTAGTATGGTGTGTGTGTGTTGCCACAAAATGTTGTTGATTGCCATTGTTGTTGTTGTTGATTCTTACTTCTCATATGGTCAGACCTCCAAGGAGAAGATGATCAAGTAGTCAAATATGCATGTATATATGTCAAAAATGCATGTAAAGACACATATATATAGTAAAAAGTATGTAATGGAAATGAAAAATGTAAAAAGAACATGTGCACCTGATCCGTGATGAGAGAAAGGGTGTAGAGATGATATCTTGTACTGTGAGTTTTTTGGCTGATCTCATGCCACCCTGGCCGAAGAAGTGTAGGGAGAAAGTTGCATTATTCTCCAACTTGTAATTGCTTCCCTGAAGTTGTGTGTGAAGAGATCTCTGTACTACCTACTTTTTTGGGCGATATCCGACGCCACTGGCTAAAGTACTGTAGAGAGGAAATCTGTTGTATCCTCTAACCTGTAAATGCTCCCTAGAATGCTAAGGAAAACCATGTCCTATAAAATCCGTTGTGTACAGGGGTTCGTAGACTGGTCTGAACCCACTCGCTGTATAACCTACAATGCCAAGGGCCAGAAACTGAACTGAACTCAACCAATGTAGAAGCGTTATTTAGAATGTAAAACCCCAAATGATGCCCCCCTCTTTGGGGGCACATGCAACGTCGCTGATAGGAGAATGCGGCCCCAAAAGAGGATCAACTACATAAGTAACTTTTCCATGCAGGGGGAAGAATGCGCTTGGTAGAAACCAAGGCGCATGTAAAAAAGTGGCTATAAAACAAGTGTTAGTATGAACAAAATGCATATATAAATCAAGTGTAACCTATGCAAACAATGTAGAATCTAGAAACAAAGTAAACACACAAGAAGGCAATGTAACTACCAAAGTGGGTTACAAACATGGGACACCACTCACGATGTTGCAAGACACTCAAGGCCATCATGGCCACATACAACAAAGAAGTGTGCACACCAAACATAGGGCAAGGCCTGCATACAAGAAACAAGTAATAGAAGACAAATGTAACAAACAACCATGGAAGAAAATATCCTGCATAAACAAATGTTGCACATGAAGACACCCATTAGCATGTTAGAAAGATAACCAATATGTCAAAATCATGTATAAGCAAGAAATGAAAAAGTTTAAGTACAAAATGAAACAATAGCACATGTAGAGAAATGTGGATGCCCCAAGCGACTATTTTAGGAGTGGTAGAAGTTGAACATCTATGTTACATGTAAGAGACATGTATCTGTGATCACAACTAGAAAAATACATGAATGTGCATGTGTGTATGGTATAGATAAATGACATACAAGAGATCTATCTAGCATGTGTAATAAAGTAAAGCGTGTACAAGCAAATGCAAGCAAGATTAAAAGCAACCAAGATATGCAATATGTTGTGGATGGATGGAATGGAATGCAAGATGGATGATAGGAGCCACATGCCCCCAAGTGAATGGATTTGTATGTAATGAGGTTCATTTTTTTCCCCCTCAGCAGTCAAGAATGAACTATAAACGAGAGTGTGTCATCAGGAAATGGTCAAAGTATGTGTTGTGTCTAACACGTTGTGATGATTGTGTATGTGTATTGATGATATATGACCTAGAAGATGATGTATGTGTGAACCTTATAGCCAAAGTGTATATCATGAAAAGATGATCATAGGAGTGATGATGTAGCCTAAAACATATATCACTACAAGATGAATAGAGGGAGTGGTGATGTAGCCTAAAAGCATATACCACTACAATATGAAGGAATAGGTGACCATTTAGCCTATAGCATATGTCACTAACCTAATAATGTTGCATGATGGAGGGTCAAATGATGAATTTGTGATCATGATAAGGTCCATTTGATTAGTAAACCCTTGGTAGTTGAGTATGGACCGAGGAACTAAAGTGCATCATAGGGTAGTGAGTGCAGCATGTAGAAGACAATGTAGTATGTGTGATGAGTAGATGACCATATGATGTGTAAAATGTGTAATGTATGATGAATAAGTATGCAATACAAAAAGTGTGTATGATAGCGGAAAAAAAATAAGATGCTATGTGATGTAGTATGAGTAGTATGTAATGTTAGACTGCATAAACAATAATATTATAAGACTTGTATGATGAAGAGTAATATGATGTATGATGTGTAGATGCGCAATGTAGAACTAAATGTAGTCTAAATGTAGAATGTAGGATATGTATGACACATGATGTGTGAATAGACTTAGTGTGTAGTACCTATCATGGTGTAGTGTGTGGGGTTCATGTGTAGTATGCCCTCAACAGTCAAGTGTGAACCGAAGCACAAGAGTGTTGTCATCGAGTAATGACGATGCTAAAACGTGTGATGAGTATGCCTATGCTAGGAGATTGATGTATGATAATGCAAAGATGATAGATGTATCGATGTTAATATGAGGAGGGGGATGTGTTATGATGTTATGCCCCAAGCATGTAAGATGAAGGACGCAATCATGTAATGTCATCTAAAAGATCATCACTCTCAGGGTCATAGTCGAATGGATACGCATTAGTTACTTGATAAGCAATAATGTTTGGTTGATCATGTAATGAGCCATTAAGGCGTAATTTGTACATACCCATGGCATATTCCTCATCAGTAAATGGGGAAGTGGACAACCATGTGCATACCAACAAGTGAGATTTTTTGTATAGCCAAGAAAGGAACTATTGCAAATGAATATGCAGCCAAAAGGCATAGGAAATGAGATATCAATGATCAGGATCCAATGTGCCCCCTATATAAGTAATCCAAGACTCTCCTAATGTGAGTGGAGAAGAGTGAGGAGTGCGTGATAGATAGATTGTAAGATGAAAGACATGTAAACCATAAGCAATCAGTAATAGTGATGAAGCCATAATATAGATGAGCATCATGAGTAGGAGGATAAAGGTCCTCGAAAGAAAAACCAAGTCGAGGCTAGACCATCATGTGAACATATAGTGACATCGCAAGTAGGATCAAATAGGATATGTTCCTAGTATGAATCATTCATGAAGAGTGTGCAAGTAAATGGTGGGCATGCACTAATGTATTGGTGGGACATGTGAAGGTGTAGGTGATAGAGTGACATCCATAGATTGTACATTCCCCTGATAAGGAATCATAGCAAGTAGTTGTAGTCAGGTGGCATAGAAGAAACTACATCTATCACACAAATAACACCCTCAAGTGGTGACAAGTGAGGTGGTTCATCCATAGGTTGAGGATCATATGTAGTATCAATGCATGGAATGGGAAGACTAGTATTAAGAGCTGATCATAATATTGGAATGGATTGCGGTCACGAAAAATAGTATACTCAATGCCTTCATGGAGAAATTTGACACAATGATGTACAGTAGAAGCGAACGAACTTGCATGACGTGAAGTCATGGCCTATCGAGTAAACAATTGTAGGAAACTGGGAAATCAATGATGAAAAACACAATGTGGATAGTTTTTGGCCCTACAGTGATAGGTAGTGTAATGTGACCAACACATGGATGAACAGAACCATCATAAGCACATGCAGTGAAAGACAAGATGGACTAACATCATGAGCTAGAAAGACCTATGACTTCAAGGAATGACATGGGACACAAGTTGAGTTCAGATCCTTTGTCAATTAATGTGCATTTGATACCCAAATTTTTAATACGAGACATGATATGCAAAGGTGGGTCATTGTCAAAAGTATGAACATCAGTAGGAGGATTAGACTTGAATGCAATGTGTTGAGAAAATGCAACAACAAATGTTTGATAAATCGATTTAGGATACATATCAGCATGAATACAAGTAATACCAGGAAGATTTTCAACTTTATGCCTTAGATTAGAGATTTGCAAGCAAATAATCATTGATTGGGATACTCATGATGACTAAACCCTAGGATGGTAAGCAATGAATGAATGAAGATCTGATAAGCGTAAAGAGTCAATTTGGGTTCACCAAAATGATTAACTAAAATATAAATATATTTATGTTAATATAATAAGTACAACAATAAATAAGAGCTAAACTAAATAAGGAGAAATGACCCAAGTAACTAAGAAAAAAGATATGTGAAACCCTAGAGTGCAATAAAGAGTGTTAGAAAGAACTCAATTGATTCAACGAGATTGTCTGGACTGTGTCGCAGAGATGGCTGGAGAAACAAAAGGAGGAAATGATTGTGCTGAGGTCCAAAAAAGTGCAGATTTGGGCAATCCGAGTGGATTGGGGCTCATGGATAGGTACAAGGGTTCTTGTGGGCACCCTAGTGTGAGATATGGGTGCCCTAGTCTGTGAAAAATATCTGTAAACCTCATTCTGAAGTGTCGTTAATTGATCACCTTTGTTCACTTCCTACCGCACTAGCTTTGTTGGACTGCGCACTATGTTGTCTGGAAATCAGAAATGAATATGAGACCTACAAAACCCCAAGACAAGCATCAAACCCCAAAAAAAATAAAAATGCATATGAAGGGGTCAGACTGTCCTCAACGGCCACAATGGTGGACTTACTAACTGAGCGTTGCACTACATCTCAGACTTAATGTAGTTTTGTGTGTGTTTGCAATCATGCCCTGGGTGCTCTTATGTAAATCACACTTTGTGAAAGTAGGGAGAAATAACTATGTGCATAAATGTAATAAATGGTGGATGGAATAAAATTAACTTCTCTCTTATGATGTGTGATACAAATGAACCATCCTTGTCCCTTATGATAGAGCTATATGGATGCAAATGAGGTATAGATGAATTAGATGGAATGCAACCCTAGGTGATGGCAGTAGTGCCTAGTGCTTGGTCCCTCATTATGGTCTCGTAACTTTATACTTATATGGTTCTCTTGTTCTAATTTCATAATTAACTCTGAAAAGGTCAACCACTAAAAATATAGAATGCTCAAATGGCTAAAAAGTGCCCAAAATATGGAAGTAAAGTGGAAAAAGAAACAAGTCACCCCGACTGGGACTAAGGCACCTGTGAGTGCCCCAATACTGGTTTGGGTGCCCCAATTGAGGATAGAATGACACAAAACAAAAAATATATACTAGGAATTTATGTGCGAGAGGTCGGTAGTGATGATAGAAAGTAAATTAAAATGGCCAAAATATGAGGGTTAATTAGTACTTTCTTCACTCAAAAACCATATGAATAGTAGTATGAGACTAGGACTAAATAATACCCAAAGTGCATGATTTAGTATCTATACCTAGTTTCCATGAAGAATGATGACATGAACAAGAAGGAAAACTTCAAGAGCAATATGAAGGCAAGGTATGTTATTACTATTATTCATGTAATGAATATGGATGTAGGGATATGGATTTTAGAAGAAAACTTAGTTCATATCACTTAAGATATAAGAGTGGTGTTGTTTGTTATAATTATCATGAAAGAGGTCACATTGCTAGGTTTTGTCATCATCAACCATCTAGACAGGGCAAGAAGGTTGATGTTCCTAGAGTTTAAGAAATAAGACAAGACAAGAATATGTTTGTCAAGAAATTAGTCCATGTGAATGAAGTAAAGGAGGAACTTGAAATAAAGTTAATCCTAGTTCAAATTTATCTACAAGCAAGGAAGGAATGTTTTCCATGATAAATTATAGGCCATAGGTTGAAGAAAACCAAGTGAGTTTGACAGCAATATAAATAGAGAATAAGAAGGAAGATGATACGGTCATCAAACCATTTGTACCAAATAAGACCAAAAGCATTCTATAGAAGGACTATCAATCTTGAGAGTGTAAATTGATGGAGATCTGGGAATATCCTCTATTCATGTTGTTCTAAGTGCCCTAAGAAGTAGGGGTGTCTCTATTAGGCTTTATAGAGGCATTCTCCATTAAATTTGAAGCATCATGGTGATGTCTAGCAGGATTGTAGGTATTGAAGACTTGAAGACTTGAAGAAGTTGAAATAAGGATAGAGAATATGGTTTCAGAGTAGATTTACAATGTCTATATCACATTTGAGAAGAAAATATTTGGTCTATAAGACAAATATGGTTTATTGGCCATAGATTCTATATGGATATGAAGGATATAAATACTTAAATGAATCCATAGTTCTAAGTTTGATAGTCATGAAAGGAAGGACACAAAAATCAAATATGGGCATGCAAAATACAGGTGCAGAGTTTCTCATTGCATGTATTTGTATGAAGAGATGAGTGTTCTTTATGCATGGAGGATCAAGGTATGAGTTATATTGTCCCAATTTGTATAGATTGTTCATGAGTTTGAGATCCATGGTTTTTATTATATTCTCCCAAATAGCATATTATAGGTTTATCTAAACCTAGTTCACATTATAAAGATGCATGATGAGGTATGGTAACTCATGAAGAATGTAACATGAAGTAGATTAATCTGAGGTTTGTTTCAATAGAGCAAGACATGAATGAATACATGAAATAGCTTAAGAGGAAAGTAGGGTCTTAGGGGGAGCTTGTTGATCAAGGTAGGTAATTTGTTTGTATTGTTTGTGTGTTCATTTTATGCATTTTTCTGAGTACACATTGCTTGAGCACATTTGAGGATGATAAAAAAAGGTGTCCTCGTACTAGTTTGAAGAACGTTTGAATATTTGTATAAAGAGAAAGCAATTGAGTAGGGATTGTAAAATCGGAATTGATATTATTCTAGTTATCTCTAAAGGAGTCAAGAACTAAGGGGGGTCTAAGTAGGAATTTCATTAGCTTGAGGAGTAGGTGATATCATCAAAGAAGATATGAAGAATCATGAAGATAGATTGAAGACTGTTGACTAAACTGAAAGTATTGATTGGTGCATAAAAGGTAATCAATTTTTTTTCTTGTTTCTAACTAATTGGTAGTTGATCATGTCATGTATTGAATAAGTAGTATTGGTATTGGTTTTAATTGGTGTCAAGAACCTGGTAAATGAGCTATTCATGAGTTCTTGAGTTCACCTGAGAAAAATATGCATTGAGTAAGAGGGATCATGTATTTTTTGGTTGATGTCGGTGCTTCCAAGAATGGTAAGTGTTGAGTTTGCTTGAATTTTATTTTGATCTTTTTGGAATGAGATGATGGAAATGATAAGATGAAAAGAGGAGGTATTGATGCCTCAAGTATGGTGAAATACCAGTATGATGTAAAGGGGGAGAGTCATGAAAGTTGTAGGTATCTCATTTATGACAAAAGGGATAGCATGTTCTCATATTATTTTATATCTTGGTTGTTGAAGATTTTATTACTGATAGAATGAGATGATAACACAAATAAGCATTAATAGAACAGTTTTGGTAGAATGATAAGAAATGGGGAGCATGTTTTGTTTCCAAATTGATATCTCGTGCTCCATGATCCTAAGGTGAGTGTGTTGTGTCAACCATTGGTATCAAGCATTTGGTGTCAACATTTTATTGTTCATCATTGAAGTGCACTTCAATAAAGCAGTTTATTCTTTGTCATTTATGTCAAAAGGGGGAGAATGAGCTCATGGTACATATAAGTACCATAAGGGTAAATGAGAAAATAGAAAGTAAGTATCATTTTAAAGTGTTTTCAGTTTGTAGTATGTTTTCCATCAATGTGTTTTCCATCAATGACAAAGGAGATATTGTTGGAAAACTTTCACTGATGTTAAAGTAGTGTTGTGCATGATTGGTGTCAAGGATATATTTTTGGAGTGTTTTTATTGATAAATTAGATTGATAGTATTGGGTATGATTGAAGTCAGATTGGAGATTATGTTTCATTTGGAGTGTTGTTTTTATATGAGATTAATAGTGTTATGCATGGTTGATGTCAAATTGGAGATTATGTCTTGTTGATACCAGAGAGTGATGTGGAGAGTTTGTTGTGAGTTATCATTGATGATAAATGATGCCTAATGATTATGTCAAGGTTTGGGTCTACATGATGGAAGCCATTTGTTTATGAGGTAATTTTGAGTGTGTGTGTGTGTGTGTGTGTATATATATATATATATATATATATAAAATACGAAGAAAAAGATGTTCTTGAGAAGGTATGTGCATAGTATCTTGGAAAGATGACTATACACATGCATGAGAGGATGTATGACATTGTTTGAGTTTGGAAACGTGTTTTAGAATACATGAGCAAAGGTATGTAGGTTAATTGAAACAAGAATACCAAGGTGTAGAAGAGACAAATGAAGAAAATAGAGTAGATTGATTAAAAGAGTATTGAAGGTGAAAGCTTTTGATTCTTTTCTGAAGTTTGTTAGAATGCTTTGAAGTTTTTTATAAATTTTTTGGTTTATATTGGTTTGGGATCACCAATGTTGGATGACTGGTGTAATGCATCCTTTGGAGTCTAACATCATTTCTTTGAAGTATTTTCTATTTTCTTCAGATTCTAAATTGAATTCTTCAGAGTATGTCCAAAGATTGTGGTTTCTTGTGGTCTGGGACTAGTGGTTTTGTTCGACTGTTGCAATGCATTTATGCATTTGTTGGATTTTTTTTTTATCATGTTCGGCCAACCTTTAAAGGATTTGAAAGGAGATTTGTGATTTTCTTGTTTCTGGCTAATTGTCTCTATTATTGGCACTATAATGTTCCATATGTTCAATTGTCTAGTTGACCTGGATGCTCTGCTGGAGAAAATGGAGATGTAAAGAGGAAATTGCAAATTGTTAATAAGAAGAAAAAGAGAAAACTCAAGAAGATGGAGATTGAAATGACATAATTGGGTCATGACAGTTTAGAATAATCCTATGGTGTGGTAACTCCATGTTTTTTAGATGTTTTTATATGTATGATCGACCCATAGGTTGTTATACTTGAATGACCAACCTATGTTGATATGTTACTTGAGTTTTTGTTGATATTTTCTTTCCTCTAGCAGTAGTCTGCTTGAACTGGTGCCACCTGGATTTGATGGTAGTATCTTCACAAACAGAAATTTTCTCCATTCTAGACATTTTTTTCATGACTACTAAAAACGGTACTGACATTCTTTCCCTTACTTTATTGTAGATTTTTGTTTGAAGCAAGAGACCTCCTCATTATAGCATAATCTTTACTTTTTCAAGAGATGGTCCAGAATGGTGGTTGATCAAAAATTTACAGATCTTAGTGGTCATCTTCTTCTTCATTTTTTTTGTCACTCATTGGTGCTAAACACTAATCTCAAAACTTCATCATTGTGATGCGGGAAACAAACGTGACATGGATTCGTTCCATGATAGAGTCGCCTTCAAAATCTAATTTTGCATTGAAACCTGATATTTTTTTTGGAATATATATTTTTTGTATTTTCCAGAGATATTTATGGGTGCACAAGGGGAAATCTCTCCCCAGTAGCGTTGCCAAAAAATGTTGGAAAATAATTTGTCGTGTTATAAATTATTGAGTTTCCCCCAATAATGCAGGGCTAAGCCCCTCCTCCTTATGTATGAGGAGGCTCCCATTATTTAATGTAAACTACTTTAATCAATTAGGTGGCCAATAGGTCAAGGATCACATAGGAACACTCCACTAAATCTATGGAAAAATTTTATACAGAGTACAAGGGAGAAATTTTCAATGAAGAGAAGTAAAAGGGAGTTGGGGATATTAGGGGAGAGAGGGTTAATTTTGTGAGTAGGCACTAGTAGATTTCACATACAATAACCAAAGTAAGTCTACATCCAATTAGAAGAACACAACAAAGCAAACCATGATAAGACATAATAAATCATAGACGTATAATTCCATTGATTCATCTATCAAAGGCATGGACACCTTTCTTGGTTTTATAAGATTACCATATATGAAAAGTTAGAAGGAGAGAGTAGAAGAACATAAGACAAGAAATATAAGAATTGTAACTTGTATTGCTTGTTGTAGAAGTGGTAATCTCAATAACATACATTCAATCAAATATTTCCAGCCCCTTCGAATGGAGAATCCATTCCAATTTATAGTATTACAAACTATCCTTTCATATAACCCCCACATGGTTTTTCACCTGTCCTCGTCACTTGTGACCTATCATATTCCTAGGAAATTAATATTTTTCTTATTCTTGAAAAATTGACTCTTATAATGTTTAGCTAAGGATCACATAAGTGAATAGGATGAAATAGTAAAAAGTACATTCATAATGGAAAATTAGAATGTGAATAGAGAATAAGGAAGAGAGATAGAGAAGGGTTGAGAGATCTAAAGAAGATGAAGATTTTTATGATGGATGGATTGCTAATTTGAAGCATGGTGATCACAATATCATCATTCTATAATATGCACAAAAACTTTATACTGATGGCTGAGTGTTTGGGAACAATGTTTTGATAGCTTCCAATGTGAGCCTAAGATGACTGCGGGCATCACTCATGATGGTTGTTTCATGATATCGTAGTGAGAGCGACGATCAATTTCCTTCTCATTAATTGACCTTAGTGATCACAAATCAGCTCCATAATGCACAAACCTCTTAATGCTTAACAATCATTCATTGAAATAGACCCTCACATTGTGGATAAAGGATTGCATCCAAATGAGATTCTTGAGAAGTGGCCACTATTTGGAATGGAATGAGGTGTTTCCTTACACATGGTGATCTTGAGTGCCTTGATAGATAAATTAGCTCACTTCAACCCACTTCTAGGATAGATTTGCCTCATCTTGATCCATGAATCTCTCATTTCATTTTTTATCATGATGACATCCTTTCCTACTTCACAACTCACTTCCTCAACTGAGATGCCACTTCAGTGGAAGCATGATTATGGTACTCATACATTTCTCAATTGCTCCTCATGAAGATGGGTTCCTTATCCCTGATGGAAAGATTGATCTCTGAATGGAAAATGAGCTCCATGTTCTTGTCATGCATCCTACATTGAAACACTACAAAATCTACCTTCCTTTGACTTTCAAGATACGAGATACTTATCAAGCATGGATTAAATATTTAGAAACATCACTCGAGCTATGCATTTCTTGAGGTGACCTCCATCTTCAGTCATAGTGAGCTTCTCACAACATGCTCACGATGATCGTCCACTTGGAGACTTAGAATTGAATGAAGCTCTTGATGTCTCAGACCTCACGATGCTCCTTTTATGGATGAATTTGATCATAGTGAAATATTCCTTATTCGAACCATGAGACAAACTCTCAACCTTGTGATGATGGAAAAAAGAAACAAAAAAAGAAAAATTAGAGTTACCACAACTTTACAGACATAAATTAGAAACTTTCTATTTATAACAGGTCCTAGTTAGGACTACTATTTTTACAAAATTTTCCCTGTTTTCACTCCCTAATGTTTCTTGCCTACCTAGAAGACCAGAAATGTCGATAATTCACCTTATTTTTCCACTTTCTATTTTTATTCATGCCTAGCCATGGACACATGTAAATTTTAATAAATGCACTGCAAGTGTCGAATTGGAACTGCAGTGGTCTTGAAATTCAGGGTTTTATTCCACGATGTTGGGTTCTGAGTAAAATATATGGTAACTAAGGATAATAGTGACATTTATCAAAAAAAAATTCTAGCCCACATGACCAATTTTGATCATATTGTAATCCTTACAAGCCCCTTAAAGCACCCACTCAGGAGAAGAATGCATCATCATTTCCTGCACAAAATAAATGGTTAGCAAGCATCATAAATATGGTGTATATATATATGTCCCAATTGAAGATCATCATGTGTCACAATTGTGAAACACGATATACTCTTCAAGAAAAGATATATGTAGCACAAAATCGATATGAAATGCTGAAAGTTAAGTGTAGAAATGAATGTTGTAAAGAATGTTAAATGAAATATACCTAATTCATACTTACCTACTAGTGTCACTTGGATTTATTGTGGTGGGTGCAATATCTACTTGCAAACCTAAATAAGCAATACTGAAAATAATAACTAGAAGGTAATCGTTAAAATAATACATAAATCACCTACCTATGAGGATCATGGGAGGGATGATATCTAAGCATTAAAATGATGAAAAATGAAGATTTTTGGAAAATGGTGGTAGAGAGAAGTATAATATGTTGAAATGAGTGGCTCGCCTCCACAAACATGGTGCAATTAATAGAATTTTTTTAGTTAAAGATTGAACGAAATCATGATGAAAATCAGTTATAAATACTGCTATAAATAATAAAGGGAGGTATTCATTTCTTACTTTACAATTTGATATTAAAATAATTGAGCTCTAATAAAACCCAAATTAAATGATTTTGGTGATAATAGTGATAGTACAAGGTGATAAACAAGGTGGCCAATATGGGGCATGTGGGGGTGTCAGTCCCATGCTAGGTGTTATTTTTGAATTGGCAATGGGTAGATGGGAGAAATGGGAAAAGAACATGCAAAGGAAATTTTAGCTAGTGAAATTTTCCCCAAAGATGGTCAAAATGTAAAATAAGTCAAGGTTGATGTGGTTTTGGGAGAATTTTAAATTTAGAAGTTTTATTAATTAATGTAAAATATTTTATAGGACCTTGAAATAGATGAGGTTGACTATGTCAGGATGACCTATTGTACTAGAGCCAATGGCATTTGGATAAGGGGGAATTTCCACCATGGCAGATGGTATTGTTATCCATATTTCGCCCCCGTGCCAAATATTGGATTGACCATGATCCCGCATAACAAAAAACAGAGTCAAAAGGTGAACAGAAAAGGGCCTCAAAATTGGCTAAGTATAAAGGTGTAAGCAGAGAATGCCAAGTGTCAGTATGGCACTGTTTCAAGGGGTAAAAGTTACAAAATGGCCCGCAACTCCGCCCAAGGAAAAAGTCAGCATCTGGGCCCGAGTCAAAGCCAAAGCGGGAATCAAAAGAAAGGGGAAAAAGATAAATTGCGGACCCGTAGGCCCAATTTTTGTTCCAATCTGGCTGTACCATGTGTCCCATATCAAAAGGGGACCCATTTTTCAAGTTGTTTTCCCACCCTCCTATACGGACCCGATACAAACTTAGAAGGGGCATATCTTTCAACTCAGGGCTTAAAATATTGCAAATCTGATGCCATTGGAAAGATCTCAACCTCACCCATGCCATGGAGGTCTGAAACTTTAATGTTGAGGAGGTTAGGTGAAGAAAAATGGAGGAAACATCTTCGGGCTTTAATGCAGGATCTTCTTGCCTCAACAACCAGATCAGATTTGATTTGTTTCATCGTTTCCTCTTCCTTCAAGGTGCCAAACCAAGGATTGATGCAAAAAAGATAGATTTGGGGAGAGATTTCATCAGAGGCATTAACAGCGGTGGTTGAGTTTCAACCTGCTTTTCCCGCTTCTCTCTCTCTTTCTTCTTTCAGGATTGAATCTATAAATATAGGGGTAGGATTCATTGTAAAGGGTTGGACATTCTTTGTTTTTCAGGCTCCCTTCTCCTCTTAGCAAAAGGATTTGTGGGGTTCAGGCCTTCCATCAAAAATTGCATTACGTTTCTGCCTCTTGGCTACCTTGTAATGGACTGTATCAATCTACAGAGCAATAAAACACGTCTGTGATCGATTTTAGATCCTCTCTTGTCTCTTTTTCTTTCATCTGGTCTCCCATTATATATCTGGCTATCTGTGCTTGTTTATTGTATGCATTTTGTTGGTTTGTGTCTATTAGCAAAATAAGTGTTCATCATTCCTTTGGTGCATCACCTCATAGTTTATCTTTGTTTTAATTTATGTATTCCTTCTATCCCTGTCTCCTTGGTAAAGTTTAGATTAGGATTAAGAACAGACCCTTTGTAAGTTTCTACGTATGCACCTAAATAGAGGAATAAGGAACCAACCTTCAATCTGGAGAGCTTTCCCATTTTGCAAGGTCCCACACCTTGGGGAAAGTTCAATGTTACACAATCACACCAAATGACTCTGCCTTAGAAAAGTAGACCTATAGAACTCATTTGGGGGTGTTGTGATTTCACGTTAACATTTTTGGCATTCTCGGTGGGACTAAGAAGTCTCCATCTTATTACAGTAGGGATTGATGTACACTTGTTGTGATTCTAGCTTTTAAGAAGCCTTAAAATTGTACATCTGGTGACTCTGAAAGAAACAAATCTACTGGTTTCAGTAGCCCAAGCTTGGAAGATTCATGAGAAAAACCTGGTCTAGAGCAAGGAAAGAAGGTATATTTGAATACTTGCATCTATCCCCAGGAAGAGAAAGGAGAGGAAGAAGAATTCAGAGGTCTCCATCTCCACCAAGCAGAACCTTGTCAACACCTCCACCTACAAGGCCTTTCTTTCAGTATGCAAGGATTCTTAGGCCAATTAGAATGGCACAACCAAATCCATATGTCAACTTCACCGGTAGTAGTCCACTCACCTTGATTGCACAAAACCCAATTTCGATTGCAGCATTAAAGAGCATCCCACATTTCACTGGGGAAAATCAAACTTCTCCTAGTGACCATGTCCAAGATATTGCAAATGTCTGTACAATCCATGAGATCCATGAGATGGACATTACAGTCAAGCTACTCACCTCTTCATTCAAAGGGAAAGCTTCACAATGGTTCAAGAGTCTTGAAGCAGGCTCTATCCAGAACTGGAACCAGCTGTGCACGGCCCTTCACAATTAGTTTGGGGAAAAAGGTGATAACTTGTCTTTGTTGGAGCAACTAACAACAATCAAGAGAGCCCCGAATGAGCAGCTGACAAACTTCAACCTCAGATTCCAATGGACCTGGGATAGGATTCCAACAGTCAGTAAAGCCCACTAATGAAGGTGCCTTCTTATACTTTCTTAGGGCTTTAAATTCTGATATTTCTCTGATGATTCAGTCAATGGGGGGCACTACATTACCTGCAGCCTATAGCCTCTCCATAGGGGCTGAGAACCGTTTGATTCAAGCTGGAAAAATCACTCCTAGGCCATCCATGCCTCTGTACCCTGAGTTAGGAAGCCCAGATACTAGCCAAGCACCTACATTAGCTCCTATACCCACCCCCAGGAGTCAAAGCTCAGCTGAAGCTTCCACTTCATCATCTAATACCTCTAAAGAGTTTCAGGAAGTGGTGATGAAGCAACTTCAAAACTTTGGGAATGAGCTAGTGACCATCAAAAGACAACAAGCTCAGAGTTCCAGGCCATACTAGCCCCAGGCTCAATATCAAGCCAGACCCCAGTATCAACAGAATAGGCCACCACCTCAGACTGTAAACCAGAGCCAGAACCAAGGACAGCCCCAAGCTGCTAGACCTTTCAGGTCTTATGATCCTAACACAGCTTCAACATCAAGGGCATTGGTTCCTGCACAGAACAATATGGCACAGGAATATGATTGGTGTTTTCCATGCAGTCAGCCACACAACCAATCAACATGCTTTAATGGTGCTCTAAATCAGGCCTTGATGGTGCAAACCAGTATGGTGCCACAAGAACCTGGCCAAGAGGAAGATCAACAACAAGGAGCTCAACAAGGTGGCCCCCCAAATGAGACTATGCTTGTCAACTGGCAGGCCGAAGACTTATGTGGGATGAATCAGTTCCCTTCTCAAAGTGTAGCTACCAATACACGGTCCAAAAAGAGAAGTATTGGAGAGGGTGGACCACTAAATTCAGGTGACCCTCAATCTTCCATCACTCCACAAGGTCCTGGTGTTCCAAGTGTAACTCCAAACATACAGAACCAATCCAAGCCACCTCCCAAACCCAGTCAAGTACCGGTTGTAACAACCCATGTGCAAGAAAGAAATGTGTCTGGGAAGGGGCAGAAAAAGGACAACACATTCAATATTATTGAGCAGATGAAAAGGACAAGTGTGAACATTTCACTATGGGAGTCACTGGCCATTCCAGGGTAGAGGGATCTGTTGCAGACTGCCATGCAGAATTGGTCAAGTTCAAATCAACCCCCTAACCAACAAGAAAGAGTGCTTACCAATGCAGTTCAACCTGGGAGGAACCATGGAGAACAACAAGGTAAAAACCTGAGACCTCCTCCCTTCTATGTCTCATTGATTATTGGAGACAAATTGGTGCACAATTGTATGATTGATTCTGGGGCCAGTAGTTCTGTGATGCCCAAACAAATAGCTGATCAGTTGGGTCTCCAATATGAGGTCATCTCTAGAGGAGTAGTCCAATTAGATGGGACAATAGTGACTACTGTGGGAATCATCAAGGATCTGAGTCTCACTCTACACGCTTTCCCTAATGTGACTATTTTGCAAAACGTGTCAGTCATAGACCTGCCACCACATTTTGCTTTGTGTCTATCCAGAGACTTCACTGCCAAAATTGGAGGCTACCTGTCTATTGATTGGTCACATATGCTCTTTAGGACAAGGTATGGGGTGAAGGCCACAATCAGATCTGAACCTATTGCTGATTATCATATTGAATCCTATGTGCCTAGCCCAATCAATTCCAACTGCTCAGCTTTTGATCAAGAAGACCTCCTAAACACTAATGAAATAGATACCAAGGTGGGATGTATCCCAGACTTGACCCTAGATGAGTGGGCCAACAAAAAACATGCTTTTGACCCCTATAGGGAGATGGAAGAATCTGAACTAGGTGTCTACTACCTACATGAAGAGAATCAACCTCTTCCTGACCTAATCAAGCCAGAATACAAGGATGACAATGAGGTATGGAAATTGTTCTTTGATGGCTCAAGGAGTAAACAAGGAGCTGGAGGAGGAGCCATGATTGTGTCCCCCAGAGGTATGAGATATTATTCAGCCTTCAGATTCTAGTTCACTTGCTCAAATAACACTACTGAATATGAGGCTTTAGTCCAAGGTCTTCATTGGGCAAGGAAGCTGGGAATCAAGAACTTGCAAGTATTTGGTGATAGTGAACTGGTTGCCAATCAGGTCAGAGGACTTAATGCTGTAAAAAATGACCTGCTCAAAAACTACAAGAGTAGGGTATGGGATCTCATGGAGGATTTCGAGGCCTTCAGTATTGTGTCCATACCCAGGAAGGAGAATGAAGCTGCTGATAGACTTGCAAGCAGTTGGAGCAACATTTGATGTGGTTGACAGCATCAAGAGGGACAGAGAACAACCACATATCCATGTGGTTGTGAGGCCAGCAGTGCCAGATAATAATACATGCTGGCAGGTGTTTGAGAATGATCAGCAGATCATTAACTTTCTACAAGAAGAAGCTGAATTCTCAGCTATAAACCAGAGCAGACTAGAGCAGCAGTACGGGAATCAGATAGTACAACTGCATACAAACAAGCTTCCCAAAGGCTTAGTGACACTGGAATCTATTTTCAATCCTAATGATCAGTTCAGAAAAGAGAAGGCTAACATGCAGATCAAAGGAGAAGATTCAGAGTCAATCCCAGTTGGAGAAGACAAAACACTTCAAATTGGCAAAGTGGCCACCAAACAAGAAAGGTATGAATTCATACAACTTTTCCAAGAATTCCCTGATGTGTTTTCTTGGAGTTATGAAGACCTAAGGGGGTTCAATCCAAAGCTAGCACAACACACAATCGAACTAGATCCAGCTGCTCAGCCCATCAGGTAGAAGCAGAGACCAGTCAACCCACATATAGAGCCTCTGATGAAGAAGGAGCTGAACAAGATGATAGAGGCAAGCATCATATTTCCAATTAAACACTCAAGCTGGGTTGCAAATCTGGTCCCAGTCAGAAGAAAAATGGAGAAATCAGGTTGTGTGTTGACTTCAGGGATTTGAACAGAGCCTCCCTCAAAGACCACTACCCACTCCCTTCAATGGAGCAGATCTTGCAAGTAGTGTCTGGGTCAGAAAGGTTCTCCCTCCTAGATGGCTACTCAGGGTACAACCAGATCATGGTGAAAGAAGATGATCAATTCAAAACAACTTTCACTACCAAATGGGGCACCTATGCCTATAGGAAAATTCCATTTGGATTATCCAATGTTGGAGCCACTTTTCAAAGGGAAATGGATATGGCATTCAAGGGGCTGATCAACAAAGTAGTGTTGATCTATCTGGATGACATTACAGTGTTTTCCAAAAATGCAGCAGATCATCTCTTCCACCTAAGGCAGGTGTTCCAATGATGCAGGAGTTTTGGGGTGTCACTGAACCCCAAAAAATGCATATTCTTGGCCCATGAAGGCAAGCTTCTAGGCCATATCATATCAAAGGAAGGATTGGAAATTGACCCGGAAAGAGTTCAAGCAATAAGAGCATTGCCATTGCCAAGTCACAAGAAGGCTCTTCAAAGCTTCTTGGGAAAAATCAATTTTGTCCATAGGTTTGTTCCAAACTTTGTTGCCCTTGTTAAGCCAATAATGTTGATGCTGAAGAAGAGCTTAACATTCAGGTGGATAGCTGAAGGAAAATCAAGTTTTGAGGCTATCAAAGAAGCCATATCACAAGCCCCAACTCTTGTGAACCCAGATTTTTCCAAAGACTTCATACTGTATGCCTTTGGTGGCAGCGACACAATTTCTGCAATCTTGGTGCAGCAGAACAAAGAAAGTATAGAACAACCAATTGCTTTCTTCAGCCAGAGTCTGGAAGATTATGAGGTAAGGTACTCCTTCATTGAGAGGCAGGTCCTGGTGGTAATCAGAGGATTGAAGAAGTTTAAGCATTTGGTTTCAAACAACAAAATCCAACTATTGGTCTCCCATGCGGGAGTTAAAGAATTCCTTCTCAGCAAGGACCTGAATGAGAAGCGTGCAGGATGGATCACTCGTGTCATGGAATATGACATTGAGATCAAGGTCACCAAGCTGGTCCATGGGAAGGGGTTATGTGAACAACTAGCCTCAGGTCAACAAGATGAAACAGACAGTGAAAAGGAGGTTGTTTTTGTTCTACAAGATGATCAAGAAGAAGGGAGAGATGATGTACCTTCTCCTTGTTGGACCCAAGACATGGTGCACTTCCTTCAAACATGCATGTGTCCTCATGGGATGAGTAAAGAAAAAAGAAGGCATTTCAGGCTATAGGCCATCCCATATGTTCTTATTGATGGTGTCTTGTTCAAGAGGGACATCAATGGCATTCTGCTGAGATGCATTGGGACAGATCAGGTAGAGAGAGTGCTACAAGAATTCCATGTTGAAGCAGCTGGAGGCCATTTTTCTCCAAGAGTGACAGCACTCAAAATCATGAAAGCAGGATATTATTGGCCCAGAGTGTTTAGTGACTGCTACACATGGATCAAAAGGTGCAAGAATTGTGCATTCTTCAAAGGCAAGGAAAGGCTAGCAACACTTCCATTGCACCCAATCTCAGTCGACCAACCTTTCATGCAATGGGGATTGGAATTCATTGGAGTCATCAATCCAAACTCAAGCCAAGGTCACAAATGGATCCTGACAGTGACAGATTATTTCACCAAATGGACCGAGGCAGTGGCACTCAAGGAAGCAAATGAGTCTAGTATCTTGGATTTCTATGAAGGGATAGTGACCAGATTTGGAGTGCCAGCCACCATCATATCAGACAATGCATTAGCATTCATAGGTTCCAAGATCACAGGATGGGCTGTTAAGAATGGGACTTATTTGAGTACTTCATCAAACTATTACCCTCAAGGTAATGGCCAGGCTGAGTCCACAAACAAGAACCTGCTAAAGATCATCAGAAGAACTCTTGATGAGAATCAGAAGACCTGGCACACAAAGCTCAAAATGGCCTTATGGGCTGATAGAATAATGCCCAAGAGATCTACAGGCAGCTCTCCATTCAAGCTCGT
This sequence comes from Taxus chinensis, assembly GCA_019776745.2. Lineage (NCBI taxonomy): Eukaryota > Viridiplantae > Streptophyta > Pinopsida > Cupressales > Taxaceae > Taxus > Taxus chinensis. The sequence goes on from CM034147.1 coordinate 676,791,349, forward strand.
CTATGGGAAAGAGGCAGTGTTGCCTATATCACTTGAGTTACCAGCATTGGAGCTCATGAAGCAACTAGAGATGTCTGAATTTGGACCAATGGAGGCCAGGTATGTGGAGCTGATAGAATTAGAAGAAACTAGAGAGCATGCTCTCCAAGCAATAGAGAAGAATCAGGCTTCAATCAAGAAATGCTTTGACAAGAAGACAAAAGCAAGGACCTTCTAGGAAGGAGACCTAGTTTTGAAATGGGATGCAGATCGAGCAAAACCAGGAAGGCATTCCAAATTTGACGCCATCTGGAGTGGCCCCTATATGATCACAAGATGCAAAAGTAGCAATGCTTTCCAATTGTCTACATTGGAGGGTGAAGAGTTGCAGATTCCAGTAAATGGGATCTATCTTAAGCACTGCTACTAAAAGGGGAGTTCTCACCCTGTACATATTAGTTTAGTTTTCTCTTTCCTCTAAGTGCTTATGCACATTGTCTTGTTGTAGTGTAGATTTCTTTTCTCCTAAGTTCTTTGCACGCTCTGCATGTTCCATTTGGAGCATGTATGATTTCAAATTTTGTATATAGTGTGGTGTTGTTTTGTTGCTCTCATGCAGTGTTTGGACTTGGCATTTGGTCAAGATCAGTTTCAGTTCTAATGGGTTTCCAAGCGGCCCAGGGGTCAGTTTTCAAAGTTCAGATCAGTAGCAGGCTATCACTCATGACTCCATGCCCAACGGATATGACAAGGCAATTGGTCTTTTCATCTAGCAGGTAGATACCCCTGTGAGTCGCCAAATTGTTATCCATATTTCTCCCCCGTGCCAAATATTGGATCGACCACGATCCCGCATAACAGAAAAAAGAGTCAAAAGGTGGACAGAAAAGGGCCTCAAAATTGGCTAAGTATAAAGGTGTAAGTGGAGAATGCCAAGTGTCAGTATGGCATTGTTTCAAGGGGTAAAAGTTACAAAATGGCCCGCAACTCCGCCCAAGGAAAAATTCAGCATCTGGGCCCGAGTCAAAGCCAAAGCGGGAATCGGAAGAAAGGGGCAAAAGATAAATTGGGACCCATAGGCCTGATTTTTGTTCCAATCTGGCTGCCACGTGTCCCATATCAAAAGGGGACCCATTTTTCAAGTTGTTTTCCCTGCCCTCCTGCATATGGACCCGATACAAACTTGAAGGGGCATATCTTTCGACTCAGGGCTCGAAATATTGCAAATATGATGCCGTTGGAAAGATCTCAGCCTCACCCATGCCATGGAGGTCTGAAACTTTAATTTTGAGGAGGTTAGGTGAAGAAAAATGGAGGAAATGTCTTCAGGATTTCAATGCGGGATCTTCTTGCCTCAACAACTAGATCAGATTTGATCTGTTTCACTGTTTCCTCTTCCTTCAAGGTGTTGAACCAAGGATTGATGCAGTAAAGATGGATTTGGGGGAGAGATTTCATCAGAGGCATTAACAGTGGTGGTTGAGTTTCAACCTACTTTTCCCACTTCTCTCTCTCTTTCTTCTTTTAGGATTGAATCTATAAATGTGGGGGCAGGATTCATTGTAAAGGGTTGGACATTCTTTGTTTTGCAGGCTCCCTTCTCCTCTTAGCAAAGGGATTTGTGGGGTTCAGGCCTTCCATCAAAAATTGCATTATGTTTCTACCTCTTGGCTACTTTGTAATGGACTGTATCAATCTACAGAGCAATAAAACACGTCTGTGATCGATTTTAGATCCTCTCTTGTCTCTTTTGCTTTCATCTGGTCTCCCATTATATATCTGGCTATCTGTGCTTGTTTATTGTATGCATTTTTTTGGTTTGTGTCTATTAGCAAAATAAGTGTTCATCATTCCTTTGGTGCATCACCTCATAGTTTAGCTTTGTTTTAATTTATGTATTCCTTCTATCCCTGTCTCCTTGGTAAAGTTTAGATTAGGATTAAGAACAGATCCTCTGCAAGTTTCTACGTATGCACCTAAATAGAGGAATAAGGAACCAACCTTCAATCTGGAGAGCTTTCCCATTTTGCAAGGTCCCACACCTTGGGGAAAGTTCAATGTTACGCAATCACACCAAATGACTCTGCCTTAGAAAAGAAGACCTGTAGAACTCATTTGGGGGATTTATTGTTTGATTTTTTGCATATGCCAAAAAATATTTAAATATGGAGATCTGTAGATATGGTATGTTTATCAGAGTTATTGGGGAGGTTATATGTGTAGGACATTACATGACTAAGAGGACTCAATTTTGAAGGCATTATGCAGATGATGTGGATCCCAATGGATGTAGACCTGATTAAAATATTTTTAATGCATTGGTAGTTTAGGTGCAACATATTTTGGTGGAGGGACAATGGAAAAAGCATAGAGGCTATACTGAAATTACATAATGTGCATGCCATTTTGGGAATACCAATTCAGGGGGTCTACATGTTTTACGATATTTTGATGGATACAAGAGAGAGGAGAGCACTTGCTCAATGGGACACAGACATTGATGAGTATCACTCATGAACACTAATGATTATATTGAGTGTTATATATGTTACACAAATTTTAGATATCAAAAAGGATATTATTGGTATGATTATGTCACAAGTCTTATGTCATAAGGAAGATGGAGTTGCACCACTTTTTGTGTAAGTGGCCTATAGAGATGCTTTGGAGACTGATATTAAATTCAATTAGGAACAACCACATGGGTGTAACTCCTGCATGATATGTAAAGGGTTTGGATTAGGCATCAAAGTCTAGTAGGGCTCATCATACTTTTATCAACCTAGATATTTGAGAGGTTCATGATGTATAGGCCTACAGGTACACTACTATAGGTAGCAAGAGATACCCCTCAAATTTAATAGTGGGAGAGATACTTGATAATGAGGCCTTTGGTAGGTTTTAGAAGATTTTTATAGGTTAGATATGAGTGAGTAATTTGGGAGCATTATAGAGAGATAGTGGACCATTTACCCAGTTGTTCAACTACAGTACTAGTAGAGGGGATCTTGGAGATTACATATCACTATGTATGTTGACTAGAGAAATATCCATTGGATATATTACCTATGCATTTTGGGTGTCCAACTCATGTGGTGACCTCACCTCTCGCCGACTATTGATAGAAACATACTAGAGATGGGAGGGAGAGTGGAACCATGGGTATGTGTACCACTATTGCGACCATGACGAGTGAGGTGTGCCCCATAGCCAGGTGGTAGGTAGAAACCACTTAGGGGAGAAGGAGGTGTAGAGGGACCTCAAGTAGAGGAGGTTGAGGATAGACCTAACAGACAAGTTGTCAAGGAGGAGGAGAGGGTAGTGAGACCTCAGGGATGACACCATGAGTGGCGAATATAAAGGTCTGAAGGAGGATATTTTTCAAATGGAGGTCCCTGATAGTAGACCACGTGATGGGATAGCTAGGGTATAGACAAAATGCATCGAGGGGATCAATGATGATATTAGTGCTTTGAGATAGGTGGGAAATATCCATTGGGGCCTGCCACTCAAGATATGATGAGGCGGGGGTATTTTTAGGAGGTCGAGTAAACGAAGTTGTCATGATGGAGTATCTCGATGAGTTAGGAGAGCCTTATTATTAAGTGTGTTTGATAACGTAGATTTGTGATTCAGATAGTTGTTGAATAAATATATAATAGGAAATGTGTGTTTTTTGTTTTACAAGGTCCACCACAAATGATTGGAACTTGATGATTAAAGGATAACACCACAAGATTTTGGATGGTGTATTATACCTAAAAAATACAATTGTGATAGTAAATCCATTGTTAGTGATAGCTATAAATTCATTGGGAACATTTAGGATCATGTCGAAGGTAGCTCACATGCTATATAGGCATGGAGATGCTCTAGCATTGACGAGTTTGGGAGACATGACATCCATTATGTAACGATTTTTGTAACAACAAAAGTTTCTACCATGAAATTAGGTAGCAATATTGTTGGATACACTAGTGGTGGTATCATGCCAGGGGGAAATACATCCTGTATAGTAGCATTAGAGGCTTGGGTTGCAAGAGTGGAGGGAGAGGCTTCATGGGCTAGGTATAGAGCCATATCTTTTAGCATTATCCGTATGTATGAGTAGTCAAGCACCATTAGCTCAAAGCATTATCTGACCTCCATCTGAGGGAGGTGATGCTTGAGAGATAGTTGATTGTGTAATTCTTTGATATATTTGATGATGTATAAAATGGTTCATTTTGATATATTTGTGTGTGTGAGAGAGATATATATATATATATATATATATATCATAATTTTATTAATATTACGTGTATGGATGTGGATGTATGTTTACTTTTATGATTGTATTTTCTTATGCATGTAAAAATATATGAACACTTATGATTAAAGAAAAAATGAAATTATAAAAATAATTATATAGTAGGAATTGTAGATAAAAGAGGATGGGATAGGGAACAATGATAGGGCCTACCCAAGCAAAGAGAGATAAACCTAAGCAGGAGATGAGAGGAATGTGGTGACCATAGTATCCAAAATGGGAACCCTTAGTTGTATAAACATAGGTAGGAAGGATAAACCCAAGTGTGAGATAAAAAAGAATTGTGAAATTATCCAAGATAGGAAGCAATGGTCATATAAACCCAAGAGGTAGGTAGGAGATAAAATTTCTCAATGACATTGTACAAATGATCTGCATCTATCATTGATGATTTTGGCTACATCTTGGAGGATTTTTTGGTGAGTATGAATCATGAGTTCTTCAAGGTTTTCTTATATGATGTTGATACCTCAATATACTTTTGATCATGTGGAAAAGAGAGAATCATAGATCCTATAAGAGATCCGTGTGAGGACGTCATAATGGATATCATCTAGAGAGGGGTGATGGGAAGAATTGTGAGAACTAGAAGATGTAATATAACAATGTGATGGAGGGGATCAGTCACGTACATGAGGAGAAGGCTCTTAGGATTGGAACTTGTGGGAGAGAACCCAATAAGTGTCATTTATATGAGAGAAAAAATCATGATGAGACCAAAAGAATGATGTAGAAGAAGAATATTTTAATGCCTTCTTACATTGGTCTTACCTAAATTCCACCTTGAGTTTCTTAATATTTCATCTATAGGCTCTACAATTAGAAACACGTGTCCATGAACCTCATGCCATGTACATTATGACTCAGTCGTGGGTGCATTAGGAGCCATAATGGTAAGAGGAATCGGTGGTGATTTCGTAAAAGGTAGAGGTATAGTGTTATGTGGAGAAATGGGAGGGGAATGAGAGGGAGATATCACAAGAGGTATTGTTAAAGGGATAATTAAAGGAGAAAATTGTAGCTCATGAATTGGATCACTAATGAGGGGATTAGCTCATAAGTTGATCCCCAAATTCAAAATAGAGATCTTCATCATCCATTGAATTGTCAACCTCTAGATTAAAGTTAGAATGTGTATCATATGTGGAGATGGTGCTAGTATTTATGTTATCACTAAAGGTAGAGCATAGAGTGTCATGGTAAATAAGGATTTCTTATTCTTAGCTTGGGTGTAGCTTACTAAAAGGTGGTCATCGACATAATAAACGTCATCATAATCACACGGTAGAATATAGCATATGAACCGATTAGGTATTAAGTTAGAACGATGATCTACATGAGGATTACTTGTGTGATTGATTGTGTGTTATGCATGTAAAAAAAATCTATGACCACTTATGATTAAAGAAAAAAATGAAATTATAAAATAATTATATAGTAGGAATTGTAGATAAAGGGGATGGATAGGGAACAATGATAGGCCTACCCAAGCACAAGCGAGATTAAACCTAAGCAGGAGTGAGAGGAACTGTGTGCCCAAGTATCCCAATGGGAACCCTTAGTTGATAAACATAGGTAGGAAGGATAAACCAAGTGTTGGATTATACAAAAGAATGTGAATTATCCAAGATAGGAAAGCAATGGTCATATAAACCCAAGAGGTAGGTAGGAGATAAAATTTCTCAATGACATTGTACAAATGATCTGCATCTATCATTGATGATTTTGGCTACATCTTGGAGGATTTGTTGGTGAGTATGAATCATGAGTTCTTCAAGGTTTTTCTTATATGGTTGTTGATACCTCAATATACTTTTGATCATGTGGAAAAGAGAGAATCATAGATCCTATAAGAGATCCGGTGAGGACGTCATAATGGATATCATCTAGAGAGGGGTTGATGGGAAGAATTGTGAGAACTAGAAGATGTAATATAACAATGTGATGGAGGGGGATCAATCACGTACATGAGGAGAGGCTCTTAGGATTGGAACTTGTGGGAGAGAACCCAATAAGTGTCATTATATGAGAGAAAAAATCATGATGAGACCAAAAGAATGATGTAGAAGAAGAATATTTTTAATGCCTTCTTACATTGGTCTTACCTAAATTCCACCTTGAGTTTCTTAATATTTCATCTATAGGCTCTACAATTAGAAACACGTGTCCATGAACCTCATGCCATGTACATTATGACTCAGTCGTGGGTGCATTAGGAGCCATAATGGTAAGAGGAATTGGTGGTGATTTCATAAAAGGTAGAGGTATAGTGTTATGTGGAGAAATGGGAGGGGAATGAGAGGGAGATATCACAAGAGGTATTGTTAAAGGGATAATTAAAGGAGAAAATTGTAGCTCACGAATTGGATCACTAATGAGGGGATTAGCTCATAAGTTGATCCCCAAATTCAAAATAGAGATCTTCATCATCCATTGAATTGTCAACCTCTAGATTAAAGTTAGAATGTGTATCATATGTGGAGATGGTGCTAGTATTTATGTTATCACTAAAGGTAGAGCATAGAGTGTCATGGTAAATAAGGATTTCCTTATTCTTAGCTTGGGTGTAGCTTACTAAAAGGTGGTCATCGACATAATAAACGTCATCATAATCAAGTGTAGTAATATAGCATATGAATCGATTATGGTATTAAGTTAGAAAAGATGATCTACATGAGGATTTATATTGTGATTGATTGTGATAGGGATACTATAGGCACAAAATCATGCACTTTAAACATTATTTACTATCGGTATCATACTACTATTCATATGGTTTTTGAGTGAAGAAAGTACTAATTAACCCCCGTCTTTTGGCCATTTTACTTTACTTTATGTCGTCACTACCGACCTTCAACACATACTTACCTAGTTTATTTTTGTCATTTTCCGTCATTTTAGCCTTAACTAGGTCACCCAAGCTAGTACTGGGGCACCGATAGGTGCCCTAGTCCCAATCAGGGCACCCTGATCCTTTTTACACTTTCCCGCCACTTTTTGGACACTTTCTAGACATTTGAATATTCTATCTTTATGGTGGTTGGCCTCTTCGGGGTTAATTATGAAATTAGAACAAGAGACCCATATAAATACAAAGTTATGACATTTTAATGAGGGACCAAGCACTAGGCACTACTATCATCATCTAAGGTTGCATCCATCTAAAGCTCATTTGCATCCATCTAGCTCCATCACAAGGCACAAAGTTGGTTCATCTGCATCACACTGAATAGGAGGAAATTTTATTCTATTTCATCCATCATTTTATTACATTTTCTACACATGGTTATTGCTCACTAATTTCACAAAGTACAACTAACACAAGAGCAACCTAGGGCATGATCACACACACACACACATAGAACTACATCGGATATGAGATGTAGTGCAGTGATCAGTTAGTAAGTCCACTGTTGTGGCCGTTAAGGATAAACTAACCCCATCATTTAAATTTTTAATTTTTTAGGGTTTGATGCATGGCTTAGGGTTTTGTAGGTCTTTCTTTCATCATTGATCACTGACGACATTCGGTACAAAGGAGAAAATTACTCGTGACAAATGTAGAGGGCTTCACATAATCTTCTGACCTTATAAGTTGGTTCCTTGACCTCCTGCATAGACTAGGGCTCCCAGAACAGAGACTAGGACATCTAAAGGTGCCCTGATCCTCTCCCAGGTGCCCCAGTCCAGCCAAACAGCTCAGATCCTTGGATCTGAGATGTGGGTGCATGTTTGAATGACCATTAGGTTCTCTTTTTGTCTCTCCTTTTGAGGAATCTAGTGATCAAATAACATCTACTATTAACTATATATCTTGTGCTCCAAACTTATTTGATAATACAACACCATAGGACAATATTAATGATTATTTCTAAAATAGTGATGATGATAATATTATAATTAATGATGAAATATTGTGCAAACTAAAACTTAATCCTATTTATTAAGACGAGTCTATGTTTATTTATCTTTTCATTTCCACTAGTCTAGGACATTATCGACTAAAATCTATTATACCTACTATCTTTTCTACTACTATTTTTTCCACTCAAAAGTCATGACAAGTCCACTATAGCTAGACTTGATCCATTGTAACATGTTATTAACAAGATTGATCCTATATCTTAATTTATTTCAATCACCACATTATTGGAACGCCTCAACATCCCATAGGAATTTCCATCTATCTTGTTAGATCATGGTTTTCGTCACTTTACCTTCTATACAAAATCTCTCTTTTAAAAATATTTTTAGGTAGCATGGTAGCCCCTTTTGTGAATATCATTATTTATCAGGAAATGATGTTGATCATTTTCATGCTTTATTATCAACATCAATAAGCTAAAATCCAATGGTACTATCACCATATCTCTTAATGACTTAGCATAATTAAAAAATTCACATTAATTAAACATAAAATGATCAAGTAAGTTCCCACACATTGATAATTTTACAAGAATAATTTATACTTATGGAAGATACCTAGAACATGTCTCAATAAATTATGATACAAGTAGGAATATATTTACTTATAGAGTGTTACATACCTTGGCTTTCACTGCATATGATATTATGCCACTTCTTATCCCTTCTCACACCTTTTAAGGCTATTTCATGCTTTTTATTTCACTTTATTTATGATTTTTTACCCTGAATTTTGGCTCATTCATAAACCTCAACTTTCCTTTATCCTTAGGATTATCTTGGATATCACACTTACACATAATTCAATAATTATGTCTCCCCTACTTGCTAATTTGGTCAATTTTTGGAAAGATGGATTATGTAATAATTAGCCTAACATGACACACTATACATAAGTTATGGCCAAACTAGAGCCATATTACATGGATGAATAATATATGGTGGAATTTCATCACTTTCATGACACCAAACATATAAATTACCATTTTTCTAAAGTTATACAATCGGACCATCCCGGGGCCTGTTGGGTTTGATCCTAGCTTAAATGATCTCTTTAATGACATATAACATCTTATGTTCCCCTTTCTTGTACATATTTATTTCCAAATAATGAAAAAACATTAAAATACTCATGTAACATAAAAATATTCAAATATTAGAAAAACTCAAAAATCACGACCTACACATACAAGATTAGGTAACTTGTTCCTTTACATATGTTGTTTATCATACTTGGTTCGCATAACATAACATATTCCCCCTACTCATTAAGTTTAGAAATAGGTGTTCATGAGGTATATCTGAGCTTGATATCAGACATCAACACAGATTGATACATGACTGATCACACATTTTAGCTTCACCCATTCCCACTAATACTACACTATTTGTGGATCACCTATTACACTTGATACAAGTGCTTTTGTTTCATACTACAAATTGAAGCCCCACACATTCCTCATTATTCTACACATTATGTATATTCATAAATTGTATATTCTATCTCATTTATAGTAGCATTTTACTAGCACATGTGCTATACATTATGCATACTCTCACCTATCATGTTACATGTGTATATTTCCTATTGTTTCCTATACTTGTTCACATACATTATTGCATTTCTTACTTTCTTATGTTTCCTACTTGACCATTTCTTGTATGTGGTTTGAGTGTCTTCATTGTCTTATGACACCATGGGTGTCTCATTATTTATTTATATATTACACTATCTTACATATGTACACTATGGTTTCTTTGTATGCAACCTCATTGTCTTCTATGTGCCTACTCTTGTGACACCATAGGTGTACAATATTTAGTTTCTCTATGTCCTTAAAGTCGAATATTTTCTAGGGTTTACAAATCAAATGGATTTTATCTTGGTTGATTATTTCTTCATTATTATGATTCTTTATTCATGGACACATTCCTAGGTTAGTACATATGCTTTAGGCTAAATTGTCTAACGTATTCCTTACTCTATGTAGTGGTATACTACTTTAGGCTACATCACCACTCCCATTATTCATCTTGTATTGATATACACTTTGGGCTACCATGATTCACTCCTATGTTCAAACCTTGTCGTGGGATATACATTTCGGCTATAAGGGTCATGGACACATCATTTCTAGGTCGCATATCTTCACCACATATACCCATTCATCATAGTTATATAGACATGGGTATACACATTTCACTTTGACGAGATGTTGCTCAAATGATGACACACTCTCATTTAGAGTTCATTCTTGACTGCTCAAGGGTTCAAAATTTACCTCATGAGCCTCACTCCATACACTCCATCTTACTCAGTGGGCATGACTTTATCATTCCATCTTCATTCCATTTCCATCCATCAGGAAGATATTACATATCATGGTTGCTATACTCTTTCTTGCATTTCATGTTCATGGTATCTTTATTACCATTGATATCCTTAGATCGTCATTGTATGTCATTTATCTATACCATACACACATGTTCTTCAACCATTTTTCTGAGTTGTAATTGTGTGGTGATAGCAAGAGCATCTTTTTGTTTTAATGGCAACAAAATGCTCACCTTCTACCCTTCCATACAATTGTCATTGGGGCTTGTATCATATTCATAACTTGGATTCTAGTGTTGTTATTCTACAAAAGTACTTCATTTTGTACTTATCACCATTGAAATTACTTTTTTTAGAAACACACTTTTTGTACATGTTGGTTATTCTAACATGCTTATCATGCTTCATGTGTCAGCAAATCTATGTAGGGATATTTGCTACCATTGCTTAGTTCTTACATTATTTATTATTGGTTATTTTAAGAACGACACTTGCTTTATCTAATTGTGCACATTGTTTTTTGTATTGAGTCATTATGGCCTTGTGTGTCTTGCGACACACATGATTGGGGGTCCCATATTTGGAAATAATAACTTAAACGGAAAGGATTATGATCTTTAGCACTTGTTTAACAACCAGTGTTCACTAGAGACTATGTTGAAATTTTAGTACCTTGTGATTTTTCCATGCATGTATGGCTTTTACTAACACTTATACTAAGTGTGTAACCTTTTGTTTTATGTGAGAAAAAGGACAATTCCTACTCAAATGTTTTCCTTTCCCCTATGGGAAGAGTTCGGAGGGTTTATTTGGATAAGTTGATCCTTTTAGTGAGAGCCATGCAATTCAAATTTTGTTGAGTTGTGGAGCTTAATTGCTTCACAAGTAAGCATGTTTTTACATGTTGCTGGATTTACACAGTAACCGACATCGGTCAGGCAGTGACTGACATTGGTCAAGCAAGTGAGCGACATCGGTCAGGCAGTAACTAACATCGGTCAACCTGTGTGATGGTGCTTTGTTTTTTGGTCGAGAATTAGAATAAATATTTTTCTTTAAAGATGATTTCTTGATTGTAAAAGCATAGTTAGTTGCCCTAATAGATATATATGCATGTATGCATTGTATAAGGGTATGAGAGAAGAAAATATAATTGTTTGCATGTTAGTTTTCTTGGTGAGAAAGAAAGAATAGCTGAGTGAGGGAAAAATATTGAACATCCTGTGAGGTGTTGGAAGATTGCAGATCTTCATTGTATTTCCTCTGTAAAGCAATGAATAATAATTTTGGTCATGTTTCTTGGTGGACGTAGCCCACACTAGGTGAACCACGTTAAATCTTGTGTTATCTTTCTCTTGTTTATTTTATCTTCTGGTTTATTTCTACATTCATTGCTTGTATGCTTTATCTAATTTTAGATCTGTACAACATTGTTATATGGTTAAACCCCAACAACTAGTATCAGAGCTTTGTTTGAGAGGTTTTGTGTGTTGATAGGATTTACTCACAGAGGGTTTTCTAATTGAGTGGGAGCAAGCAATGGCAGAAGATAGTAAATACTGAGTAGAGAAATTTGACGGTCGTAATTATCAAACTATGGAAGATGCAGGTGGAGGATTATTTATATCAGAAGGATCTATACTTACCATTGGATGAGCATGCATAGCCGGACAAGATGACTGATGAAGAATGGAAGGTTCTTGATAGAAAGGCTCTGGGATCTATAAGATTGAGCCTGGACAACATCAGTGGCTTCAAATTTTACAAATGCAAAAACCATGGTAGAGTTGATGAAATATTTAGCAAATTTGTATGAAACTCCTAGTGCTTCGAATAAGGTTTATTTGATGAAAAAATTGTTTAATTCTAAGATGCAAGAAGGTGGATCTGTATCTAATCATTTGAATGATTTTTGGTCTATTGTAAATCAATTAAAATTGGTAGAAATTTTGTTTGATGATGAAGTGAAAGCACTTTTATTCTTATGCTCTTTGCCAGATAGTTGGGATAACTTGGTAATGGTTGTTAGTAATACAATGTCTGCTTCTAAAGGTTTGAAATTTGATGATGTGGTTAGTGTAATCCTTAATGAGGAAATACACAAGAAAAGTATTAGGAGAAGCATCATCTGGAAATACTTTAAATGTAGAAAGTCAGGGGAAGATCTAAGGAGAGATCATCAAAGAGCAAGAAGAATGGGAGATCAAAGTCAAGAAATGGTAGATCTAGATCCAAGTACAAAGATTTACTTGGAATTGTGGAAAGAGAGGACACGTAAAGAAGGAGTGTTGGTCCAAGGAAAATAAAGAGAATACATCAGAAAAAGGTAAAGAAAAAGGGACAAATGTTGCAAGTGAGGTAAAGTAAGATTCCCTTATTCTCTCCTTGGATAATAAATTAGAATCTTGGGTTTTAGATTCTGGAGCTTCTTTCCATGCTACCCCTAATAAGGGTTATTTTAGAAATTATGTTCAGGGTGATTTTGGACAAGTTTATTTAGGAGATGATGAACCATGCAATATTACTGGTAAAGGTGATGTTCATCTAAAGTTGTAGAATGGAAATCCATGGGTATTGAAAGATGTGAGGCATGTGCCAAGCCTCAAGAGAAATCTAATATCTACATGGAAACTAGGTGAATCTGGATGCATGGTTACATTCACAGCCGATTTCTTGGAAAGTTACCAAGGGATCTCTTGTTGTGGCAAGAGGTAAGAAGGTAGGAACTTTATATTTGTCTACCTATGTTACTAATTCATTTTCTATGCTATCTACTACAAATTCAGATGCAACCATGTGGCATAATCGGCTAGGCCATATGAGTGAAAAAGGAATGTAGATCTTAAAGGCTAAGGGTAAGTTATCAGATTTGAAACAATTAGATCTTGATTTTTGTGAGCATTGCATATTTGGAAAGCAAAAGAGAGTGAGATTTCTCAAGGTTGGGGTCAACAAAGAAGGAGTAGAAATTGGAGCTTGTACACTCAGATGTGTGGGGACTAGCTCAGGTAGCTTCTATTGGAGGATCCCAATATTATGTGACTTTCATTGATGATGCCACAAGGAAGGTATGGATTTATTGTATTAAGCATAAATCTGATGTTTTTGAGACTTTTAAAAGGTGGAAATCCCTTGTGGAAAATGAAACAAACTTAAAATTAAAGTGCCTTAGATCTGACAATGGTGGTGAGTACTATAGCAAGGCTTTCAATGATTATTGTTCAGTGAATGGAATACAAAGAGAAAGAATGGTTCCTAGAACTCCATAGAGAATGGATTTGTAGAAAGAATGAACAAGAATAATCATGGAATGTGCTAGAAGCATGAGGATACATGTTGGTTTACCTTTGAAGTTTTGGGCAGAAGTAGTGGATACAACAGTGTACTTGATCAACCGTGGGCCTTCAACAACACTGGATGGTGGAATACCAGAAGAAGCTTGGTCTGGAAAAGAGGTAGATTTTTATTTTCTTAGAGTTTTTAGCTCAGAAGCTTTTGTGCATGTTGATAGGGAAAATAGGAAGAAATTGGATGCTAAATCTAAGAGATGTACTTTCATTGGTTATGGATTTGGTGATTTCGGATATCATTTTTGGGATTTAGAAGATTCTAAGATTGTTAGGAGTCATGACATTGATTGGAATGAAAAAAGAATGTACATGGATCAGGTTTTGGTGCCTAAACATGAACAGGTTGATGAGATTTTGAAGGAAAATCAACTTTTAGATCTAAAACAAACATCCACAGACACTGGTGTCAGTTCTATAGAAGTCGGTGTTGGTCAGGCTAACAGTATCAGTAGATAGGAACAGGTTCAAAATAGACAACTACTGGAACCAGTGTTGGTAATCCTCGAACCAGTGGTGGTGAGGCAACTGTAGTTGATTTGCAGACAAAGGAACCATGATCGGTTATAGAACCATGGTCAGTATCAGGAGACCGGCATCGTTAGTCACTGACAGAGATTGACAATGAACATGCAAAAGGAACATAATGAGCCCCAGACACCCCAGATCTCAGTGAGAAGGTCACAAAGAGTAAGTAGACCTCCTAAGAGATTTTCACCTTCCTTTTCTTATTTATTATTGACTAATAGTGGTGAACCAAAAAGCTTTGAAGAAGCAATGCAGGTAGATAACCACATGTAGTGGGAGCATGGCATGGATGAGGAGATGGACTCCTTGGAACAAAATTAGACATGGGATTTGGTCAAGTTGCCAGCAGGTAAGAAATCACTAAAGAACAAATGGGTTTACAGGATCAAGGAAGAAGAGGGTGGACTGAAAAGATACAAGGCAAGGCTTGTGGTAAAGGGATTTGCACAGAAAGCATGTATTGACTTTGATGAGATTTTTTCTCCTATAGTTAAGATGACTTCTATTCGTACTATTCTAAGTTTGGTTACAATAGAAGATTTACATTTAGAACAGCTTGATGTTAAGATGGATTTTCTTCATGGTGATTTGGAGGAAGAGATTTATATGCAACACCCACTTGGTTATGAAGTCAAGGGTAAGGAGAAACTTGTGTGTAGATTGAAAAAGAGCCTATATGGGCTCAAGCAAGCTCCAAGGAAATGGTATTTGAAATTTGATAGTTTTATGCATGAGCATGGTTATATGAGATGTGAATCTGACCATTGTGTTTATTTTAAGAAGCTTGAAAATGGGAGCTATGTTATTTTGTTATTGTATGTGGATGATATGCTGATTGCAGGATCTAGTATGCAGGACATTGGTAAACTTAAAGAAAGGCTAGCTCACACATTTGCAATGAAGGATTTGGGAGCTGTAAAGAAAATCCTTGGCATGCAAATTCACCGAGATAGAAAAAACAAGAAGTTGTATTTGTCTCAGGAGGCTTATATCAATAAGGTGTTGGAAAGGTTTAACATGCCAGAATTCAAAACCTGTTAGTACACCTATGGATGGACACTTAAAATTGAGAAAATATCAGTGTCCTTCATCACACGAGGAGGTTGAGTACATGGCACGTGTTCCCTATGCTTCAGTAGTAGGAAGTCTTATGTATGTCATGGTTTGTACTAGACCAGACATTGCACATGCAGTGGGAGTTGTGAGCAGGTTTATGGCTAATCCAGGTAAAGAACATTAGAAATCATTCCAATGGATTATTAAGTATTTGAGAGGGACATGTGGCATGGAGTTATGCTATGGAGAGTCAGATACTTCTTTATGTGGCTATGTTGATTCAGATATGGCTGGAGATTTGGATGGTAGGAGGAGCACCACTGGATATGTTTTCACAGTAGGTGGAATGATAGTTAGCTAGATTTCGAGATTACAGAAGGTTGTGGCTTTTTCTACTACAGAGATAGAGTATGTTACAACTACAGAAGCTAGCAAGGAGATTATATGGATGAGTAGGTTCATGGAAGAGTTGGGTAAGGAGAAAGAGGATTGCATATTATACAGTGATAGTCAGAGTGTGATCCATCTGGAAAAGAACTCAACATTTCATTCAAGAACAAAACACATTCAGTTGAGGTATCACTTCATACGGTAGGTGTTGGAGGATGGGCAGTTGAAGTTAGAGAAAATCCATATGGATGAGAACCCTACATGGATATGCTAATGAAGCCATTGGTAAAGGAGAAGTTGGAGCTTCACTCCACTTTTGTTGGTCTTTGAGTTTGAGACTTGAAGAGGAAGAAATGGGCCAAGGAAAAGGATCTAAGGATGGTGATGTATAGTACAGTGCAGCAATTGATCTCCAAGTGGGAGATTTTTGAGTGTGGAGCTTAATTGCTTCACAGAAAGCTTGTTTTTACATGTTGTTGGATTTGACAGTGACCGGAATCGGTCAGGAAGTGATCGGAATCAGTCAAACAGTGATTGGTATCGGTTAGTTATCAACCAGCATGGGTTAGGAAGTGACCGACATCAATCAGGCAGTGACTGACATCGGTCAGGCAGTAATAGGCATCGGTCAACCTGTGCGATGGTACTTTATTTTTTGGCTGAGAATTAGAATAAATATTTTGTCTTTAAAGATGATTTCTTGATTGTAAAAGCATAGTTAGTTCCCTAGAATAGATATATATGCATGTATGCATTGTATGAGGGTATGAGAGAAGAAAATAGAAATTGTTTGCATGTAGTTTTCTTGGTGAGTAAGAAAGAGTAGCTGAGTGAGGGAAAAATATTGAACATCCTGTGAGGTGTTGGAAGACAACAGATATTCATTGTATTTCCTCTGTAAATCACTTAATAATAATTTTGGTCGTTTCTTGGTGGACATAGCCCACACTGGGTGAACCACGTTAAATCTAGTGTTATCTTTCTCTTGTTTATTTTATCTTCTGGTTTATTTATGCATTCATTGCTTGTATGTTTTATCTGATTTTAGATATGTGCAACATTGTTATATGGTTAAACCCCAACACATTTTTCTATCAATGATGCCGCATGTGCCCCTAAAGAGGGGGCATCATTTGGGGTTTTACATACTACACAACACTTCTACACTAGTTCAGTTTAGTCAATTTCCACCCTTGGCATTGTGGGTTATACAAAGAGTGGGTTCAGCCCAGTCTACAAACCCCGTACATAGCATCTTTTACAAGACATGGTTTTCCTTAGCATTCTAGGGAGCAGTTACAGGTCTGAGGATACAGTAGAATTCCTCTCTACACTACTTTAGCCAGTGGAGTTAGATCACCCAAAAAACTAGGCAATATAAAGATCTCTTCACACATACTCAGGGAAGCATTTACAGGTTGGAGGATACAATGGAATTCCTCCCTACACTTCTTTGGCCTATCGGATTGCCCAAAAAACCCAGGATAGGATATCCTCTTTCTACACCCTTTTCTCTCATCACGGATTAGGTGTACATGTTCCTTTTATACTTTTTATAATTTCATTTCGGTCTTTTCATTACATACACATGCATCTTTTACATACATTTTTAACATATATACATGAGTATTTGAATACTTGATCATCTTCTCCTTGCAGGTCTAACCGTATGAGAAGCAAGAATTCAATAACAACAACACACAACAAATGGGGGAAACAACAACAACATTTTGTGACATCACACACAATACTAACCATGCAGGTACATCAGACACATCAACAACTACACACGTGTTTCTGCCCTAGGTTCACTCTCATCACTTTTTTTCCACTTTTACATCTTTATTTTCCACGCTCCATCATCTTTTTATCACTCCTCACTTTGTCTATTCCTTCGACACACTTTCCACATCACTCTACATAAACATCAGGTACACATCTCTATCTACTTTATGTTACTAAGCTTTCCGCTCACCAACAGAAAGTGGGGGAAAATGTAGGCACAAAATCATGCACTTTAGACATTATTTAGTTTCAGTCTCATACTACTATTCATATGGTTTTTGAGTGAAGAAAGCACTAATTAACTCCCATCTTTTGGTCATCTTACTTTTCTTTTTGTCATCATTTCTAACCTTTAGCACATACTTGCCCAGTCTATTTTATCATTTTCCATCATTTTAGCCTTAATTGGGGTGCCAACAGGCGCCCTAGTCCCAATCAGGGTGCCCTGATCCTTTTTACACTTTCCCGCCACTTTTGGGCACTTTCTAGTCATTTGAACATTCTATCTTTTGGGTGGTCGGCTTCTTCGGGGTTAATTACGAAATTAGAACAAGAGAACCATATAAATAAAAATTTATGAGACCATAATGATGGACCAAACACTAGGCACTACTATCATCATCTAAGGTTGCATCCATCTAAAGCTCATTTGAATCCATCTAGCTCCATCACAAGGCATAAAGCTAGTTCATCTGCATTACACTACATAGGAGGGAACTCTATTCTATTTCATCCACCATTCTATTACATTTTCTACACATATTTATTGATTGCTACTTTCACAAAGTGCGACTGGCATAAGAGAAACCTAGGGCATGATCACACACACATCTAAGATCTTTGTCCCTGCTCATACAAGATCTTCACATCATCATTTGACCCTGTAAATTTGGTTTTTAGACCTTCTGCACAGACCAGGGTGCCTAGAACTCCTACTAGGGTGGGTGCCCACAGGTGCCCTGATGCTCTCCCAGGTGCCTCTGTCCAGCCAAATAGCTTAGATCTATCCTTTTTGGGACCTCTGCATGTTCATTATTCCTTCCAAATTATTCATTTTATTTTATCACATATTCTAAATCAGCCTATGAACTAGCTAAGTTCTTCTAACCCTACTTGTCAATTAGGGTTTCACATTTTCCTTATTTTAGTTGATTGGGTAATTTTTTCTATATTTATGCATTTCATTTATTTATTGTTATTTTATGTTGTTCCTTGTTAGATTAACTTAATAATTCCACATTTTAGTTAATCAGATACGATCAACACCCTTCTTATGTGATCATGATTGTAAAGAAAGAGGTAATTAGGTGATAACAACATCAGGAAGATTGAAGGCATGAATTCAAAGGTTAATTTGATTAGGCTCATCATCAAAAAAATTGAGAATGTTAGGTGGATTATGGCCCATGACCTCGAGGTGACCATTGAACTCATGAAAATAATATATTGGATAGTTGAAGCATTTATACTCCCAAAATGGGATGGTAAGAAGTTCTCCAAGGGTGTTAATTTTGAACGTCCCACGTTTTTGAAATAGGTCAAAGTTCCAAGGTTTGTGTCAACTTGCACCTTATAGATAAATCCTAGATGTGTGAAGTTTTCGTATCGATGGGAGGATGACACAACTATATGCATGGAATGAGTCCACAATCATTCTAGGAGGGTATTATAAGACAACGGTAAATCAAAGACCATGAATTTGATGTGAATGATATAAGGAGGTACAGTGATAAGGAGCCGAATGCAACCCATAAGGGGAATATTTCTACGATTGTAACCCTAACATGTGCTCTGAGTGGATTTTATATTGTTTATAGAGTGACCTAGTTTCTTGATGAAGTCAAGAGAAGTGACACATGTGTCATAACCTTCATCTATGAGGGCTCTCTTAACCATAGTATGGACAATCTCAACTAATATAAAGGAGGAAGGATCATCAACACAAAATAGGAGCTCATTAGGGATCATATCATCAAGGGGAAAGTGGATACACAAAACAAATGGTGGAAAGGTTAGTAGAGATAGATAACTCTTCACATTGTTGCATGACACTCTCTTATGACCCAGGTAGGGTAGGTTATTTCCCCAAAGAACATGGAAAAATAATGTTCATAGAAAAGAGTGTGGTTGTAATATGTTCACGATGTTGGAGTGAGGTATGAAGGAGTTATAAGAACAATTTTTGACTAGGGAGGCAAGAAATTTTTGCAAGAGGGTCCTAATCTTCAAGGTTGGGTTGTGAAGCAGTCTGAACCTAGGAAGGATCATTTTGAATAGGTTTTAAAGGAGGGAGACTACCAAAAAGTTCTAGAAGTGAATTTTTAACTACCATTTCTTCAAGATCAGTCATGGTAGAAGTGTTACCACGAGGGCTGATGGCATAGGAATGGGAAGAAGTAGATGAAAATGAAATCAGTCCTATAGGAATATCTACACTGGGCCCGATGGCTTTTACCTGAACTGAGGATATGGATATGGAGGTTTGCTCATGAGGTGTTTATCATGGAGAACATTGATAGATGGTATTGTATGAGCTAACTTGTGTTGAACAATGATAAAAGGTTTCAATAGATGTGATAATACATTTAGAACCATTTATATGAATTATGATTTCTATAAACACACTAGGGATATGAGGTATCAACATTATTAGTAGTTGCTTTACCAAATGATTAGTGATATATTTTTTAGAATTAGAATGATCAAGAAGGGGTTCATTGTATATCTTGAGACACTCATTAGCTTAATGAACCACTTCATGTCAATCACATTGTTGGTCTTTGTCACGTGCCTTTATGGATTCATCTAACCTTTCCCATGTGACAACTTCATTATCAAAGTTGTTACCAAAGAGATAGGTGTAGGAAAAGGATCAAACGACATAGAAATTATCATATGAATGGCCCCAATTGGCATGTCACCAATAGAATTTTCTCTCATCATTCTATTGAGGGAGAGGGCATAAAAGTGCAGGTCTAGCCAAAACCTACCACTCCACCAACTTATGCCATCTTAGTTCATGTGTGATTTACTCATTGGTTTTTAATTAACATTAAATTAAGGAATATGATAAATGCACCCATCTGTAAAGTCATTAATCTTTAAAATTAAAAATACATGCAGCATGTGGAAGGTATAAGAGAGTGCATAAAAGTGTACGTTTGGAAAAAACCACATAATAAACAAGAAGACCCTTTCTTATTTAAATGTCCACGATCAATATGTTTTGTCTTCCACCAAACTAAGCAATCATTATCAAGGCTTTGTTATAAATGATTTTAAAGAGATTATCATTTAGGATAGGAGGTCTCATTGAAAGGTCCCATGTTCCTCCTTCTACCTTGGAATGCACCTTTTGTTATCTTTCCTTATATATTCTCCTCCTCAGAACCCTATAAAGTGAATGCCTCATCACTCCCCCACACTTTTCTTGGCTTCATGCAAGATTCGAAGATTGTACTTTCAACAAGCTTGAATTGATCCCTTGACTTCAATCTATATTGGATTTACATTTGGTTTTGAGATCAACAAGATCTTGTATTGAGCATGGCAGAATTACACAACTACAAAGTGCAAAGCTTTGTCAATTATCTATGTGCTACATAAATTCAGACAGTACCTTCTAGCTACACCATTTTCATTTTATACAAATCACATGGAATTGAAGTATTTGGTAAACAAGCCCATTTTACAGGGGTGCATATGCAGATGGGTACTCTTATTTAAGGAATTTGATTTCACAGTTGTGATAAAACTAGGGAAAAGTAATTTTAAACCAGACCATTTATCCAAAATACAGTTAGGAGAAGAAGCACAGACAATTGAAGATACCATGCCAGATGTACAGTTGTCTAGGTTACAACAAGCACCATCAGAGTTAGAGGAAATTGTTGTCTTTCTATGAACATGTATGGCACCAGAAGGAATGAGATCCTTAGAGAAGAAACAACTTGCCATATGTGTGGCACCCTACATGTTGATTAATGGTAACCTATACAAATTAGGTCAAGATGAAGTATTGTGCCATTGTGTACTAAAGCATGAGCATATAGATATTATAGAAGAAGCTCATTGTGGTATTACAGGTGGCCACTATGCAGGTGACGCCACTACGCGTAAGATTTTACTCACTAGATTATGGTGGGAAACCCTGTATAAAGATTTTAAGGAATATTACAAGTCTTGTGATCACTGTCAGCGCATTGGAAAACCAGGAAAATGAGATGAAATGCCTCTGTGACCTATTACTAGTGTAGAACCATTTGAAAAATGGGCTATAGATTTTGTTTGTCCTATTTCACCACCCACGCGCAGGACTGGATCACGTTATATCATAACTTGCACATATTATCTAACAAGGTGGGCAAAAGTAGCCCCTACAAAGGATTGTACAGTAGCTATAACAGCCATGTTTCTATGAGAAAATATTATTACGACGTATGGATGCCCTTTAAGTTTGACTAGTGATAGGGGCACACACTTTTTGAATGAGACAATCATAATTTTATTGGATGAATTCATGATTGCACACCATAAAACTACACCATATCATCCTCGGGCCAATGGGACTGTTGAGGCTTTCAACAAAATTTTGAGCCAGACATTGACACAAATTTGTGATGTTGGAAGAAAGGATTGGGATGACAAAGTATCTACATTACTTTAGGCATATCACATAATATATAAAATCTTGGACAAAGCTAGACCATTTCAGCTAGTGTTTGGCGCGGAAGTAGTTCTTCCTATGGAATGCATGTTACCGTCTTTGTGTATTATGTGCACTAGAGGTCTAGCTGATGAGAAATCATTAGAAGAATGGATTAAAAAGTTAATAAAGTTGGATAAGCGATGAGAAATAGCACGTTGGAGTCAAAAATAAGAAAATTCCAGGCAGAAAGCATGGCATAAAAGGCACACCAAGGATAAAAAGTTCACAATTGGACAGATGGTGCTCCTTTATGATTCTAAGTTTTTGCGACATCCAAGAAAACTCAAATTACATTGGTTGGGGCCATATGTTATCACTCACATACTTGAAACTGGCGCTTGCCAATTAGAGGTGCTTGATGGAACACTGTTACCCGGTTACTTCAACGGGAGTAGGTTGAAGTCCTACTATAAATAAGTCTTCTTGGTGTTTGTAATAAGGCAGTGTTTCCATTAAGATTAGGTTTTCAATTTTGTATTTCCTTAATGTATTTCCTTCTTTGTCACTATGCTTTGTCAATTTAGTTGGTGTTTTTGTGTAATAAGTGTGTTTGCATGCTAGAAGCTAATTACTATTTGAAGAATTTATATGCGCGGAGGATTGCACATACCCTTAGTGTGGGGTGGTTATTGATATCCAGGTACAAGACTATTGAAAACAAGTACACGTGAAAGGAATAAGACTATTATGGGTGCTATTCAAAGTTGGGGAATTGTTAGAAAAGAGATTGCTTATAGAAAAGATGACCATAGATGGAGATAAATGATGGAACAATATAACACGAGGTAAACGGAGGTCATGAAGACTACCAGTGGAAGGCGTAGTGACGAGGTACTCGGGCGCATGAAAGCGTGTTGAAGAGAAGTCTACAGCCAGAAGGTAGGAGGATGCTCTAGAAAGTTATGACTGGGGCGTGAAGATGTATCGCATAGAAAATGGAAAAAAAGGATCAATTAATTAGGATTGTTAGTAGGTGAAGGAGAAATAAATACACTGACTTTTTGAAAATCTATAAAAGGATGGGATGTGAGTTCATTTTTACCATTGCAATCGCAATAATTTGAAAGAACCAAGTGCGACTGAGCTGCGAGAAGAATATTCAGGTGTGAAGAGTGTGAATCAAGATGTGACGAGCAGATTTGTGCACAAAGGAAACTTGCGTCCCCAGTCACGAAGGCTTTGAGCAAAGTAAGGTTTTGTAAAAGAGCTAGGGCACATGATTTCCACTAGGGCACGCTAGATTCGAACTAGGGTTTGGGTTTAGATGTTGCTTGTTATAGAAGGTGAGTATTTGAAGTTAGAAGATTGCAGGTTTTCAAATGGCACCGAAGAAAGCACCTGCAACAGGAGCTAAGGGGAAGAAGAAATTGGAAGTACAGGTTGAAATTGACTCTGTGAGAGTAATTTCTCAGAAATGCAGTATCCTAAAGGGCATGATTGTGGGTCAAGAATGGGATTCCCACATCCATAAATAGCAAGATCAACGATTACAACCATCCTCACATCCTAGAATTAAGGTTACCAGATGCTTATACTCCATTAGACACCAAAGACAAAGTAAGTGCATGTGCAGAAGACATGCCAGTGCTATGACGATGCGTATGGGGAGAAGTTGTTAGAAGCAACTTGGATGTTTACCAGTAGTTGAACGAGTTGCCATACTTTGGTAAATTATGAATCCTTGTATCAATGTTTGATGAGCAGGGTACATGAAGACTTCTTCTACTTCGTTGGAGGACGCAGGGGTGAAGGATCACAGCTTGCCTTGATCTCAACAGTGACAGGAATTTAAAGGCCACACGAGTAGATCTTCATGAGTGATTTCAACTGATATGGGAGCAAATATGATCCTAGAGAGGGTTCAACTAGAAGGAGTTGGAGGGAATATACTATCTTAAGGGTCCACACAGCATGGAGATATTGATAAACTTAAAGAAGTACCCAATCCTACAAGCAGCTGCACATCTTATAAAAAAGTTGAATCACCAAGAAATATGGTCGCAAGTGAAATACAATGTGGCTGCAACATTGCGAAGGAAGTATGTCTTATACAAGGGATTGATCATATGGTACAATTTTATCTTTTAGGTTACATAGCAGAGGTTATCCAAAACTATCATTGAAGAAGCATGAAATATGGACAGAACAATTAGTTTTGGCATTATTCTATATTGGGTCTTCCTCAAAGTGTTTATGGAAGCTATTGGGGTGCCCGATGGACCAAAGGATTGAATCATATGGGAATACCCTCCATGGAGCAACTAGAACTCATTTTGCGATAAAGGATTTGACATCGGTACTTATGTTGAAGGGATCAATGGGTGCAAAGCCCTTTAAGTTTGAAATAATGAAAAATATGATCCTAATGATAAAAAATTCTACGTGGCATTATTAGTCAGTGTAGCTGGTGTAGAAACAAGGAATCACACTTTTTAGAAATTATTTAATCCCAGTCTCATAATACAATTCGTATGGTTTTTGAGTGAAGAAATTACTAATTAACTCATGTCCTTTGGCCATTTTACTTTTCTTTTTATCATCCCTATCGACCTCTTGCATGTACTTTCCCAGTAAATTTTACCAGTTGGCATTTTTTATCTCTAATTGAGGTGCTTAGCCCAGTACTGGGGTGCCCTAGTTCCATTTGGGGTGCTCTGATCCTTTTTACACTTTCCTACATTGAGAGGCTAGTATAAGATATTATAAGCATGAATCTTGTAAGCTTCGCCATTGGAGACATTAGAGTAGCGTTTGTGTACCTTCATCTCAAGCCCAAGTTGGAGAACAATAAGTATGTGGAGAATGAGTTCACGCTCCCATGGCCACCAAAAGGTAAGCATACAATGGAAAATGTTCCAGCACCTAAGCCCATAGAGACAATAGAAGTAGATGATGAAGAATAGGAGCATGAAGATAGTGGTGGTTTAGAGCATAGAGGCAAGATGCAGCCTACATATAGGGTAGAAGCTACGCACACGACTACTCCACCTTAAAGACAAGAGGGATATGATGAGGAATTAGCTGCAGTGCAAGGAGAGCATCATTTCAAAAGGGTATTTAGAAGAACCATAACCCAAGGTGTTACTCCATAATCAGTGCACAGATAACCTCGACTATCTCCACAAAAGGAGACAACTGAGAAGAGAAGGAGAAAGTTGAAATTAGGCATGGAGGAGGAAGAGTTTAAGGAAATCATTCTCGAATCTCCTACACCTCCAAAGAACATGGAAGAGCCAAAGGACAAGGAAATGAAGGATGGAGAAGAAGGAGAAAAGGAGGTAGATGAGACAACACAAGAGACTACTCAGGGAATTACAGAACAAGCTCCAAATCTTGGCGCTCAGGTCCCTAAGGGGCCAAGATAGAAAAGAACAAGTGGAGAATATGTTAAACAGGTCATGGGCTATGTTAAGGACACAGGTAAAATTGTTCGCACCCGTTTTCAAAGCACAGTGACACCAAAGGAGTTGTATGGGTGGGAGCTGATGGATGAAGATATGGTAACCATGTGCACAAGGAAGCAGTTTTCATGGTCTATGCACACACATATGGATGAACCGGACTTTGATGTAAATGACGAATCATGTGTATCAAGGATGTTGAAGAAGACACCTCGAGCCAGACACATACCAGTAAATCCTATTGTTATGTCAGATGAAGAAATGAGTAATACTTTGATAAAAGTCTTGACTAAGGTGGAACGGTGAAATATGGATAAGACTGCAACCATTAGGGTGCTAAGAGAAGAACTCAAAACTAAGGATGTACAAATAGTGTGCCTAAAGCAAGAAAGGACTTGGAGCAAAAGAATAATAGTGCATTTATAAGCATGGAAAAGGAAATTGGAGACTTTGTCCTGAAGGCGAGACCACACCTAGAATCCAAGGTATTGCAAAATTTTCCTTCAATGATGCATTACGTACGTACGTTGGTGGACTTGGTGTTTGAAGATGGACCTCTAAGCATGTCAGTACCAAAGGATCCAACACATGAAGTAGAGCGAGAAAATGCTTTGGTGATGAGGAATATTACATCATATGAGGGATTACTCTAAATCTTGTAGGAGGAATTGAAGAAATCAAATCGAGCACTGAATATTTGTACAACGCCAGAAGCCATTATAAGAACCAAGACCATTATAGAAGATAATGAAGTCCTAAAATCCATGAAGGATGAAGAAAGAGGAGGAAAAGAACGCCAAGTATTCAAGTATAGTTTTTCAAAACCATGAAAATGCTTTATATATATACAATGCAAATAGAAAAAATTACGTCTAATCATACATGATACTGTTGGTGTGTGTGACTGTCCAGTCATCGTTCCACGTCACCTAGGTGAGTCATCTCGCCTTGTGAGAGTCATAGGTCTTAGGAGGTCAAATGACAAGTGTCAGATTACTGTCATAGACCCTATCTGTACTCATTGTTTTATTGCGTCAATGCGTCATAGCCAGTTACACTTCGATGTATTTGGGAATATGTAAGCTCCTGTTTCTAGTGGCGTCATAGTGCGTCCAGTCAACTGATCAATATGCATCAGTGGCGTCATCACTAGATTTCTTTCACGATGTTTAGGCATGGATTGTTACTACAACATGGTGCCCTCGTATTCCGTACTTCCGATTCTTTCAAACTCTTTTCATGAGTATCAGAGCTAACCCATTCTTCTAAACTTGCACTTGATTCTGTTCCATTGTTGCTGAATACTTGCATACTTGCATTTGCTTGAGGTTACCATCAGCAGTGCAACTTCGTTGTGGTGCATCACGTATTTTTTGGACATCGGTATCTTTCGAATCCCTCTTTCATGGTATCAGAACTGGTTCTCGGTAAACGTTTGCACTCTTCGTGTTTCTCAGTTGTTTCTATGTACATGTGCTGGTTTCTTCTAAATTTCCTCGTGAAATCAAGTTTTTTTTTAAAATTATCATTTTGGAATTGGATGTATCAACCTCAAAATTGAGGTTTCTTTCAGTTATTAAGCTAATGGTATTTGAAATTGGTTTGTTTAGCTCAGCTGAGTTCATATTGCAGGATATTTCTATGATCTGTCTGTGGCTGCAGGTTTCTGGGTTATTTCTTACTGGTTGTTGTTTAGATTCAGCTACAGGGTAAAAGAACTGTTGTCCCTCTGACCATTTTTGGACTGTTCAAACTGCCTCACTGTTGATTCACTGTGTTGGGATACATTGTTTTTTCATTCACCAGTGTGTACTGTGGACTGTTCCAAGCAGTTTCTTGGACCTCATCGCTTGTGGTTTCCTTATTGTCTCAGGCACGTTTTTTTGCAAACCTCTACCACGTTTTTTGCAAAACCTCTCATGTTTTTTCCTTGTCTCTCACATTTTTTGCAAAGCTACTCACGTTTTTGCTCTGTTTTGAGCATTTTCAACTGCTTCATAGACGTTGTAAATTACATTTGGGCCTTTCTGACTGTTTTCTGGCCTTCTAAGGCGTTTTTTTTGCCTGCAGAAGCAAAAACGGCGTGGTTTTCTCCCCTGGCGCTGCCCTTTTTACCTCTGCATTTGTTTCTTGGCGTTTAAACCTATCTCGAACAATCATTTTTGGTAAGTTTTTCTATCATTCCTTGGCTGCATTTAAACTCGGTCTATTAAATCCAGGCATTTTTCTAGCAACTACGGCCTAAGTTCGTTCTTGTTTTTTTTATAAAAAAAAAACCCTTCCCTGTGTTTTTGCAAAAACACTGTACTGCATTTTTGGACTGTTAAGGGCCCAAGTTTCCTTTTGGGCTGTCAAGGCTTTCTTTTAAAACATAAAATCAATAATGCGTTTTCTGGTACCTGCTGGCATTTTTCCTACAGAGGACAGTCACTAAAACATCTCTTCTACCTGTCTTTCATCCCCAATATGGCTTTCTAAAAAATGCCTTATCTTCAGGTAAATATCTCTTGTTTAAAATACCTTCTTTTTTATTCACTTCTGTCTTAGAAAATATTCAAAAAAACGTGCTTTTTCAGTGATCTTGTTTAATCTATCAGCTCTTTTCTCAAAACGCGTTAGATTTAATTACATTAGTTTTAATTTAAGGTCACATTAGGTAAAAACATTACATTTTTATTGGCATTGTAATTTGGTTTTTTGGCTTTGTGTATTATTAACCTTTCGTCGAGTGCCGAAGACGAAGGGTGACGTTCGGGATTGGCAAGTGGCTAATCCCCCCCTCGCATATACAAACAAACCCTACCTCAAATTGCATGTTTCATTTCCAACGAGCATACATACGACACCCTTTGCATGTGTTTAGGGTGCTTTTTTAAATCCGTTTGTAGGCCTATTGGCTTTTTCCTCATCAAGTTGCGGGAATTGGTTTTTGGCTATAACTTTTGACTCGTTGCTCGGTATTTGAGCACTTCTTTAGTCAAATTTGCATGTTTTTTCGCACTCTAGATGATGGGATCATTAGTTTTGCAAACACACTAATTTTATAAAGTGCCGCATTCTGGGGGGGTGTCTTTGTATTGCTTAATTAAGCTCATTTTTTTCTTGAGCTTTGTTCTATTTCTTTTTTTCGTGGACTTGTGAGCGTGTCCGCCACAATCTTACAACAAAGGGATTGTTTCGTGGCGACATGAGATACTTGTTTCTCACCACCAGGGTCTGGCTTTCTTCCCCCTCTTGCTATCTCTCTTTGCTTGTGTTTGCTTGCGGTGTTGATCTTTTGTTGTGCTCCTACGAAACATTGATTGTTGTCTCCACTCATTGCGCGTTATTACACTGATTGCAAGACGAGTGAAAAAATGGTTCAAACGGAATGCACATTCGGACCCGGTTGTAATCAACGCACTGAATTATAAATTTCTAAACTCGAGGGGGTGTAATTATTGTCTTAGGGTGGTTGTG
Organism: Taxus chinensis; assembly: GCA_019776745.2. Classification (NCBI taxonomy): domain Eukaryota; kingdom Viridiplantae; phylum Streptophyta; class Pinopsida; order Cupressales; family Taxaceae; genus Taxus; species Taxus chinensis. Next base: position 676,820,570 of record CM034147.1, read on the forward strand.
TTCCTTTCTCTGCATCCTTCCTTCTGCATTCCTTGGTTCTATCTCCTTATTATGGATGCATCTCTCAAGTACCCTTTGCTCACACCTTTTAACTTCTTTCAAATGGAAATCTAAAATTATATTGGTTTTACGAAGTAAAGGGTTATACCACAGTTACCATGGGGAACTAGAGACCGAACCTAGATGATGAACCCGAAAAATATAAATGGTTCAACCATTGTGATGAAGCCTTAGGTCTTATCTGTATTTCTGTATTTCCTGACTTTCTCTTCCACATTGAAACGTCCTGAAACACCTACATCAAGCGTGGAAAACACTAGATGATATGTTTGGGACAGCAAGATGACATGAGAGCGCATGAGTTAGAGAACGAACTACTAGGGTTAAATCGCTAGTGACTTTGAAAATCTACAGGCCTTCTTCTCAAAATTTGTCCACACTAGATTATTGCTTCTAAAGGAATGTAAAGTGGATAAGAAAGACTCTCAACTAATCTTGACGATTCTTTCTAAGTTAGGTCGTGAATACTTCAGTTTTCATTTCAACTTTTCTACGCTAACGAAAGCCGCCTTGGGTAGTACTTGGACTATGCCCTCCTTTGACTAGTTTTTCATTCCAACACATTCGAGAACAGGACAAACTCATTCAAATGGGGTCTCTAAAATCCAAGTCACATGCCCTTGTGGTGAAGTACTAGGGCAAGGGAAAGAATACTGAAAAGAAGAAAGAAACCAAGGACCAACATAAGAAAGAAACCAAGATCAAACCTAAAAATGACACAAACACTTCGACTTCTGAGCCTAGAGCGCAAAAAAGTAATTTTTTGTGTTCCTATTGCAAGAAGACTGGTCACGACGAGCAACACTATTTTAAGAAACAAATTGATCACTTATCTCATTTACTTGAGAAAAAATAAAATAAGTGTTCCTAAATTAATAAAACAAAGTGCTCTAAAGGTTGAGTCTTCTACTGCAAAAGGTGCTAGAAATGATAAGAAGAAAGGAAAGGCCCTTGTAGCCAAATTTTCTCCTTCATCGGCATGGATTATAGATTCTGGTGCTCGCACCACATGGGCTCTTCGCATGTTGAGTTTTCTAACATCGAACCTTGTGGAATGTCCCAAATCGCGATGGGTAATGACACGACAGTGTCGGTTTCCGGTAGTGGATTGGTAGAGATGGATGGGGGAACATTTAACCAAGTGTTGAGTGTTCCTAATCTCTCTACCAATCTCCTATCAATTTACCAAATTACTCACCTTGGTGAAGGAATGCAAGTGGAATTTGGTCCTAACTCGATGATTTTTCATGAGCTTAACAATGACACTACAGTGGCTGAGGAAAGGCATATCACTGTTCACGGTTGTACACCCTTCTCCCACTTTACTTCTGATTCTATGCCCACTGCCTTGCTCACTCATGCAAATGAGGTTAGTAAGCTATGGCATGAGCATTTTGACATCTAAATTATCGCTACCTTGAACAATTGAGTCAAAATGAAATGGTCAATAGGTTACCTTCCGTCAAGTTTTATAAGGGTCTTTGTGAGGGATGTACCCTTGGAAATCATCCTGAAAATAACTTTGACAAAGGAAAATCCTGGAGAGCCACTCGTCCTTTAGATCGTGTTCATAGCGATGTTTCTGGTCCATTTCCTTCTCCTTTGTTTACTAGAGCTCTTTATGTGCTAACCTTCATTGATGAATATTTGTGATATACTTGTGTATATTTTCTTAAGCTTAGGTCTAAAGTATTTGAACATTTTCAGGACTTTAAGGCTCTTGTTGAGAAATAGGTAGAATGGTCTATCAAGGTTCTTCGAACTGACAATGGAGGTGAATATGTAAACAATAGGTTCATGGATTTCTACACTTCTAAAGGGATCTCTTTGTAACATACAATTGCTTATAGCCCTTTGTATAATGGAGCCACAAAAAGAAAGAACTATACTCTTAAGGAGATGGCCACCTTATATGATTCACTTGAAGTCTCTTCCTCCGCAGTATTGGGCCCAAAGTAGTGAATTGTGCAAATTACATTCAAAACTGTGTTCCACATAAGGTAATAAGAGGGATGACACCCATTTGAAGTCTTGGTTTGGATGCAAGCCTGATATTGAGCACTTTTGAGTCTTTAGATCCAAGGCTATGGCCTCAGATTCCCAAGAAGAAATGTAAGGCTTTATAACCACAATCCAACCCTTCTATCTTTGTAGGGTATCCTAATGGCATGAAGGGATATTGATTGATGAATCCTACTTCTCATGAGCTATATATTGAGAGAAGTGTTTAGTTCGATGATTCTTCTTCGAATTCTACTTCTCTGCCTATTGAGGTTCTTCATACTCGCTGATTCAGATTCTGACTCATCAGATGATGATACTGTTGAGTTTTCTCCTCTTTTGGATCCTCCTGACCATCAGATCTTTGATTCTTCTAATTCTGACAGTAGTGATGACGAGGATTATGTCCCTTCTCACTTAAGTGAAGAATCTTCCGACTCTAAGCCTGATCCTCCTAGTCCCCTTTAGGCCAGGAAAACTTTGCAAAGTGCTGGAGATTTAGTTGGAGATACTTTGGATATGAGACGTACTCGCTCAGATTTCATTGGACCCAATTCTTTCTTCACCATATGATTCTAATCCACAGCCTTTCCAAGAGGCTTTTTAGTATTCCTAAGTGGGATTCTGTCATGGATGAGGAGTATTCCTCTCTCATGAAGAATGATACTTGGGATCTCACTACTCTTCTGAAAGGAAGAAAAATTGTTCGATGTAAGTGGGTGTTCCGAAAAAAAATATGGAGTAGATGGAGACATCGAAAATTTTAAAGCATGATTAGTAGCTAAGGGTTTCTCCCTGATAGCTGGGATTGATTATACAGAAACCTTTGCTCCTATTGCGAAGATGACTTCAATTTGACTGACCCTAGCCATTGCCGCAGTGAAACAGATGGAAAATCTTTCAAATGGACGTTAAGAGTTCCTTCCTTCATGGTGACCTAGAGGAAGAAATCTATATGGAACAACCTTCGGGTTATGTCCAAGATTCCTCCCTCGTTTGTAAGTTAAAGAAGTCTCTTTAATGGCCTTAAACAAGCCCCTCAGGCTTGGTATGCCAAGATGGACTCCTTCTTACTTACATCAGGGTTTACTAGGTGTCACTCTGATCCAAATGTCTATATTATACGGCAAGATGACTCCATACTCATTCTTGTTCTCTATGTTGATGACTTGTTGATCATAGATAGCTCTTCCTCTATTATTGATTCTATGAAGATAGCCTTGGCCAACAAGTTTTCCATGACTAACCTAGGTCTACTTCATTACTTCCTTGGGATCCAGATTTCACAATCTGACTCAGGAATCTTGATTTCACAACCTAAGTATGCTCTTGATTTTCTAGCTCAGTTTTAGATGTCTGATTGCAAGTATTCTCCTACTCCCTTTCTTTCTGGGGTTAAGTTGGTTCCAGATTGCTCTACTCCCTTGGTTAATGGTACTCTTTATCTACAGTTGGTGGGGAGCTTGATTTACTTGACTCACACTTGACCAGATTTAACGTATGTTGTTGGGATCATGTCCAGATTCATGCAGGAGCCACATGAGCTACATTGAAAAGCAGATAAACGGATCCTTCATTATGTTCGTCACACTTATGCTGATGGCATTCATTATCATGGAGGGGTTGATATTGACTTGATTGGATTCATAAATTCTGATTGGGCCGGTGACGTAAATCATCAAAAATCTACTTCTAGCTACAGTCTCTCTCTTGGTTCGGGTCCTATTAGTTGGTCTAGCAAGAAGCAGAATGTAATTGCGATATCATCTACAGAGGTAGAATACAGAGTAGCAGTTAACACTGCCACAGAAGCTATTTGGCTACAGGGTATTCTGACAGATTTTGGCATCCACTTTTGATGGCCTACCATTATCTACTATGATAACACGAGCACAATCTCTATTTGTAAAAATCCAATTTAGCATCAGTGGACGAAGCACATTGAGATCCATATGCACTTCATACGGGAGCTTATTCATGATGGTATCATCGACATTCAGTACATTCAAACAGCTGATCAGATTACAGATTTATTCACCAAGCCCTTCACTGAGATGAAGTTTCTTCACTTACGATATCTTCTTGGGGTGAGGTCTTCTTCAGGCTATGTAGTCCTTTATTCTTCTTCTTCTTCTAGGAAGATTGTGTTTGTATATGGGCACCTTATCAGGCCTTTAGTTGCCGGGCCCCATTGACACATCTTTCTTAGTTGTTTAGGAGTGTCTTCCCTTTCCATCTGACTCATCTAGCGGCTACCCCAGCTTCGATGAACAGGGGGTGTTAGTGTGAGTTATCCTATGTGTCCTCGTCTCATATTGGAGGGTCATCTCACATGGGTTAGGTTTTAGGGTTAGATTTAGGGTTTCATGTGTGTCATGCACTAGGGTTACTCAACACCCTATATGTACCCCTTTACTATTCATTTATGAGCATGCCAAGACACTCCGATGTCTTTCCTCTATGTAAGCTCTATTTCTGTTGAGAAAGTTCTTCCATTACTGATCAATTCTTTATTGTTATCGCTGGAGCTATCATGATTCCGTTGGAGTTCAACTACTTCCTGGTGCCTCGTTTCCGATTCGATTCTCACAAACTCTTTTCAGTTTCAGTGTCCAATCCCACACAAGAATACTAAGGATAGAAATATCCTACATCTTTCATGAATAAATGTTTGTTACAATTAAATTTCATCATTTAAACTTATATATTAAAGAAAATTTAACCTATAGTGAAATATTCTTGTTCTTGAAGCTACATCCTCAATATTTCATTTTACACCATTGTTCAAAGCACATTATGCTTAATAAATATGTGCTTATACCTTAACGTTATATATCTTTCCTATATTAATAAAATGTTTTGGATTTTCATGATGCCCTGCTTGACGTTCATTTGATTTAATATTTTCTTAGGAATTTTACTTAGTTATTCATCATTCAAGGTGCATAAGACTTTTACAACAATCATTACACAGTTTCGTCTTTATTATCAATGTTCTAATTGTATTTATGTTGTTACATGGATCTCCTATTAACATATTTTAAATAAGAATCGTGATTTGTGTAACTATTTCTTAGGGATTCAAGACCTCAAAGACTCTGATTAATTTTTCTAAAGCGTGTGTAGATTGTACAAGGATAAAATCACTAATGAGGACCAAAGAAAGGATATGTTTTATAATGTTCACAGTTTCCATGGTTAAACTATTATAATATCTTGATTCCTTAGATATCCCTCCTCTAATAAACAAGTTACACACTCAAGCCATCTGTCACTTTGTCAATTTATAATCCTTTACTGCTATGTTACTCTTTATTCATTTGTATTATCTAGCATGGTAATTTTCCAAATCTTAATTATAATATGGATTCTAGTCTGTCACCCTCATGATCCTCACAAGGATCATTTTAACATACATCATTTCTATGATTGCATTGCAAATACTTGAATCCACAAGCGAATACATAGGGATACTAGACCTATCTTAACCCTATGTACCCTCCAATGCTTAAATGTTTTCAATGGGGTCAACTACGAGGTGGTTAAAACATTCCCATGCTTTTGTAAAAAAAAAACTAAAAGAATTGCTTGACCAAATTACATTGAGAACTAAAAGAATTTGTACCATGCTCATGCTCATTAACGTGATGACAGTATCCTTGGGTTCCAAGTAGCTACCAAGTTCAAGGAACTCTTTACTTATAGAAACAGTCTTTCAAAGCCTTTTCTTAGGTGTAGTAAAAAAAACTTTATTTGTGAGGATTTAATTATTTCTTAAGACGTTAGAGTTTTGCAAAATGGATGCAACTAGATTGAGAGGGAGGGTACAACATAGGTTAAATACTAACTTCATTTATATGGTTTAATAATAATATGTTACTACCATACATTTGAGTTTATGTATGAACCAAAATATATTTCTGAAAAGTTGCTTCAATCATATAAACCATAGGAAGTACATTTAAATCCAAATGAACATATCATTCATGAAGTAAACCATACAGATTTTGGTCGTTTACATTGTAAATTATCTTCCTTGTTTATATAACTAACATAGTTTGTCCTAAATTCATTATGTGAGACTCCTACTAGAATTCAAATGTTATCTTTAAAATAAAGAAAATATAAAGCACATAGCTTTCCAGGTATAGTGCTTGAAATCACATAGCTTTCCAGGTATAGTGCTTGAAATATAAGAATCCAAGATGAACAATAGTTTTTGACACAGTAATTTTAATAATGCAATTCCCTTTAATTCACTTCTATATAATATTTTAAATCTATATCAATGTATAATATTTCACAAATTACAACATATCACACTCTTAATCCTTCTTTTTCGGAGTACCTACAACAAATTTTGTGTCACTCCTAAAACTAATGGAAATCCCTTACACTCAATCACAAAATAACACATTCATCAATTCAAGTAATTCAAAAGAAGGAAGAGAAAGAGATAGAAATAGGGGAAGTGAGAGAGAGGTCATTTCATCACACATTCACAATATCATAACCTCATACATCAGTTATGCATTTTCATTTCATTTCAAATCCATATACATTTTTAGCCTATCTACTTATTCAAATCATTTTTCGTTTTCAAGATCAACCAACATTTCATAGTAATTTCTAGAGAGAGGAGGGGGGTGAGAGAGAAAACATTATAAATTACTAAATCCATTCTCCTAATAGATTTCCAGAGGTACATAGGGATAGTTTTCAATTTAGCTAAATCGATACAGCAACCACAAGCCAAAAATAATAGCATTTTCTTAAAAATTGGAGTGTCACTCCAAGTGACTGAAATACAAAATGGAAATTGAATGACTCTCCCAAAGGCATCAAATTTATTTTATCAATTATATTTATGGGCTTCACGGTGTCCTATACGATTAGGACTAATACTACAATTCTAGGTAGCTAAAGCAATTTTCTTTAGCGCACGACGTGCACAGTGTACGAGATGAAAAATGTTTTTTTTGTTTTTTTTAGCAAGTAAGTGTTTTATTTTTAATTCTAGTTTCATCTTCTATTGTTCTAGAGAAATTAGGAACCAAACAAGAAACAATAAAATGGGTAATTGTAATGCAAGAGGAAGGAAAATTCATACCTTTTTTCCGACATTTGCTTGAGACATGAGCTAGAAGTTTTATTTAGCCATGTTAAAAAGACTTGTCACGAGGCAATAAGAATTTGAGTTAGAAGTAAATTTCGATTCATTTTCCATGAATCCATTTTGTGGATATCCAACAAGCATGGCATTCCATGAACCCTTTTTTTTAATGCATTCTATCAAACAGTGTGCGTGCCTTATGAAGTCGCATTCCTTCAGACATTTTGTCAAATAATTCACATGCCAAGATCATGTTTCCTTCTTTTACATACATATATGCCCAACATTTACAAACAAAACATCTAACAAAAGACTTGTTCAAAAATCCATTATGCTTAATGGATTCCCATGCCTCTGCTTCCAAGTTTCCAATGTGGCTCACATACCAATGTTGTGAAAAAAAAACTACAATATTTACTAGCAAGAGGGAGGTCGTATTTATTCAAGGTATATTGCCACATAGATCACGTACCAAACATATGTTTCTGCCTCTACACACATAAATAATGGCGCTCACAAACCAAAGACATTTTTTCAAAAACCCCTCTTTTCTAGGGATAATTTTAGTGGTGAATATTCGTAATATGCTCCAAAATTTTCATTTTATGAAAATTTGAAAAGGTGATTTTTTCGGAGCAGGTCAGTGTCCTATTCACCTAAAATTTACAGTATATATTTTTTTTGGGGTTAGCTTTGCCTACATTTGAAAACATCTTCTATAAAAACCTAGGTGATTCGCCGGGTAGTATACTACCACCACCATACTACGCACAAGTACTTACCAACATTTTTGCTGAAGACGCACTGACTCATTGAATTCGCTGAGCCTAAAAGCATGACAAAAAAACCTCCCCCTAATTCACGTGGTAGAGAATTTTGTTGTTGAAGATGCGACTCATTGAATTTGGGACTCGATAAATTTCAGAATTTTTGTGACTCATTGAATGCACCCCTGACAAGGAGGTATTGTAGACATGTGACTTAGTGAATTTAAACGTGTGACTCAGTTTCCATGTTCACTGTGACTTATTTTTCCTTTGATACGTGACTCATTTTCCTCTGCTGCGCACTCAAACTTGGTTTCCTCTGACAGGCAGACTTAGTGTTATACCTAATGCGCACCCCAATTTTATCTGAGTTGCAAGATTTCTTCTTTTGTTTGATGCACGAATCTAGTTCAGAATAATGGAAGGTGTTAGTCCTCAGAATGTGAAGACCCAAAAAGTAACTAAGAAATCTCAGAAGTCCCTGTTCAAGTATTTTGGAAACTCTACTGATACAGATAGTGCAACTACCAGTAACCATATAGCTTCCACCAGAAAGAATCAACAATACTTTTGTGTGGAAGGTAATATTGGAGGTGGACATGCATTCTGCACAGTATCAACCAAATGACACCTATGATGATACCATGGCAGCCCCCATTGAAGATATACCTGTTGAGATGCCAGATCCTGAAGATATTCTTCCTGTTGGGGTGCAACTAGGAGTGCATCAAGATATCACACATACAAATACTCAGAAAAATGGAACACAAAAATCAATTTCCAAATTCTGGTTCACGAAAGAGGAAACCAGGTGATTGTGATATTGCTCAAAATTCTACTCAAAAAAATTAAAACATTGAAAATGAATAAGAATATGTGGACCATTGGGAGGACATATAAGTTTGATTGGGCTGCCAAATTTCTGTTTATCAAACCTGTACACACCATCTAATTCAGAAGAGATCCCATCTGAATGTACATGTACAATATGTACGTGGAAATTGGGAAAGTTTAGCAAAAAATGCAAATGAAGCTGGACACTATAGAAAAACACTATGGAAAACAATATTTGACTGTAACAAGGGCGGATGGCCAGAAAATCAAAACACACAGGTGGAAAACTTGAAAAAGAATGCATGCATGTTAAATACACAGTGGATTATGAAGCAGAACAGAAAAAATGCAAACATCTCGTGGAAAAGGGAGGAACGATCACATCGCAAATTGGTAAGATGAATCAAACAAATCTACATGCAAAACTCATACAGTTCTCTACGGTTTATTTCACATACTAAAGAAAGGAAGACCGATTTCAGATTTCCTCGATTTCAAAGTTTTGTATCAATATAATGGAGTGCCCAATTTTACCTCAGTCTCATTGGTCTGAAAGTAGTGCATGGGAAATGGAAAAATCCTTTCGATGATAGAGAAGGAAGATTTGAAAGAGAATGTGAAAAAATCAAAATTTATCTCTCTTTCAATTGATGAAGTGACAAGTAGTCGACAACACTGCATGGGTATGTATCCACATCTATACTTTATAAAATCATATAAGGACACCTCATCTACTGGGTGTTATGAAAATGGTTGAAAACTGTAATGCCGAAAACCTACATAAAATAGTTGTTTCTCATTTGAAAGATATTGTTGGAATGACTGATTATGAAATCACTACAAAGTTGGTATGTGTCAGAGCAGATGGTGCATCAGTCATGCAGGGTCACCGAACAGGGTTGTGTGTTAGATTACAAACAACAGTAGCCCCATATATGCTACCAATTCATTGTATGGCTCACATAATGAATTTAGCGTATAAAATGGTAAGCAACTACAAAAATGTTGCTAAAGTAGAAGACCTTATAAGAGAAATTCATGCCTATATGGCAAGCAACCCAAAGTGATTTCTTGAGTTCTATAAATTCGCAATTAGAATTACAGATGGCAAAAAAACTTTTGAAGGATGTTGAGACGAGATGGATCTCTTTGTATGAACCTGCATGCAGAGTTCGTGAGGAGTATCCTTCGTTGGTTGGTTTCATGCACAAATATCATCATGAAGTTGATAGGGTGAGGGACTTGTTGTTCCGTTTAACTGATTTGGAGACATTGCTTACATTGGTTGGTATTCTTCCAATGTTGCAGGAGATCAATACACTGATGAAGCATGCACAAGGGAGATTAATCTATATTGTGGATTTTATACGGATGAGAAAAATGGTATGTCAAAGTCTTGATGTCTTGTACTGTTCCCAAGATAGTTTTGATACACCTATTTTTGAGAATTGGAAATCTTTGTTAGATCTTAAAAATCCCAGTAACTATTTGAGATTTAATATCCACGATCACCTCTGCATCAATGTTAATGGGAGGGACATACCACTACACATTTTGTAAAAACTGTCAAGCTATTCTAGGATCGGAATGAGAAGATGTTCCTGTGACATGTAATCTCTTTGAGTCTGTTATAGTTGAAACAAGAATAAATCTTTAAAAAAATTCAGAATCCTTATCATCAGAAATTAGAGAACGTTTCTCCAAAGATAAAATTCTTGAAGCAATGGGTGTGATGAATCCTAATTTTTGGAATACTGAAGGTGGTCATGCAGACTTTGTAAGAAAGCATTTCCATAAATCCATGGGTACAATAATGGAACATTTCACAAAGACTTCAGAGTTCAAGGGTATGGAAATCAAAGGTATACTGAATGTTGATTTATTAAAGTTTCAATCAACAAATTTTGCAACAACAATGAGGAACCAATATAAAAATTTAGACGAACCTTCTGAAAGTGGTGCTATTACAAGGCTGTGGCGAGGAATCTATCAAAGTTCTATCTTACAAGAAGACATCAGTGAATATTTCAGATTATATGAGTTATGCCAAACAATGATTTTGGGGTTTGTGGAGGACGAAAGGGTTTTCAGTGCTTTATCATTTATAAAATCAAAACTGAGAAACAGGTTGGATAAAAATCTGGAAAGTTGCATGAGGTGTTATGTATCTCGCTACTCCATGGAAACCTTTCCTTTTGACAGAGCAATTGTGCATTGGAATTCCCTTTCGAAAGAAGAGGTGTGAATAATACAGCTACAAGTACAATTATTCCCAATGATGAGAGTGGAATTGGCACATCGTCACACTCTACAGAAGAGAACATCGAGTTTGAAGAAGCTATTGATAATGGATTGTTTCAACTTTAAATAGGTATCTCCTTGACCTTACTTTTATTGTTTGTCACCTTACATTTTAACTGTGGTTATTTATTCAATTTCATATTAACTCTACAGATGTAAATATTGACTGAGGAGGCTTTTTATCAAATTTTGTTTCAGCTCTTGTTATCATTAAAGATGTTTCATGTTACAGGTATATATATTTACATTTATTTAAATACAATTATTTCATCTTTTTTTTTAAAACGTGGGTTGACATCCATCCGAGGAAGCTCACACTTCTCGGGACTAACAATGTCAGGCAACTCACCCATCTATCTACTAATCCATTTCTCGTGTTGAGTTTTCTTAAATCAAAGATCTAGCACACTACGAAGGATGATTTCTCATATTCCTTCCATATGCTTTTTCACAGCCATCTAAAACACAAGAGGTAACTTAAACCCTATCATATGACATTTCTTGATTTTTTACAATTATGTTTAATTTATTTTTATATTTGTGAAATGCTTTGATATATTGTTTAAACTTTGTGGGATAAAATCACACAATCGAATTTTACAAAGAGAGGAAGATTTTTCCATATTAAGATGTTTATTTCATAACACATTCCAAATTTTATACAATTCATCATCCACGATCCTGCTTGAAGCTAAATCTACGTCCACATAAAATTCATCATTATCCATATATATTTTAATGTCATCATCCACATCTAATGTCATCATATCACTATCATAATCCTGACACTCCAATTATTATTAAAACAATTATTTATCTATTTTAAAACAATCCTGACACATTCTAAATTTTTAAAAACAATTATCCATTATCATCATTCATCATCATCTATATCCATTCTAATGTCTCTATCGTACTACATTCCAAATTTTCTAGATTCCATGATCGTGCTTGAAGCTAAATCTATAGTCCACATACAATTCATGATAATCCATATCTATGATTCTATTCTAATGTCATCATCCACATCTAATGCAATCATCATTACAAGTAGAGAGAAGAAGATTTAACTCTTAGTATTAAGATGCCTGTGTCATACCATATTCCAGATTTTCTTAAAACAAATAATTAACCATTATCATAACACCATCACATTCAAATGAAACATAAACACCATATACAATCTAGAAATTCTATACATAATATAAAGGAAGATATAAAATTAAAGATTATAAAGTATTTCAAGTTTCAAATTCCAAATCCAGATAATACATTTCAAATTCTAAATATACATAAAGGAAGATATAAAATTAAAGATTATAAAGTATTTCAAGTTTCAAATTCCAAATCCAGATAATAATTTTCAAATATAGATTATAAAGTATTTCAAACCCTCAATCTTTCCACCCTCAATCATGAAATTTTTTAACCCTCAATTTTCTGTACCCCCTTCCTCAATGGCTTCCACTCCTGTACTCCTTTCAGTTTCCCCAATGGCTTCTCTGTATGTACCCCTTTCCCCAATGGCTTGAATAATCCCAGAACTAATGAGATCTTCCGCAGCACTGTCTAGATTCTTTACAATTCTTTGTTCTTCCTTTGTTGCATCTCCATGGGATAGCAAACTTGGATCTGCAGCTGCCTTGGTTTTGAATAAAATTTCAGGGTCGAAGCCATGCTCTTTAATTATCCGCTTCAGTGTATTGTTTTGTTTGTTAACCAAAACAATATTTTCCTTCAAATTCTTCACTGCGGATAAACTTTTCTTCGTGGTTTCCAAGTGAACTTGGAAAACCTTTGCTTGACTCTTCAAATTTTCATATTTCAACTGCAAAAAAAAGTGATCTCAATTAAACATATTACTAAAATAAGAAAAGGTCAAATTAACAAAAAATATTGTTTTGAAGTGATAATACTTACAACTGCTCTATCTCTTTCGGCATTTGCAATCGCTACCAGATCCTTGTCCTTAGACCATTTGTTAAAATATGTTCTGGGCTTCAGCACTAATATTTTCTAATTTTTTTAATGCTTTATCCAAAATGTCATCTTTATAGTTGTTGTTATACGTGACAGTCCCACTTCTTACTTGGGTAAGTAAGGAATCCATCTTCGCAGGTTGATTCTGGACTGCAGCATATAAACTATCCCTTTGCCAATAATTTTCAAAATGACTTATTATCTCATTGATTAGTACTTTTTCCCTTTTCTCCCATTCTATGAGCTGACCAATATGAGGTACAATAAACTCATCGACATGGGATTGACAATCATAACCAATTAAGTTCTCTAAAGGAAATGGTAGCAACTGTTCACCATCTGTATCTGAAGAAGATGATCTCACTGGAGAGGTATGGGGGATTTCAGGTTGATCGATTGCTACTTGTTTCTGCCTTTGTGTGCCCTGATCCTATTTATGATAAAATAAATCAATATTCTAAAGTGAAATGTAATGAAAGTTGAATAAATTATGTTGAAATAGAAGTATACCTGTTGGCCTTGAATCATCTCATGTGTATTGAAAAATCTTGTTGGGTCATTGCTATCAATGCCCAAGTAATCTTCATCTAAAGTTATATTATTTAAAACCGATATGCCCGTTGCGCTGGGCAAGCCACCGAGAGAGAGGGTTGGAATTCGAAATGAGGAGGCAATGTTTAGTGTCCCACTAGGGGCAGGAGGAATTGGCATGCGTTTACCAATGTTCTTTTTTCTTGATCCTCTAGTTGGCATTTTGAATATTATTGGAGGAGGAGGGGGCAGTGCTGCTGTCTGTACAGAAGGCGAAGGACTGCAATGTGCTGAAAATATCAAGAAAAATCATATGAAAAATGTGTATAACTATGCAAAAACTACGAAATTATATGAAGTACTATTCAAAACTTGTATTAAAGCAATAAAATAATACCTTGTTGTTGAGGGGTAGCTTGTCGTGGTGGTTGAGGTGGCTGTGTTGGAGTAGTAATTGGTGGTTTTTGAGTTGTCTGTTGCTGGGATTGTTGAGGTGGTTGTTGAGAAGAGACAATTGCATGCAACTGAAGGGAGTGAGTTGGTGAAGACGGTTGACTTTGAGAAGTACGCGTATAGTCCAAAGTCCCTGCAATGTCAGCAACAGTCGATTGTATGTCAATTCAATATGGTAAAATTTAAATGGTAAATTGAAAATACAAAATGGGAATTTGTAAATAATAAATGTTAAGGTATTAATTCTCTGGTGTTTAACGAATTCAAACGGTTGGCGGTTCGGAGATGAGTGAACTTCCATTTCAGATTGTGAATGTCGATGCCTCAGCATGTTGTTGGCCTCTTCCTCTTGATGCCACCTTTTTTCGAGGAAGGGCCTCCAAAAATATTCTTTGCAAACAGTAAATATTTAATCAGATTTGAGATGAACATCTTGTTAGTCTAATGTCGAAATACAAACTTTATAGTTTATACCTGTTGTTCTTGAAATGGAATTGACAAATTCATCAACACCTCATCCGTGCAAGTAGGAATTGGTTTGTCTTTTAAATTTAGAAGAGCCTCGTAATAAAAGCCAAGGAGATAGTTTGTGGAGTAAATGACTGGTTTTTCCGAAAGCATTGCATTTGTAATGTCAGTTTTTATTTTTTTGGATAAAAACGTGCACCAATCAAATTTTTGCTTTCCGATAGTAGCAAGAATGTATGCAATAGCCCAGTTTGGTATATCCATTTGGTGACCCTGCAAAAACTATTCTGGCTTGAAAGAAGGAAATCATAGTGGCAAGAAAGTGGTGTGCAATTCCTTGCATATCCACACCATGTCTAGATTTATTGACATGAGCTGCAAATGCCAAAAGAATGTTGGAATTAATATCGATTTGAATTGTATCAAAATCAGAAACTAAATACCAAATGAAAATTGAAAATAGTTGACACTTACAATCAACATGGAACCCGAAATTTGATTCCAGGTACTTCTTATCATCTTCGATGAGTGTTTCCTTCATTGTAACAATGGGTAAATTTTTGAATGGGAGGCCTGTTAACCGATGAATATCAACTGGGTCGACACCGAATTGAAACATTCAATCATCATCCACAATAACAGTAAATAGACCGTCCTCTATATTGTACGAGGATAGAAGGTAGTTCATAATTTCATGGTCTATTTTGAAATGGGGCATCCTAATGAGACCACCAAAGTCACATGCATCGAGCATATCCTTGTATTCTGAATTCATTTGTACAACTGTCTGGATGTGGGGGCACAAAAGGTTCTTGTAGATTATTTTGGCCTTGGATAGGGCTTGGACTGGATTTTCCTCTTGATTTTTGTCTTGGGCTTGGGCTGCACTCGTAGTCATCCATTGTAGTTGTCCTTGAGCTTGATTGTACCTGACCTGGATTCCCGTAAACAAGAAAATTTGGGAGCTGGAAAGTGTAAACGTGAAAATGACCAGCAGCAAGCTATTTATAGGACAAAATTAGGGTTTCGAAGCCTAAGACACACGACAGGGAATCTTTCAATCGTGCATCAAAAAGCTTTGTTGACGCACGACAGGGAATCTTCCTATCGCACGTCAACAAGCTTTCTTGACGCACGACAAGATAATCTTCCTATCACGCATCAACAAAGTTTCTTGACGGGTGATAGGAATCATTCCTGTCACGCATCAACAAAGCTTGTGCACGTGCGACAGGAAGGCTCTCTATCGTGCGTCAACAAAAAATTTCTTGATGCATGACACGAAGGTTCCCTGTCGCGCATCAAGAAAATCTATTGACGCGCGACAGGGAATCTTCCTGTCTTGTTGACGTGCGATAGGATCTTCCTGTCACATGTCAAGAAACTTTGTTGACGCACGACAAGAAGATTCTCTGTCGCGCATCAAGAAAGCTTGTTAACGCACGACATGAAGATTCCATGTCGCACGTCAAAAATGCATCAGTGTCTGCAATCTCCCTTGAAAAAATAGCAGGTGAAAATTTAGTTCTG
This sequence comes from Taxus chinensis, assembly GCA_019776745.2. NCBI lineage: Eukaryota > Viridiplantae > Streptophyta > Pinopsida > Cupressales > Taxaceae > Taxus > Taxus chinensis. The sequence continues at coordinate 676,836,608 of CM034147.1, forward strand.
GAAGAAAATGGAAAATTCACCTTTTAGTGAAACTAGTTCTGGGGATATTCGCCAGGTATTTTCCACCTCCAATTTCCAAGAGGTCTCTTAAAATGAACCCTAGTATTGAGTATTACAATTCAAAATTGTTCGCATCTAGTAGATCATCCTCACACCACTAACAGGATCTCTCAAGTTTTCATCTTCACTCGAATTTCCCATTGTTTTGCTTTGTATGTAGTGGTTAAACATTACATTGGTCGACTCTCCAAATGGATAGATGATGCAAGCTACACATGTCCTCATGCCTCAACATACATGTCAACATCTCTTCCAACTATCCTCAATCAACATCCATGCATTCATAAGATTTTATGCATTCAAATTTATTGACTCATCAACAAATTATAATCTTCACACCAAGATCAATTGAATTATAATTTCAAATTGATCAATCAAATCATAACCTTTGAACTGAAATATTCCCCATGTATAACCTTGGATGAGCTAGAGGATGAAAGGAGGACACAAATGCACATGCAAAAAATAATTTTCCTCTTTTTCTAATACCTTAAACATTAATTACATTGATAGGCATTTTTAAATGGGATTCTCAATCATTATGTTGCATGCATGACATGCATCAGAGAAATGGAAGGTCGAGGTTTTGTGGCGATGGACATTGATGAATGATGTCATTAGAACTATTGATGAGGGGAAACCTTAATCGTTACCTTAATTGCTAAAGAGAAACCCCAATTGTAAATGTGCATGAAAATGGTGACATAAGGAACCCTAAACACAGAGTTTCCATATCTCACATATGTAGAGTTTGAAATTTAAACACATGTAAGTTTCCCCTTGGAAGCATTCATTGATCATGCCTTGCTTTCTGAGATATCTCCAAAGTACATTGCCTCAACGACCTACACACTACACCTTGTTTCTCCTTCAAAACTATTAGCACAAATGACACATGTTTCATATATGCTTGGTCATAAGAAAGAAGAGTTTTGCATTGGTTCCCTCTAGCATATTCCCCACCCATTGACTTCTCCTCTCTAAACCCCTTCTTCATCGCCCCTCTTCTTCCTTTGGTATTTTACTCACTCAAGTTTAACTTCTTTGACACATTCCCTTCGACATTTTCATCACACATTTCACGTGTGATTGCTAATTATAACTCTAAAAATAGTATATTTTCAATATTAACTATATACACTACATCTTATATAAATCATATTATTTAATCAATCACTAGACGTAATATAAATAATGGAATTATAATCCTAGAAAAATAAATACAATTTTTAAATATTAATTATGTTTATACTTCAACTAATTGAATAACACCCCTTTTATGTATCATTAAAATATAAGATAAAATAAAATATTATTATTAATGTAAATATTAATCTATAGAAACAAATGCATTAATATTACAGATAACTTACGGACATCTAATTTATCATCATTAAAACAATATTAAATATAAAATCATATCTAATCATGAATGTTTATATATTTAAATTAATTTAGAACCCCTTTCAATTATCACCACTAGTAATATAAATAGTGAGTTATGAATCCCCGTTATTCTAATATTAGTGATATAATAATCTTTTTTTTTCATATTAAATATTTAAATTAAGTATACAAAACCCCCTCCACGTATCAGCAGCCGACTCGCGTATACTTAATTGGAGAAAAAAGCTTTTTCAACTTCAAACAGAGTAAGATTATAAGGTTGAATTTTTCAATCACCTACTTACACGCGTCCACGTCACATAGAAAGAAGGTTTCCACTAAAGACTGAGAAAATGACTCGCAAACATTATTTTTTTCGGAATTTCGTATTTTCTAAAATATAATTAGGAAGTCAAAACGTAGTGTTTCCGCTAAAGTGGGAATGTGATACCTATTGTCCTTGTCCCAACAAACCTGGACTCAACAAGCCTTGTATAGTATCCCAAATTATACACAATTTCTCAAAGGCATATCATCAATCTCCCCTTTTTGTCTATTTCTTTAGTGAACACAAACTCATTCTTCACCGGTTGCGGGCTATTAACAATATTGTTTTATTGTATCAAGTAAGTTTTTGAGAGTCAACAAATCTATAATATTCATTTTTGTCTCCACTTTCTCTAATATCATTCTTTTCTCTTTTATCATTTCTTTAACAAAATGATATTACATGTCAATGTGCTTTGTTCGAGCATGATATTCTACATTCTTTGCGTGACAAATTGTACTCTGTGATTCACAATTTATCATTACAACCTTTTGAATGACCTTGATAGAGACACACAACCTTTGAAGCCAAACTTCTTCCTTGCACATGTGAATTGTCATGTATTTAGCCTCTGCAGTGGATATTGTGACACTAGTTTGAAGCTTGCTCATCCAACGTACCACGCCATCGAACAAGTTGAAAACACAACTGTTAATGGACCTTTGCAGATCATGGTAACCTTCCCAATTAGAATCCACAAATCCTTGGAGACTTGCTTCATTGCTTACATCAAGATTTTATTGTAGTGATAACTCTCCCTAATAGTAAATAGTGTGATCATTAGCTCCTTCAAAATATATGAAAATATACTTAACCACGGCCCAATGCTCCTGCCCCAAATTTTCCATATATTTGCTAACTAATCCCACTACATGTGTAATGTTAGGTCTTGTGTTGTGTCCTCCATCAAGCTTCCCATTGCACTCTAACATGGCACTTATGCTACATCCTCCAACTCTTCTTGTGTCTTTTGACATTATTCAACACAGAGCTTCTGATCAATTGGAAAGGGTGTGCTTACCAACTTACAGTCTTGCATCTTGAACCTTTCCAACACAATCTTCACATACTTGTTCTGATTGAACCAAAACTTTCTATTCATATGATCCCTTTTGATCTACATGCCTAAAATTAAGTTTGCAACACCAATATCCTTCACGTCAAACTTCTCAAAAAGTTGAGATTTCACTTTTTTTTAATCATTTCCTTGTTGTTGTCAACCAATAACATATCATCCACATAGAGCACTATGATGATAAAAGTATCCCTTGTTTCTCTGAAGTACACACAAGGATCCACCTTGCTTCTTTCAAGATTGAGCTTACGAACACATTTTAATTCCACATCCTTGGTGATTGTTGTAGGCCATACTAGAACTTCTTCAAGTGACAAACCATTTCCTCTTTACCCTTGACTTGGATACTATCATGTTGCTTCATATAGATTTTTTCCTCAAGCTCTCTATGCAAAAATATCGTTTTAACATCCATTTGATCTATCTCTAGATCATACACAACAACAATATCTAAAAGAAATTTGATTGGAGTCAATTTTGCAACATGAGAGAATACTTCACCAAAGTCAATCCTTTCAACTTGAGAGAACCCTTTTGCAACTAAGAAATCCTTGTACTTCTCCAATTATCTGTGAGCATTGAACTTCTTGAAAACCCACTTGTAACCCACTAGTTTTCCTCTGAGAGGCAGATTTACCAAGTCATATGTATCATTGTTCTCTAGAGACTCGATTACCTCCTTCATAGCCTTCCTCCAAGACTTACTCTCATATAAACCAAGAGCTTCAATCATTATCATTGGATCCTCATTATCTATTACTGATGATAGAAATATTGAATGCTAATCAAAAGGGTTAAACTTATGAGGTGCTCTTTAAACTCGCACTAACCTTCTAATTCTAGAAGTAACACTATCATCCAAATCATCTTCTAGATTTCACCTTGGCATGAATTCAAAATTAATTAAATCTTATGAAGTCCTTGCTCGAACAAGCTCTCTTTACTCCCTTATATCACATATTACCTCCAAGTTGTCATTTTAGTGAAACCTCTTGACCAGTCTAATTCTCATCTCTCCTAGCCTCTCCTTGATCACATAGGTAAACAACCTCCAAAGATTCTACATTTTGTTTCTTTACCTCTTATGTTGTCTTTTCCAAATATTTCTCTATTGTGAATTTTGTGTCTCTTCATTCCCTAAAGACAATATTATGGTTGTAAAAATCCTTTTAGAGTCACGGATTCCACAACTTGTAACTTTTAACACTACTCTCATGCCTAAAAAGGATACACATCTCAGATCTATCTAGTCAAGTTTTTTTCTCTTCTCCTTTTCGATATGCATGTATGCTTCACAACTGAAGACTCTTAAGTGTTCAACAGTTGGATTCTTTCCCATCCAATCTTCCTTTGGGGTTGTTTCCACAAACACCGATTGTAGGTGACTTGTTCACCAAATAACACATAGTAGCCACTACTTTAGCCCAAAAAATATGATCTAAATTGGTACCACTTAGCATACCTTGGGCCTTATCCATTAATATTTTGTTCAATGTGCTCTACCACTCCATTATGATGTGGAGTATAGGGAATTTCTTTCATATGATTATTCAACAATTTTCAAATTCATAAAAAAAATTGAACAATGCTCTCCTCCATTGTTCATGCACAAAACCTTTGTCATTTTCTCAAACTGGTTCTCAACAAGTGCCTTGAACTTAAAATTTGTGTACACTTTAGAAATTTCTAGACAAAATATATTTAGGTCTTCCTAGAATAATCATATATGAAAGGAACATAAAGTATCGACTTTTCATGTGAGGGCACCTACAAAGGTCTAAATACATTGTTGTGTATAACCGGTAAAATTCTATTTGAACAAGTAGTGGAAATGGGAAACTTTACTTTGCTCTTTTTTCCATACACAAAATGTCACAAAAGTCAAATTCTAAGGACAATCCAGAATTCCTTTTATCGTTCCTTTTGATTGCAAGACATGCAATCTTTTTTCACCTATATGTCCCAACCTTTTCATTCCAAACCATTGTTTTCTCCTCCACAAGAAATTATTTCCTTCTTGCCAATTTTCATTGCCATGATATTTCCTCGGCAGTCTTCGCTTCCCCCACCTAAAATTGTTATGGTGATATTCCATTTAGCTTTCCTTCAACATTTTTTCTTCAGTTTCTATGGGGATGAGAACTTTCTCTTGTTCTTTATATTTGACTTGAGATCTCACGTAGGTGAGTATTCTTCTGTACCCACCTTTGAGGTCCCTACAAAATATATCTAAGGAAGTATCTCTTTTTCCTTCTGCCCCCATACTTTATGAGATGTTTTTGAGGAGACATCTTAACTGTCTACATCCCATACCACATGAGATGCCTCTACGTGTGATATCTAAATTGATTACTCCCCCCATACTCTATGAGATGTCTTTGGGGTGATATATCAACTAACTACTTCCCCCATACTCCATGAGATGTCTCTAGGGTGACATTTTTGGCTCTATCTACCCCCAACATTTCCAAGATGTATATGAAGAAACATCTCATCAAGTTGTCTTCGCGGAGACATTTTATCAAGATGTCTCTAAGGCAACATCTCATCAAGATGTCTCTGAGGAAGCATCTCATCAAGATGTATGCGAAGATACATCTTAAAAAATACATCTCATCGGTATGTTTCCAAGGAAACATCTCATCAAGATGTCTCCGAGGAGATATCTCATCAAGATGTCTCCAAGGAGACATCTCATCCCATTTCACGAAGTTTTTCTTCTTCATTTCTCATTGCAGCGAGAGTTTTGCTCCATTTTTTGCTAAGCTAATATTGATATATTTTTACAAAGTCTTCTCCTCTAATACAACATAGTTGTCACTTACAGTAATTTTTGTGCTTTGCATCAATTTTAAACAAAGTTACTATGTGCACTCCTCTTGCTAGAACCAAAGATAAAACTACCATTTTACACCCATGTATTTATTAAACAAGACATGTTCACTAGCGTCATTCATCTTGCTAACTAAAACTAGATTTAAAGCAAGGCCTAGTATGTGTAGAACACAAGGGGGAGACTTTGTCCTCCCGTCTCTTAACTTCAACTTCACTCATCCTCTCCCCACAATCTTGTCAATCAAATTATCTCCCAAAAATACTTGGATTCCATTATGAATCCCATATTATGAGACCCACTCCTTGTGAAGAGTCACGTGAAATGGTGCACCTAAATCAATAATATATGCATCAGTGCATGCATGCACACTCAAGGTTGCAAAGTAAACATCACCATCATTTGTGCTTCCTCCATCTTTAGAACATGTATCATTTTGGGGATTTTTCCCTTTTTTCATCGATACTTCTTCTTAAAGTGCTATGTTTTACCATAATTCCAACACCTTTTCTGACTTCATTGTGGAGTCTTGGATCTATTTTTAGACTTGGACATTTTATCCCCTACTTTTTTCTTCTTGCCTCTCTATTTCTCTCTTCCATGAACTGACAAAGCTTCCTTTGAGTGATAGTCAACAACAAACCTTATCCTCATCTCGTTAGACAATAAAGGTGGCATTATTTCCTTAAGCTTCAATTTTGTAGTGGTATTGGTAATAGTCATCACCAAAATTTCCCAAGAGTTTGGAAAAGCATAGACTAGGGTAATACACCTCTCCTTATCATCCATCTTCACATCAATGAATAATAACTTACATATGATAGAATCAAAATTATTTAGGTGCTTTGCAACTAAGTCGCCATCATTCATTCGTAAAGAATGCAACATCTTCCTTAGAAAATTTTCTACCTTGGCCTAATACAAAGTTCCTAGCTTATCCCACAACTCCTTAACAATTTTCTCATTGGAAACATTTAATAACGAAGCGTCATAAACACGTCACTTGATAGTACTTTTTACCTTCCTATCAACCTTGTCCCACTCTTTTGTTGTGTCACAACAAATCCACTAATCCCTTTCCGTCAAAAGATCCCCCATCTTGATCTTACACAACTTAGAGTTTTTCCATCAAATCTATCAATCTCAACTCGTGTGCTACTAGCTACCATATTAGAGATTCTACTAAAAACTAATGTGTAACTCAAAACCATTTAAAGCAAAGCAAACAAAACATCACCAAGTTTGCAACCTAGGTTGTGATACTAGATGTTGGGTTTTTAAGCACATGAAAATAATAAACTAAACTAGAAAAAGTAAAAAACAAGTAGATCTGAAATAAAGTAGATCAAGTAAAAGAATACTAACACAATATTTATCTTGAAAAAACCATTTCAAGTAACAAACCAATAGAATTTCGCTTCTTGTATTAACTTTAAAAAGTTTGCAAATCCCATAACCAACATCCAAAGTTTTGATCTCTGACAATCAAGTCTTTTAATAATACTTCTCATATTGAGAGTATAGATTTTTCTAAACAAAACACATCGTATAATTAACCTTGTTTGGAAAACAAACTAAAATATTAGAATAATACTTTAAATCAAACTCATTGTTTTTATAATAAACTAAAGTTACAAAGCTAAACTAACTCTATTTTTTGTTGCATTCTCATTTCGCCCAACTAGCACCAAAAATAGTCCCAAAACCTGCATGGTGTTACATGGAATAAGGTGACATCCAACACTCCTAATTAAAAAATTATGTGAATTGATAGTTTGTTACCTTGACATAAAGTGAGATTTGAACATTAAACCTCCCATTAACAAGATATCAATTTCTATTACACCATTACTTAATTGATAATATTCATGTTAACTTAACATTGAATAATAATAATAATAATAAATTAAATGATGCCTTATAGAGACTAGTGCTCTAATATTAATAGTAAATTTGCCTAACTTTATATTATAATCATTTAAAATGTTTAATATTGAATATTTACATACTTAGATTAGTCTTTTAACACCTCTTACATCTCTTATTGGTTTATGGAGTCAAAATCTAACATAAAAAATAGAATTTTTAAAATTAAATTTTAAGATACTTAATTTAATTATAAAATACATTTTCATGTATCACTAATGTGTAATGCACAAATAGTGATGCACACATGTACGCACACACACTTAAATTAATTTTGTGTGTCATATATAAAAGAGATTGTAGATAATTTAAATATTTAATATTAAAAATGTATATATTATATTATTTATATAATTATAAGTAGACATTAGGTAAGTTATTATTAATATTAGACTATTGGGTCCATAAGCCACCATTTTAATATTTATAGAAACATATATCTAATCCCAAATTATAATCATAAGAAAATAATATTGAATATAAATATTTACATATTTAAATTAATAGTACACCGCTCCTTTCAATGGTGAATTATGAAGCCTCGAAAATCATTATTAATGATAATTTAAATAACACATTATATATATATATATATATATATATATATATATATATATATATATATATATATATATATATATTCTATCACTAATTGTAATACAAGTAATATAATTACAATCATAAAAATTAAATAGAAATTTTTAATATTAATTATGAGTATATTTTCATATACCATTAATATGTAAGATAAAATAAAACTAATACAAATACTTTGTGTGTGTATATATGATATTAATTTGAAAGTTTTTATGTTAGATTTTTCACTTTCTACATTGATTAATAATTTCATTGTAAAGTTTGTCGATTTCCAATAAAATGATGAAAAATAGTATCAATATAGCCACACTATTATATTGACATCAAAATAATCTATCTGAGGACAAAAGGGGCCCAAAACTCTACAATATGACCAAGATATTACTATTTTTTTTAGGACTTCTCCAACTATAAATAAATAAAAATTAAGTGATGGTCAAGTGGATGTCAAATGTACGTTATATTCTCACAAACCACATCTATTAGTAACTTCATAACATTCTCTATTGATATCCAATTGATTTTTAGCAAACGGCATCAATTTAATTGGACCAATGTGTTGGTTTCAAAAAATCTATTGGGGATTTAAAGGGGCCCATGCATTACCATAAAACCAAGGTATTACTATTTTTTAGTTGATTTCACTAATTTTAAAAAAAAACTTGTAGTTAAATGGACGTCAAATTTAAGAATAATATGCCATATGACGGCCAAATAAACATCAAATTTAATATCAAAAATAAAAACGAACAACTCGCGTCGATACACTACCCCACATTACCTTATGAAAAAATCTATTTAGGATAAAAATGTTAGGAAAATTATATAGTGCTCACATTATTGAGAAATAATTATGGGTAGAAAATAATATTAGGAGAATAATATTATTATGAGTTGTTTTAACTACTCACCAATATAGGAGTTTGTCTCTACTATATATATGTACTTGATTTTCATAATGAATTAAGGAAAGTTTAGTGTGCTTTTCATGTGCATGTTTGTCCAAATGTTTTCATTTGGTATCAAATTGTTCACTTATAATAGTTCACTTATTTTTTAATTAGTTATGGAACAAGGGTCTATTCTTCATTTATTATCAATACCAAAATTGTCGATTTATGTTAAATGTATTCCATTAAATAATTTGTAATCGTGTTTTCATGTCAAAATGTCAAATGTCAACAAGGTGTGTTTGTGTTATAATTGTTAGTTAAAATTGTGTAGTCAAGTATTGTCATTTTGAAATTCGTGTCATCAAAATTGTAAATAAATAAAAAATTACCTCACTAACGCATTTTCGGGGTAACTCACATCTGAGTTACAATTGAACTTCATGATTGATTTCAGTTGAGTTAACAACTCGTCACATCGAGGATGGAGGCAAACTCGAGGATGGAGGCAAACAAAAGCTGGAGGTCAATCAACAACCTCTCGTCGGTCGCCAACAATGAGGTTGCATACAACATTAGTGACATGTGTGTTTGCAATGTATTTTCAATTGTGTATGGTGTGTTTTCGTTTGCAATGTCCCTGTTCGTAGTGAATGAAAATTTTGTATTGAGGGGGTGCGGGACATAATACCAATGTTTCATTTCCATTGTGATTATGAGAAAAATTTCCTATGTTATCCCTTGAGGTCAAATATTGATGAGAGCTGATGAAAGTATTACACATCGTGATGTGGTTGTTGGTAAGCCACTTGCAAAACCATCATTTGTGGTTTGTGGTAAACTACTTGTAAAACCACCACTTTTGGTTGTTGGTAAACCATATGCAAAACCATCATCTTTTGGTTTGTGGCAAACCACTTGTCAAACAACATTTTTGGTTATTGGTTAGCCATATGCAAAACCATCATTGAGATTTGTGGTTATCTTGTGAAAATCGCCTAATCATGACAGTAGGTGCATGTACGAGATTGAGGTTTTCCCCATGTTTGCACTAAGGGGGGAATGTTTGGAAAATTATATAGTGCTCACATTATTGGGAAATAATTATGGGTAGAAAATAATATTAGGAGAATATTATTTAACAACTCACGTATATAAGAGTTTGTGGAGAGGATAGTGGGGAGACTTGTTGGACAAACCTCCATGAAAATAGGAGTTGTCTCTCATATATATATATATATATATATATATATATATATAATGAAGGGAAGTTTAGTGTGTTTTCAAAAAATGGTCCAAGCATTACCTTATGGCTGAGCTTTTATTATTTAGCTTATTATTTTCCAATCGACTTCTCCAAGAAAAAAGGAAAAAAACATTTAATTAATGGTCAAATAGACACCAAATTTAATGATGAATTGTCTTGTGATGGTCAAATAGACATCAAATTTAATGTTGAAAATAAAAATAAACCCACGCCCTTATAATCTTAGTTGCCATTTAACGCATGTAAAATAATAATATGTATAAAAAATTAATATTAATAATAATTTACCTAATATCGATTTAATAATCATTAAAATAATATTAAATATAAAATTATATTTAATAATAAATATTTATATATTTAAATTAATTGTAGATTCCCTGTCGATTATCAAGCAGACTAATATAAATAGTGAGTTATGAAGTCGAACCCCCGCCATTCTAATATTAGTATAATCTTTTTTCATATTAAATATTTAAGTTAAGTATACAGCACGTAAGTATTCCACGTATCAACAGCCGACTTGTGTAAGTAAAAGTGGAGGAAAAAACTTTTTCAAGTTCAAAGGAAGTAATATTAAAAGGTTGAACTTTTCAATCACCAACGTACACGCGAAGAAATTGCAGATAGAAAGAGTGTTTTCTTGCAGATAAACAGTGTTTTCCACCTAAAACTCTGAAAATGACTCGTAAACATCATTATTATTTCGGAATTTCTCAAAGAATACAAACTAAACACGATCCTCCTATTCTCTAAAAACATAATTAGGAAGTCAAAACATAGCGTTTTCTAATAAGGTGGGAATGCGATATTTATTGTCTTTATCCCAACAAACTTTGTCCTCGTCTATTATATTATATTATAAACAATTTATCCATATATTGGTAACTAATACAGAGCCCCGGCCCCCTGGTCATTTTTTGTGTTGGTAAATACTTGGTTTTGTAAATGTTTTTTGTGCAGAGTGTTCCTCGGAGACGATGCATTGCAAGCGTGCGGGGCGGTACTGATGTGACCGTTGACAATGTATATGTACGATTCTGTCTACATACGGTGTATTTATCCCAATACATACGCTGCGGGGTATAAAAGTTTCCCGTCTTTTCACGGGCTAGCTAGCGACTGATCAGTACCACCCGTGATCTCTACAAAAGGGTACAGCTGGCAGTACCGGATTGACTCGCCCAAGCGCCGGGACCGCAAGCGGTCACATGAGGACATTACTTCGTAACTGCACACATTTACTATGACAACTTTGACGGCGTTTGTGGTAATAAACGGCGCAGGTTGCTACGGCGCACGGGGTCAGCGTTTAGTAGAGGCGGTTTTGTGTCCTAGTGTTTGCGGGCTACTGAAAACAGCTCCGGCCCCTCCGGTGGTTTCGTAAGCTCTGAGAAATTGCGAAGGTGGTGCCATGTTTATGCTGGTAAACAAAGCAAGGCGGTGGTTGCGTTGTTTATAATTTTTATTGCTTGGGTTGCGTATTATTTTTCGGTGGTTTTGGATCGGTTGAAGGTTAGTGCGATGTTTGCATCAGGGGAAAGCGGCATTTTGCGTGAAGCGAACGGCTCGTCGTCCATTTGTGCAGAGGACGCGGTGTATTGGGGTGTGTGGAGGATGATCTTTTTGCGGGCAAGAGATCCGCGTTTCGAACCCCGGAATTAGAGATTATAACCGTTGTGGTTTTTCAGCAGGAGGAGGAGGAGCTCATGGCGAAGATACTGGGCGGAACGCTGAGGAGGAATAAGCCGTGCGTTTTTACGGACGGCCTGAGTAAGCCGAGATTTTTTATCAGGCATGGAAGGATTGAGAGAGGCCAGCACAGGGTGTGTTACAGGTATATGGGGCTGTGCGCGTGGGTTTTTCTGTTGCTCTATGTCTGCAGCTCGTCTTTCACTTCAGATTGGAAGCCACAAAAATTTAGCAGTTTCGGAGGGGGGATTCGAAGGTCGGTGGTTCGATCTCGTGACCTCGCGTCTAGCGTTCTGGTGGAGGAGAGCTTTAGCTCGGATCGCCTCCACAAAAACGTTTTCTCTGATGATTCCGGTAAAATATTTTTACCTAAACCCTTTTTGTATTTGAAAAAAAAATCGAAGCTTGGGAGTTGACGTTTTATGGTTTTTTGTGAACAGGATTGTCAAGCGATGTGAAGGTTTATGTGTATGATCTTCCGTCCAAATATAATGAAGACTGGCTTGTAAATAGCCGTTGCAGCAGCCATTTGTTTGCCGCGGAGGTTGCCATACATCGTGCTTTGTTGGGAAGCTCTGTGCGCGTGTTCGATCCTCTGGAAGCCGATTTTTTCTTCGTTCCCGTGTATGTTTCGTGTAATTTTAGCACGCCAAACGGTTTCCCGTCTATTGGGCACGCTCGCTCGCTGCTTGGTTCTGCGGTGGATTATATTTCGGAGGTCATGCCTTACTGGAATCGCAGTGGAGGGGCAGATCATGTTTTTGCAGCCACCCATGATTATGGAGCTTGCTTTCATGCAATGGTTAGTTTCTCTTTTATCTTCTGGTATAAATAAAGTGGAGAAGCCCTGTTGCATTCCGTTGCCTGTCCCGTTACGATTGATTTAATGGTTTATATATTCTGCAGGAGGATGTTGCTATCAGGGATGGGATACCGCCATTTCTGCGGAGGTCTATAATCCTGCAGACGTTTGGTGTGAAGGGAAAACACCCATGTCAGGATGTGGAGCAGATACAGATTCCTCCTTACGTGTCTCCGAGATCCATTCACGCTACTCTGAGCTCTGTGGCTTCTCCAAAGCAGAGGCGTGACATTTGGGTTTTCTTCAGAGGCAAAATGGAGATTCATCCCAAGAATATCAGCGGTCGCATATACAGCAAGTAAGCGCTTCCAGTTCCTTAAATCTTGTCGATTTTTAGGCCTGGAATCCGAGTTTTCGTCAATGAAACACCAAAATTTTAATATTCAATCACACAGTCATGATTTCCAGTGATTAATATTTCATGACAAACAAATGTACCCGATTACTTTTTTCATGCGACAATCTCATGTGACATTTATTTGGGTCATGATATTTTTCATGGGACGCCCTTAACTTTTTCATGTGAATATTCTTGTTTAAACTGTGACGGTCACGACTCACATGATGTGTCCTTTTATTTTTCATTTAGGTGATACAGATATTGATAGATCCACAGAATCCAGAATCCATAATTCCGCCATGTTTTTGTACAGCTTAGCTCAAATGATTCTTTTCTGATTCAATTGAAGTGTATGATTCAAAGCTTTTGCAAGCTGTTTGTGATCTGTAAATGGATTCTGCAATAAAAGCCGCATTCGTATCTATTGTCTGAGCAATTTTAGGGAGAAAAAAATAAAAAATCGAGTTTTTAATGGCGACTGTGTTTATTATATTTGCAGGGGAGTGAGAACAGCAATATGGCAGAAGTTTGGGCACAGCAGAAAATTCTACATAAAGAGGAAGAGGTTTGAAGGATACCAGTCGGAAATACTGCGATCCGTGTTTTGCCTGTGCCCGCTAGGGTGGGCCCCATGGAGCCCACGCATCGTCGAATCAGTTGCTTTAGGCTGCGTCCCCGTCATCATCGCGGACAACATATCTTTTCCGTATCCACACGCAATTTTGTGGCCCAAGATCTCTCTTACCGTGCCTGAACGTGACGTGGCAAAGCTGGCGAAAATTCTCGAAAAAGTCGCCGCCACCAACCTGACATCCATTCAGCGGAACCTGTGGAACGAGACCAATAGGCGGGCTCTATTATTCAACGAACCCATCCAGCGTGGCGACGCCACGTGGCAATTGTTAGAGGCCCTGACACGCAAGATGGACAGGTCACACAGGAACAGAACATTGCCGTGCTCATGAGATCAACACATCAATGAGCCGCGCCACGTCGATGCGACCGTACAATTATTCATCTGTTTATTTGTGGGTGCGTTACAGCATATTCGGTACAGTACAGGTCACAGCCTACGGGCATAGATATTACCTGTCATTGTATGTCAGACAATAATTCATTTTCGGCTCTGGGATACAAATGTTGATGGTGATGTGGCGCGTGTCTATTCGTTTTTTGGTGGGGTGACCGGACAGCGTGTCCAGTGTGGCTGTACAACGAAGCAACAGAGTATTAATATTATTTATTTTTTGTAGAGGTTGGTGGGTCCCATGCGATGGGGACAGTTCCGGCTGGCCGATTCACCAAAAGCAAACTCACATGCTAGTCGCAGAAATGTTGCCACGTTGGATAGCAGGTGAATTGGTGCTGGGCCCACACACATACGTACATCTCATTTTTTTATGGCAACGGGTTGAAAATTCGCATTATTTTTTAATAATTTATAACATATTTACCTTTGCTCGTTTATATTTCCACGGAAGCCGAGATTAGTGTGAAATGAATGATTTTATTAACGTTCACGAGACCAAACAGTTTCAAATGAGAGCAGGAACCGCAAAAAAAAAATTGTCCAGAGAAAAATAAAACATCAAGTCTCTACCTACCAAGTTTTAATCTGGAAGACTGGAAGTAGGAACGCTTCAATATAAATTTCGTAACAAAATTGCATTCTTTTCGAGTATCGAACCCTAGACGTGTCGCATCACAATCCTAATGATCACGCAGACATGGATAATATAAAAAGGGTACTTGGATGTTGGAAATAGATCTGCTTTATAATTAAAAAGTGCAGATTTTAAAACTAATTAATTTAATATAACCGTCTCAATCAACAAATCCACTCGTCATTGTAAAAAGTAAGACTTGGAATGAGTTCCAATGACAAACAAACTTGGGAGAATTAGTCAATGATTTTAATATTATATAATTTTGAGTGATTTGACGAGTAATGCCTAGGAATGATTACTAGTTGTCATATAGGAGGGGTGGATTTCGGTGAAAAGTATGAATTCCAAGGTACAATAATTCATATTTTGGCGTTCCAATAAGATACCGTTGGCCACACCACATGTTTAGGATGTTTTTTTAATTTTTCTTTCTTTATGGCTTCCCAAGCTTTCTAGGTACTTTTGGCAACAAAAGTACCCACCACCTTCTTCACTTTGAGAGCAAACAAAATAGTTTGGAAATTAAGTCTCCCCTCCAAGCAAATTTGTCATAAAAACTACCAGTTAAGATAGAATGAGTTTTTCTTTAATGGTTCTATAGATCCATTTAGAAGTTCCATGCCTCTAGAAAACTCTTCTTCTCCTTTTAGTTGTCTCAAAGAAGGTCATGATTTTTTATTTTTTTTATGTGGAGTTTTTAAAGAGAAATAATACATGGCATGTAGCAAAAAAAATTCGAGCAAGTAACATAGGTTTAGTGAATTAATATGTTAACTTCTTTTTCACCTTTTGTACCACAATTCTAAAATTTGACTCAAGATGTTTTAAAGGAAAAAGGATACCAAAGAACTTGAACATCACCCATAAAGTACATTGCTAATTATACTTGGAAAACCAACTAAGCTTATGTCCCTATAGCAATTGGGTTTTTCCCTATCAAATGCTCGACTTTGAAGCAAGACATAAATTCTAAAAGAACTCGATAGTATTGTTGACCATATCCTTTTCTTTAAGAATAATGAGGAAAAAAGTCATGAATAAAATGACTATTCATAATAAAGAACCAAGGGAGTTGTGGGCTAAAGGTCATCATTTCTTTATGGATATGAAGAGCTCAAATTGTTCATAGTGTTGGCCATTGGTAATAAGGAATACTAAAGCATATTTGAAAAGAGTATGAAAAATGTCTACAAACATGACACTGAAACCCAAAGCCTTCAACATAACATTGATGAAAGGGTGCTCAATGCAATCAAAATCAATTTTCAACATACGATGCCCTTCTCATTAGAGGTGCAAGCCCACTTTATGCCTTCCCAAACAATGGTAATATTCTTTTTGTTAAGATGATGGTTTCATGAGCATTTGAATCAGATTATTGATTTTTGTGGGATCTTTACTCGTGATTTTAGTAATTAACCAAAATGCTCTCTATGAGTAGTCATTACTCAAATGACTTCTTTTGTTCGTATAGTTTTATAATTATTACAAGGAAATGAGATCTGCTTTAGCACCAAAGCATTGTAAGCATTTGTTTATAGGGAGGATTAACAAATATACTTCACTACTTTGGACTTCTCACCCTCTAACATCTTTCCCCATTGGCAAAGCTTTTGAAACATATAGTGCCTAATATATTATGTTAAGTTGAACGCTTTCATGAGCATTTTAATAACATTAAACATTTTTGTGATATTTTTAAACATAGGAGGGGGACTAAAGATAAACATAATTTGCCATTTTAGTCTTCTCACCCTGTAGTCTCTTTATTGGCAAGGATTTTAGAGCATGTAGTGCATAATAAACCACCCTTGTATCACAATTACTACTAATGTGGGATACACCCAATTATAACACAATAATGTATTTTATATTAAGTTGATGGCTTTCATGAACATTTTAATTAGATTATTGATTTTTGTGAGGATTTTACTCTTGTGATTTTAGTCATTACCCAAATGATTTTCATGATTAGTCATCTCTCTAATGACATTTTCCCTCATGCACAAAAAATTTTAGTGGCAAATCTTTGTTAATTCACGAATATTCTATATTTCGAAATTTGCTTTTGGCGAATTTTTAGGGGTCGACAGGTTGTCATTTCGCCTAAATTTTCTAGTTACAAGTTAATTTTAGGGGTCGGTTCGCCCAATGTTTACACCAATATTTTAATTCAAATCGCCATTAGCGTGAAATTGAAATTTGTAAAATTTGCCTTCAAATTTTCTACAAATTTACAATTTCGAATATTAAGTACACATCAAATTTTATTCACAATTCCTTTACTCGTATTCGTGGTCCTATGGGCATTGACGATTGAGATCGAATGCATATCGCAACCCTCCAACATTAAAGGTATCTTAACAATTAATATTTTATTATATTGAAGTTGCATATAATTCGCTATCGGTCGATAACATACATATATGCTATCAACCAGTAGCATACAATATGCTACCAGCCAGTAGCATACAATATGCTACCAGCCAGTAGCATATTGTATCCTACCAGTCGGTAACAGAAAAAAATGCTACCAACTAGTGTTATAAAATATGCTATTGGCTAGTAGCATACAATATGCTATCGACCGATAGCATATAATATGCTATCGACTGGTAGCATTTTTTCATGCATATGGGAATTTTTTTGCTTACGCCATATTTTGTGAGAACAGATTTCTCATTGAGATGATCATTTTAATTGCCAACATAAATTTTTTTTTTTTTAAAAGTCCCTACAAAACTAGCGAAATCTACATTTTTTGAATTTTTTTGTTTGCGTCATATTTTGTGAGGACAGATTTCTCGTGGAGTCGGTCGTTTTAACTAATATTGTCAAAAAATGATTTTTAAAAAATTACATATGTTGGCTAGTAGCATATACTATCATTCGACAACATATACTGTCAGTCGACAATTGCTACAGGTCGACACAATTATCAAATGCTTCGCCAAACTGTTCGAATCTCATTTCCTTCAGATTCGGCATCATTTAGAAAGTCATTTTCACATATTTGTCAAGTAATATCTACGATTTGTTTAGGGGGTCTTAAAATTTACCTTGCCCTCATGTATCTATCTTGAATAAAGCTAGTTTGTTAAAAATGAAAAGGGGGAAGTGAATGTCAAATTTTTAGAGAAATGACTTTGATAATGATCTTGTAATAAACATTAAGGAGAGTAATCAATCTCCAATTAGTGATAAGCTCAAGATCTCCAACCTTAGGGATAAACTCGATGTTGTCATTATTAATGAGCTTGCCAAGAGAGCTAGTATGCAACAAATCAAGTTATACTTTATGCAAATCAATGCCAACAATATCTCATAGAGTTCCATAAATCTCACAAGGAAAGGCATCAACACTAGGCCCCTCGTTGGGGGCAATTTTATTAACTTCATCATAAATCTCATTAATGAAGAGAGGTTTATCGCATGCCAACCATTGACTTAAGTGCCTTCATTTGAGAAGAGGAGTGTTGAGCTTTGCAATGCAAGAAGAAATCCTTGGATAACAAGTCACCAACTTTAATTCAATTCATGTGAGCTCGAATTTGAGTGCCACATAATTGATGGGATTCAACCAGATAATATTTATGCGAAGAGAAATATACTTTAAATGGGGCGTTCATTCAAGGGAGAGAGCTCTAGCTCATGAACATCACATCCTACATTGAATTCCTAAATTTTACGATCGAATAACTCTCTAGAATCCATTTTTGACCACCAACAAGCAACACTAGTCTTGTGGTATAATGATTCTAACCTTGAATGTGACAATGACCTAATCTTAAGAGTCATAATGGGAGTCTTAATATTGATTAATTACTTGAGGTAATACAACATGATTTAAGAAATGTGTGTTGCTTGTATTTGACATACGACCTTATATATTGTTGCTGAAGTATGACACATGTTGATATTTGAATGAACATGGACTTTTTGAATTTTGAATGTATTCATTTTTTTAGTTATTGTTGTTTGACCCCTTGGGGGCTAAAGTGAGTATGAGCTATTTGTTTTCGATTCTATAGACATTGTAGTTGTGGCAGAGATCTTGAGTCTTATAGATTATTGTTTTGATTATTAAAATGTTTTTGTTTAGATTGTTATTACAAGCATTATATTGATTGAGGGACCCATGTGGAGATTTTAGCCATGATGGGGCGAGCTTGAAAAATGGCTATCTGAAATTCTGAAATCTTGAAAAATTGGCTAAATCTGAAATTTGTAAAGACTCTCTAAAACCTAAAATTTGCATTATAACTCCTTGAACCCTGAACCACTCTCAACCGCTCCCAAACATCTTAGAAGTATATACATAAAATATAACTTAAAGTATAAGTTTATATGCAAATGTAAAGTTATACTAAAAAATACGTATTTTATCTATATATTTCATGATTTTATAATTTAATTGACATTTGATTTAATTACATGAGTTATACAACAAGAAATAATGACTACGATAAGTTAACGAACCTAATAATGAGTATAAAACAATGAAGAATTATTTTGGTCCGAATTTATTGCTTTGAAAGTTTCCACTTTGCGTTTTGATCAAACCCTAGTTCTTCTCGGTAAACTTTGATATTCACGATTGTGTAATGGCTACATGAAAGAAATTTTTAGATGAGAAAGTACTAATCTAGTGGATTTGGCATGGTGACACTTCAGTGCAAGAAACTTTATAAGAACCGTCATTAAATACACCAAACCACACGTGGAAGATTATACAAATGGTTGAAGCCATGCAACTAGGAAACAATAATGACCATAAGGAGAATGGAGAGTAAATGGAAGAGGACTATAGCCTACTAAGGCATGACCGCAATCCACAGGCATGCCCCTTCTAAACCTTAGATCTCTGGTTGTCATGACTTTATGTCCTATGTTTTAAACTCCTGGATCGCTAATGTGTGAAATTATTTGATAAAATACTTGATTTTTGGTATGTTATTTTGGATAATAACACTTAGTGGTTTACATGCAAAAATGTATGGGCATATGCCCTTAGGCACATGTTAGATGCATATTTCCTGAGTTTCTTCTTGATGTTTGAAATGCTTGAGCCTTTCAACAAGACCTGTGTGGTTTTTATGAAAGGAGTGAATTTTTAGTGATCTCTTTTTCTGAATAAGGTATTGTTTCTATGTTTATTATGGAAAATGGATTCTTAATTCACTTTTGGAACCTGATTATGGTGAATTTAATGAGTGATCTTTTATAAGAATAACATGATTAATCAAATCTACTCTAAACGTTATTTCTCAAGATGTTTTTATACAGATGATCTAATGGTTTATGGTAGTGTGTTATAGCTTAATGTTGGTCCCTATTGCTAACTTGTCTTGTTGGTGTGTGTATTTTCCACATCATCAGGTGATTCATCTCGCTTAGGTGAGATCGTAGGTCCACGTGTCATTTAGGGGTCATTATGAGATTCCCTTACGCGTCAATGCGTCAGCATGACAGTGTGTCATATGCGTCATTGGGAGTTACACTTCTATTCTGGGAATGTAACTCCCCCTCTCTACTCGAGTTTTCATGATTGCAGCACTGGGGGTTACTCAGCACCTCCTATATGTACACGTCTTTTGATCTATGAGATATGAGATAGAGGAGAGTTTTATGGCTTAACCAGGTTCTGCCCATTTGTCGAATCTTTGCATGCACATTCGATTGATGCTCGCCCCCTCCCGAGATCTCTTCATGCTGTCGTTCGCACGTCTGTTGATGTGCACGTCGTCCCTCGTGATCCTCGCTTGCGGGTTTTCAAACCCTCTTTCAGTCTACATGCTAGAAAAATGAAGTATTCAATTCTGATTTTTTATAAGCTTTCAGATATATTTTTAGTTGATTGTTCTTATTTTGTATACATCTCTGAAAAAGAAAATAATTAATATTATGAATCTTGATTTTTGATTAAAAGATACATCTTCGAGATGTCACGAGTTTTGCTCTTATAAGTTAATCCTTCGATTGGAAACTTGTAATGATATCATCATGAAAATCCTTATTTTGAGTTGTAAAGAAATCTACAATGGGTTTTAATATATATAACTTAAAAAAGAAATCATTTTGATTTTTTCTTACAATATTACTTTTATGTTTATCTTTTATAAAGGAAGGGGAGAACATTATTGGATGATAAATATACATGTGCTTATTACCAGACCTACTTGTATGGTTAATTGTACTTACTATATCTCTACCTTTGTAGTTAATAAGCTTAATGTTCTTTTTCCTTTTGTATAACATGGATTCTTGATTTTTTCCAAATTGGAAACAAACAAACCTAGCATAATGGCTTTGTTGTCATGCAAATGTGTTTCATAAAAATTTCAAACTTTCAAGCATAACAACTAAGCCAAATTTAAATTTTTTGCTCCTGATTCTTTCCGAACCCCTCTCTGGATCAATTTACATTTTGTGTCATACTCATCCTAACCTTACATTTCCTCCCAATTTTTTTAACAAGCTTTCCCTAGTATTTTAAATGAGATAACAATGTTTATTCATCCTATTCGATAAAGTCCTTCCAAAGGCTAGTCTTCTGACAGGCCTAGAAAGATAAATTTGGTTGTTTTAAGGCAGGTATGCACCCCTCTTGGAGGGTTTCAAGAGCTCAAAATAATCTAGAAGTAGTATTATATATTTAATAACATTTTGGAATTGATTTAAGAATATTTAGGGAAGTTTTGGAGGTTTGGGAGCAGTTGCAGTGAAGGTAAGTTTTTCAGGGTAAGGAACATATAGTCAAAATTGGCTCATGAAATTATGCAAAGGATTCTGGGAGCTCCGTGAGGATTTAGGAGGTAAAAAAATATTCATTGGAAATATTAAGGAAAAATCTACATGATGGAATCATAAAATACTTCACAACACCTTAGAATGGTTTCTCATGATAGCTTAATCTTAGCATACACACCCTGTTGTCCCGAATAAAGGGGCCATTTTTTTATGATGTGGGAAGAATTTAGGTATGTAACCCATCACATTGTTCTTGGAATGGTCTTAGGATTCAAAATAATATAAAAATTCATGAGAAAATACCTTCTGGAGCTCCGGGAATCGTCTCTTCAAGTGGTCTCTCTTGTAAGTGTGCTTCTCACAGTTAACCAAATTTTCAAGCGACACATGTCACCTTCTGGTGAGGGAGAAATTTTTTGTCCCTCTTGTCCCCATTCCTAAGGAGATAGAAGGGACACAAAAATGTGCCCCTCCTCAACCCTTTCATCTGGTTCTTCATATGACCAAATTCAACTCTCTTAATGGCTTGTCTGGCCTAACTCACCTTCTCCATCTTACATCTTGTGAGCGACACATGACAACATCTCCTTAGGGTGAATTTTTCTTCCCCACTTTTCCCCATCCTCAAGGGACACCAAAATTTTCCCCATCCCCTCAGTCTGGTTCTTCATACACCCAAATTGCAGCTCGATCACATGACAACATCTCCTTAGGGTGAATTTTTCTTCCCCACTTTTCCCCATCCTCGAGGGACACCAAACTTTTCCCCTCTTTATCCCCTTAGTCTAGTTCTTCATACACCCAAGTTACAACTCACAGGTGCTTGAAACTAGTCTTTTTCCATCTCCCCCTCATCGCATCTCATGTCGTCACTTGTCCTCATGGGAATGAGGCACATTTTCTATCCCCCTTGTCCCCATTCCCAAGGGGACAGATGAGACAAAAAATGTGCTCCATCCTCAAGCCATTTGACCATAGTTTTAACCCACCATGTTTTATCTCACTGTAGACACAAAATCACACACTCTGAGTCATTATCTAGTCTCGATTGCATACTAATATTCACATGATTCCTAAGTAAGAAAAGTACTAATTAACCCATGTCTTTAGCCATCTTTCTCTGCTTTATGCTTCTGCTTTAAGTATTTCACTCTTACTTGCTTAGTATGGATTTACATCTTTTAGCATTTTTCATTCTAGACACTAGCACCCAACCAAGATGCCAACACCAGGCACCCTTGTCCTCTTTGTACTTTGGTCACACTTTTTGGGTCTTTTCTAGCTGTTTAAGCATCTTATCTTTTTGGTAATCGGCCTTTTCAAGGTTAATTATGAAATTCAAACTAAATAATCATATAAATATAAGGTTATGTAATCATAATAAGGGACCAAGCACTAATCATCTACTATTTCCACCTAAGGTTACATCCATCAAAGGCATCTATAGCTCAATTTGCATCCATCTAGCTCCATCAGAAGGGACATAAGGTTGGTTCATCTGCATTGCACTTCATAGGATGGGAGTCTTTTTCTTCTATGCACACATTATTTACATTATACATCTAGTTACTTCCTCACTACTTCACGTGTGACTAGTGCAAGAGAAACCTAGGGCACAATTCCGCACACATAACTACATTGGGTTTGAGATGTAGTGCAGTGCTCAGTGATAAGTCCATCATTTTGGTAGCTAAGGACATTCTAAACCCTTCATTTACATATTTCTTTTTTAGGGTTTTGATGCTTTGTTTGGGGTTTTCCAGGTAAGTCATTCATTCTAGATTTACAGCGACATCTAGTGGAGTTCAGTGACATACACGCGACAAAAGGCGAGCAAGTGCAAACCTCTTGCAACACCTTAGAGTAGGTTTTTTGAGCATCTACGCAGACCAGAGCGCCTAGAATCCAGACCAAGGTGCCCATGGGCACTTTATCCTTCTCCAGGTGCCCCAGTCTGGTCAAATATGTTGGATTTACATTTTTCTAGGATTCTGTGCAATGGTGCTCCATCTTTGTTCATCTGATCTCCACTGCAACAAGTCCAACAACTTCTTCGAATCAACTAAGGCCTTTTTAACCCTCTTTATAATTAGGGTTTCATATTTTTATTACTTAGTTGCTTGGGTTAATTTTTGTATTTCATTGTTTCATTTATTCACTGCAAAATTACATTATATTATGCTATTATTTTACATTGTAGCATAATCACTCACACGCAGTCAAGTTGCAGTTAGCTGGGAAGGCAAAAAAGTCATGAAAACTCATTTTTGACTAACTGTTTAGCATTCTTCATTCATCATCCATTGTTGCACTTGAAAAAGATTCAAGCCTCCATTAATGGATTTCATGATGTAGTAGCGAAAGGACAATGAGGCCCCTCTTCACTACCTGATGATCTGATAAGAGGAATCATCCAAAAATTGGAGAAAATGATCCCTGAAAAATCTAGTTTTGCATGAGCTAGATTTCATGCCATGAAGTTCCTATTTTTTAGGGATATTGAGGACTATATTTTTCATCATCATTCTTCCCTCCTCTAAGAATTTTTCATCACGACTATGGTGGAATTTTTCTTCCACCACATCGACCTTCGATGAAATCCCTGCCAAAATTTAATCATATACACATATTATATACATCTTCATGAATATAAGCTTTGTTATGAGGGTAATGCCATTACGAATACCTACATAGTTGATAATTCACCTTGTGATGTCACAATTTTTGGGGATCTTCTTGAAAGCAAGAAGCTTACTACCTTCCCTCTACAATCGTGTTACAATTCTCACAACAAAATATCTGCAACAGGTCCCAATTTCCACAATCGTCTATGGATTGTATTTCTAGAGAGCAATATCTAAAATGGGGCCCTTGTTGTCACCAATATTCATGAAAACTAGCGGTCTTTGCATATGTGTCCATTGCATTCAAAACTGAGAGGGGATTTACCTCTTCAACCATTATGAGGACATGGTTGAGTAATGCTCTCTCTTGCATGTCCCCTATTTGCCCCGTTGAACCAGTTCCTTCATATTTATCATTGCTTTGAGTAAGGAAAAGGATGTGGACATAGCTGCAAGATCTATTTTAGGCTACTATTAGTACACATGAATTACACTAAATTTAGTTATAGGAGGGATGCCCTAAGAACTCAATGGTTAAACACATTTCACGGAAATATCAAGAGAATTTATATTGTTGTGCGTTTAAACTTGTAACTTGTGAAGTGGATTTTTATAGTCGTGACATGTACATAAGCCTAATAATGCAGAAGGCCCTTGTGAGTCATGATGGACATCCACAATAATAGTCCTCATTCCTTAAAATATTTGTTTGTTAGGCAACAGGCATTGCCCATGTTTGAACAAGATACAACTATTCTTGTACATGAGTTTGATCAACGGTTTGGAAAAAAATTGATCAACGTCTGTGTACACATCAAACCATAACCATTGATGTTGGAATGTTCATTATTAGATGGGCCCTAAGGCTTCCCACTATAAAGAACACCTTTGGCGTAAACATCTACATTTTATATGTATAATTATGTTCTTCCTTGGTTCTCACTTACATATATGCCAAGAAATGTCAATGAAAGCATGCAACAATTCTAGCTACAAAAAAACAAGTAAATTCAATACCGATTTGAATAATTTTTTTGATCATATTGCAAACAACATTAAGTCATCATCAAATGGTTTCAAAACTTATGTTTCAGGGCAAAGTCCAGACAAAGCTTATGGGCTTGTACAATGTCGAGGGAGATGCAACGTCTGAGGATTTCTACAACTGTTCGCAAAAAGCAAGAACTAGTATTCGAGATGATTGTGGAAATGTCATGGAAGGCAGATGTAGTACAAAAAGTTTTTTATACATTATGAAAATTATAGTTTCACTGGAAAGCTATATATCCTCATGGATATGATCATCAATCCAGTGACCATGACAGACCCTGCACTTTTTAGCATAGCCATTAAGGGGATTTTCAAAAATCTAACAAATGAAGCTTATATATCTCCTAATCGTTACTCTTCTAGATCAACTATATACAATTATTGGTTTCAACATATGTACGGTCTGGTTCAGTGTTAGAGAGACATTAAATCCATTGAGTGTAAAAAATCCCTATCAACTGCAATTAGCGAGGTCTTAAATCAAACGGACGATGGAACACGTCTGGCGGGCATTTGTTCCACCCTGTACAAATGTTAAACATGCATATGCCAAATTTTTCATACATCGATCAACAGTTTACAAAATATTGATAGGCGTCCATGTACACATCAATCTATAACGGTTTACATGGACTTGCATAATTGCATTGTTAGATGGCCTCTTGTGTTTCCCATTGTAAAGGACATCCTTCCACGTAAAAGTAGATAACCCAAACAAACTCCTATAAATTTCGATTTTTTAATACACGTAAGTGTACTTATCCTCCTTAAAAGTTGTATTTTTTTGGTCTATGGGAGACCAAATCCACTCCTACAAAAAATAAAAAACCCCTCTCGAATGACAACTTACATTTATGAGAGATTGTGCAAATAAAATTATTCTCCAAACCAGAAATCCGAGGTTATGTTTTTCTGTTAAGCAACAAGAAGCTTGAAATTAAGCATGGATACATCCATGCTTGCGAGGTTGAAAATCAATGAGAAAGAGATGAAGAAAAATTTAAAGAATTTGGAGAATTGAAGCTATGATTGGGAAACTATGAGACGACGTTCCACACAGGTTCAAATCCCATCGTGGGTTGTTTCCACAAGGCGACGACCATTATATCTGCATATCCCATAGCCCCGATGAGTCCAAGGAGTCCAGGAAGAGACTATGCTTCTTAAGGTAACCGAGCAGGCAGAGCAAGAATCCCGATGTCTATAATTCCAATGTCCACCCTGTACAAACGTTGAACATACATATGTTAGTTGTGACGTACATTGATCAACGGTTTTTAAAAATTTGATAGACGTCCATGTACACAATAATCTGCAACTGTCGATATGGACTGTGCATTTTCATATGGCCCCGATGTTTCCCATTATAAAGAACACCTTCGGTATAATAAGCTTTATGGATGATGTAAAAACAAGCTAAATTAGGATTGAGACTTGAAACATGGACTCATTGGTTTGCATCATGGACAAAAACATGTAATTCAAACCGAGAATATTGATGATTTCAAACATTGATTTACACAAATAGTAAACTACTTTTTATAAAAATAAGTGGCTACTTGAATGAAAAACCACCTTTTTCTCGAATAGATCACAAGATATTGTTAAACAACGTGTTCATAAGTTGTTGGCATTGTGAAAATGCGTGGTGAATTAGGAGTGAGTTGATGGCAGTCTAAATACCTACGGTTGTAATATTTGAAGTTCAATCTTCTAAGTATAGCGTTGTCCAATATAGGTGTACATGTATGATTTGATGTCTTCATGCAGATTTGATATGTGTCGATTTGATCTCATCACGGTGATTTGCTATGTGCAAAATTTTTGATATGCCTTTGGATATTGCAAGTACTTGCAACAAATTTGATACAATTTTTTTATGCCTTATTTCCCTCCGCGTGTAAATGTCAAAAGATGTATGGCCGGTTTTTTAGGACGCAGTAATATCTAATACTACCTATGTGGCTACAGCCATAATCTTGTCTTTTCAATCGCCACATGCTCCCGCAAGTCTGAGACCACTTCACCCTTGTCAGACGCATATGAAAACAACACCTTGTATAGATACACATGGACAACTGAGATTATTTTGAGGTCGACGATACAAAATACGAAGTGGACATAATAGATTGACGTGCGACGTTATGGAGTGTCAGAATCCCTCAATGGTTCGAGCTGGGAAAATACAATGTGAGGGTCCATATGAAGTAGCAGAGGAGGATGACGATTACAGAAAAAATAAAACCATTGGGCATGTATTCATAGATGAGTAACCTTCTTGACTTCTCTATAAAAAACCCCTGAAGCCTGACCAAATTCACATGTTGTAAGTTACCAATGGGCTTATTTATGCTCGGAATTGCTTTTTTGATTGCATTGAACCCTCTAATTTTTTAGTGGCTACGAGTTTTTTTTTTCTGGTATAGATCCTTTGAACATGGTACCAAATGCTCCACTCCTCGATTTATGCTTGAAATTCTCTGTGGCAATTCTTAGCTCTTTGTAAGTGAACGTTTTGAGCAAGGTTGGAATTTGATCATTGTCTATGCTTTTCTAGAGCAAATGTTGATGCCTACACCTAACAAATACTGTGAACAAGATAGCAAAAACAACAAGGAAAACAACAATGGCAGGGAGTAAAATATTAAGAGCAGGAGCTCTCCTTGCTGGCGTGGATGATCTCTATGGTAACAAAATTGTCACGATATTAAAAAGAAAGGGTATTAAAACTTGTTTCAAACCTGTCAAAACCATTAGAAACAAGCTTAAAAACCCTAAAGCCTTGGTTTGTTCGAATTTAAGAAAAGGGGTTTACTCCATACCGTGTGTGTGTGGAAAGACATACATCGGTGAAACTGGAAGATGACTAAAAACAAGACTTCATGAACACTGTAAAGATCTAGAATATACTCGAGTTGGCGAATCAGATTTGGCGGAACATGAAGATATAACAAAGCATGCCATACACATTAGAAACACAAACCTAATAGCTACAGAATCACACTACGCCAACAGAAAATTACGTGAAACTGTCAAGATTGAGAAACACCCGAATAACCTAAATCGCGACGATGGGTGGAAGCTCAATCAATCTTAGAAACCCCTTTTCCATACGCTGACATCCCCTTCCCCCTTCCATCACATATTAAATATATTTTTTCGATGCTTTATTTCTTTGTTGGCCCTTTTGATTATCTTGCTCCTCCGCTGTGGTTTATTCCCTCTTCCCCGTGCTTCCATTACTCTTCGCGTTAATTTCCCTTTCTCCTTCCCCATTTTGTTTTTTCCTCCTTATTAGGATTTTATTTTAATTTAATTTTATATTCTTATTAGTGGCTTATTTAATCATTTTCACATCTCTTCGTGAAAGTCATGTCTTTTGGTTGAAATAATTATTTATACTTGTCTACTTCTCATAAGCTCTTTCTCTATCTGGTCTCTACAAAATAGACTCTAGCCGGGGGGTATACGGAACCCCTCCGGGGGGGGGGGGGGGGCTCCGGCACAACCAAATGCTCCCTGGTCCTAGTACAAGAACCGAAAAATTGATGCTAATCCTCTCCACACTCACACAGCTTATCCAAAAATTTCTTTCTGCATTTAACCTGCAATATGAACTTAAAATCTTTGAAATTAAAAGCAGCCGGCCTAACGAAGACGGAATTGGACCTCACGCTTGTTTACTAAATCCCCAAACCATAATTGACAAATGGGAGGAGTAGAATAGCCAATAGCCTCGCATTGATCTCGAGGTGCCGACCAAACACAGTTCCACCGAATGTTATCAACCCAAAAACACATCCGCAATCAACCATTCTTGTGCAAAACTAATCGCGCTTTTGTAGTTTGCATTTTCAGATTTAACATAAATATGAAGTATGTTTTCGAACCAGAAACGGTTCGAAAGGACATGTTAATCGTCTTCTGATCTGGAAACTCAGAGCGAAAATGGTCGCCAGCCCACTTTCCCTTGTGCCAGTAAGGAATATTGTTGTTATAAACCAGCCAAAAAAACTTCTTTTCTCTGAATGATTCCATTTGGAAAGAGAGTTCCGGGTGCTGGATCTTAAGAACTCTTCTAAGAAATCAGTCGAAGTCCCTCCCACTGCTTAATCCCGGGCAACCAAGTATCCATCCGATGTCCCAAACTCTCCCAAATAATCTCAGAAGTGTTGTCGTCGCCCAACATAACGAAATTACCAGAATCTAATACCACTGCACGGGACTCTTTCTGGACGCTATCAGTCCCCCAAATCGATCGCCCTTCTAAATCAAATGGTCTCAGATTACCATCTATACAGAGATTTAAAACGTTGGGTGTGTTTCTGATAAAAAATTTCTTGTTAGCTACCCAAACAATGGTCTTCTCTGAGAGTTGGGCATACCAGATTCCGATGTACCAATTATTGGTTTGATTGGGAGAGAAGAAACCCAGCTCAAAAGTACCATTCTAAGGGTGTCAACAACTAAGGAATGATAATTGTGCAGGAGATGAAGTGTAGCAAGTCCTAACAACAGCAATCCCTTGGTGATGTAGTTATTTCAAGAAGTATAAATGAGTACAAAACCTTCTTTTTGTCTTGGAATTTGATATCCGCGTAAAGATGCTCCAACTGAAGTGAAAAAGTCCAAGTCAATGCAGATTATTAACATCACGACATTTAATATGAACACAATGTTGCAGTTCATAAATGCTAAAAACACATACTCATAGTCAACAAGCTAAAAACTACCAATGAAATAGTGACTAGTCGTTCTATATAAATTCGGATGTAAACATGTATATGGGAGATGGTATTATTATTACACCGAAAATCGGTGTTCTAGTTAGGCAAGGGCTATGGGCTTCTGACACAAGTCAAAAGCGTGACGGTCCAGATGAAGCGGCAGAGGAGGGCGACAATTACAGACAAATCAGAGTTGTTCAGAATTTCGTGCACGTCAAGCAAAATGTCTAGAATACAATTGGTTCATTATGCCATGTCATACACCACGTCTGCTCTATTCTTGCTAAAATGATCCATCAAATTCGGAAACTTCTTATCCCGTCCAACAGTTGAGTCATCCTCCTCAAAATATATTCTGAGTTCTGTTAAATTCACATGCAAATATGTTAAATAACATCGGATCATGTTTCGTCATCAACAGAAATGCAATGAAAGGGCAGACCTTTAACTTTACATGAATTTGTTTTTTGTTGTTTTATTTGTACATTGTCCTTGCCTGCTAAACTTACATTGTACATTGTTTTTGTTGTAGGAAAAAATCTAGGCATGAAACTCACGTTATAATTGGCTCTTCAAGCCAAAATGCCAAAAAAATAGTTTCAAAGAGATGGTGATTGTAACTTGTACCTCATTCCCTCCACGGTATTCTCCATTGTTGCAATTGGGTGAAATAGATTGAAGATGATGTGAATACAATGAGTTTAGTTGGAGCAACTTCCATTGGCACATATTTAAGCAAAACTATGGGGTTCTAGGTTCATGAATAATGAGACTGGGGATTTAATCTAAGTTGACTTAAATCTTATTTTAGAGGAACTATTATAAAAAATGATATGCAGATGATTATATATAATAATGTTCAGTTTACAAGCCTCTAAAATTAATTAACTCTAAGTAAATGTAAAGGGATAAGGATTTATCTGATTTCAACTGATTTTGAACTAATTTGGACTGTCTCAGTGTTGGATTTGGCTAGAAATAGTGTTGAAATGGCTAGCCTAGGATTCTAGAACTCAAGAATGTAATGGACAGAAGTTCCCTTAGAGGATAGAAGCGCCCCAGGCATTGGTGACTGTTCTGGGTGCTTGTGATTGCATGAATGTTCAGGATCTGGTCTTTTCTGGGTCGGAAGTTCTTCGCTTCTATTCGTTCTTTGTCACTATGGTTTTGTTGTTAGGGTTTTAATCGCCCTTGTAACCTACAAAACAAAAGATAGCTATCTGCATAAGCTCACCAATCACATTAGACTTGAATAAAATATGTAATATGTGAAGTCAGACTGACCTCGATGGTCACTCGATGAGTGAACTTATCACCAAGCACTACACTACATCTCAAACTCCATGTAGTTCTTTATGCTTATGTGTGAAATGGTGTCATCAACCTAGGTTTTCCCTCACGCCAATGACTCCAAGATAGCGGACTAAAGCTAGCTTTGATTTAAGAATGCACATGTAGTATGGAATTTAACACTCCCCTTCCTATGTAGTGTATGCAGAGCAGAATGCAGTCCCTTTGAATAATAGTAGTAATATGTAGATGTGATAGTCCCTCTTGATTTTCCAGCCAGAATAATAGTTAGTTTATTGTGTATATATATGAGTCCCTTGCTTGATTTTCAACATTAGTGACACCTAAGGCCGACTAAGAATGTGAGATAAGGATAAGAAAATAAACAAGGCCGACCACAAATGCTGAAACATGCAAAAAGAACAAAGAGGACCTCAGCGCCCAAAAAGGACACGAGCGCTTAGGCGCTAGTGTCCAGAGTGGGTGCTAGTGTCCTGAGACCAAAAACAACATATGTGACAAGACAAACATACAAGGATCTATGTGACATGACTAAAAGTGCATACAAAATTGAGAGATGTAGAAGAGAGCCACAATAGAAATCAATCAAAGAACATAGATGGACAAGGGGAAGTGTTACCAATGTTTACTTTTCTGACTTAGGATTCATGTATATAAAAACATATCGATGACATAGTAAAGTGATGATACATGCATAGTTTTGTGTCTACATTCCCCCCCTTTATGTTATTTGAATGAAATTAAAGTAATGTAAAGTAAGAAACATACCTGTATAGGGTTCGGAGAAGCCGTATTGTAGATTGCGTGTAGAACATAGAAAATGGTAGCGTGGCGAACCATGGATCAACGTTTTGAACCATGTGGCATAGGAAGAGATAACAAATCATCGTAAGGAGTGACTTGGAGAAATAGTTGTGATGATATTAGAGATTTTGGATCTTTGCCAAAGATGATAAAAGAGGTAGGGAGTGATCAATTCCCAACCCGGTTTGTTGATGTTTGAAGGATTTGGGCATCTTGTCGTTAGAGGAAGAGTGTTGAAATTTGGGTGTCTTGTTGATATTTGAAGGATTTGAAGGATTTGGGTGTCTTGTTGATATTTGAAGGATTTGAATGATTTGGGCGTCTTGTTGAAATTCTAGCAACACATTCATAACAAGAAAATAAACAATTAAAAAAAACACCACATATATGTGGGGAAAATCCTTACGGATAAAAAACCCCACACTCCAAAATCCCACTCAATGTATTTCAAATCTAATAACAAGATTAGATACACTTGCAGAGAAAGTTTCTTACAGGAGTATCACCATAAGCAATTCTAGGAGGATTCCAACTTTACAGTACTTGTAAAACTCACCACACCAATTGCTTCTCCAAGCCTTCAATTTATAGACCTCCAATTATACAAGAAACCATTTATGGTTTACAAAATTATGTGCAAAACCTCTCATGAGGTGGACTGCATTAAAGAGCAAGATTTCAGTCTAAAATTAGGCTCCCACATCCACAATATTCTCCCCTATTTTTGACCCTTAAATATGACATAAAATTTGTCATAATATCTCTCAAAATAGCCCTTCCATGATATACTATCATATGGAAATCTTTTGACAACTCATATTTCTATTTTTAGAGCACCGACAATGTGAAACGACTGTAGGAAAATATTAAATGAATAAACCAAACAAGGTTGAGACACCTTATTTCCAACAATCTCCCACTTGTGAATGCCTTACAAGGGTCAAGGGAATGATACCATCATGGATCAACTGCTAGGGACTGAGAGGCCCATAGACTCGGAACACCACCTAAATTTTCATTGTGGCTTAGTTAATGCATCTACAACATTCACAACTGTCTCTACCTTTTCCAGCTTCACCCTACCATCCTCGACCATATCTCTCACGAAGTGATACTGAACATCAATGTGTTTGGTCATGGCATGAAAATTTAGGTTCTTCGCAAGGTAGATTGCGCTCTGATTGTCATAATACATTGTAACTGCGCCCTGTTTCAATCCAATATCTGAACACAAACGCTTTAGCCAAATGACTTCTTTATAGGCATGAGTATATGCCATGTACTCTACCTCATGTAGTGGACAAAGCAACCACAACCTGTCACTTGCTTATCCAACTGATTTCACCACCATCAGGAGTAAACACATATGCACTGGTGGATCTTCTGCTATCGACATCACCGGCCCAATCTGAATCCACAAAACCATGAATACCTAGGGAATGTTGATCTCCTCTTCCATGAAAACATATAGAGTACTCTAATGTACCCCACAAATATCTGAAGACCCTCTTAAATGCATCCCAATGCACTCTTCCAGGATTAGACATAAAACGAGAAAGAAATCCCACTACTTGGGCAATGTCTAGTCTTGTACAGACCATAACATACATTAAGCTTCCAACTACACTCTAGTAAGGTTACTCTACTCATGTCTTCCATCTCCGATGGGGATGAAGGACATTGTGAAATGGAGAGCTTCGTTCCCAAAGTAACAGGAACACAAAGTGGTTTACAATTGTGCATGTTGAACCTTTGCAAAACAGAACAAACCTTTGCAAAACAGAACAAACATACTTACGCTAGCCAAGCCATAGCTTTCTATTCTCACGATCTCTTATAATCTCCATACCAAGTATGTGTTTTACTGCACCAAGATCTTTCATTTCAAGTTTCACAGAGAGATGTGATTTCAATTCTACAATCAAACCTCTTCTTTTCCTAATAAACAACATGTCATCAACATATAAAGTAATTACCAGGAAACAATCACCATCAGATTTAAAATATACACAGTTATCAGATTTAGACCGCACAAACCCCAAACTCAACACATGTGACTCAAAATTCTGGTACCAAATCCTAGGACTTTGTTTAAGGCCATACAAGGATTTCTTTAACTTACAAACCATCTTGCTTTTACCTTTCACCATGTAGTGCTCTCGTTGTGACATATAGATTTCTTCCTCTGAATCACCATGAAGGAAAGCAGTTTTCACATCCATTTGTTCAAACTCTAGGTCATAAGTTGCTGCAATAGATGATAAAAACCGAATGGATGCCATTTTAACAACATGAGAGAATATCTCGCCATAATCAATACCCTCAACTTGAGAGTAACCCTTTGCAACCAATCGTGCCTTATACTTTTCAACATTTCCATCTGAATCAATCTTTTTCTTAAACACACATTTACATCCAATAGGTTTCCGACCTTCAGGAAATGGTACAAGGTCCCATGTATTATTCTTTTTAAGGGCTGCCATCTCTTCATCCATGGCTATTTTCTCAGGACTTTGCATCATTCATACCCAAAGCCTCTTGTACATATCTCGGTTCATCAATGTTAGTAATCAAAGTAAATATACACTTCCAATCATCAAGAGAATACCCATAACTTTCAAGTGGTTTCCTTTGCCTTGTAGACCTTTGAATAATTTGAGGTGGAGATTCTTCCACTTCTTCCTCCTCTTCTTCCTCTTCAGAAGATTCAGAGCTTGGTGAGCTCTCCTCAACTTCTTGTCTATTTTGGGGCATCGGATTCAACTTTCTCAGGTGTACAAGGAAGTTGAACCACATCCTTTTTTTGTCCATTTTCTTCATGTTGTTCTGGCTGAAAATTAACAGTGAAAGATTTAATCTCTCTAAAAATAACACTTCTGGAGTGTATTACCTTTTGTGCAACAAGGCCCTAAAGCTTGTATCCTTTCACACCATAGTCGTAGCCGATGAAGATACATTTGGCAGCCTTAGAATCCAAATTTTTTCTCTTCTCCTTAGGCACATGTGCATATGCCTCACAGCCAAAAAATCTCAGATGTCTAATTGAAGGATTTTTCCCTAACCATGCCTCCATTGGCATTTTATCAACAAGCGCTGATGTAGGAGATCTATTTATCAAATAACAAGCAGTGGTAACAGCTTCAGCCCAAAACCTCTTTTCTAGACCAACTCTAATCAACATGCTCCTAGCCTTCTCCATCAACGTTATGTTCATTCCTTCTGCAACTCCATTCTGCTCCGGAGAATACGAAGTTGTCTTTTGTCTTTTAATCCCGCAATCTACACAAAATCTGTCAAAGTCTAGAGAACAATACTCACCGCCATTATCAGATCTCAAACACTTAATTTTCTTCCCAGTTTGAGTTTCAACCATATCCTTAAATTGCTTGAAATGACTAAAAAACTATAGATTTACTCTTTAAAAAATATACCCATGTTCTCCTACTAAAATCATTAATGAAAGTAACATAATAAACTGATTTAGCAAAAGAAGCAACCTTAACAGGACTAAATACATATGAATGGATTAGATCTAAGATACATGAAGACTTATGAGTAAACGAGTAAAACTGAACGTGGTTCTATTTTCCATAAATACAATGCTCACAGAAATCAAACTCTAGATTGCAATCATTCAACCCCTCAATGAGGTTCTTATTTTTTAGGGCTTTTAAAACCTTCTCTCCAATGTGGCCAAGAATTTGGTGC
Source organism: Taxus chinensis (assembly GCA_019776745.2). Lineage (NCBI taxonomy): Eukaryota > Viridiplantae > Streptophyta > Pinopsida > Cupressales > Taxaceae > Taxus > Taxus chinensis. The sequence continues at coordinate 676,872,505 of CM034147.1, forward strand.
CATAACATGGTCTTCTCTGCAGGTAATTTTGATTCGGTAGATAGAGCACCCTTGGGTACCCAGAAAGCCACGACCATCTGCAGAGGAGGAAACCCTTTCCTTTTTCAGCGAAATAGTTATTAGCTTAGTTTTATCTGAAGTGCTATTACACTCAACCGCACATTCATCAAGTTGGTACAATGTACCCAATCTACTTTGTCTTGCTATCACCATAACACCTCTCACCATTTTCACACCTACTTCAAAAAACTGTACATGCACACCCACATCTATTAGCTTGCTAACATATAATAAATTTCTTGCTAGTCCTGGGATATGCAAGACACCATCAAATCTTCTAATTCTACCATAAGAAAATTTCACCTAAATACTACCATGACCAACAATTTCAAGGAAAGAAGTATCACCCAAATACACCTTACCACCATCATAATTTTCATACTTACTAAACCGGTTTTGGTTAGGAGTCATTTGAAAAGATGCACCTAAGTCTATCAACCATGCATTATCACCTGCATGAGTGGCCAAAGCTGCAATAAAGGCATCTCCATCTTCCTTTTCGGACTCAGAATTAGAATCATGCTTCTTCTTTTTCTTTTTCTTTTCTTCTTTGCATTCCCTTCGGAAGTGTCCAGATTTTCCACAGTTCCAGCATATCACCTTGGACTTACTAGGGGATTTTGATCTCCCCTTATTCTTGGAATGACCATGCTTCTTCTCATCTTTTCCTTGTTCTTTTGTTCTTCCTCGAACACTCAAAGCCTCTTTGGCGTTCAGAGAGACCTTCCTTCTCATCTCTTTGGAGAGTAGAGAACCAACCACTATCCTCCATCTTCAAAGTGGCTGAAGTACTCCCAATGGCCATGACTAGGCTATCCCATGAGTCTAGAAATGAAACCAACACAGTTTGGACACCTTTCTTCTTCGTCCATCTTAACCCCAACCAAGCTAAACTGAGTCACCAATGTATTGAATGTTTCCAGATACTCAGATATTTGTCCACCTTCTTCCATTCTCAAGGAATGCAACTTCTTCCTCAAGAAAATCTTATTTACTAAAGACTTAGCTTGGTATATCTCACCCAAATTTTTCCGAAGCTTCTCTGAAGTGGATTCTTCATGGAAATTTCTCAGGATTGAATCTTCAAGACATATTCTAATAAGACCTTTAGCTTTTCTATCCATTACATCTTATTTTGTAGCCAAAACTAGATCCGTAGGCCTATGGAACTTCTCAACCACCTCATCCCATAGATCCTGATCAGCCAATAGATCTTCCATCTTCAACTTCCACATTTCAAATTTTGTGCCATAAAACTTCTCTACCTCAATCCTCCCATATGTGCTAGCCATTTGAAAAATATATGCAACCAGATAACAAAGTATCCTCTGCACAAGCTCCCACTCAAACCCGGATTAGCACAAAAAAACCCAACAACCCACAATTGAAATCAAAGGTGATCAGACTTTGGTACCACTTGATAGGAAATTTAGAGTAGCGGAACAACTTCCTACGCTAATATTGAGGAGAGATATTATGTAAAACTTGACACTTAATAAAACAGTTACATAAATTCTAGCAACACATTCATAACAAGAAAATAAACAATTAACACAAACACCAGACTATACGTGGGGAAAATCCTTACGAATAAAAAACCCCACACTCCAAAAGCCCATTCAATGTATTTCAAATCTAATAACAAGATTACATACACTTACAGAGCAAGTTTCTTACAGGAGTATCACCAGAAGCAATTCTAGGAGGATTCCAACTTTACAGTACTTGCAAAACTCACCACACCAATTGCTTCTCCAAGCCTTCAATTTATAGACCTCCGAGTTATACAAGAAACCATCTATGATTTACAAAAACATGTGAAAAACCTCTCATGAGGTGGACTACATTAAAGAGCAAGATTTCGGTCTAAAATTAGGCTCCCACGTCCACAATATTCTCCCCTATTTTTGACCCTTAAAAATGACATAAAATCTATCATAATATCTCTAAAAATAGCCCTTTCATGATATACTATCATATGGAAATCTTTTGACAACTCATATTTCTATTTTTAGAACACCGACAATATGAAACAGATGTAGGAAAATATTAAATGAATAAACCAAAAAAGGTTGAGACATCTTATTTCCAACAAATGTGATAGTAATGTATTAAGAGTGTAAATTAATTGTGATGTATCTTGAGAGGGATTATAAGATGATCTCGATTGTATGCCCGCCTTTTGGAGAAAGGGCGAGGGGTGGAGAAACGAAAAACTAAGCTGAAAGCAAAGATTTTAAGGATTGTAGTAGTAACCGAGAGAAAGTATAGGAGATGTAGTAGTGTTGATAAAGTATGTATAAATATCGAATAGTGTGTGTGCCAGAATTGAAGATAGAGTGTTTATAATTATATAGTACGGTGTTAGACGAGATCATCATCCAGATGCTGCAAATAGGGAGAAAAATAGAGTAACGAGGCTCAAGATATGAGCCAAATTGTGTGTTTTTTATTAGTTGCAATAATGGTAGAAACTAATGACTATAGTGTAGAGTAAAATTGAATTACTATATATAGTAATATGAAAAATGTGAATAATAACTTCATTTGAACCAAGAGTGAGTGTGATTTGAACTGTGAGTTGCGAGGATGCCACGTTTCAAGGAGGCTATTTGAACGAGAATCAAGAGGGTGACGATGGACGTGGCGACACAGACAACCAGAATCCGGTATGTATGATCACATCTAGAATTTTTTTTCAAATACGTATGTTTTTATCATTTTTAGTAGAATTTGACATTTTGTAAAATTTGGCATTTTTTACTGAGACGGAAGTGGAAAGGGCATTTTTTGTCAGTCGGGACACTAGTGCCCAGTCTTGGGTGCTACTAAATTGTCATGGGATGTTAGTGTCCATCTTCTAGATGCTAGTGTTCAGGGGCTAATTTTTTATATTGTTTGGTTATTTTATTTTATTTTGATGTTATGATTGATTTTGAAGCATGTATGTGTGATAATACTATGAATTTTTGCTTTTTTATGTTGTGCAGAGAGATATACACTCAAGGGAGTTTTGTGTGAAACGTCACTTGAGCACATTGCTTGGTTTGGGGTTGACCAATGATGAGTGGGATGTATTGGACAGTGTCGGTATGCGGCACATCACTAGATTCAGGGAGGTACCCCATAATATTCCATTGTTGACAACACTATGTGAGAGATGATGCATAGATACATTCACATTTTGGTTGTCAACGGGAGAGATGAGGGTGACACTAGAGGATGTGTATATGATATTGAGGTTACTTTTTGTCAGAGAGAGGGTACATGTTATGGCAGTAATAGATGCCTGCAACTAGATGAGGACAACACGATGATATTTTACAAGGTATCGAGTGCATGTTGAGACGTATATTAGTTTGGATGTGATTGTGAGGTCTGGGGTTCCACGATTGCAAAAATTAATTACATTTCTACTAGCTTCATCAGTGGTCATGGAGGGTGGTGGGGTTGGCATTCTGTATAGGATGCATGGGATTTATTAGAGTATATAGGAGCATGGTACAATATATACATGAGCACAATGTGTGTTGGCCCATTTATACGGGGATTTGTATCGATTCACGCAGGAGGACCATGGTGGTGGGTTATGAGCGACTACCCTATTACATGTATGGGCTTACGAGCATATAATGATAGTGAGGCCACTTAGTGGGCCATAGAATGATTAGGCTCGACCAGAGATATTTACATTGTGGTGAGTGGGGACCCAGAGCAGGAGGATGGACACAACCACATACAAGTCAATGGTGGATCAGATGGGCCCTAAGGTAGTTATTTGGAGGCCATATAGAGATTACTAGGGATGGGTGGAGGATGACGTTGATTTACGGTGCATTCAGTGCATCATGTGGCTGGACGACCAATTTTAAGGAGTGGCAGAGTTATTCTAGGGTGAGAGGGTATCCCGAAAATTTGGTATGTGCTAGGATGTGCCCCCAAAGCCATACATATGGTGTTGATGTATAAGGGCAGAGAGGTGACCAGGGTCGAGGCTAGGCCCCATAGGAGCACAACTATTGCCCCCATGTATAGATGAGGCAGATACGGCCATAGGACCAATACAGGTGGATGATGCGGGGTATACCGAGGCATATAGGTAGTGGTGGGCAACACACCGATGGGTGTTTTTGTTTCCAATGGTTGTAGACTCGATAGCTGGGCCAACAAACAGAGGAGTCGAGAATCAAGTATTTTCTCCTAAGGTAGACGATGCAGTAGTAGCACAAGTAGAGTGTAAGTTTTAGACATTGTTATTGGTTTATTTGGTTGATGAATATGATGATGTGTAGTTGTTAATACGAGGTGTTTATCATATGGTTGCAGGTGATGCATATTGGACTTTGATCGTGGATACCTCCATACACACGTTAACTCATAATGTGCCCCAAGACATGCTATGGGTGGAGGGATGTTGGAGTGAGTGGATGTGATTGTGGGTGAGCATGCCCATCTGTTTGATCCTATGGTGATAACGTCGACCACATGTATAATTTTGTTGAGTGAGCGTGACGAGGCTCACATAAAGGCCGAGTGGGAAAGAAAGGTTATGGGAAGGGGTGACCTAGCCAAAGATGCGTTTACATGATATATGGAGCTCAAGGGTCGATTTACAAATCAGGTGACACAAAATGTTGTATTGTGGAGCCTGCTGAAGAGACATAGAGCTCAAGATCGACGACGTAGGGTTAACGGTGAAGGTTCGAGTTCTAGAGCTCCCACAGTTGTAGATAATGATAGTGATGAGGAAATATGATGGATTAGATAGGATGTATTAAGGCATGGGGGATTTCCCCCCAACGATTTTATTTTTGTAACCTTGATTCTAGATTCGATATATGTATATATAAACATATTGATGGCTTGTCTGGTGTTGATGTCTATTATGTACTATGTGATGAATTTTTGTTGCACTAGAAATGATTGTATATTGTGGTGGTTTTGTATACATCAATGGTATTGTTGATTTGATAGACAATTTTAATTGTTGAAATTTTTGATGATGCGTAAATAATTGTATAGCATTAATTTTTAGGTTGAATAAGAATTTCATTTGGATAACAATGAATAATATAGCATATAATAGATAAAGATATATATGTGATAAAACGTAGCAATGAGTAGCTAATAGATGTTGGCCATTATGTGGTTGTGTTGTTATTGATGTCAAATCCATTGATGGAAAATAGTTTCATGGAATTTTATGAGTCTTCATGAGGTGTCAATTAGATGTTAGGCATGAAGATTGATTGGTAGTGTCAAGATTTGTTGAGTTCTAGGAGGTCCCTCATGCATGGTCTAATGAGCTGAGTCAAAATATGAGGTCTCCCAAGCTGGTTGGAGCATGTCATGAGGCCATACATGGTCCATATGATGTGTCTTAGATGTACATGGGTATTTATGGGGTCATCATGGTCAGGTCACAAGGTTTCATGGTTGAGTCAGGTCATTCCAGGCTTGTTTCTAGCCCTAGAGCATGCAGAATGAGGTAGTGGTATGATATTTGAACCAAATCAGTCATGGTGGAGCATGGTAGTAGCATTATAATAGTTTACCTGAGGTGTATGGTGAGTTTTAGGTCAAAACTCATAGGTTTGGAGGGTGTTTCAGGGTCCTAGGGAAGCAAACAATAAGAAACTTACATTTTGGCATCGGTAAGTCACTATGGATGGAGGAGTTTCATGCATATTTTGGATATGTGGTGAGTTTAAGAAGTTATAAGATGTTTTGATGATGCTTCATGAAAATTTTTAGGTCAAAATTTTGAAGGAATTTGAAGATATGTAGGTTTTGGTGAAATCGGGTAAATAACTGTGTTTTTGAGACAAAGTTAGACCTCCTTATGCTCGTTGTGAATTATATGATTTGCATGGGGACTTGAGCTCTTTGGAATATCTTCTAAGGCTAATTATGAATCTTTCACAAAAATAATGAGGTGGTTTGATTTTCATGTTTTTATGAACGATTGATAAGAATGTAAAGTGGTTTGAAACCCTAGCTAGGAGTAGCTTGCAGAAAAGTGAGTATACAACACCTATTTTGATTACCAGTGAAAAATTTATGATTTTGTGGTGTAGAGGAATCTTCCATCTTTCCAGAAAGGTAAGATAGAATAGGTGACATTATGTGGGGCCCCACCTGAATTTTCTTGTTTTTGAAGAGTTACAGTTTGTGGCAAAGTTCTCCAAAATTTGGTGAATATTCCATTTTAGGAAAATTTGAAAAGGTGAATTTTTCGGAGCAGGTCAGTGTCCTGTTCACCTAAAATTTATAGTATATTTTTTTAGGGGTCGGCTTCACCTACATTTGAAAACATCTCCTATAAAAACCTAGGTGATTCGTCAGGTAGTATACTACTAACTTACTACTAGTTGAGGTATCGACATATCAAGTACCATGAACTTGCAAACTCTAAGCACCAGTACACAGTGCAGATAAGTTTTGAAGTTTGTAGTCAGGTGACAAGGGCTATTTGTTGATGCACGTGACTAATGTTATTTTATGACGTGCATGACAAAGGTTTTTTGTTGACGCACGACAAGAAGGTACCTGACTGAAATGTGTGACAAGGGTTTAGTTGTTGACGCATGACACATTTGTTGTTGATGCATATTGTATTTGTTGATGCACGACAAAGGTTGTTATTGACACGACATGACAATGTTTTTGTTGATGTTGACAACAGTTTATTTTGTTGACGCGTGACACAAGGTTATTTTGTTGATGCATGACAAAAGTTGGTTGTTGACGCATGACACAAATTTGTTGACGCATGACACAAAGGTTGTTGACGCATGACATAGTGTTGTTGTTGTGACACACACAATTGACACACGCAGTTTTGTTGATGCATGACATAAGTGTTTAGTGATGCACAGACAAAGGTTCAACTTAGTGATTCAGAACAATGGAAGGTGCTAGTGCTCAGAAGACCCAAAAAGTAACAAAAAAATATTAGAAGTCCCTGTTCAAGTATTTTGGAAACTCTGCTGCTACAGATACCGCAACCACCAGCACCCATACAGCTGCCACTGGAATCAATCAGAGTACAGACTATGTGGAAGGTATTATTGAAGTGGACATGCATTCTGCACAGTATCAACCAAATGACACCTATGATGATACCATGCCAGAGCTTGAAGATATTCCTGTTGAGATGCCAGAGCTTGAAGATATTCCTGTTGAGGTGCAACCAGGAGTGCATCAAGATATCACACATACAAATACTCAGCAAAATGGAACACAAAAATCAAATGCAAATTTTGGTTCATGAAAGAGGAAACCAGATGATTGTGATAATGCTCAAAATTCTACTCATAAAAGTAAAACATTGAAAACAAACAAGAATATGTGGACACTTGGGAGGACATACAAGTTTGATTGGGCTACCAAATTTCCTTTTATCAAACCTGTACAGCCAGCTAATTCAGAAGATATCCCATCTGAATGTACATGTACAATATGTACGTGGAAATTGGGAAAGTACAAAAAATGCAACTGAAGCTGGACACAATTGAAAAACACTGTGGAAAACAATATTTGACTGTAACGGGGGAGGATGGCCAGAAAATCAAAACACATAGGTGGAAAACTGAAAAAGAATGCATGCATGTTAAATACGCAGCAGAGTATGAAGCAGAGCAGAAAAGACGTAGACATCTCATGGAAAAGGGAGGAACGATCACATCGCAAATTGGTAAGATGAATCAATCAAATTTGCATGCTAAACTCATACAGTTCTCTACTTTATTTCACATACTTAAGAAAGGAAGACTGATTTCATATTTCCTTGATTTCAAAGTTTTGTATCAATATAATGGAATGCACAACGTTCCTCAGTCTCATTGGTCAGATAGTAGTGCATGGGAAATGGCCAAATGCCTTGCAATGATAGAGAAGGAAGATTTGAAAGAGAGTGTAAAAAATGCAAATTTTATCTCTCTATCAATTGATGAAGTGACAACAGTTGACAACACCGCATGGGTATGTATCCACGTTTATACTTTAGAAAATCATATAAGGACACCACATCTGTTGGGTGTTATGAAAATGGTTGAAAATTACAATGCCGAAAACCTACATAAAATAGTTGTTTCTCATTTGAAAGATATTGTTGGCATGACTGATTATGAAATTGCTACGAAGTTGGTATGCGTTGGAGCAGATGGTGCATCATTCATGCAGGGTCACCAAACTGGGTTGTGTGTTAGATTACAAACAACAGTGGCCCCTTATATGCTAGCAATTCACTGTATGGCTCACATAATGAATTTAGCATATAAAATGGTTAGCAACTATGAAAATGTTGCTAAAGTAGAAGACCTTATAAGAGAACTTCATGCCTATATGGAAAGCAGCCCAAAGTGATTTCTTGAGTTCCAAAAATTTTCAATTGGAATTACAGATGGCAAAAAACTTCTGAAGGATGTTGAGACAAGGTGGATTTCTTTGTATGAGCCTGCATGCAGAGTTCGTGAGGAGTATCCTTCGTTGGTTGGTTTCATGCACAAATATCGTCATGATATTGATAGGGTGAGGGACTTGTTGTTCTGTTTAACTGATTTGGAGACATTTCTTACATTGGTTGGCATTCTTCCAATGTTGCAGGAGATCAATACATTGATGAAGCATGCACATGGGAGATTAATCTATATTGTTGATTTTATACGGATGAGAAAAATGGTATGTCAAAATCTTGATGTCTTGTACACTTCCCAAGATAGTTTTGATACACCTGTTTTCGATAATTGGAAAGTTTTATTAGATCTTAAGAATCCCAGTAACTATTTGAGATTTAATATCCATGATCACCCTTGTATCAATGTTAATGGGAGGGACATACCACTGCACATTTTGCAAAAATGTCAAGATATTACAGGATCAGAAAGAGAAGAAGTTCTTGTGACACGTAATCTTTGTTTGATTCTGTTACAGTTGAAACAAGAATAAAACTTAGAAAAATTCAGAATCCTTATCATCATAAATTAGAGAACGTTTCAGCAAAGATAAAATTCTTGAAGCAATGGGTGTGATGAATCCTAATTTTTGGAATACTGAAGGTGCTCGTGCAGAGTTTGTAAGAAATATTTTCCATAAATCCATGGGTACAATAATGGAACATTTCACCAAGACGTCAGAGGTCAAGGGTATCAAAATCAAAGGTATACTGAATGTTGATTTATTAAAGTCTCAATCAACACATTTTGCAATGACAATGAGGAACCAATATAAATTATTAGATGAACCTTCCGAGAGTGGTGTTATTACAAGGCTCTGGCGAGGAATCTATCAAAGTATTGTGTTACAAGAAGACATCAGTGAATATTTTGATTATATGAGTTGTGCCAAACAATGATTTTGGGATCTGTGGAGGATGAAAGGGTTTTCAGTGCTTTATCTTTTATAAAATCAAAACTGAGAAACAGGTTGGATAAAAATATGGAAAGTTGCATGAGGTGTTATGTTTCTCGCTACTCCTTGGAAACCTTTCCTTTCGACAGAGAAATTACGCATTGGAATTCCCTTTCCGAAAGAAGAGGTGTAAATAATACAGCTACAAGTACAAATGTTCTCAATGATGAGACTGGAATTGGTGCGTCGTCAAACTCTGCAGAAGTGAATATCGACTTTGAAGAAGCTATTGATAATGGATTGTTTCAGCTTTAAATAGGTATCTCCTTGACCTTACTTTTATTGTTTGTCACCTTACATTTTAACTATTGTTATTTATTCAATTTCATATTAATAGATTCAAATATAAAAGTTTATAGTTAGACGTAACACAATTGTAACTCTACAGATGCAAATATTGACTATGAGGAGGCTTTTTAACATATTTTGTTTCAGCTCTTGTTATCATTGAAGATGTTATAGGTATATATATTTACATTTATTTAAATACAATTATTTATAAAAAATGTTTTATTTAATTTCTATTTTGGATTTTTCAAACTACTTTGATGTTGTGTTTATGACATTATTTTTCAAATACTAATTTGCAAGGCCTTTTTATCTTATTCTACCACTCTTATCTCTTCCAGATTTTTCCAGACATGCACATGTTCTTGTTTGCTTTAATTTTCTTTAATGTTGTGTTTCCTTCATCATTTGCTCAATCAATATTTCACTTTTTGGGTTGACATCCATCCGAGGAAGCTCTCACTTCTCGGGACTGACATTGTCAGGAAACTCACCCATCTTATACTAATCCATTTTTTGTGTTGAGTTCTCTGGAATCGAAGGTCATCTAGCTCTGCGAAGGATGATTTCTCATTTTCCTTCCATAGACTTTTCACACCCACTAGAATGCAAGAGGTTCTAAGTTTGCTTTAATTTTCTTTAATATTTTTGTTTCTTCCTTCATCTACTCAATCAATATTTCATCTTTTCTTTATCAAAAATGTGGGTTGACATCCATCTGAGGAAGCTCTCACTTCTCGGGACTGACATTGTCAGGAAACTCACCCATCTATATACTAATCCATTTTTCATGTTGAGTTCTCTGGAATCGAAGGTCATCTAGCTCGTTGTGAAGGATGATTTCTCATTTTCCTTCCATATGCTTTGTCACACCCATCTAGAAGACAAGAGGTACCTTAAACCCTATCATAGCTGGATTTTTACAATCATGTTTAATTTATTTTGGTATTTGCAAAATCTTTGATGTAGTGTTTGAAATTTGTGGCATGAATATCAAATTACATGTAAAAATTGATCTTCCCAAAAAACATTGCATTTACAAGTAGAGAGAAAAATATATTGAGAAGTTTTAAATGTGAAGAAACCTGATACAAAGTTCAAATTTTACAAGTAGAGAGAAAAATATTTTACTGTATTAAGATGTCTCTGTCATACCACATTCCAAATTTTCTTAAAACATTATCGTTTAAATCCATTATCACCATCCATGATCATGCTAGAAGCTACATCTATGTCCAAATACAATTCATCATCATCCATATCTATTCTAATGTCATCATCCACATCTAATGTCATCATCATTACAAGTAGAGAGAAGAAGATTTTGAGAAGGTTTAAATGTGAAGAAACCTGATATAGATTTTCAAATTTTACAAGTAGAGAGAAGAATATTTTATTGTATTAAGATGTCTCTATCATACCACATTCCAAATTGTCTTAAAACATATCATTTATCCATTATTCATCCATGATCATGCTAGAAGCTACATTTATGTCCACATACAATTCATCATCATCCATATCTATTCTAATGTCATGTCATCATTACAAGTAGAGAGAAGAAGATATTTGAAGAAGGTTTAAATGTGAAGAAACCTGATAGTTCAAATTTTACAAGTAGAGAAGAATATTTTACTGTATTAAGATGTCTCTGTCATACCACATTCCAAATTTTCTTAAAACATTATTTTAAATCCATTATCATCATCCATGATCATGCTAGAAGCTACATCTATGTCCACATACAATTCATCATCATCCATATCTATTCTAATGTCATCATCCACATCTAATGTCATCATCATTACAAGTAGAGAGAAGAAGATTTTGAGAAGGTTTTAAATGTGAAGAAACCTGATACAGAGTTTGAATTTTACAAGTAGAGAGAAGAATATTTTATTGTATTAAGATGTCTCTATCATACCACATTCTAAATTTTCTTAAAACATTATCATTTAAATCCATTATCATCATCCATGATTGTGCTAGAAGCTACATCATGTCCAATACAATTCATCATCATCCATATCTATTCTAATGTCATCATCCACATCTAATGTCATCATCATTACAAGTAGAGAGAAGAAGATTTTGAGAAGGTTTTAAATGTGAAGAAACCTGATACAGAGTTCAAATTTTACAAGTAGAGAGAAGAATATTTTACTATATTAAGATGTCTCTGTCATACCACATTCTAAATTTTCTTAAAACAATTATCATTTATCATCATCCATATCATCCATCTAGAAGCTACATCTATGTCCACATACAATTCATCATCATCCATATCTATTCTAATGTCATCATCCACATCTAATGTCATCATCATTACAAGTAGAGAGAAGAAGATTTTGAGAAGGTTTAAATGTGAAGAAACCTGATACAGAGTTGAATTTTACAAGTAGAGAGAAGAATATTTTACTGTATTAAGATGTCTCTGTCATACCACATTCTAAATTTTCTTAAAACATTTTAAATCCATTATCATCATCCATGATCGTGCTGAAGCTACATCTATGTCCACATACAATTCATCATCATCCATATCTATTCTAATGTCATCATCATTACATCATCCATCCATTGAGAATTTAAATGTCATACAGTTCAAATTTTACAAGTAGAGAGAAGAATATATTAAGATGTCTCTGTCATGTTTAATTATCATCATCCATGAAGAAGCTAATAATACAATTCATCATCCATATCTATTCTAATGTCATCATCCACATCTAATGTCATCATCATTACAAGTAGAGAGAAGAAGATTTTGAGAAGGTTTAAATTGAAGAAACCTGATACATAGTTGAGTAGTTTAATATTTTTTGTATTAAGATGTCTCTATCATACCACATTCCAAATTTTCTTAAAAAAATCATTTAAATCCATTATCATCATCCATGATCGTGCTTGAAGCTACATCTATGTCCACATACAATTCATCATCATCCATATCTATTCTAATGTCATCATCCACATCTAATGTCATCATCATTACAAGTAGAGAGAAGAATATTTTAGGTTTATGTGAAGAAACCTAACAAACTAATTTTAAAAAATATGGCATGAAAATAAATTCACCATTAAATTAAATACATATCTATTCTAATGTCATCATCCACATCATCATCATAGAGAGAAGAATATTTTAATTAATAGAAGAGAAATAATAATCCATATAAATATTATCAATTTCATCATTATCATCTATATTATTCAAACCATCACAAATATCAAACATAAACACCATATACAATCTAAGTTTCTATATATAAATACATATAACAATATATAAAAAATCATTTAAAACCATTCATCAATGCACATATATTCAACTCCACAAATTAAATAAATATTCAAGTTTCATTCTTCAATATATAAAATATTTCAAGTTTCATTTCAAGTTCCCCCACACCCACTGGACTAGTCACTATTTTCTCAATCATTAAGTTTTTCCACAGACCCACTGGCACTTTCCTTTTCCCATAGCACCACTGTCACTTTCCCCAATGGCTTTCCCTCCTATATTATTTTCTTGAATAATCCCAGAACTAATAAGATCCTCTGCAACAATGTCTAGATTCTTTACGATTGCTTCTTCTTCCTTTGTAGCATCTCCATGGGATGCCAAAGAAGGATCTGCATTTGCCTTTCTTTGAACAAAATCTCAGGGTCGAAGCCATTCTCTTTAATTATCCACTTAAGTGTATTGTTTTGTTTGTTAACCAAAACAATATTTTCCTTCATCTTTATTGTTGCGGATAAACTGTTCTTAGCGGTTTCCAAGTGAACTTGGAACACCTTTGCTTGACTCTTTAAATTTTCATATTTCAACTGCAACAAAAATAGTGAGCTCAATTAAACATATTACTAAAATAAGAAATTTTCAAATTAATAAAAAATATTGTTTCAAATTGATAATACTTACAACAGCTCTATCTCTTTCGGCATTTGCAATTGCCACCAAATCTTTGTCCTTCGACCATTTGTTGAAATAGGCCTGGGCTTCAACACTAATATTTTCCAATTTATTTAATACTTTATCTAAAATATTGTCGTTATAATTGTTGTTATATGTGACAGTCCCACCTTTTTCTTGGATGAGTAAGGCATCCATCTTGGCAGGTTGATTTTGGACTGCCGCATATAAACTTTCCCTTTGCCAATGGTTATCATAACGACTTATTATCTCGTTGATTAATACTTTTCCCTTCACTCCCATTCTATGAGCTGACTGATATGAGGTATAATAAACTCTTTGACATGGGATTGACAATCATAACCAATCAAGTTCTCCAAAGGAAATGATGAAAATTGTTCACTATCTGTATCTGAAGAGGATGATGCCGATGGAGAGGTATGGGGGATTTCGGGTTGTCGAGCAACGTCTGCTGCCTCTTTTTTCCTTTGGGTGCCCTGATCCTATTTGTGATAAAATAAATTAATATTAAATATTGAAATTGAAATTGAAATGTAAATTAAATAAAGTACATTGAAATGGAAATATACCTGTTGGCCTTGAATCATATCACGTGTGTTGAAAAAACATGTTGGGTCATTGTTATCAATGCCCAAATAATCTTCATCTAAATTTATATTATTTAAAACTGATTGGCCTGGTTGCGTTGGGCCTAGCCACCGAGAGAGAGGGTCAGAATTGGAAATGAAGAGGCAATGTTTAGTGTCCCGCTAGGGGCCGGAATTGGCATGTGTTTACCAATGGTCTTTTTACCTGAACCTCTTGTGGGCATTTTGAATGTAATGATGTTGTTGGTGGAGGACGTGGTGGTGCCACTGTTTGAATAGATGGACTACTATGTACAAAGGACTGCTATGTATTGTAAATTCCAAGAACAATCAACAAAATCATTACTAAATTATATGAAAAAGCTACTAAATTATATGAAAAACTATTAAAAACTTACACAAAATCAATAAAATTATACCTTGTTGAGGGATAACCTGTCGTTGTACCGGAGGTGGCCATGTTGGAGTTTGAATTGATTGTGAGGCAGAGCTATGGGTGGCAGGTATGGTGGAGCAGGGTGTTCCAATTGCTTCGGTTGAGAATCGACAATTGCACGTGATTGGACTGAGTGAGTTGGCGATGCCTGTTGAGAAGCACGCGTATAGTCCAAAGTCCCTGCAAGTGCAGCAACTGCATGTCAATTCAATATGGTAAATGGTAAATACTAAATTGTAATGTAAAAAACCCTATATTGAATGTTAAGGGTATTACGTCTCTGTCGTTTAACTAATGCAAACACTTGGGGGTTAGGTGATGAGTGAGCTTCCATTTCAGATTGGGAATCTCTGATGCCTCAGCGTGTTGTTGGCCTCTTCCTCTTGATGCTTTTTTTTTTGTGGAAGGGCCTCCAAAAATATTCTCTGCATACGGTAAAGATTCAATCAGAAGTACATAATGTTAGTGCATAAAGATTCAATCAGAAACATATGCAAACTCAAGACAATTAACCTTACTAACATCAAAATATAAACTATTAACCTGTTGTTCTTCAAATGGAATTGACAAATTCTTCATTGTGTCATTCGTGCAAGTGGGAGTTGGTTTGTCTTTTAAATTAAAATATGCCTCGTAATAAAGACCAAGGAGATAGTTAGTGGAATGAATAACTTGGTTTTTCAGAAAGTCTTGCATTTGTAATGTCAACTTTTATCTTATTAGATAAAAATGTGCACCAATCAAATTTTTGCTTTGCGATCGTTGCAAGAATGTATGCAATAGCCCAATTTGGAATATCAGTTTGCTGACCCTGCAGAACAATTCTGGCTTGAAAAAAAGAAATCATGGCAGCAAGAAAGTGGTGTGCAATTCCTTGCATATCCACACCTCATCTTGACTTGTTGACATGAGCTGCAAAAAATTCATTGGAATTAATATCAAAATAAAAATATCTTTCAAATGAAAGCAGGTTACACGTACAATCAACATGGAAACCAAAACAAGATTTGAGGTAAATCTTATCATCTTCAGTGAGGGTTTCTTTTGTTGTTACTATGGGAAAATTTTTAAATGGAAGGCCTGTCAATCGATGGATATCAGTTGGATCAACACTGAACCTGAATGTATGACCATCTTCCAAAGTAACAGTAAAATGACCATCATTTGTATTAAATGATGAGAGAAGGTAGTTAAGAATGTCATGATCTATCTCGAACTGGGGCATGTTAACGAGCCCTATGAATTCACATGCTTCTACAGAATCCTTGTAATTTTCATTCATTTGCAAAACATTATAAATGTGGGCACACACAAGCTCTTGTATTGAATCTTTCCCTTGGGTAGGACTTGGGGGTTTCCAATGCCTGGTTAGTTTGATTTTCTGTTGGATCTTGAGCTTGAGCAGCCATGAGTACTTGAGCTTGATATGGAGTCTGGAGACGTGGAGTTTGTTTTGTGTTTGGTTGGTGTGTTGACGTACAATACCTGTAGCAGTTAGCACTGGGAGAACGGAGAAAAAATTGGGATCTGGGAAGTGTGAATGTGAAAATGAGGGCTGGTGGGGTATTTATAGGGTAAAATTAGGGTTTTCTGATCTGCAGACAAATGACAACAAGGCTTTTGACGTGCGTCAATGATAATTATTGACGTGCACGTCAACAATTCTTGTTGACACGTCAACAAGCCTTGTTGTCACATGTCAACAAAAAAGGTTGTTGATCAACAACCCTTGTTTCATGCATCAACAAGAATTGTTGATGTGTGTCAACAAGGGTTGTTGACGCATGACAACAACCTTTATTGTCAGGTGATAACAAGGCTTGTTGACGTGCATCAGCAACCCTTGTTATCATGTGACAACAAAAGGTTGTTGACGCGTGTCAACAAACCTTGTTATCACACAACAACAAGGGTTATTGACGTGTGCATCAACAACCCTTGTTGTCAACAAAACCAAATTATGTGTGCTAGGCTCTCCCTTAAAAAATATTAGGTGAAAATTTCATTCTGAAACCTAGGAAAATTCACCTTTCCGGTGAAAGGGCTTCCAGGTATATTCGTCAGGGGATTTTCCACCTCTAATTTACTAGAGGATTCTTAAAATGAACTTATTAGTTCTTATAAATCATTTATAAGTGTGTTTCATTTTTTTTTAGTATAGAAGTGTGTTTTGATGTGATGGAGCAAGTTGGGCTTATAGTTAGTTCTTAAGTTCAAGTAGACATAAGAAACATATTGCATTGGAGATTGGCTATGGTTGAAAACCTTCCATGTGGATTTGGAAGGATTTACAATATGTTATGGAAATAATATTTATATATATTTCCAATGAGGTGTGTCTTGTCTCATGATGATGTGTTTTAGTTGGTCATTTAGGTCAATTTCTGAAGAAGAAGGTAACAACATTTTCAGGTAAGGTTTGTTCTTGCTGAAAGATTGAGTTGTTTGAGGCATGATATGGATGATTTAATGTTTTATATCACTTGGAGAGTGAATTGGGATGAAAATTGTTTATATTGAAGGATTTTTTAGGTCTTAAAAGTCACATCAAGGGTGCCAACTAGCTGAGTTCGTAAAAACTAGTTTTTCGGAAGTTTGTTTTGGTGAATAATAAAGTCATTGTGGTTTGATCATGTGGATGTTTCATAATTTATAACTTGCATATAAGTCATTTATAGGTATTGGTATTTTCATAGAGTTTTCACATGCTATATTTGAGTTCATCTTGAGGAGTGTTGAGGCCCAAAGTTAAAGACGGGGTGCTAAAAATAGTTGTTTTATGAAGGATATAAGTCAGTGGGCCCATTTAATGAAATATTTGATTGGTAAAACAAAATGTGCAACCATTTATGGTTCTTATATTTTATATTAATCATGTATGGTGAATTCGGGAGCTTTACTAAGCATCATTATGGTATGAGTATATTTTTCTCATCCTAGTGATGGGGTTTTGAGGCATTTTGGTGCATGATAAGAGGTTTTTCGCATGACCGACCTATAAGCATCATTTTTGACCATTGTAATGGAATTATTTTAATTTTATTATGATTTATTGGTAAAAAAAATTCATGAAGTTCCAACCTATCTTTCATTAGAAGGAAGAGAAGGCTATAAAAGTGAAGGTTAAGCTAATTTTGTGAGCTAGTCTTACATGGGTGAAAAGTGCGACACAAAGGAAATTGTTTTATAGGTTTGAAGGAATGTATTGAAGGCTGATAGATTATGTTTCAGTATGAGGAAGGTGAGAGATCATTTATGCAAGTGTTTAAAGCCAAGACAAGTCAAAGAAAAAGAAGATAAGAGCTAGTTGAAGACATGACGGTTTGAGTAAGGGTTTCTGAGATGAATTAGAGATCTCCATCAGTTATGGCATTAAAAAAATCATATATAACTAGGGTTCATTTTAAGACCCCCCGAAAAATTATTATAGAATGGATAGTGAATCTCCAAAATGTAATTTCAAAACGATGGCGAATCTCCAAAAAAGTGATTCATAGCAAAGGCGAATTTGTAGGGTGTTTTTTCCGAAGGTTTCGTATTGCTGTACATGTGTTGGATGGTTGTCGATCTATCTAGGTTGGAAAAACATATATTATCTGTCTTCCTTCCATGGTTAGATGATCATCCATTGTCTACCGTCCAACCTAGGTTAGACGACTATCCATTATTTTCCGTCCAACCCAAGTTGGACAGCCAACCACTCTTTTTTGGACGTCTGTGTTAAACGAGTGTCCATTTCTGTTGGACGGTCTACCAATGAGATAGCCGCTACCTGCGCATTAGATGGAATCCACTGGTTGTCCGTCCAACCTTGTTGCCTTCACCGGCCCAACTTGTGTTGGGTGAACATCTCAGTGACTTTGAACGTTTGTCCATCTCATGTATGATGTGTTGTTAAGATAGCCATCTCTTCATAAATAGGTAGTCGTCTGCCATAGAAACAGATATATAAACTGCGGCTTTTGGGGACACTGCCCCAAAACCCCCGCCCGGGCACGCAGCCCCCAGACCCTGCAAGGGTAGTACCCCCCCTTGCAACCCCCGAGGCTATGTATTATACCTCGGTGAATATTTACACATTTTGATTAGAAACGTTAGTAAAATACATGCATAAGTTCATTTTTAACTATAAATAGTAGGCGAACTGACCCATACAAATAACTTGTTAACCGAAATTTTAGGTGAACTGGGCAACAGCTTACTGCTGAAAATTCACCATTTCCAATTTCCAAAATCTCTCATATTCACGAGTTTATGAAAATTCACCACTAAAATTTTCATTGTATATCAATTATCATCAGGTGGCTGATTTGGTGCTTGGTCATCCTAGGGGGTTTTAGCCTCCTTTTGGAGTGGTGCTTCACTAAATTAGGGGTTGGTGCGAGGCTATGTATTATACTTCACCGAATATTTACACATTTTGATTAGAAACATTGACAAAATACATGCGTAAGTTCATTTTTAACTATAAATAGTAGGTGAACTGACCCATATAAATGACTTGTCGACTAAGATTTTAGGTAAACTGAGTGGAAACTAACTGCTGAAAAATCACCATTTCCAATTTCCAAAATCTCTAATATTCACAAGTTTATGAAAATTTGCCACTAAAATTTTTGTATATCAATCATCATCATGTGGCTGAGTTGGTGCTTGGTCATCCTAGGGGGTTGTAGCCTACTTGTGGAGTGGATGCGTCATTAAATTAGGGGTTGGTGCTCTGTGTAGGTTTAGTGCTCTACTAAACTAGGGGGTTGGTGCTCTTTGTGAAATTGGTGCTTCACTAAATTTCTTTGCTTTGTGTAATATAAGCATAGTTTTTGTGGTTTTTTTTTCCCATGAGGGTTTCCCACTTACATATGGTGTTCTTATGTTGTGCACTTTATTTCATGCTCTTGTGATTGATGTTACATATCTTAATATGCACACATGGTTATGTATGATGTATTTATAGTCTAATTGATGAATGCATGGTTTGATTAATGAAGTAAAAATCATTGTAGGACTGATTCACCCCCCCTCATTCCATTGTGCTTCAAACAATTGGTATCAGAGTAGGTCCTTGAGAAGAAATTTTAATAGCTTGAAGGAGATCCTAGAAGCACAAGCAATGGGTAAGTCTTTAGATATTGAGGCTATTTTAAGGAGGAATGAAATATCTCAGTCAGTTATTAATTCCTACCAAGATCAGATCAAGGACATGGAGATAGAGCATGATCAAGTCATCAAGGGTCTAAAATCTCAAATGGAAATTTTATCTAAAGCCCTAAAGGAGAGAGGATAAATGTTCCAGGTATAAAGAGAGGTTGAAAGCTTCAGAATTTTACTTAGAGGATGCTTCTAATAGGTTGAAAATGTATGTAAATTTATAGAAGAGCTTTGAAGCTCTTGATGGGATCTTAGAGGGTCAAAGAGCCACATATGAAAGAACATGCCTAGGGTTTGAAGGAAAACATATGGAGAGTGGTGATGAAGTTGGTCCAAGTTCCAAATCAGAAGAGATGGTGGCCAAGATGACTGGTTTGAGAAGGTATAACTTAGTTAGACAACCCAATGCTATAAGGTATGGTACTTCCTTCAATGGATATTGCTTTGTTTGTCATGATTTTGGTCATAGAGCTAGAGATTATAAAATAATGTCTTTTGAGAATGGTGTAGGAATATTCAAGGGTGAATGTTTTTCATGCTGTGAGTTTGGAGATAAATCCAAGGATTATGGATGGAATTTTAGTGTGTTTGAACCTAGAAGAAAGATAAGTGTTATTTTCTTCAATTGTCAACAATCATGTCACATAGAAATTTTTTGCCAAAGTAAGAGGAGATTCATTAAAAGGTATGATTCTAAAGGATAAGTAAAAATACCTAATCATGGAGGTCTGGCTAAGAAGGATGATCAAAGGTTCTTAGTATGAATATTGATCATATGAAGTTTTCCAAAGGATAATCTAAATCAGTCAAGATGAGGGTCAAGTTCATCAAGCCTAAGATAGATACAGGAAGTATGTTTGCTTTGGTGGAAGAATCAAATGTTGAAGAAGAGAATTTGTGTTTTTCAGTGATTTATTCTCCTTTTTATGACAAGTTGAAGAAGTTAGGTGTACAAGACACCAAAAAATTAGTAAGATATGTCAAGTAATCTTTCCATGTGCCTTTAAGTCCTTGCATTTGTTAGGTGTCTGAGTTTTGTAGGCTCAATTAGTCGTGATGTCATCTTAGGTGAGGTTTGGATGTGTTCCTAAAAAATTTCTTGTCTAAGTTTGTGTAATCATCATGTTAAGGTTTTGTAGTCAAGAGTATTGTGTCATGATAAGGTGTTCTTATGTCATGATTAAAAGTTTATGTTGCTAATGGTAAAATTTCATGCTGAATGGTATGATTTTTGTGATGCTACAGTGATAATGTCTTGTAAATGTTATTGAGTTCTATTTTGTCTCCAAGTTTTCTCAAAGTCTCTTCATCAAAGTGTCAATTCAATATGTTGAAGAATCTCTAGTGTGCAAGAAATTGTGTCTTGTGTTATGTCAAGAAGTTTGTATTAAGGTCAACATGAGTATATGTGTTAAATGTCTTTGTCAAGGAGAAAAAGTTGGTCAAAGCAAGTGTTAGTATTAGTTTGAACAATCCTTGTATGAATCAGTTTTCAAGGCTATGAGTGGAGTGTTGAGGAGTGTTGAAGAGTGATCATGAAAAGTCTGAGATTATAAGTATGGTGATAGTCCTTGGTGAGTCCATAATATGTGTTAAAAATGTCTCTTTCCACATTATAAGCTTCAAAGCTTGTAGGTTTTAATGTACTGCATTAAATAAGTCATGTATAGATCTTGTTATCTGTGTCATCAAGTCAAGGTTTAGTATGAGTCTTAGTCATTTAGGTCCATTTTCAAGAGTTCATAAAGGAGAAGAATTCAAAGTTTCATGCTTTGTGTATGTCTTCACTGAGGTTGAAAATTGTGTGAAGAGTCAATGTTTGGGATATTATGGTGTACCCATCAAAATGGTTTGTAATTGGAGATATGGAAGTTGAGAAAGTGGTGTTATCATCGTAAGAGAGTGTTTCTCAGTCTACTGAAAGTCAAAGTCATGTGCCCCCTTGAAATTTTTTTGTATCATGTCAAAGATAATTTTTCTTATAGTTGTTCTCAAGGTCAATATGATCTGAGAATTTGTATAGTGGCCTAGAAAAGAAGCTTAAATTTCCTATGTCTTTGTTAGAATAAGTTTATGTTCATTGTGTTAGGAGTCATATATTCTATGTGAGAGTATTTTGTCCTTGTTGAGTACTTCAAGAAAAAACTTGTGTCATCACCAAAAGTTTCTCTTCCTTTAGGTCTTGAGGTCATCTAAGTGCTCTTAGCTGCTCATTGTGTGGTCATTGCTTAAGTTTATGTTGTTCTTGTTGCAAATTCTTGTATCCAAATATGTGTCAGTCACTGTTGAGGTATGTAAGTTGATTTCATGTGTGTCATAGTTGTGTATGTATATCTATGATTCTCACTAGTTTTATAATGATATGTTCGTGAAAATTTGAAGGTGCTCTGTTATAGTTTGGGTTAATTTTCCATTCCAAGTATCTCTGAGTGGTATTATGTTATGAAAGGCTGAAGACATGTTACCAAGTATGTGAAATACTTATTGGTCTCATGATGGTGAAAATGAAGCAAAGTATGTAGCTTCAAGACTATATATGATGTGTTGAGCCTAAAATGATGTCAGTACATTATTAGTGTGATAAAATCCCAAGATTTGAGTTGGTGTGAAGAAAGAATTCTTAAATGGTCAGTAGGCTCGAGTTAAGTTTTCAAGAAAGAAGGTCTCTTTTAGGTATGATGATGAGTAAACTAAGGTCACAAAGGTGTCAAAATAATGATGAAAAATGTGTTAAGGCCAAGTGACAAGGTGTATTGATTGTTATGCATAATTGGGTTATATCTACAAGTATTAATATGAGAACTTAAGCTCAATGGAAGATGCTACGGGTGACTATGAGAAGTTGAGAAAGAAAGCTTGAGTATACTTCAAGTAAGTTGATAATAAGGCATGTCTTCAATCCATGTGGACTGTGACAACGGTTTTAGTTGTGTAAACAGTTATGAAGATGCTTTGTGAAGGTTACTTAAGGCTCAAAGTCAAGAGTTTGTCAAGAAGGAAAAAAAGTAACATTTTACAGTGGTTTACAATTGTGTATTCTCAGTTGACAGTGAAGATGTATATGCTTAAGGAACATTGGTGTACTTTTCTCTAGATCTTGGAGCAACAACAAAGTAAGAAAAGTTTCATGGAAGTTGTTCTAGGTCTCTCAAGACTGTGAAGAATACTTAGAAGTTTGGGTATGATCAGAATTTGCAAGCTATAGGTATGTTTGTATTATGTAAGCTTGTCTTTTAGGGTTACTTTTAGAAGAATAGTTTGAATCTCATTCATGAAGGACATGTAAAGATAACATACAAAGATCATACAACTATTTTATGACTAGATGATGTATATTAGACTGATAGTGAGAGGTACCAGATCAAGAAAGTTTCCTAAGGGAAATCTGAATCCATGTTTAGAATTATGAGTCCTCTACAGAGATTATGTAAGGTATGAAGATGAGTCTTAGGTTTAGAATGTGATAATGATATGTGATAGAGACCAATCAAGATCATGTGAGATGACTTCTAAGGTCTTTCACAGTCAAAGGAATGAGGGATCACTATGACAGAGTATAAGAAAACTTTGCAAGCTTCTAGGGTTATGAAATGTTGCTACAAGTTTAGAGTAACTTAAGAGGTATGTATCATGGTATGAGATGAACCAAGTGTGATATCAGGGTATATATTTATGATGGCTTATAATGTTATTTTCAAGAGAGTTCTAGGTCTATGCATTTGAGAAAGGCATGATATGTTCTTGATCTAGTATTGTGAGTTGTTGATTGTTTCTTCAAAGGTATGTGGCTTTTTGGACTTCATCAAAATAGGGAACATGATCTCATCATGACTATGCATAAGAATCAAGCAAGGTTGTTCAAGAGATAACGCTAGAATTGGTATAGTATTCAAAGAATTTCCAAGGGTACAATTTTAGGGGGAGTTTGATCTCAAAATAAGTTTTTGACAGTGTACAATCCTGTGTTGGGTCATTCAAGGTGGGGGGAGTATATTCATTTACTAAAAGTATGTTAGTGAGTAAATATGCTCACAAAAGATTAAGGTAGTGATAGTGAAGATCTAGGTACTTGTTATAAGCTTAGATTGGTATATTGGTATGAGAAAGAGGTAGTGTATCACTGAATGATTGATTCAGGACAACTATGAAGTGTTTGATTCATCTTCAAGTCATAGAAATAAGGTATGAGATTAAGTTTTTTAGATTTTAGTTAGAGTTGGATACTATGAGCCCAAGGGGAGTCCTAGAATGATGTTTCATGATGTATGTGTGTTTATTTGGCATGAAGAAGTTGGTCATTTTTGCACTGAGAATGTTTTTCAGGGATAAGTAGTCCTAAAAGTCAGCATGATGAGTATTGGAGGCAAATTGTGTGCTTGAACATGAATAGACCTAGAAGTTGATGTTATAGCATGATTGAAGGCTAAAATGAAGAGTATATGTTCAGGGAAAGCTTTTTGATGGATTTATCAGGTCCATAGGATCTTCATTATGTTGATAAAGGAGTCAAAGAAGAGAATTTCAGTCCCAGGGGGAGCTTTTTGGTCAAGTAAGTTAGTGTTATTGCATTGCTTCCATTGTGTGTTGTCATTTTCCATGCAGTAGTCATCATTTTATGTCCTTTTTCATAGATGGAAAAGGGGGAAAGAGGCATCAGAAACATGGAAATGATTCATGTGTGTGTGTTGGTCATGTTGGTTACCATCAATGTTTCTGAAGGTGGTTGCCATCAATGACAAAGGGGGAGATTGTTGGCCATTGTGTGTTTGTGTTGTCATTTATGTCAACTCCATTGATTGAAAAGGGTGTCATGGGTGTGGTATGAGTCTCCATGAGGTGTCATTTTAGATGTCAAAGCATGAAGGTTAATTATAGTGTCAAGTTTGGTGAGTTCTAGGAGGTCCTAGTGCATAGTTTAGTAAGCATGAGTCATGGTATGAGGTCTCTCAAGCTGATTTGAAGATTTTCATGAGGTCATACATGGTCCATATGAGGTGTGTTTGTGTGTACTATGGGTATTGTATGAGGTCAAAATTATCAGTTCATGAGGTTTCATGGTTGAGTCATGTCATTTCAAGCTTATTTTCTACCCCTGGAGCATGCACAATGAGGTAAAGGTGTGATATTTGGACCAAATCAATCTTTTTTAAGCATGGTATCAACATTATGGTAGTGTATATAAGGTGTATGGTGAGTTTTAGGTCAAACCTTGGAGGTTTGATGGTGATTTTGAGGTCCTTGGGAAGCAAACAGTGAGAAACAGACAGGTAAGCATAGGTAAGTCGTAATGGCTAGATAGTTTTATACATACTTGGGCTATGATGGTGAGTATGGACAGTTTTAGAATGTTTCATGTGATGCTTCATGCAATTTTTAGGTCCAAATTTCTTAAGGAATTTGAAGATATGCAAGTTTGGTGAAACCAGGTAAGTTTGAGTGTGTTTTAAAAGCAAAGTTGGACCTTCTCATGTTCATTTTGAATTGTAAAATTTGCATGGGGACCTAAGATATCTTTGGAATAACTTCCTAAGACCAAGATATGAATCTTTCAAAAAAATAATTATGTGGTTTGATTGTCACATTTTTATGAATGATTGTTAAGAAGGTAAAGTGGTTTGAAACCCTAGCTAAACCCTAGCTAAGAGCAGCTTGCAGAAGATTGAGTATACATAGCTTATTTTGTATTGCAAGTGCAAAATTTATGATTGTATGTCGTTTAGCAGACTCTCCCATATTTCCAAAAAGGTAATTAGAGCAGGTGACAGTATGTGGGCCCCACCTAAATTTGCTTGTTTCTGAAGAGTTCCATTTTGTGGAAAAGTTTTCCAAATGAGGTAAAGTTAAATTGGAATTTATGATAGTACTTAGAGTTTATATATATTTTCATGAAGGTTTCAGGTCATGGTTGAGGTGAAAAAGTGCAAAGTGTGCCCTATTTATGAAGACTAGTTTTTGGGGTAGTTTGGAGCAGCTTGTAGTAAAATTGACATTACAGGAGCTACAAGGGGAGTTAGGACTCCATTCAAGTTGTGTTGTGAATCTGGTTCAAATATATTTCAATTTTATATCAAACTTGATGATTGGATAACATATGTAAAAGTTATGACATTTTTCTTTGAGGGTCAAATCTAGAAGATGCTCATTCTAGCAGGGTGCAAATGGACTACAAGAGGTAAGATGATGTTTCTAAGTTGTTCAAGCTTGGTGATGGTTTATGAGTGCTTATACATCATGTCTAAGTGTTTTCCATTATTTGGTGAAGTTTGGAATTATGTTTTGGTGTGATGGAGCATGTTGAGCTCATTATCAGTTCTTGAGTCCAAGAAAGACATAAAAGTAGTATTGCAAAGATTGGAATGGTTAAATTCCTTCCACTTGGCTTTGTGAAGGATTTCCAATATTTTCTGGAAAGGTAATTCATATATATTTCTAATGAGTATATGTTTTTTTCTCTTGAAGTTTTTTGGTTTGTCATTTCTGGTCAATTTGTGAAGAAGAAGGTAACTAACATTTTCACGACAAGTTTGCTTCTGGATGAAAGATTGAGTTGGTTGAGGCATGATATGGATTAATTCATGTTTTCTATCACCTGGAGAGTGAATAGGGAGTAAATAATTCCTATTTAAGTAATTTTGAGGTCTTTAAAGTGACAGAAAGGGTAAACTAGTTGAGTTTGCAAAACTGGTTTTTGGGCAACTTTTTTTGTGAAGAGTAAAATTGATGTGGTTTGAGCATGGTGGATGTTTCATGATGTCTAACATGCATATAATTTTTTACAAGTCTATTTTATTTCCATAGAGTGGTTAAATGCCATATTTAAGTTCCTCTTGAGAATTCTTGAGGCCCAAAGGTAAAGACAAGGTGTTGGAAATAGTTGTTTTGTGAAGGAAATGAGCCAATGGGCCCATTTAATGAAATATTTGATTGGTTAAAGTAAATTTGTGACCATTTATGATGCTTATATGTTATATTACTCATTTTTGGTGAATTTGGGAGCTTGAATAAGCATGGTTTTGGTATGAGTGTATTTTTCTCATTCTAGTGATAGGGTTTTGAGGCATTTTGGTGCATGAGTGAGTGTTTTTTGGCGTGTCCGACCTAAATGGGTCATTTGTGTCCATTGTAAGGGATAATATTTGAATTTTATTGTTTTATGGGTTGAATTTTTCATGAAGGACTGACCTATCTTGGGTTAGAATGAAGAGAAGGCTATAAAAGTGAAGGTTAAGCTCATTTTGTGAGTTTGTCTTACATGGGTGAAAAGGGTGACCCAAAGGAAATTATTTTGCAGGTTTGACGTGAATGTATTGAAGTATGATAGAGTTTGTTTTAGTTTTAGGAAGGTGATAGAGCATGTATGCAAGTTTTTAGAGCCAAGACAAGTCAAAGAATAAGATAAATCTAGTTGAAGACATGAGGGTTTGAGCAAGGGTTTGTGAGCTGAGTTAGATATATCCATCAGTTGTGGAAGAAAAAAAATTAGATATCAATAATCATCATGTGGCTAAGTTGGTGTTTGGTCATCGTAGGGGTTGTATCCTCCTTGTGGAGTGGGTGCTTCACTAAATTTTGGTGCTCCTTGTAGTTGGTGCTCTACTGGTTGGTGCTCCTTGTGAAGTTGGTGTTTCACTAAATTTCTTTGCTTTGTGTAATATAAGCATATTTTTAGTGGTTTTTCTTCCCCACGAGGGTTTCCTACTTACATATGGTGTTCTTCTGTTGTGCACATTGCTTCATGCTCTTGTGATTGATGTTACATATCTTAATATGCACAAATGGTTATGTATGATGTATGGACAATCTAATTGAATAACGTATGGTTTGGTTAATGAAGTGAAAATAATTGTAGGACTGATTTACCACCCTCTCAATCCATTGTGCTTCCAACAATAGATATAAATGGTTATGTGATGAGACAAATGATAACATAATGATGTAACGATAATTGTATGACAATGGGATGCATAATGACGTATATAATGGAATGTGATGAGGGTGGAGGGGGAAAAGGAGGATTACCCCCCAGTGTGAGAGTAAGGTTCACTTAAGTAACAATCCCCTCAAAAATCATGTATGAACCTTGAGAACGTGAGTGTTTCATCAAGTAATGATGTGGCAATGGGGATCATCTACTATAGGTGAAGATGTTAATGATGCACATTAGGAGAATATGGAAGAGTGAAATCATGCATGTGAGTACCAAATTTGATGTCAAAGGAAACCATGCCAATAGTGGGAGGTGTGATAGTGGGAGGTGCGGAAGTGGGTTGCTTAGGAATTCACTGTGGGGAAATAACAATAGGGGTAGGTTGAGAGGATGTGGAAAGAGGTGGGAAAATTAGAGGTGGTGGATGAATGATGACCTTAGGAGGGGAACTAATAATTACCTTAGGAGGTGGTAAATGGGATAAGCTAACGGTTGTAAAGGCTTTCCTATGTAGAAGAGGAGAGAGATAGATCATGAGAGTGAGTGTGGAAGGAAATGACAACCTTATCCTCTAAATATTGGAGTCGATCATGAAGGGCATAACAATCATTATCACAGTGGCCATTAATGCAGTGGAAATTAAAAAGGGGGAGGTCATGATGGCGGTGTAGCCTATGAAGGGGGTGATGTTGGTTGGAAGCTAAACAAATTATCCACTTATCACATAAAGTACATAAGATGTCATGTGGTCTAGTAGCATGTGAGAACTAGAATGGTCCACATGTGGGAGGTGGGGAAGATCTAGGTGGATGTCGATGTGCTAGTGGAGAGGAGGGATGCTTATGTAGAGGAGGATATATGGATCATGAAGGGGGTAAAATAGGTGGGAGAGTAGGGAAATTAATAGATGGGGGAGGATAAAAAGAGGTAGAAACATGTACCATGCCATGATCTACAAGTAAGTCTTTTTCCAAGTCAATAACTTTATAACAAAGAGGAGTAAAGGAATCACATGTATCATATAACAATTTTTCTTTGAAAGGATGAATTAAGCCACAACAAAATATATATTCTATTTTTATATCGATAGACTAAAAAATAAAATGGTGTATGCAAGAATTAAAGTGTAAAATATAATCTAGAATTGGTTTTATCTTTCCTTGATGCAAAGAAAGTAAGCATTCATATGTAAGTTTAGGCCCATTAATAGAAATGAAATGTATAAGGAACGCATCCTCCATATCATAATAAGTGCTAATAATAGATCCACTAGGTAAATGAGTATACCGCTGAAGAGCAATATCCAAAAGACTATGACGGAAATCTTTTAGTAATAACCTCTCATTGTAATGTCCCCTTCTCGAGGCATTTTCCACATTGAATATTTAAAGACCTTCAACCTATGGGTTCAAGGATTGAGCTTGAAAATTTTCCTAAGATTTTCGTTATTTATTTTGTAACCCCTTGTTGGCTCTTTAGTTAGTTAATGTGTACATAGGCTAATACATTTATTATTTAATTAAAATACTAAAGTGCACATAGTAGTAGTCATTAAATATTTTATTTTTAATGTGAAAACATTAAATGGTCGGTTATTGGAGATTGTACCTCTTAATTCTATAAAAGAGGGGTCGCATTTCCTTTATGGGTATGTCGATGAATTATGAAAATGTACTCCTTGTGTGGAGGATTTTCTCCCTGTGTGGAGAAGGGATGTATACCCAAACTTGATGCTCTTTCTCTCTCTTTCATTTGTTGAAGAATCTATTTGTATTGAAGTTGGTTTGAAGACCAAATTGAAGGATTTTTTTGTTTTCTATGATCACTTTTCCCTAGCGATTTCTTTGCTGAAGTGAATCGATTTGGTATTGGAGTCATCTATTTGGAATATTATTTGCATTGAATGATCTAGTGCTAGCGAATTTACTCATGCATTTGTGGTGTGTTTATTATTCATTGTTGAATTTATTTGGTTGATGCATTCGTGTTGTGGCTTGAAAAATTCCCTATGCTAAGTATGGGTGACCATTGAAGAATCATTTGTTGGCTAAAGTGAACTCTATTGACGGGGTTTGATCCACTCCAACCGGGGAAAATTCATACTATTGTAGTGGCTGGATTAAAAGGGTGATTTTGTGATTTAATACAACGAATTTATTAGAGAAGTAATAATGGCAATGGTGTCTTCTCCATGCTCAATGATCTGATCTATATAAAAGTAGTACCTTGGAGGATTTGGGAATATTCACTGATGTGTTTTGCACCCAGATTTGTGCATGTTTTTGCATTCAATAAGACTGTTAAAGCCCCCATTCCTAGCGACTCCAATAAATTTGTTTTTGTGTGCATTTTTGTATCTTTTCCCACCTTTGGGTGCAACAAATTGATGCACAAAAAATTTCCTTTGCTAGTCAATCCCCTCCCTTGCATAGCAACCTATTTGCGAGAGCTTGGGGGTCATGTGTAGAGTTATTGTCACCTCTTCACCCTAGTGACTGAATTTGGGCATGTATGAAGTGTGTTGGATGCATGAAAAACACTCTCTTTGACAACGAATTGTATTAGACTTACTTGGCAAGTATTATGTGACTTATGTATGTTATTTGGTGACTCAAAAGTGATTTCATTGATGGCTTAATCCTCCTAATGGGCCAAATTTGTATTTTTTCCATCTTTGGGCCTACTTTCAAGTAAGTCACAAATTCTAGAAATTATCTCATGCTCTAGCAGTCAAGGTTTACAAATTTCTTAGTGATGTTATTTGTTGTTAGTTTGCTTTATCACACTTGTAGCGATCTAGTTGAGGTATCTCTATATTTGTTCTAGTGGCTAGGTTTGATCCGAATGCATGAAGTTTTTATTTGTTTATCATCTAGTTATCATTCCTCATACCTTTGAAAAGAGAATTTATGGTGTTACTTGATTGATTTAATCTTTTAGGAGTTGATCTCTAGTCTTTTGTTGTGATTTCTCATTGGTTCCATAAGGGGACATTACATAAATCCACTAGGTAAATGAGTATATCGCTAAAGAGCAATATCCACAATACTATGATAGAAAGCTTTTAGTAATAACATATCATTGGAATATGAATCCATGGCTAATTGAAAAGCTCTAAGATGTAGGCAAGGATTTCTCGTGCCATCGAAATGTGAGAAAGTAGGCATAGTGAAACCCTTAGGAAAAATGAAATTGTTAATTTTATTAGGGATGGGATTTCCATGAATGGGATTATTGTCAATGGATGTATAATAGGCTTTTCTCTCTAAGGTAAGGGTATGGAATTTTCTTTGTTAATCACCAATAGCATGCATGAGGGAAAGGATGTCTTGCAGTGGTATGGATTGAGCAGTGAGAGGTACATTGAGGGGTAGGGTCTTGTCATTACGAGTGATCATAAGGACTTGAGGAGGGGAATGAGATGTGGAAGAAGGAGATATATGTGGAGGATCTAGAGGTGTAGTATATGAGGATTCAATTGGTGTATGATCTATAGTCACAAAATCACGCACTTTAGACATTATTTAATCTTGGTCTCATACTACTATTCATATGGTTTTTTAGTGAAGAAATTACTAATTAACCCATGTTCTTTGGCCATTTTACTTTGCCTATTGTCATCAATGCTGACCTCTCACATCTACTCACCCAGTCAGTTCTACCATTTGGCATCATTTTATCTTTGACTGACACACCTCAAGCACCCTCGTCCCATTTGGGGTACCCTGGTCCTTTTTACACTTTCCTATAAATTTTTGGGAACTTTCTAGCCATTTGAGCTTCCTATATTTTTAGTGATTGACCTTTTCAAGGTTAACTACAAAATTAGAACAAGATAACCATATAAAGATAAAGTTATAAGACCATAATGAGTGACCAAGCATTAAGCACTACTATCATCACCTAAGGTTGCATCCATCAAAGGCTCCATTTGCATCCATCTAGCTCCATCACAAGGCACAAGGATGGTTCATCTGCATCACACTGCATAGAAGGGAATTTTATTCTATTCACATAGTTATTGCTCATTACTTTCACAAAGTGCAACTGGCACAAGAGCACCTAGGGCATGATTCCACACACACAGAACTACATCAGGTCTGAGATATAGTGTCGCGCTCAGTTAGTAAGTCCACCGTTGTGGCTGCTAAGGACATTCCAACCCCTTCATATGCATCTTTATTTTTTAGGGGTTTGATATGTGTCTTAGGTTTTGTAGGTCTCTCCTTCGTCATTGATTTCCAGCGACATACTACGCAGTCCAGTAAAGCTAGTGCAACATGAAGTTAAGACAGTCGAATATCCAGTGACACCTTAGATGAGGTTTACAGACCTTTTTCACAGACTAAGGTGCCCATATCTCATAATGGGGTGCCCACAGGTGCCTCTATACCTCTCCAAACACCCTAGTCCAACCTATTGTGCCAGATATGTGCCCTTCAAAACCTCTGTATGTTCATTCCTACACTCTGTCCAACCAGTTTACTCTGTGACACAATACTAAAACATCATCGAATCAACTAAGCTCTTTCTAACTCTTCTTGCACTTTATGGTTTTATATTTTCATAGTTTAGATTTCTTGGGTCTCTTTCCTTATTTAATTTAGACATTTATTTCACTATTGTACTTTTTAGATTAACTCTTAAAATTTACATTTTAGTTAATCATTTTGGTGAACCCGATATTCGAATACACTTTCTCCTTGGGCTTTTCCTTCATATACCCATCACTCATAGTGGTTGTTTTGGGTCTTTTCAATATTGTGAGCTTCCTTCATTCACTTTTAGGGTTTCCAAACCAATCGTTGATATACCTACTTCTCTAACTACCACTTAAAATCCTTTGGATAATTCACATAATGTGCCTGTCCACGAAATATAAGTGTCTGATAGTGAGAAGTCCTATGATGAAGACACTAATGTAAACCAAGATCAACTTAACACTATTACTAATTATTTAAAAGCTTTGCTTGATCATCCCACTCATCTTCCATATGTCCTACATGTTTTTATTTCTTTTAAGAATTCTCATAATGCTTTTTTCTCTATAGTAGCTCCTTCTTTGATTCTTTTGGTCTCCACCACACCTATTTTTGTCTCAGCTTCCATTCCTCCTACTACCACTCCCATCACTCACCCTGGCACGCTTAACATGCATCTTGGATCTTCTTCGAATACTCTTGATCTAACTTCTTTGTATCACAATTTACAAACCCAAATTCCTCAACTCCAAATTATTACTTCTCCCGCATCACCATCTTTAGACTCTACATCATTGTTGCATACTCCTTTCGCACCTATTATATCTACCTATCCCTTACCACCTAATTTCATTTCCCTAAAATTTCCCATGTTTAAATGTCATGGCGGTCCATAAGAACATCTTCGTGCTTTTCATATAGCATGCTTAGACTATGCAGATGTCCCTATAGTACTAGCTTATCTCTTTTCTCGTAGCTTACAAAATTATGTGATGCGTTAGTTTTATGACCTACATGTCCATTCGGTAAACTCTCTCATGCATATTTTTTATGCCTTTCTCACTCACTTTTCCATTAACATCAACTCTAAGATATCTTATGCTCAACTTGTACAACTCAGGAAAGGATTTAATGAACACTTAGTGGATTACGTCTTGCATTATAAAAACAATTTAGCCAAGATGTCCAATATGTTTGTGGATGTTGAGCTTCAGGATTTATTCATTCAGAGTCTCTTACCACCACTCCAAGAGAGTATTATTTTTTAGACTTATTCCTTTGATCAACTATGTCATACTCTTAAGCTACGTGAAACCAAGCTTCTAGCTACATGCAAGCTTAAGTATCAAGAATAAGCATCATCCTCCACGTGTTTTCCAAGTAAGTCAACATTCAAGCCATATGTGACTAAACAATCGAATACAAAAATCATTGTTAACACAGTATCTACTACTAGGGAACTTCAATTGTAATCACACTGATGTACATTCACTAATTTTAGTATTCCTCCACATATTTTACTACCACAACTTGTCAAAAGTAACCTCATCACACTGCTCTTTCCACTACAAATTGATCCATCTCAACCAATAGTGTAATTTCGATGAACATTCCCATTGTGACTATCACTAGTATGTAGGACACTCCACCAATCATTGTTACTGACTATGATATCTCATTCAGGATTTGATTGACAATGGTCAAATTGAGCTTCCCAAATCTGCAACATCACCTGTCAATGAAAATCATAAGCTCAAAATATTTAACAACCCTCTACCCAAACATGATACAAAATAACTGACTCAACAGCTAATTATGTCTACAACACAGTGTCACCTCCTACTTCAGAGGCCCTTGAATTTTTAGTTGCACATAATGACGATTCACCACCAGTCATCTCTTTTTCTAACCACAAATATCATGCAAATTTTACATCTAATCACCTACATATCAAAGCATCTATTGGCTCAATCCCCATCAATTATACTAAGGTTGATCCATCTTGGCCTATTAGCACATGTTCTATTCCATTTCTTCATGCCATCGGTTACTCGTTATCACAGATTGAATACCCTCTAAACAAACCATATGGTGTCATCAAACTACACATTGCAATTAGTCCTCTCAGTTTACTTGTACCTTTTCTTGTATGGCAAGCAGACAATGGATGTGACATGCTACTAGGAGTGGATTTGTAGGTCTAAATCCATTATCTCTATGAATCATTTGTGACTCAAGTTCATTCATAACAATCAGGCAATCTTTATTGATGTTGTACCCCCATCTATTCCATGGTCTTCATCTTCTCGAGCATTGATTCTCACATCTTCCACTTCATCTAGTACATCGCAATCTATGCAATCTTCTCCCAGTTCAGCTACTCGTACACCTTCTGTATGACCTCACCGCCATGCTAGTTCTACACATAGGCATAGTCCCATTCCTAAGACAATTATTGTATCTCGATGTGTTGAGTTGTGGAGCTTAATTACTTCACTAGCATGATTTTGTAGACTTGCTGGAATACACAGTAATCGACGTTGGTTGACGAACTGGCATCGGTCACCCATGGATCGATATCGGTCAGGCAAGGAGGAACCAGAATTGGTTAGGGCTAATCGGCATCATTTAAGGATAACTAGCATCGGCTTTCTATACGTGACTACTATAATTAAGTTACGGGAATTAGATTTATCTTTAGTTATAAAGTGAATCTAATGGTTGTAATTACATAGCTAAAAGTTCCCTAAGATTGTAGATGCATATATAAGCATAAAGCTAGGGTTTAGAATCAAGTGAATCAAGAGAAGTTTCCTTTAGAGAGAAAAAGAGAAATTTGTAGAGAAGAAAGTACAGGACATCCAAGAATGTGTGGAAGATTGAAAATATTCATTGTATTTCCTCTGTGATAATAAATTGGTTGTTTCTTGGTGGACGTAGCCCACACTAGGTGAACCACGTTAAATATTGTGTATTGTTTTTTCTTGTTTATTTCTGCATTGATTGATTTTATGCTTAGATCTGATTAATATATCTGTACAACCGGTGTGCTAACACCAACAACTGGTATCAGAGCATCTTTGTTTGAGGGTTGTGTGTGTTGACAGGTTTACTCACAGAGGGATTTTCGATTGAGTGGGAGAAAAGCAATGGGAGAAGAAGGAAAATTCAGAGTAGATAAATTTAACGACCATGACTATCTATTATGGAAGATGCAAGTGGAGGATTATCTAAATCAAAAATATCTATACTTACCGTTAGATGAGAAGTCAAGACTTGCAAAGATGACTGATGAAAAATGGAAAATTATTGATAGAAAGTCTTTGGGATCTATAAGATTGAGCCTGGTAGCATCTGTGGCTTCGAATATTACCGAAGCAGGATCTACAGTAGAGTTGATGAAATTTGTAGCAAATCTATATGAAAAACCAAGTGCTTCAAATAATTTTTATTTGATGAAAAAAATGTTTAATTTAAAGATGCAAGAAGGTGGGTCTGCATCAAGTCATTTGAATGATTTCTGGTCTATTGTAAATCAATTAAAATTAGTCAGTATTCCGTTTGAGGATGAAGTGAAAGCACTTTTATTATTATGCTCTTTGCTAGATAGTTGGGATAACTTGGTAATGGCTGTTAGTAATACATCGTCTGCTACTATTTTTTTTAAGTTTGATGATGTGGTTAGTATAATCCTGAATAAAGAAATACACAGGAAAAGTATAGGAGAATCATCATCTAGTAATGCTTTGAATGTAGAAAGTAGGGGAATTGCATAAGGAGAGATCCAAGAGCAAGAATAATGGGAAATCAAAGTCTAAGAATGACAAATCTAAATCCAGAGGTAGAGGAATAACTTGTTGTAATTTAGGAAAGAAAGGACATGCAAAGAACGATTGTTGGTCCAAGGAAAACAAAGAGAATGTACCAGAGAAAGGTAAAGAGGTAAATGTTGTTACAAAAGAGGTAATACAGATGCCCTAATTCTCTCCTTGGATAATAAAATTGAGTCGCATGTTTTAGATTTAGGAGGTTATTTCCATGCAACCCCTAATAAGGGTTATTTCATAAATTATGTCCAGGGCAATTTTGGGCCTGTTTATTTAGGATATGATGAACCATGCAATATTACTGGTAGAGGTGAAGTTCATCTTAAATTGCAGAATTCAAATACATGGATATTGAAATATGTGAGGCATGTTCCAAGTCTCAAAAGAAATCTAATTTCTGCAGGACAATTGTGTGAAACTGGTTGCATGGTTACCCTCATAGCCAAATCTTGGAAAGTTACCAAGGGATCTCTTGTTGTCACAAGAGGCAATAAGTTAGGATCATTGTATTTGTCTACCTGTATTACTAATTCCTTTTTGTTCTATCTACTTCAGATTCAATTACAAGTATGTGGCACAATCGGCTTAGCCATATGAGTGAAAAGGGAATGCAGATCTTAAAGGCAAAGGGTAAGTTATTGTATGAAATAAAATCAACATGTGACCTTCTTCGCACTCGACTTCCTGAGGTCATGCCGAGATAGCTGGTGTAGAATATAAATAGATGTGTATGTGCAATGATGGTGGATAATCTAATGAGGCAACCTTATATCTTCGACATGCAATATCGGGATATATGAGTATAAGGAAAAGAATGCTCTCCGAACCTGAAGTGTTGTGATGGATCGATCTGATATAATAGTTACTCAGAGACTCCAGTCAATATCGAGCTCTGTCAAGATTTTATTCACTAGTTGTTGAACACGTGGAAAGTGACATGTGGGTGCCTCGTATAGATTTCCAGAAAAGGTCATGGAAGTAAGAACGAGAGGCGTAATGAAACCATAGGGACTATGGACAATTTTCTGGTCTTAATCCATGAAAGTTGTGTGATGATATCAAGTGGAAGTGGTGATGATATAAATATTGATGCACACAAACCAATGTCGATATCTAATTGGTTAGCAGACTCGTTGGGTTACAGGACCTGAGGATCACAACCAAAAACTCATGGAGGTTATGGTGTTGTTATGTTCATGTGCATAATCAAACCTTGTTGTTAGGAGCAATCCAATAATTTTTGGCTTGATTAGTTATGATGTTTAGCGTGTTTAGTTGTTCTATTTTCTCAAAAAACCTAGCAGGTGTACATAAAACTTGCAAGCGTAAACCTGTGTCAATGTCAGTCAAGAATTCTAGTTTGTTGGGTTATGGGACCAAAGGATCACAACCATACATATTTTCTTGTTGTGGGTCGTTGATGGTCATGTGGAATGAATTGAAATGATTTTGGTAAAACAAGCTAACTATCAAAGGAAACTTAATCTATGTTTTTGGTGTTTTCACAGTATATCAGAGCAAAACAATGAAAGCAAACTAATCTAACAAAGGTAAATGTTTTTTATCTTTTCTGGTTTTTAAGAAATACTTCTAATCTAATAAACAAACTAAATACAAGTAGTTAGCCAGATGTAGCTAATTACTTGTGTGAACATGTGAATCTAACTCTAAAAAAAATAACCTGATTTAATCAAAAACCCTTTAAACCCTACCGCAGAGGTGAAGAACAAATCATAACCCTAAAAGAGCTATTGTTCCCCACAACTTCCCTGGTAATTTCAAAGAACAAACTTTCTAATGATTTGATCTACTTGTAATTTCCTAATCAATTGAAATGAACAATTTTACTACTCTATTTGACATGTAATTGAAACTAATGATTCGAAATTGATAATTTAACAAATGAAGCAAACAAACAAATAATTCTAACCTGGACAAGCAAGAGCTTTGGCGAATCTAGTTGTATCTGTATATGTCCCCTCAATTTGTTCCTTTCTTTCTTTGTGTGTCCATATGAGTCCAAGGGATTGGGAATGCTAGAACAACAGCAGAAGAAGACACTTGAGCAATGGTAGCTTGAAGGCAGTCTGGTTGCAATGTAAGTAGAAGAGAGATAGCACAAGAGATTTGAGCTTGGCTATGCAATTACTAGCAGGATTGTGGCAGCAATACTATGCAAGATACACAAAAATTCTCAAGGCCTTTTGCTTGAACACAAGCATGGAATATATAAGAATTGGGGTTGGGATGTGCCTTCATGCAAAAAGAAAAAAGAGGCAGTTACAACTAACTAAATTTGTTTAAAAATAGAAGAGGGAAGGAGAACCAAGCAATAAAAACTATTTTTAGACAAATTGGTTCACAAACGCATCCTAAAAGTGAAGTTAAGTGAAGTATCGCATGTTAAAAACATGCATGACAGAATCTGGAAAAATCGCTTAGGACCGCTGCCCTACGCAGGGCGGCGATCACAGGATTGCCACCCAGGAAGGGCAACAGTCTTGGCACTAAAGGCCAAAACAAGCACAAAATGAAGCAAGAAACTGAAAAAACACGAAAAAGCTAAGTAAGGACATTTAGGTTATAAATATACATTATAGATGGGTTTAGGAGCTCGAACATCTTTTGAAAGGACATGAATCATCATTGGGAACTTTTGTAACTATTTTTCAATAATGTAGCACATGTAAATTTGGGTGCGTACAGTTATCAAATATAAAACGTATAGATCTTGATTTCTATGAGCATTTTATTTTTGGAAAGCAGAAGAGAGTGATATTTCTCAAAGTTGGAGCAATAAAGAAGAAGCATAAATTGGAGCTTGTACACTCATATGTGTGGGGACCAGCCCAGGTAGCTTCTCATGGAGGATCCCAATACTATGTTACTTTCATTAATGATGCCACAAGAAAGGTATGGGTTTATTGTATTAATCGTAAATCTGATGTTTTTGAGACTTTTAAAAGATGGGAATATCTTGTGGAAAATGAATTAAATTCTAAGTTAAAGTGCCTTAGATATGAAAATGGTGGTGAGTACAGCAACAAGGCTTTCAATGATTATTGTTCAGTGAATGGAATATGTAGAGAAAGTATGATTCCTAGAACACTACAGGAGAATGGTGTTACAGAGAGAATGAACAGGACAATC
This sequence comes from Taxus chinensis, assembly GCA_019776745.2. NCBI lineage: Eukaryota > Viridiplantae > Streptophyta > Pinopsida > Cupressales > Taxaceae > Taxus > Taxus chinensis. The sequence continues at coordinate 676,911,760 of CM034147.1, forward strand.
ATGGAACATGCTAGAAGCATGAGGATACATGCTAGATTACCTTTACAGTTTTGGATAGAAGTAGTAGACAAGGTGGTTTATTTGATTAACCGTGGACCTTCAAACGCACTGAATGGTGGAATACCAGAAGAATCTTGGACTAGAAAAAGGTAGATCTTTCTTTTTTAGAGTATTTGGTTCATAAGCTTTTGTGCATATTGATAAGGAAAATAGAAAGAAATTGATTGCTAAATCCAAAAGATGTACTTTCATTGATTATGGTTCTGGTGATTTTGGATTCCGGTTTTGGGAGATAGAAGGTTGATGAAGAATAATTGATTGGATCAAGTTTTGGTACCCAAAGGTGAACTGGTGGAGAAGTTTGTGGATGAAAATGAACCCTCATATTTAAAATTAACACCTATCAGTTTACACAGTAATTGGTATCAGTTAACCCCTGACCGGCATCGGTCCCCTGTACCAGCGTCGGTTACAGAAGAGTCGGTTAGACCTAGCATTATTAGAGGTGACCGGCGTCGGTCACTGTCAGAAATAGATACAAATCTACATGATGAGTAGATTGAGCCTCTGGCACCCCAAATCTCAGTGAGAAGGTCACAAAGGGTAAGTAGACCTCTAGAAATATTTTCACCTTCCTTATATTATTTATTATTGACTGATAGTGGTGAACCAGAAAGCTTTGAAGAAGCAATGCAGGATAAACCCACAAGTAGTGGGAGCATGGCATGGATGAGGAGATGGAATCCTTAGAGCAGAACCAGACATGGAATTTGGCTAAGTTGCCAGCAGGTAAAATAGCATTGTAGAACAAGTGGGTTTACAGGATCAAGGAAGAAGAGGGTGGACATAAGAGATACAAGGAAAGGCTTGTAGTAAAGGGATTTGCACAGAAAGTAGGTATTGACTTTGGTGAAATATTTTCTCCTGTTGTTAAGATGAATTCTATTGATACTGTATTGAGTTTAGTTGCAGTAGAAGATTTACATTTAGAGAAACTTGATGTCAAGATGAAATTTCTTCATGGTGATTTAGAGGAAGAGATTTATATGAATCAACCACTTGGGTATGAAGTCAAGGGTAAGGAGAAACTTGTGTGCAGATTGAAAAAGAGCCTATATGGGCTCAAGCAAGCTCCAAGGCAATGGTATATGAGGTTTGATAGTTTTATGCAAGAGCATGGTTATTTGAGATGTGAATCTGACCATTGTGTTTATTTCAAGATGCTTGAAAATGGGAGCTATATTATTTTGTTATTGTATGTGGATGATATGCTTATTGCAGGATCTAGTATGCAGGACATTGGTGAGCTTAAATAAAAGCTAGCTCACACATTTGCAATGAAGGATTTGGGAGATGCAAAGAGAATCCTTGGCATGCAAATTCATAGAGACAGGAAGAACAAGAAGTTGTATTTGTCTCAGGAGCATTATATCAATAAGGTGTTAGAAAGGTTTAATTTGTAAAATTAAAAACCTGTAAGTACACCTATGGCTGGACACTTCAAATTAAGTAAAGATCAGTGTCCTACATCACATGAGGAGGTTGAGTACATGGCACGAGTTCCATATGCTTCAACAGTTGGGAGTTTGATGTATGTTATGGTTTGTACCAGACCAGACATTGCACATGCAGTGGGAGTAGTGAGTAGATTTATGGATAATCCAGGTAAAGAGCATTGGAAAGCAGTCCAATGGATTCTCAGGTATTTGAGAGGGACATCCGACATGCAGTTATGCTATGGAGGGTCAGATACTTATTTACATGGCTATGTGGATTCAGACATGGCTGGTGATTTGGATGGTAGGAGGAGCACCACTGGATATGTTTTCACAGTAGGTGGGACAATAGTTAGCTGGATTTCTAGATTGCATAAGGTTGTGGCCCTATCTACTACAGAGGCTAGAGTATGTTGTAGCTACAAAAGCTAGCAAGGAGATGATATGGATGAACAGGTTCATGGAAGAGTTGGGAAAGAAGTAAGAGTGATTGTAGATTGTAGAGTGATAGTCAAAGTGTGATTCATCTGGAAAAGAACTCAACATTTCATTCTAGAATGAAACACATTCAGTTGAGATATCACTTCATATGACAGGTATTTGGAGGATGGACAACTAAAGTTGGAGAAAATTCATACAAATAAAAATCCTGCGGATATGCTAACAAAGCCATTGGCAAAGGAGAAGTTGGAGCTACACTCCACTTCTGTTGGTCTTCAAGTTTGAGAATTGAAGAGGGAGAAACAGGCTAAGGAAAGGATCCAAGGAATGGAGTTGTATAGGTACAGTGCAGCAATTTATCTCCAAGTGGGAGATTGTTGAGTTGTGGAGCTTAATTACTTCAGTTTGGCATGCTTTTGTAGACTTGCTGGAATACACAATAATCGGTGTCGGTTGACGAACCGAAATTGGTCACCCATGGACCGATATCGGTCAGGCAAGGAGGAACTGGCATCAGTTAGGGCTAACCGGCATCGGTTTCTTGTGCGATGACTATTATAATTAAGTTGCGGGAATTAGATCTATCTTTAGTTTTAAAGTGAATCTAATGGTTGTAATTACATACCTAAAAGTGCCCTAAGATTGTAGATGCATATATAAGCATAAAGCTAGGGTTTAGAAGGTAAGAATTCAATTGAGAATTAGAGAAGTTTGCTTTGAGAGAGAAAAAGAGAAAAGCTTGTAGGAGAAGAAAGTATTGTACATCCAAGAAGGTGTGGAAGATTGTAAATCTTCATTGTATATTTTGTAAAAGCTTTGTGATAATAGATTGACTTGTTTCTTGGTGGATGTAGCCCACACTGGGTGAACCATGTTAAGTCTGTGTGTTGATTTATGTCTTGGTTTGTATATTTCTTCTGGTATTGAATATCCACTTTTATTTGCATGTATATCTTAGATCTGATATATTATCTGTACAACCAGTGTGCTAACCCCAACACAGACTATCTTAGAAATATCTAAAATCATTACATTCCAGAGTCGGGTGTCCATCGACCTTCTCATGCAACTTCACATAGATCTTCATCACGATATCCCATTCTATGGCGATGCCCTCCAAACCATATACCATGCACAATACCATCATTTGGACTTCTCCAAGCCCTTCTTTGAACTTGTAATGCTTTGCCTTAATTTCTTATTTATTCTCACTGACTTCTTGTGACACCTTCTTGCACCCAAACTTCATTTTTCAATAGTGAGTCCTGTAGTTTCTTTAATTCTACCTCATCCTCTGCAATACACATGTTCAAGATCATTGAAGTATCTTGAAATTTTGCAAAAATATTTTCAGCTTTTATGCAACTTCCTTCATGTCAGTGCCAAGTGTTGTACATTCTTCTAGTTTTTACTCCACCTTAGATTTATTAGCACTAACATACTCTTCTGCTGCATGCCTTTTCCCATTATTAACCTTTACACACTGCACAATAGGTACTACACATTGTCTCTTCACACATCTTGTACATAAATCTTACATGTTACATGGTCTACATTTTGGCTTGTAGTCTACATCATTTAGACATTTGCAGATTTACACATCATTGATACTTCTATTATACCACTATTCATCATACATGTGTCCTCTTCTATTGTATACGAGTCAAACATTATCATACTACTCCTCTGATAGGGTGCACTTCAAACTCCTTTAGGCTATCCATACATCTTGCATTTTCTTATTTGGCAACCTTTCTACATTATTTTGATATCTGACATTAGCAGCCATCTATTTATATCCTACATTCTATGCTCATATTCATCATGTTTGTGTCAATCCCACCATCTACAACATTAGCATCATATACTACTCATCCTACATACTACATTGTGAGCACTCTCACATTATTAGACTATCTACACATCTTGCATTACATATTATACATCGCATATTACACATTTTCCGCATCATATGGTCATATTTGATCATCACCCATACTACATATTCTTCTGGTGAACTAAACTCACTGGCCCTATGACACACTCTAGTTCCTCGGTCCATACGATGATTCTGGAGGGTTTACAAATCAAATGGATTCTTATCATACACACACATTCATCATTGGACCTTCTCTCATGCGACAAGTACTAGGCTAGCACATACGCTATAGGCTAAATGGTCACCTATTCCTTCATCTTGTAGTGATATACACTTTAGGCTACATCATCACACACTTCATCACAAGGTCACATATCATCACTACACATACACACTCATCACAACTGTTAGACACATGCACACACATGGATTTGACCATTTTGTGATGACAGCACTCTTGTTTTTGGTCATGTTCTTGTTGCTTGAGGGGGAATACTAAATTAAACCTCATCAATACATATACTCCCATTCACTCGGGGGCACTATTGGCTCCTATCATCCATCTTGCATTCCATTCCATCCATCCACTGAAGTGTTTCATATCTTGGTTACCTTTTTCTCTTGCTTACATTTTCTTGTTATGGTCCACTTATTACACATGCTAGTTATCATCTTGTATGTCATTATCCTTTACCATACACACATGCGCGTTCACACGTTGTTATCTAGTTGTGATCACAGATACAAGTCTCTTACACACAACATGGATATCACCTTTTACCACTCCTACAAGAGTTTTGGGGGAGATCCACATTCATCTCTTGCAAGTGTCTTTGTTTCATTTTGTACTTAGCACTCTACATTACTTGCTTATACATTGCTTTTGACATATGGGTTATCTTTCTAACATGCTAACAGGTGCTTCATGTGCAACATTTTTTTCAGGATTACATTGCTTCCATGACCTATCTATTGTTTGTACTTTCTTGTCTTTTATTGCTATTGTATGCGGGCCTTGCCCTTTGTTTGGTGTGTAAACTTGTTTTTTGTATGCGACCATTATCCTTGAGTGTCTTGCGACATATGTGAGTGGTGTCCCATGTTTGCAATCTCTATTTGGCGGTCTATGATTGTGAAGCTTCTTATGTGTTTATTCTTGCATTTCATGCATCCTTCTACATTGTTTAGTAGTGTACACTTGTATTTTACATGCATGCTTGTTCGTACTAACAACCATTTCTAGCCATTTCTTTGTGTGCACCTTAGTTTCTACCAAGCGCATTCCCTTCCCCTTGTTATTAGGGCTAAAAATTATATTTGGTCCTCTTTTAGGGCTGCATTCTCCTATCATGGGATGTCACATGCACCCCCAAAGAGGCTAATTACATCATTTGGGGTTTTACACATTGGGTTCAGGGATGCTACATCTAAAGAGTATAGTTCTAGTTCAGTCCTTTCCATCCTTGACATTGTGGGTTATACAGACGAGTTATTTTAGACCAGTCTATGAACCTTGTACACCTTGGCTTTTATAAGGACATGGTTTTCCTTAGCATTCTTTAGTTACTCAGGTTAGAGGATACAACGGATTTCCTCTCTACACTACTTTAGCCAGTGGCATCAGATCGCGGGTTAAAACGTTAGGAAGTACAAAATCTCTTCACACATATTCAGGGAAGGAGTTGTAGGTTGGAGAATAATGCAACTTTCTAAATTACACTTCTTCAGCCAGGGTGGCGTGAGATGCCCAAAAAACTCACAATACATAATATCTCTCATCTACACTTTTCTCATCATGGCCAAGGTGCATGTTCCTTTTACATCTTTTCATATTTCCATTTAAGTCTTATTTTAGATTCTTCTACATACATGCAATTTTTACACATATATGGTCATGCATATTTGACTAGGTCTGATTGTCTTCTCCTTCTTGCCAAAAATCTTTATCTCTTGGTGTATGAAGTCCAAGAATCAATAGATGCACAACAACAACAATAGGTAAGTGAGTACACAAATCATACTAACCATACAGGTACACTACATACATTGCCATCTACACACGCATGTTAGCTTAGGTTCACTCTCATACACTTTTTAGCACTTTTACATCTTTAGTTCTCCATGCTCCATATTTTATCTTTCCACACTTTGTCTAGTCCTTCGGTTTATTTTTCTACATCACTCTACATGGATCATCAAGTACGCATCTCTATTTATTTTATGTTACCGAGGCTTTGCTCACCAATTGTCTTAAAGTGGGGGGAAATGTAGTCACAAAATCATGCACTTTAGACATTATTTAGTCTCAGTCTCATACTACTATTCATATGGTTTTTAAGTGAAGAAAGTACTAATTAACCCATGTCCTTTGGCCATTTTACTTTGCTTGTTGTCTTCACTTCCGACCTCCCATATTAAACTCTTTCTAGTCAGTATTTCTTCCATACTTCAGATTGTCCCATTTTGACACCAGTTCCCAGCCAATACACCAGCCCCAGGCACCCCATCCCATTTGGGGTGCCCCTGAGCCTTTTTACACTTTCACGCCACTTTTTGGTCACTTTCTATCAATTTGAGCTTCCTATATTTTTAGTGGTCAGTATGGCCTTTTCAAGGTTAATTACAAAATTAGAACAAGAGAACCATATAAATATAAAGTTATGAGACCATAATGAGGGACCAAGAACTAAGCACTACTATCATCACCTAAGGTTGCATCCATCAAAGGCTTCATTTGCATCCATCTAGCTCAATCACAAGGCATAAGGATGGTTCATCTACATCACACTTCATAGGAGGGAAGTTTATTCTATTCCATCCACCATTTTATTACATTTCTACACATAGTTATTGCTCACTACTTTCACAAAGTGCGACTAGCACAAGAAGCACCTAAGGCATGATTGCACACACACACACATAGAACTACATCGGGTCTGAGATGTAGTGCATCGCTCAGTTAGTAAGTCCACCATTGTGGCTACGTTGAGGATAGTCTGACCCCTTCATATGCATATTTCTTTTTTAGGGGTTTGATACTTGTCTTAGGGTTTTGTACAGGTCTCTCCTTTATCACTGATTTCCAGCGACATACTGTGTAGTCCAACAAAGCTAGTGCGACATAGGAAGCGAAGGCAGATGAATATCCAACAACACCTCAGAGGAGGTTTTTAGACCTTTTTCATAGACTAGGGACCCATATCTCAAACTAGGGCACCCACATGTGCCCTTATACCTCTCTATGTACCCTAGTCCTATACCTATGCTCCAGATCTGTGCCCTTCCAAGAGCATCTGCATGTATGTTCATTCTTACATTCTGTTCATCTAGTTTATTCCTGTGACACAATCCCGAGGCATCGTCGAATGAAGCTAATATCTATCTAACCCTTCTTGCACTTTAGGGTTTTATACTTTCATAACTTAGATTTCTTGGTTCACTTTCCTTATTTAATTTAGACATTTATTTCATTGTTGTACTTTTTAGATTAACTCTTAAAATTTACATTTTAGTTATCAACAATCTTAATGTAAGAAACATCATCATTAGCATAATCATAATCATTATCATCCATATTTTTACAAGCAAGAAGTTCTTCATGTAAAGAATCTATATTAGTGCTATCATTTACCATAGTATAAGGAGGGGAAGATGGGGAAACATTCATATCTGTAGTGGGTGGAAGAGCATATTTGTCAAGTTTTTGAAGGGGGGAGACAAAGCAAGAATCTCAACTTGGGAGATCATCAAGATCAATAGTTTGGAATGCAAGGAGATTTTGGATGACATGGGGTCGATACATGATATTTTAGAGGAAATCATGAAATTCAGGTTCTTCACATGTGTGGGGAAAAAATGGCTCAATGTTCATAAAGGTCTCAGGGTGATCTAGGGATGGGTACCATTTTTTAGCCATGAGGGATGTAGATCCTAAGACAATCAGTTAGATCAAGGAGTGGGGTTCACAAAATGATTTAATGTAAATTCAATTAAATCTTACTTTAGAGTAACTAGTGTAACAAATGATATTCAGGTGATTATATACATCAATGTTCAGTTTACAAGCCTCTAAAGTTGATTAAGTCTAAGTAAATGTAAAAGGACAAGGACTTATTTGATTTTGATTGACCTCAAAGTGATCGGGACTATCTAAGTGTTGGATCTAGCCAAAAATAGTGTCAAAATGGTTGGGCGAGGATTCTGGAACTTAGGACTGTACTAGACAGAAGCACCCTCAGAGGAAAGAAGCGCCTCGAGTGCTAGTGACTGTTCTGGGTGCTTTTGACTGCGTGAATGTTTAGGATTTGGTCTTTTTTAGGTCAAGAGATCTTCGCTTTTATTCATTATTTATCACTCTGGTTTTGTTGTTAGTGTTTTGATTGCACCTGTAACCTGAAAAAAAAAAACCCTATCTATCTACACAATCTCACCAAACACATTAGACTTAAATAAAATATGCAATATGTGAAGTCAGACTAACCCTGATGCTCACCCAATGAGTGAACTTATTACCAAGCATTGCACTACATCTCAGAATCCATGTAGTTCTTCGTGTTTGTGTGTGAAATGGTGTCCTTAGCCTAGGTTTTCCCTTGCGCCAGCGATGCCAACATAACGGGCTATAACTAGCTTTAATTTAAGAATTCATATGTGTGGTATGGAATTTAACACTTCCCTTCCTATGCAGTGTATGCAGCCCAAAATGCAATCTCTTTGCATAACATTAGTAATATGTAGATGTGATATTCCCCTCTTGATTTTCCATCCAGAATAATGTTTAGTATGTTGTGTATATATATGAGTCCCTTCCTTGATTTTCGACATTAGTGATACCAAAGGACAACTAAGAATGTAGGATAAGGATAAGAAAAGAAACAAGGCCAACCACAAATGTTGAAATGTGTAAAAAGAACAAAGAGGGTAGAAGTGCCCAGAAGGGACATGAGCGCCTAAGCACTAGTTTCTTGAATGGGCACTAGTGTCCTGAGTGTGCACTAGTTTCCTGAGACAAAAAAATGACATATGTAACAAGACAGACAGATAAGGATCCATGTGAGCTGACTAAAAGTGCATACAAACTTGAGAGATGTAGAACAAGAGTCACAAGAGAAATCAATCAAAAGAATGTAGAGGGACAAGGGGAAGTATCACCAAGGTGTACTTTTTTTTACTTAAGATTCATGCATATAACAACATATCGATGACATAGTAAAGTGATAATACATGCATAGTTTTGTGTCCACAACTTGTAAGTTATAGTCCTTGCAAGTTATAGTGGAATATATGTATTTTTTTATTTTCACCTTCACTCACGTGAAAAGAATGTTCTTTTTGTTGAGTAGGAGATGGGTTGTGTAACAAGGTAGGATAAGTCAGCAACATTAATTTCTTGCGATTTTCATTAATATCTCATTTGCATTTTCTTGTTTCTCTAAATTTTTGTGCTCTCCTCTACATATCTTGAGTAATATGATACTCTAATTTAATTTTAGAATGTATTTTATTTGATATATTGATGAAACATGATATATATTTTAAATTAAGAATCTTTGTGGGGGTGGAAATTGGAATAGTGAATGCCTTTTATTCTCACAAATCTTTCTAGCATTAACCTTGATCGCAACATTGATGCACTTCTATCTTAGTAAATGTGTTTTTAATCTTAGTCACTCCTAACTATACAACCAAGCAAACTTGACCAAGGCAGTTAACACACCCGAAGAGTTATTAGAAATATTTATCATGTTGAAAGGCATTGTTCTAGTTGGGTGGGTGCGGGGGGCTTCGACACAATTCAAAAGCGTCAATGATCGAGATGAAGTGGCAGAGGAGGGAATTGATTATGGATAAATCAGAGGCATTCAGAATTTCATTCGCACCAACCAAAATGTCTAGAACACAATTGATTCATTATTTTATTTTAGATTAGATGTAATAATGTATCGATATAATATCGAGTGGTTTGGGAGCATCACATCCCGTGTTCAAACTCGCCGCAAGACAAGGTCTTTCCCCTTCCAATAAATTCGAGTGAGAAAACATGAAAATTTCCTTCATATATTTTTCTACAGTGTCATAGTCATGATGCGCGACACACTCATTACATGAAGGTTATGGGTTCATGATAATCACAAGCAAAAAACCAAACATGAACCAAAACATATGATTGTGCAAAGATATTTTATAAAAAAGTGTGTGTTTTGGTAAGAGCATTCACTACAAATAAAAATACATGACATGCTCTTCCATGCCCATTTCATATGACCATACTTAGGTGGTGGTGGCTATGTTTTATTGTTTACTTCCACATGGCCTCCTCACTAGTGCACCATTTCCATTCAGTGCCTTAGTTTTTCACATCATCGTGTAGTCAGAGTCGTCATCACCCTAGTGTTATAATGTAAATAATAATAAACATCATACATTTTTTCACCATTTAAAAAATAAATTAGGGTTTACTCCTAACTAGATGCATGTAGATGGTCTACATTAATCCATGTGTCAACGTTCCTTTAAATGTGAATTTGACCATAACTATACAGGTCATTGGTAGCCACATAAGACATGGTGAACACCCATACCATCCCCTATTTTCCTTCCCTCACACAGGGGTTTTTTGTCACTATAGTATTTCTTCTACAAAACCTACAACATATTGTTAAGCTAACAAAGCAATCTCAAATATATTTCTTCTCCAAAACAAACAACACACTTGTCCGTGGATAAAGAAATCTCAAATAGATTCTCCTGCGAACAAACACCACACAAATAATGAACACCACATCATTAAATGGCTGCATGGGCATCCCTGATGACATCGGCCACGAAGTGCTGATTTTTGGTTATGGATCTGAAAATGGAGAGGACTATTGGATTGTAAAGAATTCTTGGGGCACAAGCTGGGGAATGAATGAATATTTTTACCTTAGAAGAAACATGGAATTACCATATGGCATTTTCTAGGTTACACACATATCACCTGAAGTTGGAAGGTCCCCTTAGAACCCCCATATTGTTTGCACATATCCCGCTTCCATTCCCTTCTCCTTCAACACAAGGTATTATGGAAAATAGTGTTTTTTCCATTGGTCAAAAAATCGTTTGGCCACGTCTACACTCTCATGGAATTTTCCTTTCACCACACCAACCTTCGACAAATGTCCTGCCAAAAATTAATCATACACACATATTATATACATCTTCATTAATATAAGCTTTGTTATGAGGGTAGTGTTATTATCAGTACCTATATAGTTGATAATTCACCTTACGATGTTGCAGTTGTTGGGGATCTTCTTGAAAGTGAGAAGCTTACTACCTTCCCTCTGTAGTTATGTCATAATTCTCACAGCATAATATCCGCAGCATGTCCTAATTTCCACAACCGTCTGTGGATTGTATTTCTAGAGAGCATTATTTAAAATGGGTCATTTGTTGTCACTGATATTCATAAACCAACTAGTATTCTTTGCATGTGTGTCCATTACATTCAAAACGAAGAGGGGATTTGCCTCTTCAACCGTTGTGAGGACATGGTTGAGTAATGCTCTCTCTCGTCCATCCCCTGCTTACTCCGTTGAACCAATTCCTTCATATTTATCATTTTTTTGAGGAAGGAAAAGGATGTGGATAGAAGTACGAGAGCCATGTTAGGCTACTATCAATACACACGAATTACACTAAATTTAGTTACATGAGGGATGCCCTAAGAACTCAATGGTTAAACACATTTCATGTTAATATCAAGAGAATTTATCTTGTTGTGCATTGATTTAATTTAATTTGAATTAAATCTAAATGTTTCAAATTCGCTACTGAACCAAATGATGTATAAATGAAGAAATACAAAAATGACACAAGAAAACTAAGATTTGAAATATAAAACCCTAAGCAAAGAATAAGAAGAGAGGAGTTAGCTAATTTAATCATAACCTAGAAGTGATCTAAGTAGGGAAAAGTGATGAACAGAGTGGGCAAAGTGTCACAAATACATTGAGCCTCCTCCCTCTCTTCGTAAATCATATAAAGCAATTGTTGAATCTGATAACCCCTTTGTTAAGTCACAAAATGTTCCTCTAGAAAACATTGAAACATCTAATAGTGAGCAATATTACGATGAGGACACTAATGTTGATCAAGAATAATTAGATAAGCTCGCTAATTTTCGTCAAGATTTGTGTGTCAATATTTCACATCTTCCACATGTTCTCAATACTTTACTTGTTACCAAACACTCTCGAGATGATGCTTTTGTACCTCTTGTACCTTCCTCTTCAGTTGTCGTGGCCTCCACCCAACCTCTTCACATTCCTACTTCCATTCTTATTTCTACCGCTCCCCTCATCCATAACAATTCTTCTAATGTACAACCCGGTTCCTCTTTTGGTACCCAAGACTTACCTTCCTTATATCAAGACCTCCAAATTCAAATCCATCAGTTACAGCAAGCTACTTCACTTGTCTCTCCATCTCTGAACTCCTCCTTACTTTTTCACACTCCTTTTGCACTCATCATTTTTGCTTATTCAATTCCTCCAAACTTTGTCAACCCTTGTAGACACAAAATCGCACACTTGGGTACATTTCTAGGTCCTAAACACATACTAGCAATTAACGATTGTATCTAGCCTCTTGTCTTTGTTTCTTGTTTTCTATTTGGTCTTACACACCCTACAGCCTAGACGGTATTTTACTTATTTTCATTTTATGGCTTCAAACACCAGCGCCTAACCAGGACATGAGCACTTAGGTGCCCCTATCGCCTCTGGGTGCCCTTGACCCTTTTCCACCTTCAAAGATTTAAGATTCATCTTACAGGTTAGAGATAAAATTAAATTTTTTGGATACATTGTGTGGGGAGGATTAATACCAATGTTTCGATTATAGTACCTTACTCACTTCTTTTGGGTTTCTTTTATATTTTGGGCATATTTTCTACTTATGGGTCGACCTTCCAGTTGTCAATTACAAAATTCAAACAAGGGAATCATATAAATACATAGTTATGTGCTTAAAATAAAGGACCAAGCTCTAAGTGTACTGACTATCACCTAATCTTGCATCTAAAGGCATTCAAAGCACTCAAAGGCATCCATCTAGCATCCATTCAAGGGACAAGGGAATGCATTTTCTACATACGTTGCATAGGAAGGGGAAGTTCATTCTATCCCGTACACACATTTGCATATTCTAGAAAATCTAGCCCACTATCTATTGCATCTTACACAAAGGCGTCCTAGGGCACAATTTCTACACACACTCACAAGAACTATATGGAGTCTAAGATGTAGTGCAACACTCAGTTGTAAGTTCACTCTATTGGGTGACCATTGGGGTCAATCCAACTCCCCATATTGCATCTTTATTTTTTGGATTAGATGTGGTTTTGTGGGTTTTATAGGTGAACTTCCATTTTTCAAGTTACAAGAACACACAACGATTAAGGTGTGACATACAAGTGATCAATAGGAGCCACTTGTAACACTTATGCGACACAGTGAAAACTGGGTTCTGACCATTTTCACAATAACGGGCACCCAATAGCAAACTTTGGCGCTTGATTTAACAAATATGGAATTTGTAAAACCCTAATATTTTGTAAAGTCACACATGATAAATAAACGCTAAAGCACAAATCTGACACAAATAATAAGCTAATGAAAATTGAAACCCTAAGTGCAAGATAGGGAATAGAATACTTAGATGATTTTGTAATAAATGTCGGAGTGTTATGGACTGGAAAACTAATAAACATGAGAAGGAAATTGTCGCAACCACACTCATAAATTTTGTAATTGTCGGATGAACCTGGACTAGGGAGCCTGGACTGTGGCGAGGGTGTATAGGTGTCAGAGACCTCTGTTGGGCGCTTTGTGACTGCACAAGAGCTCTGAAACTAGTTTTTCTTATGTTGCAAGGCGATCACTAACCTTCACCTTTGGTCACTTGTATGTCGTTGGATGATCGTAGAATTCACTTGTAACCTACAAAATAAATGATATCCTACAAAACCCTCAAACTAAATCAAATCCCAAAAATAAAATATGTAATATGGGGAGTCAAACTGACCCTAGCGGTGGGCTACATCTCTGACTCCATATAGTTCTTGTGCGTGTGTGTAGAAATCATTCCCTAGGAAGCTCTTGTGCAAGATACACTTGATAGTGAGCGATAGCTAGATGTGGTAATGTAAATAAATGTGTGGATGGAAAAACAAACTTCCCCTCCTATGCTTGTATGCAGAAAATACAGTCCCTTGTCACTTGAATGAAAACTAGATGGATGCCTTGATGCTCTTAGAATGCCTTTGGATGCAACCTTAGGTGATGATAATAGATGCTTAGAGCTTGGTCCTTTATAATGGTTACATATATTTGTATTTATATAATTCCCTTGTTTGAATTTCATAATTAAGAACTAAAATGTTGTCCCATAAGAAATAAAGATGCCCAAAAGATAAAAGATGCTCAAAGAGAACAAGTGAGATAGAAAGAGGTCGGGGTGCCCAAAGGGGACGAGGGCACCTAGGTGCTGATGTCTTAGGTGGGTACTAGTGTCCAGATTCAAGAAAGATAAAACAATGAAGATCTAACTGGGTTGTAGGGTGTAGAAGGCCAAATAGAAAATAAGAAACACAGATAAAAGACCAAAGATAGATTTCAATTGTTAGTTTTCTTGCTTAGGAATCATATGAATAGTAGTATGTGATTAGGATCTATAAATGTACCCAAGTGCATGATTTTGTGTCTATAGGTCACCCAATGCACCCCTAACCCAGTCTAGGCACCCATGTCCAACCTAGGTTTTGTGAGCTCTAAAATTTATCCTGAGCATCGATGACACAGTTCACTTCTGTTCAATAGTTTTCTCAGTCTGTACCAGTCTTAGATCAAGTGAAAATAAGCTAGAGTCATTCTTTCCAGTCCCCCTTACTTAGGGTTTTGTATTTTATTTTCTTATTTCTCGTGTCATATTGCATCACAACATCTATACTTCATTGTTTCTATTTAGTAAATCTGCAATTAGGGTTTTACAAAAATTACATTTTTGTTAAATCATTTGGTGAACCCGTCATTCGAACCCTTCCTTCTTATGCCTATCACCCGTAGTGGTCAATTTGGATTTTTTGAGCATATTGAGCTTCCTCCATCTTCGCGTCGGGTTTCTAAATCAATGGCTAAATCTGACAACACTTTTTCCAACTCACAAAATGTTCCTCTAGAAAACATCAAAACATCTGATAGTGAAAAATCATACGATGAGGACACCAACATTGATAAAGAAAAAATATACAAGCTTACTAATTTTTGTCAAGATTTGTGTGACAATCCTATGCATATGCCGCATATTTTCCATGCTTTGCTAACTACTAAAAACTCTTGAGATGTTACTTTTATACCTCTTGTAGGCTCCTCTTCATTTGTCATGGCCCCCACTCAACCCATTCGCATTTCTACTTCCATTCCTACTACTACTGCTCCAATCATTCAACCCAGTGCTTCTAATGCACAACCTGTCTCTTCTTCAAATACACATGATTTAGCTTCTCTATATCAAGATTTGTAAACTCAAATCTATCAACTTCAAATAGCTACTTCATCATGCATCTCCATATCTATACTCCTCTTTACTCCTTCATATTCCTTTTGCAACCGTCATTTCTTCTTATGCACTTCCTCCAAACTTCGTCACTCCTAAGTTGCCCACCTTCAATGGCCATGGTGACCCTAAAGAGCTTCTTATATATTTTCATGTGGCATGTCATGATTATGCAGATGATCACACTTTTCTAGCCAAGTTATTTCCAAGAAGTCTTCAATATTACACCATGTGTTGGTTTTACAATCTACCTGTTCATTTGGTAACATCATTTACACATCTACCCGATGTTTTTCTTGCACATTTTTCAATCAATATCAGTTCTAAAATATCCTATGCTCAACTTTCACAAATCAAACAAGGATCTAATGAGCATCTAGTTGACTATGTATTACACTATTAGGACAATATAGCTATGATGACCAACATTCTTGTTGATTCTGAATTGCAAGATCTTTTTTGTTCAAAGTATTTTATCTCCATCTACAAGAGAGTGTTATCTTTGAAACCTATCCCTCATTTGATCAACTATATCATACACCTAAGTTCCGTGAAAAAAAACTCCTATCTATGGGCAAGCTCAAATACATGATCATGCTTCATCCTCGTCTTCTAATAGGTTTCAAAGGAAAATATACTTTCAAGCCATCACCTAATCCCACTAAAGAAAAAGCTACTCTTAACATTGTTTATGCTTCTAAAAAGCTTCAATGACATCCTCCAAAGCGTACACTCACAAAATTGCCTTGTGCTCCTCATTTTCTATTGTCAATAACTTATTGAAAGCAATCTTATTATGCTTCCACCTCCGCTCAATCTTGATCCATCTCACCTTTGTGGTCACAATTATGATGAAAATGCATGATGTGACTATCATCAATGTGTTGGGCATTTAACTAATCAATGTTTCAAACTTAAACACCTCATTCATGATTTTATTGAAAAAAATGTAATTGAGCTCCCTGAGCCACTGACATCTAAGTCTAGTTAATGAAAATAAATGGCTCAAAATCTTTAAAGACCCATTGCCTAAGCATGAAAATTAAGTTGTTGATTCTTCTGTTAATCATACATATCACACTATGTCACCCCCTTCATTGGAGCCTCTTGATTTTCTAGTCGCTAATGTTGATGTATCTCCACCACTCATTACATTCTTGGATCATGATTATCATGCTACATTTTCTTTTGATTCACTACACGTATGATGCTTCTATCAGACCTCATACTATCAATAACACGATGATCTATCCATTAGCTCTCATCATTGTGTGCTCTATTGCACTCCTCATTGCTATCAACTATTCACTCTCTCATATTTCATATCTAATTCCCAAATCTTATGGCCACATCAGACTTCTAGTTACAGTTGGGCCTCTCACCATGCTTGTGTCATTCATTATGGAACCTTCAATCAAAGGTTGTTACATGCTCCCAGGTCTTCCTTGGCTCCGCTCCACTCAAGAAATTCCAACCATGCATCATTTGTGTCTTAAATTAATTCATAATAAGCAAGTTTTCACTCTCAAAGGTGTTCCACCATGCACATTGTTGCCTCATCCTCCTCTTGAGGGTTTCCTTCCACTAGTTGCAGCACCTAGCCCCCCTGGGCCTCTCAAATCTAAGGCACATTTTGCATGTAGATCTCTTATTCACACATGACCTACTTCTCGACCTTTTCATCCTCATCAGTCCACTAGTCCATCTCGTTCAGACCTAAGTCCCCTACTTGGGGAACCCCTTCACATAGGTGTTCACTAACTCCTTCACCTCCTAGGTATCCTTCACATAGGTGGTCATCACCTCCTAGGTCTCCTTCGCATAGGTGTTCATCACATGCTAACACTCCTTCACATAGATGTTCACCACCTCCTTCATCACATAGGTCTCATTCACCGATACATCGTCACTCTCATATATCACCGGTCTTAGAGCATTGTCACATGTCTTTATCACCTTGGACATTGGGTGGAGGACCCTTGCCCTTCACTTTCATCAGATAGCTTACTCTTCATCATAAACTTGGGGTGGCATCATTCTTACATTCCCCCTCCCTCTTAGCATCATCATGTGTCTATCATTTCTACTATTACGCTTCACACTTCAATCTTCCTATTTATACAGCATCATTAGATAACTTGACACATATATTGAATCGTCATTACGATATGACACACTCTAGTGCTATGGTTCATACTTGATTGTTGAGGGTTCACTTCTGAATCGAAGATCACACCTTTCTATACTTCACGCTATGTACTTCATGATACATCTTTGTAGCATCTCACTTTCAAACCATTTCCTGGTGACACACTCTTGTTTTATGGTTCATTCTTGACTGCTGAGGGAGAATTTATAAATGAACCTCATTTCATACACATTGACTGCGGGGAACATTACTCCTTCCACCTTCACACTTTGCATTCCATTATGTCATGCTCATTCACAACATATTGCATATCTTGGTTGCACTTACTCTTACTTGCTTATGCTTACATGTACACTTTGTTTTACATGCTAAAAAGATACTTAGTATGTCAATATTTTTTCTATATACACATGCACATTCACTTGGTCTTTTGGAGTGAATTTAAATATTTTATAGGTCCTTACATGTTGTCATGATGCTTGGAAATGTACCTCTTACTAGTCCCACCGAGGCTCCTAGGGGAATCTACTTTCTCACACATTACAAGTGTTATTATTTCATCATATACTACTTCCTATTATTACTATCACATTACTTTCCACTGATACATACATGTATTAACATACTTTTTATCTCTCTAACATGCTAACAGGTGCTTCATGTACAACATTTACCTTGTAGGACTATATGCCACCATGGTTGTATGTTACATCTTATTTGAAATTGTTTGTTATTATGTGCCATTGTTTTTGAGCTATGCCCTCTGTCTTTTTAGATCATTGCTTGTATGCTTTTGGTCACTTCGGCCCTGATTGTTTTGTAACATTGTGAGCAATGTACCATGTGTGAAACCCACTTTTTGTGGTCTATCTTGTATGCACATTTACTTGTTACATTGTTTTTCTATGACATGTTTGTTACTAACACATGTATCTAGCCACTTTATTTTCATGTGCCTTAGTTTCTACCATGCGCATCCCCTACCCCCTACAGGTATACATTCAGATCAACATCAGGTCCTCTCTTTTGGGTTGCATTCTCATATCGACGATGCATGCTCCTGAAACGAGGGGGGGTATATATTGGGTGAACAAAACACCCCATACAATAGCTAAGAGCTACAGAACAATACAATATAACACAAAATCAACATAGGTTACAGTTACGGGACTGGCTCAGAATCAGACTTAGGTCAGAATCATAGTATAGACACCAATGTGCAGAACCAAACACCAGTGCTTGGGCGCATGTGTCTTCCCCTAGGTGCAAATGTCGTAGGGGAAAACATAGTCAATTTCTTATACCAACACAATTCACATAAGTCTTCCAAGTAGTTTTTTAGTTATAGGCACAATCCTCCAACAACATAAGATAATTTATCTCCTATATTTAGTTCAATTGGTACAACTCGAAACTAATACAGAACAATCGGGACAACAGGGACAAAATAGGAACACACCATTTGCAGTGGTGTTTATCAGGAAGATTAATGAAAGGAGAGTAACACTAGACCTCTCTATAGGTACAACATGGTGCAACGCATATGCTTCACCCCTAGGATCACTTTCTCTTCATAGTTTTCATGCTTCATTTTTACATCATTCCACCCTTCACTTGTCCACTTAACATGTTATTCGTCATGCACTCTACATGTTTATTAGGAATGCATCATCTATATACTTTATGTTATCGAGTATTCACTCAACAACATAAAGTGGGGGTAAATGTAGACACAAAATCATGCACTTGAATACATTTCTAGGTCCTAAACACATACTAGCATTCATATAATTCTTAAGCAAGAAAAATAGCAATTGACGATTGTCTTTGGCCTCTTGTCTTTGTTTCTTATTTTCTATTTGATCTTACGCACCCTATAACCCAATTGGTATTTTACTTATTTGTCTTTTATGGCTTCAGAAATCAACGCCCAGCCAAGACATGAGCGCATAGGTGCCCTTGTCCCCTTTGGGCACCCCTAGCCCTTTTCTACCTTACCCGCTTCTTTTGGGTCTATTTTATAATTTGGGCATATTTTTTACTTATGGGTTGGCCTTCCAATTTTCAATTACAAAATCCAAACAAGGGAATCATATAAACACATAGTTATGTGTTCAAAATAAAGGACCAAGCTCTAAGCATACGTACTATCACCTAAGCTTGAATAAGTAGACACCTATAGTTTGATCAAAGCACTATTATTCTTAATATTGCACTAAGTATTCTCAATCCTCACAAATTGATTACATATCGTCAGTTAGACCTATCTAACTCCCCTTTTACGACACTCTTTTAGTTGTATTCCTCTTGTAAAGCAGCTAATAAGGTTAATATAATATTTTATTGGCTAAACCATCTTCTCATCCTCTTATATACCACTTTTACTAACTTCCTATTCTATCAAACCATTTCATTGGATTGATTAGACCTCTCAAAACTCTCTCAAAACCCTAATTCCTCTCTAAACATGATTAACTAGCCTAACCTAGTTTAACTAGTCCTAACCATGGTTAACCTCTTATAAACCTAGTCAAATCTTACTTTGACTCCCTAATCAACTTTTTGGCTTATCCTTTAGTCCCACATGCACCAAAGTTCTCCCACTTTCCCAAATGGAAAACTATAAATAGCCCATTACCCCTAGACCATTTCTAAGAACTCTCCTTCTTCCTAACATAAACTATAGCATTTTGCTTAGGATTTAGAACTTATTTCATTTCTTTTATTGAGCTATTGCTTTTGCCATTGCACTACACACACAAGCATTGATTAAATGGGAAGAACCATTGGCCTTGAAGCCATTAATGGTGAGCTCCAATTCTCATATTCACATAACTGATTGCTTAGAATCTACCTAGGTTTATTTTAAAGCTTTCAAGAGTAGAGGATTAATAAATATACTAGATTTGCTTGTTTTTTTCAATATTAATGTATGCAAAGTGATGAATCCTTGTTTATCTATTATTTTATGGTCCACTAACTAGTTTGTTAAGAGCCTTTGGGGTTTCTTTAGAGATTCTTACCCCATGTCCATGGCTTTTTGTAACTTTTCATTGAACATAACATCCAAAGGCATTCAAAGCACTCAAAGGCATCCATAAAACATCCATTCAAGGGACAAGGGAATGCATTTTATGCATACAGTGCATAGGAAGGGGAAGTTCATTCTATTCCATACACACATTTGCATATTCTAGCAAATCTAGCCCACTATCTAGTGCATCTTACACAAGGGAATCTTAAGGCACAATTTTTTACACACACTCACAAGAACTACATGGAGTCTGAGATGTAGTGTAGTGCTTAGTTGTAATTTCACTCTATTGGGGTGATCGTCGGGGTCAGTCTAACACCCCATATTGCATCTTTATTTTTGGATTTGATGTGGCTTTGTGGGTTTTACAGGTGGACTTCTATTTTGTAGGTTACATGTACACTCAACGATCAAGGTGCGACATACATGTGATTAACAGGAGCCACTTGCGACACAATGAAAATTGGGTTATGACAACTTTCGTAGTCACACGTGCCCAGTAGCAGACTCTAGCACCTAGGTTCCCCTGACCCAGTCTAGGCACCCAAAGGGAAAATTTTAAGGGTCCCTCAGAAAAAAAGCCTTAGAAAATATTTGACGAATTTTAGAAAAACCACTTTCGCATTGATGGTGAATCACTACAAAATTTGTTTCATGTTGAAGGTGATTTTTTAGCATCATTTTGGGAAAGTTAGGAAGGGCGGAAGGAACAGGTTTTGACATCTTACTGGCTAGTAGCAATCTATATGCTACTAGCCAGCAGCATATTTGGGTGCTACCGGTCAGTAGCATGCAAAATGTTACCAGATGGTAGAATCAATAGGTAGCATGCTATCCAATGCATTGATGTAGTCATGCAACATGCTACCGTATCCAACTTCCTAGTAACATGCCTATGTATGTGGTGATGTGTGTATGAACATGTTGCCAATACAATTATGGTTAGCCCCAGTCTGAAGTACAACCAGTGGAAGATATATTTTTCCATCGGTCTATAACAGAATGCTAGCACCATCTGTTGTTCAATAGCATTAGTGCCGATAATTTTGGTGTATTCTGTAACTACCTGTGTATAAAGACACCTCCTACAAGAACAATATGGTAGTTATTCTATAATGCTACGATATAGCTTGTTGCATTTAGTAGCATTTCCTTTCCACACTAGTATGTCATGGAACTTATTTGAATGTAATATCAAGGCCCAGATATCATTTTGAGTATCTTAGCAAGCCAAGATTTCCTCTATGCTACCAATCGGAAGAGCAGTGCTACCATGTAGTATGATACCATTATTGGTAGCATATAATGCATGTTACTGGTCCATTTTGCATTCATGCATCTATTAGTATGTTTTCCTAGTATGCAACCAGTCAGGGAACAGTGTATATAGCAAGCATGTACCATGCTATCGGAAACAGAACTAATGCTACCATTCGATAGCATTTTGCATGTTGTTATCCAGGGGCATTATGTTTATTTTTCGCAGCATATTATGCTACTGATCGATAGCATACTACATGCTCTCAGTTGGGAGCATTTGCATTGAACTATCTAGGAGCATTACTGCATGTTTTCGACCGGTAAAGTATCTAACAGAAACATAGGGAATGTTGTCAAGACCCAGTGTATGGTATATAGCAATGGCTACATGTATGCTACCATTACATACAACTTAGGACACTAATGCTACCATGGTTGATAGCATTTTGACACTAGTTGATTAATCCAGGGGCATTAGTTTATGATTGGAAGCATATTCTGCAACCGGTCAATAGCATACTACATGCATAGTGTGGGATTCAATTACTCAATTGTTAGTATATACTGCATGTTTTCGACCGGTAGTATGCAAGTACATAGGGAATGTTATCAAGGCCCAATGTAATGGTGGTATAAACACCTACAAATACACACACAATAGTCATTTTCACTTGACACAAACCATAATACACAACTGGCGAGGAAAAATTCTCAGCAAACAAGGTGACCCACAGCTGCAGAATCCAGAGTCCAAAGGAAGAAACTAGAAAGGTATCTACAAAAAGGAATCAAGGATTCAATAACATATTTCAATTTTCAAAAATGCCAAAAAGAAAGACAATTTTCCAACCGCCCAAGAGCCCAGAAAATATGTGGAAGTTTTCATTCAAGAGCCTGGTGTTTCCTCAACTGTATAAATATCTTGAAGATCCTACTGCATTTTTCCAATGGATTGAAGTCGCTAGTTTCATAGGGCTTGTGTATATGCCCTAATTTCAGACAGACCATAAATTACTCAACAATTTTCTACCCACGAATGACACTTCCACTTTCACCTTTAATTATTAACTCCCATCTCACGTACAATCATTTGGGACGTCTCCTAAAGACATTAAGTATCTATCAGGACTACCACACAAGGATGTGGATCCTGTCACGATGAAGCTTGTTTTATAAAATGATGATTCCAAGTACTTGGAGTCTCACTTTCAATTATCCATTGATACAATTGTAGCTACTACTATACGTAGTTTATTTTCAATTTTACAACATTCTGATTTTGATTATTTTCAATTTTACAAAATTTTCATTGTGATTTTTAATTGAGTATTAATAAATTTTATCACCTTGTATTTACAACTTCCTAAAACACCCCCTTTAAAAAGGGGAATTCAATTCAAATATTTCAGTCACCCTTCTTTGCAGGTCATGGTGCAGTTCTTCTAGGCCAAAATTAATTTTCAAGGTCGTTATATAGATATTTCATGAGAGAAAAATAATTGGCTTACATCATTTGAAACATTAAGTGGGTAGAAATACAACCTTGGTGTACAGTTATAATATCCAGTCTTGGATAATGACATGTGGCAAGTGTTTGCTAAGCATTCATTTTAATGATAATGTTTTTATATTCATGGAAAATGCAATTCTTGAAGGGACTATGGACCCTGTTACAAAATGATACCTCAATAGCTAGATAAACCTGAAACCCTAGCTAAAAAGGATTTGAATCCAATTATCACAATTAATTCCAACAGTGATTCACTTTGATGATTAGATCTATCTACTCAACTTTATGACAGTCCTAAAACTGTAGAATCAACCCAACATTAAATGTTCGTAAACTAGATATAGTGCCCACTTCCCTTTGATCACCCTTTTGGATACCTATTTTGATACGGTATGATTTCATTACAGACATTTATTATGCTGTTGATTTAGTATGCTGTTAGACATTTGATCATGGATTATTGTTGATCTTGATTTGGTTATGATGCATGATGATATATTATTTGACATGGATGTCTCATGGATGTTGTTTGGACATATGATTTTAGATACTATGAGTAGATATAGAAAATGGATATTTGATGATGATGATATAGTGGTTGATTAAAAATACAAATGATGTAGTTGTTACTTCGACGTTGTTGTGATTCATTTATATAGTTGGTTTTGTGATTTCATTTATATCACGGTTGGATGTTCTAATATGGCCATGAGGGTCGAAGGAGGTATTTGTGTTTTGCAGGATAAAAAATATCACAAACAAATATCATTGGGGGATCGGAGACCAACCACAATGGAATTCTAGGTGAATTCGACAAGGTCACCATGGCAACTTGTCTTGTATGTATGTGTGTGTGTTGTTGTTGTTAGGGGATTCCCATGGGGGTGATCACCTTTATATGTGACCATGGGTATTGTGGGGGGGTATTTCCTATTATATGTGACCATTAGTATTGTGTATTTATTAATGTGGTTAATTTTATATCATTATTGTATGTATTTTATTAGTGATGTGTTCTTTTCTTTTAATTAATTTAAATTTATGGTAGATTAATGTGAGGAAATCATATGGTTAAAATTTAAATAAATCAAATTGGGATATGGGGAAAGTAATAATGGAAGTTGTTGGCTATTTGTATTAAATATGTAAGGGATGTGTAAGTTGTGTAAGTGTATGTTTAAGTCTGATTTTGGAGTATGAAACAGTCCACCTCCTTGGAGATTATTAAATTGGAATTTGTCCTTGGGGGCTATGTTTTAGGAGGCTTGTGAGACAAGCAAAACTTGTCCCATACCTCTAAAATTTAATTTACCAACCATACTTATGGTTGGAGAAGTGATTTGTGACTTTTATAATGGATTTTATTAATCGTGTTGCTTTGTTTTGATTGCACTTTCTTACATTTTATTTATTTTGTTGTCCCTTGAGGTATGGGCTTTTTGGAGTGTGAAAGTGAACTTGTCATATTTTCACCCACTTCTTTATTGTGCTTGGGAGAATGGAATTTTGTCTTTTGTGTTTGATTTTGAGGATGTGTGATGTGGCATCCTACATGGATCCACATCATCCTCTCTCTCTTCCCTCTTCTATATAATTCCAACTATTTACTTATTTTGGGGTTGGTGAATCATTTTGCAACTTCTTTGGGGCGCAATTTCTTGTGTTGGAGCTCTTGTTTTTGGAGAAAATTTGGAGAAAGCTTTGCATGCTTGGGAGATTACTATGTTTTGGATTGTGTTTTTGGCATTTGAAGCTTATTGTTAGGAAACAAAAGTTACCATGAAAAGGTAGGAATTTAAATCTCTTTTCATGCTATTATTTTCTTGTTGTGTTGTATGAATGGTTGCATGTTTTGATTTATTTGTTGGCTAGTTGGGTAGACTGCCTTAAAGATGGTGTAAGAGAAGGCTATGGGGGAATCCGTGTGGGAGGGCATAAGGGAATTGTCATTGGCATCAAAGTTTTGTGGAGGGAGTTTGGGTTTGGGATCCACTATGGAAAAAGAAATAGCTTGCATTTTTTACTTTGTGGGTGGACATAAAGAAATTTATGGGGGGGCATAAGGAGATATTTTGTGGGGGGCATAAGGATATGTATGGTGATGAATTATATTAGCGGTTTGTTACTGGTTGATGCCTAATTCCCAATTGGGAGGCATAAGTTGCTTCCCCCATAGACCTTGCTCCTTTGGCTTGCATGATCAAGCCTAAGTTTTGATTTGGAATGTTTTTCTATTGCAGTTGTGAACTGTTGTTTTGTGTTGGGTTGTGTTTTTATATGAATTATGCATGTTAAAAGAATGTTGTGTGTTGTGGAAGACAGTTGTTGCCATGGGGTTGAATCACACCTTTTATTGTATTTTGGTTGGGGCTCGGGGGCTAATGATGAAGGAAATATTCTCCTTTCATTAGATTTCTTGGGTTGGGTGGAGAGCATTGCCTTTCCCCCTCCTTTGTTGTGATCAACTTTGAGAAAGAGAAAATGTGCTTGTTGCTATCCTGGAGCAAAAGGAAAAATGCAGTTTGATAGTCCCTTGTGAAAACATATTCATTTGTAATCCTTTCCCACTTGATGTGGATGGAAATTGTAATATGTATACTTGTGCAGAAATGATGTCGTAATTGAATATGGAAATATATGATATATGATATATATATATATATATATATATATATATATATATATATATATATATTCGAATTATGAAATGCATTTACATTTTGCTCTGTACATTGGAAAGAAATACATAGAATTGTTGTTAAATTGCTTTCAAACATGGAAAGTATGTAAAGATATATTAATTGAAATTAATAAAGAATTGAAAGACCTTCCTCTCATATGCATTGTTGAATTGATATTCAAAGTTTCATTGTGTGGCAAAAGAGATAGTTAGATCTTTGTTTGGAAAGAGAAAATGTACGTGAAACAATGTTGTATTTTTGGTATTTTAGGAATGTGTATAAACGAAATTTAGTAATTGCTTTGGATTCATAATGGTTTGTTTAAAAACAACTGAATGTATTGGATTAGTTTAGAAATGAGATTCCATACCCGCATATTGAAAAGTTAGATGGATCTCTTTAGATTTGATCTCTTGTAAATATTTTAAAACTGGCAATTAAAATTAGTAAAAATGTATAGTTCGGGCCTTCACATTAATAATCAACTTGGAATTGATTATAAGTTTAACATGATATAGATAGAAAGGAACTCAAATTGACAAAGAAAACTTAAGAAAAACAATTTTAACCATTGCAAAATCAAACTCAAATCCCTTCTCCAGCCGTTTTATGTCAATAGTTGGACAAAATTCAAATTGGAATCAAATTGAGCAAATGTAACTTTCCTAAAACACCTTAAACCCTCCCTAGAGCAATCTTTCATGTCTGTTTGGCATGTTGAGTGAAGGAGGAGATCCAATTTAATCAAATTTGAAAGTTGGAAATTACTAGTTGGTTTTTTAAAAGCCTGCAGATCCTTTTTGCAAAATTTGACCCCTAAAGTCTGCCTGCTCATAACTAGAGTTCTACAAGGAGTTAGGAGGAATTCTTTATATCACCAAAAAGGTGAGAAAATTTCCTATCCAATAGGAATGATTTAAGGAAATTTTGGATGTGTTAATTATGAGAAAAATCAAGTTGAAACTATGATCCTGTTAGAGAGTGGGTATGGGGATAAATTACTCCCTAAACCTAACTGAAACTTCTAACCCTAAAAAAAAATTAAACCATGTGAACTTGATCTTTGTTAATAAATGAAAAGTATGCTCTAGTAATTTTAGACTTTTTTAGGAGCCTGTTAGTGACAATTGTTGCCTTGCAACTTGGTTGTAGACATTTCTAATAAAAAAATTAGTCCATAATTGTCCTGACTAATCCCAGGTTGTTTCTTGGGTCTCAAGTGGGTTGTTTTAATGGGCACCACACTGGCAGCAACAAAACAACAACTTGATCGCATTCAGCCTACCCAGAAGGTGTTATTTCTTCAAAGCCCTATCAATTCTTGATTTGATCATCTGTAGAGAGGTAAAAATCACTAGAGTGGTGACATGCGTGGGGTCATTTACATTCAGTTGTGAGATGACCCGATTTCTTTCCTTTTCTATACCCCAAATGTCCTCAGGGACTCCAATCAGCATAGTAATGCTTCTAACCTATTAATCAAGAAAATCACATATAGCTTTGAAGATGGCCATATTGTGATCGTGTCTATCCTTAGATTTTCCAAGTCTATTATCGAGGGAGTTCAATTTCTTGTATATTTCATCAGTTTGATCTGTCTCAATACTAGCATCCTCATTCATCTTTATTTTCCCCTTTTGCTTATTTAACTGATGCGGTTCTTTTTTAATACTTTCCACCTCATTTTCTAGCATTTTCATTCTAAGGAGAAGATTTTCCGTCTCTTGTTGAGTAACATTGTCCTGCCCTGCATTACTGATGTGTAATAGATTACGAGCTATTTCCATATCCTTGTTGCTCCTAAGGACACGACCAGAGGGAGATGGGGTCACTTTAGAGAATGAAGGGTTATTAGTCTTGACATTTCCGAGACTGGGAATTTTGGCCGGGTGAACAGTGGGATTATTGTGAATGGGAATCGACAAGGCACCATGGGTAGTAGGAATGACAGGAAAAATTGATGAGGCAATGCCTGTGAAGGAGAAATATGAGCCCCTGGTGGAGGGGGATGACCATAGTACATTTTTTTATTAGAATGAGAATGTTACTATTAGCTCAACAAATTTTATTCTTGGATTATATTATGAATCTCTATATAATTTACGTGGCACAACTCCTCCCACAATAATACATGTAAAGTTATCGGCTTTGTCGTTAACAGTTGAAGAGAAGGAGGTGAGTCACAATTCTTGATTATTTGGTTTTGAATTATTATTCTTTATTTTTGTAATATTTATCTATTATGTTTAACATTAATAAGCAATTTAATTGTTGAATTACAACAGAAGATAGCTGTTGCAACTATATCACCAAGGGAAGCTGCTATCAAAGGTAATTTCTCACCAGGTTCAAGTGATTCAGTTACTATTTCAGACTATTAGCAAACAAAGGAGGACACACCTCCACACTTTGTTACACAGATGAAGAGTTCCATAAATCCTCAAACTGACACATCCACCATTCCACGAGCATTAATAATAGATATTTTAATCTATGATGTATATATGTTTCAATTTGTTTGATAATAAAAGTAATTAATTATTTATAGTCCTCTTGATGAACATGTCTTCTTGGACAGGTACTAGAAAATCTTGCACCAAAACGGCGCCTCGGCTGCTCCTGCCTACTGCCTCTGTCTGTTGTCTCTGGTCCTCTTTCTAATGCTGGACCCCTCTGGTCCGGATCGAGGGCCCCTTCTGTCAGGGTCCCTCTCTCCAACGCAGCCTTTCGCTTGGTCAAAAGTCGTGGAGGGTTCCACATCGGCTCACAGCTCGGAAAAGCTCTCCCCTTCACTGTCAGAAGGGTCCTTTTCCCTGCGCATCCCCTCTCATATCACGGAGGCTGCTGCTGCTTCTCGTGACCTGTCCTTAGTGGGTACCGTGATGGGCCCTAGGCCCCCACTAGAGGATATAAAAAAATGGGCTCGTTTAAAATGGAAACCATGTGGAGCGCTAGAAATAGCGGCTATGCCTAATGGATTCGTCTTATTCTCCTTCAGCTTGAAAGAAGACTTCGCTAGAGCGCTGCTTGGTGGTCCGTGGTTTTATGGCAGGCGGGGTTTTTATCTCAGGAAATGGTCACCTGATTTCAACCCACACATGGAATCCATGACCCAAGCCCCAATCTGGGTTCGCCTCCCAGGGCTCCCTCTAGAGTTTTGGCACCCGGTAGTTATTGAAGGTATTGCTCTTTCAATAGGTTCTTTGATATCTATAGATTAAGCCACAAAAGCAAAAACTAGATTCATTCATGCTCGTTTCTGTGTTAATGCTGATATTAGTTGCCCCTTGCCAAAAGACATCGAGCTTATCTCGGACTTAGGGAACTGGAAACAACCCATTGACTATGAATACATTCCTCAAGCTTGTTCCTTCTGCAAAAAACTTGGCCATAGGGCCTCTGGCTGCCCCTCTAAACCTCAACCGAAACCAATGTCCCAAACCCTCTCCCCAAAATACAAGAAAAAATCCGTTCCTAAATCGTCCTCCATTGAGATCCCGATCATCCCCACGTCTAATTCCTTCGCTCTCCTTGAGGATGGAGAAATCAACCCTTCTTCTGATCCTGCTTCTGAGATCCTTCCCTCCTCCTTAGCCCTCCATCCCCTCTCCCCCCCTGGCTCCTTCGGCTCTTCCCGGCTCTTCGTCTCTTAGTGAGGACCTTCTTTTGGATGCCTCCTCCCCTCCCCCTTCACCACTGCCTGCTCCTTTTCCCCTCCCCCCCTTCCTTCGATCCCCTCTTCCCTCGATCCCCCCACCCTGCCTCCCCCCTGTCCGCCTGTTTCAGGCCCTGTCCCCTCTCCCTCAGATCTCTCCACCGATGATTGTTTCAATCACCGTTTCACTAGAAGCAGCAACAAGAAACCCGATATTGGCTTGGAAAAGGTTAGAGGCAGAACTCCAAGCAGTGTTAAGCTTCAACTAGAAGCAGCTACAAATGTGGCGCAAGGAACCCAAAGCACTATCCCCATGGTGGTGGGGAGTAAACCCAAACAAAAGAAATGAAGATCATTTCTTGGAATATAAGAGGGCTCAACTCTCTTCAAAAACAAAGAATCATCAAAGACATCAAGTTCCAGAACTCACCTGATATCATCATGTTGCAGGAAACCAAACTAAAAACGGAGGTTCGGCTCCATAAAATCTGGCCAGCGGCTGCCTTTGAATCTCAACCTTCAACTGGAAACTCTGGGGGGCTTTGTACCTTGTGGGATCCCAGAAGTCTTAAAGGGGATTGCCTGTTCAAGCACCCCAACTTTATATGTATCCTCTTCCAAGAGATTGGTGCTGACTCCTCTTGGATTGCTATCAATGTGTATGCCCCAAACTTGGAGACTCATCAAGGAAAACTTTGGAGAGATATCACTAACTTCATCATCGCTTGTGGTAAAATTCCCATTCTAATAATGGGTGATTTTAATTGCCCTCTTTATCCATCAGATAAATAGGGGGGTATGCCTGCTATGCCATCTAGCATGGAAGCTTTGACTGACTTCATAAGAGAAAATTCACTTCTGGACATGGATCTCCACGGCTCATCTTACACATGGTCAAATTGCAGATTGGGTAGGAACCACATCCAATGTAGATTAGATAGAGCTCTTGGCTCTCTAGATTGGATTTCTCTCTTTCCGGACTTTTATCTCAGCTCCCTCTCAAGGGCTGGCTCAGATCACAGCCCTCTTCTGTTAAGCGCCAATCACAAGGTAAATGCCAAGAATCCTCCCTTCAGATTTGAGCTAGCTTGGCTTGAAAATAACCATCTGACTCCCCTAGTTGCAAGCTGGTGGAATATCGAGATTGAGGGAACTAATATGTTCAGATTTTCCAGCAAACTTAAAGAAATAAAAAAACAACTCAAAATATGGAAGTCGAAGGTCTTCGGTAACACCAAGGTTCGCAAGAAGGAGCTTTCTTAGAGCTTGGTTAAAATTTCCGAACAAATTGAGGCTGTTGGAAGGTTGGATCATCTTCACCAACAAGAAATCTCTCTCCTTAGTGATTATCACAACACTCTTAAAGAAGAAGAATCCTATTGGAGGTAGCGTTCTCGGGCCCTCTGGCTAGAGCAAGGTGATCATAATACCAAATTCTTCCACATCACTGCTTGTAAACATAAAGCTAGAGATAATATTCGTGAGTTGGTGTCGTCAGCATGGATCTTACTAACAGCTGAATCTGATATTTCCAATGAGCTTATATCCTTCTACTCAAATCTTCTCCATGCTGATCTGGCTCCTTCGGAATAATCTATGAATGAAATGCTCCAGCACATTCCACATCTGGTTTCTCCTGAGATGAACAAAAATCTAACTAAGCCTTTTTCTATGGAGGAAATTCATAAAGCTGTCTTTGCTATGAAGAGAGACAAAGCCCCGGGTCCGGATGGCTTTCCTGCCGCTTTCTTCCAATTTTTTTGGGAAATCATCAAGCAGGACCTATTCCTAGCAGTTAATGAATTTCAGATGAATGACAAACTGCTTAAGGAATGGAACACCACTTTCCGTGGCCCTTGCCCCAAAAGTGCATAATTCCAAGGAGGTTTCCAATTTTAGGCCTATAAGTTTATACAACATGTCTTACAAGATCATCACTAAGATGCTGGCTTCCAGGCTAAAACCGCTTATGCCGAACCTCATCTCTCACAATTAGAATGGATTCATAAAAGGTCATCTTATTCAAGGCGATATAATTACTGTCCATGAGGCCATCCACTCGGCTCTTCTTGTGAAGTCTCCAGGTATGATCTTAAAATTGGATATGCAAAAAGCCTTTGACAGAGTTAGCTGGCCTTTCTTAATCAAGACCTTGGGAAAATTTTGGTTTTGACAAAAAGTGGTGTAGCTGGATTTTCTCATGTGCTTCGACCCCTTGTTTCTCTATTCTTATCAATGGCATTCCTGTGGGTTTCTTCAAAAGTAGCAGGTGTATCAGGCAAGGTGATCCTCTGTCACCTTTTCTCTTTGTTCTAATGGCGGACTCCCTCAGCAGAGCTCTGGATACGGTAAAAAAATCAATCCATCATTTCTGGCATGAAAATCACCTCAAACTGTCCCTCGGCCACTCATATCCAATTCACTGATGACACCTTATTGCTGAGTTTGGCTTCTGTTATTGAAGCCAGGGTTATTATGGATATCCTCTCTCTTTATCAATTAGCCTCTCAGCAAATGGTTAACTCCATCAAGAGCAGCATCTCCTTCATCAACACGCCCCCCAGAGTCCAGAGAAAGATTGCTGATATCTTTGGTTGCTCGATTGTGGACCTCCCCGCCTCTTATCTGGGCATCCCCCTCTTCCATGGAAGGCAATCAAAAAATATGTGGAATCTGGTCATGGAAAGATATCAAAAAAAAACTTGCTGCATGGAAAGGAGCTCTTCTCAGCCAGGCTAGCAAGTTCCAGCTGGTGAAAGCCACTCTTTAGAACCTTCCTACTTACTTCCCGTCTACGCTCAAGATTCCCAACTCTATAAGGGAGGTTGTGGAAAAAATTCAAAGGAACTTTCTGTGGTCTGGAACTAAAGAAAAGAAAAGGATCCATCTTGTGTCCTGGAAAGAGGTTTGTAAACCAACTGCTCATGGTTGTCTCGGTCTTTGGAAAATGAATGAGATGAACGGGGCCCTCCTGGCCAAACTTGCTTGGGAGCTGGCTAAAGGTGATTCCTGTTGGGCCCACTTTCTCATAGCTAAGTATTTAGCAAACAATCAAGACTTTATCACTTCCATCCCCACTAGAGGCTTAGCCATATGGAACTCTATATGTAACTTGCTTCCCATCATTTAGGCTGGCACTAAATGGAGATTCGGGAATGGGCGTCTCATTGATTTTTGGAGGGATACTTGGATTGGAGATGAACCCCTTGACCTCAATCCATCTTGGGACCCTATCAAGAGAAGTATCATCAATATACATGGCAGATTAGATTCGGGCTATTGGCAGAGGGTGAACTCCATCCCCTCACGGGATATCAAGGAATGGGAGGATATCAGCATCCTGTAAAGAAACTTACTGTCTTAACTTAGAGCGCTGCTCTCTTCCATATACATCCCTTTTTCCCATAATGAGGATGAGATTATCTGGACTCTCTCTACATCAGGCTCCTTTTCAGTTAAGGCTGCTTGTCTCTCGATGCATAGTGCTGACATAGGCCCCCCCTCTTACAAATTTCTGGCCTAAGGAGATCACCCCAAAAATTGGTTTTTTTCTCTTGGTTCTCCTCTAAGAATGCTTTCCTCTCTGGGGAGAACCTGAAGATAAGGGGTTTCTCCCTTCCCACCAAATGTGTTCTATGTGCAAATGAAGCGGAGTCCTCATCACATCTCTTGATCCATTGCTCTTTCTCACAAGTTATTTGGCAGTGGCTCTTATTGAGATTCGGTGTATTTTGGATCTTTCCGGATTCCATTCAGGACACCCTCTCTCAATGGAGTTCTCCCTTCACTCATCCGATTCTAAACTTGGCTTGGAAACTCCTCCTCCCACATGGTTTATGGGGCATATGGAAAGAAAGAAACAGAAGAATCTTCAAAGAAAAAAGTCTCAATCCTGGACAGGTGGCTACTCAGATTTCTCTGTCTCTCCAAGAAAATATGAACCTAACCATGTGGTCCAAATGTCAGCAAAAACTACAGTTCTGTCACACCCAAGAGTGGCAGAATTTTTTATCCATTCCTTGTAAAAGAGCTCATACTGATCGGAATTTTGGTCTGCTGGCTTCCCCCTCTAAGGGGCTGGAAAAAACTCAACACGGATGGAGCTTCGAAAGGAAATCCAAGTATGTCCGGAGGAGGGGCCATTCTCCGTTGCTCTTCGGGTTTAATTGTTTTTGTTTCTGCTCATAATTTCAATTTTGACTCCAACCATCGTGCGGAGGCTTTTAGCTATCCTCAAAGGGCCTTGAGATGGCTATCAATTTAGGCAATGATCCCCTTCAAGTTGAAAGTGACTCCCTCAACATCATAAACCTCCTCCGATCTAATGACCCTAGCCATTGGTCGATTAGGAACATCATTGCTGATATTAGAAGTATACAAAGATCTTTCCTTCAAGTCCAATTCCAGCATGTCCTCCGGGAAGGAAATAAAGTGGTGGATCTTCTTGCTAATATGGGTGTCCTCATCGAAAATCAGCAAAATTGGACTGATAACTTCCTGAATGACCTCTGTCAGATTGTTCAAAATGACACATCCCACTGTTGACTGGTGGATTAAAGGGCTGACTTGGGTTTCGGCTTGCTCACCTTGGCCTTATCAAAAGGCGGCGGTGAATATGGTGAATTTAATTGATTTGATACTTAACATGGGATACTTGATTAAGGTGCCTTGTAATGATGCGGCAAATCCCCGCATGAATGAGCTTTATTCACACATTAATCATCTGAGGAGGTGGCGGAAGGGTATTAATAACATTACCAGACTCCTGTTCAAGCCGGTTTTCGTCCTCTCCTATTTCCACTTCTATGACTATTCTAATTCTCATCTCATGCGGGGTCAATTGAAGCGCCTAGAGCTCGACAACTACGAATCGTTTAAGAATGATGGCGAGGTGTGGAGCATTTTTAGTGGAAAATGGGATTGCCACTTTTCTGGAAAAAATGATTGGTTACTTGGCTCTGGTTTCTTATGCTGTCATGGCTTTGTGGTTGAGGGGTCGTGTCCAAATTGGCAGCACTCGTTTCACCATCTCAATGAACGCCATCGCTGATGCCACCAGGCTCCCTGCTGCGGGTGATATTTACCATAGGCGTTCCCTTCACGCCGAAATTCAAAATTTCAACGCCCCGGGTGACAGACCAAAGAAATATCTTTCTGGCTATTACCCGTGACTCTCTGCCCTCTCCCTGGGACAGAGTGGCGGAAGTCATTATGAGGTACTTCACTATCGACGGAAGATACCATCTGGTCTTTGGCCCCCATCTGTTTATCCTCTCCCATCTCCGATGGGGGAGAAAAATCAATTTGGTTACGTTCCTTTTTCAGTCTCTGGAACATTTTGTTTTGTTGGCTCAAGAGGGCGAGGGTGTCATCCTCTACCAAGGTTTACTCTATTTGCTTTTCTCCATCACCGCTTCCCATTCTGACCTGCTCCGTTTCCCTCCCAAATTGGGTCGATGCCGCCGCTCCCCCTCCCCTTCTTCTCACCCCTCCTCCTCCTCCCTCCTCTCCTCTCGGGGTCGTCACTGCTTGCTCCTCTCCTCTAGTAAAGATTCTGATGTGGCCATTGTGAGCCCCCCCCCGCGATGCCTCCATTCCCACTGCTACCCCCGTCTTTTCCTACGCCCATCTCATGTATTTTCTTGGAGGACACTAACGCCAGTGGCCATGCTCCTTCTCCTGTCTCCAGCCCTAGACTACTCTAGCGTGGCTGATCTTTTGGGGCTTGCTCATCTGTACCCTGACTCCCCAGAAGCGGAGCAGGGTGATATCAATCAACATGTGGCGGAACCTTCCTCTCATTCTGCTAGTACTAAGGACCCCTCTGTTGTAAAAGATTTTACTGCTGACACTCCTCTCTCCCCTCATGTTATGGACTATAATACTGCTGATATTGAATCTGTTGATGCTAAAAAAGAAAATAACAGAGCTGAAATCATTTCCTCCATCCGAAGTAAACTTCAACGTGCCTTCAAGGCTCTGAAAGCATGGGAGGACTTCACGGATTCCACCAGGGCGGCTTTAGCTGACGACTATTCGGAGCTTCTCAAGCTAGCTGATCTTCTGGCTAATGACTCTGGCTCTCCTAGAGCTAAAAATGTTGTCTCTGAGCTGAAGAAGCTCATCTAATGTTTCTTTTCCTTTTCTCGGCTTAGCTCTTCTTCGTTCTCCTTTTTGGAATCTTCTCGGGTATTTTTTCTTTGCAAATTCAAATGCTAGATCTGGCCTAATGGGATTTTTGTATAAAGGTTGTGGGACCTTCTAAAACCCTCCTTTTACCCAATATATTCCAAAAAAAAAGTAATTAATTATTTTAAACTTATAGTCCTTATATATGTTTTATATTTCTTGGAACTTTTATTCCTTTGCTACAAAAACCTCCAGTAGCACAACATTATATCGTCGGGCTCATGGTAGCCCAATTAAAAATGTATATGAATTTAATAAATCACAGATGTAGAAATATCATCGTTACCTTAAGGCCATGATGTGGCTTGAGGTATGAATCTCATATTTGTATTTTTTTGCTTATATTTTTTAAAACAAAAATTCAACAAGCTCGTAAATTGTTAACTCTTAATTATGTCTTAGATCACACCTACCAGTTAAACTCCCAAACTTTTTAGTCTACTTCTTTACAACAACCACATCAACTGCAACAAGCCTCATTTTTATCTCATCTGGAATCCTTTCAACAAGTATTTTTTGATAATCTTATACTAAATAACATTATATTTATTATTATTTCATTCCTATTATGTTTGTATTTCTAATTTTTTCATGTTATTTACAAAATTACAATTGATTGTTGCAGGGCCTCGACATCCAATCCAAAATCCATTAACTATTATGAAGAGGAAAATGCCCTCTCCGCCACCTCCACCACAAAATATCAGGACCAGATTCAGTGGCAAGCGTGATCCATTTATTGCTCCAACTTCAAGTAGGGGCACCCTTAATTTTGTTGACGAGTTTTCAATGTTTTCGTTGGGAAATGTTCCTAGTGCACAAGGTGTTTTAGTTTTAAACGAAATTGATTTAGATGAGGAATATCTTGGGATTGAAAGCATACTTTAGGCCTATGGAAATTTTAACCCCCAAAATATGATTCATGGGGCAAGGTAACCTTCTCCAACAAGAGTGGATAGATCAAGCACACCTTCTCCAGTATAAATCACCTTAAGTTATAACCAAAAAATAACTTTGCACTTAATGCTCTTTTGGCTGAGAATTGTGAATCAAATGTTGATGTTTTATTGAAGGATAGTGAACAATTAAAATTGTGGGAGTTTAGGGCTAAAGTTCTTATTAAAGAAATAAATTCACGATTTAAAAATCACTCCCAAAGACATATTATATTCTTCAGTTCAGAATGAGCTGACAAAGCTTGATATTTTGTTGAATCAAGTTGTGTCTGGTTCTGTATCTTTTGAAAATTATGATGATGATGAAGTGCTTGACATAATGTTGAATAGAATTGAAAATTTAAATGCATAAGCACAAGCCTACCACAATATGTGGTCGAGAGACATGGGCCTTATAGTTATTGCAAATGCGAAACGAGATAAAGCATTGGTAAGTCTTACTAAATTTTCAAGTATTGTTTACATTTTTTTTTAAAATGAGGCTACAATGCTTGAAGTGCATTTAAAAAATGTCAGGAAAAGTTTAAATGCAACAATTGAATTGAAGCAGAAGCTTGTTATCTTAAACAAGCATAATAATACCTTAAGGAGGATAATAAAGGAGCATGAACTGGATCTAGAAATATTGTTGAAGAAGAAAACATAACAAAATCCAACATTATTGTCTGCTAGTGATGCAGTAAATCCATAAGGAGAAATTCTTTCAAATATTGAAGCTGCAACGAAGGATATTTTTCATTCGGGTGTAGTGAAAAAAAGTTTT
Organism: Taxus chinensis; assembly: GCA_019776745.2. Lineage (NCBI taxonomy): Eukaryota > Viridiplantae > Streptophyta > Pinopsida > Cupressales > Taxaceae > Taxus > Taxus chinensis. Next base: position 676,949,371 of record CM034147.1, read on the forward strand.
GTTACACAGGAGACAAAAACACAAACAAAATAATCTTCTTAAGGATAAGTCTACAAAAAAAAATTGCGAAATTGTATTTGTTGTTTTAAAATATTGTTGTAAAATTGTTTCATATTCAAAGTTTTAATATATATACTATTTAATCAAAATATGAGTTTCAAATTTCAATCGATGTGGCATTTTAATTTAGTTATATTTGTGCATAAGTTCTTCAAATCAATTTAATGTGATTATTATTCTCAATTCTTTCTTATATAACTATTACATAGTACATTACTTTAAAATTTCAATTATTTGAAAATATTCGCAAATAAAAATTATATGGTGTTGTTTTTGTACTATATTCATGCGTAAGTTATACCTAAAATGGAATGGTATTATTTCCATTTTAAATACAACAGAAAAAATAAGAATAACATTTCAACATTAAAACTCTAAACAATTTGCAACATTGAAAATATTATTCAATAATGAGCACACATATAACAAAAATCACAATATACATACTTATAATCTGATATAAAAATTTCTTTCCATAATTAAAATGTGCATTCATTCTTCTTTACTCAATATCAACTATCTCAAACTGAACATATCTTGAAAATTTTGGTTCCCATCATTGTTATCTAATCTTTCACTATGATTTTCAGTCACAATTTTGTTGTTATCCATAGTCCTTGTATTAGAATTACTAATCCCTCTCCTCTCTACAAGAGAATTCCATACTGTTATTGCCCATTCATAAGGAAATGTATCCACATCATATCATGAAACATATAATCTCAAGCAAGTCTCAAGATTTTTATCCAGTCTGTTTTGATATTTTGATTTTATAAATGTTAGTGCGTTGAAAACTCTTTCGTTTTCAACTGCTCCTAATATAATTTTTTGACATAATTCATACAATCATAAATATTCACTAATACCTTCACGAAGGATGGTACTAAGATACAAATTTTTCCATAGAAGTGTAATTGTTCCTTTCTCTGTTGGCTTACTCAGTAATTCAAATTGTTCACCTCATTACCTGGTTGAAATCAACTGATTGCAATGCAGTGATTCCTTTTGAAAGATGACCATTAATTTGAAATCCATTACCTTCAACTTATTGTCCAAAATGCTTGATGATAGTACCCACGTGTGTTTTAAATGAATCAACTAGAGCCCTGCCTCCTACAGGATTCCAAAAGTTAGGATTGACCACTCCCATGGCCTCAAGAATCTCACCTTTTTAAAAATGATCTTTGATCTCACTGGATAACCATTGTGAAATTTTATTGACTTATGGAGCTTAATTGCTTCACAAATAGCATGTTTTACAACTTGCAGGTTTACATAGTAACCAACATTAGTCGGATGACCGGTGTCAATGAACTAGTAGGAGCCAACATCGATTGGGGTAATTGGCGTCGGTCTCCTATGCGTGAAATTTTTTTACTTAAGTCACGGGATTAGATCTAACCTTTGATTAAAAGGTGATCTAATGGTTATAATTGTATTGCTATGGTGCCCTAAGTTTTTATATGCTTATATAAGCTAGAAATCTAGGGTTAGAATCTAGAATTCGAAGAATTGTAAGAAGGAATTCTTGACAGAGAAGAGAGAATCTTGCGAAAGAAAAGTATTGTACATCTAGAGAGGTGTGGAAGATTGTAGATCTTCATTGTATTTCCTTGTAAAGCAAACATTAATATATTGGTTGTTTCTTGTTGGATGTAGCCCACACTGGGTGAACCACGGTATATCTTGTATTTCTTCATATTTATTGCTTGTATGCTTAATTCTGATTATAGATTTGTACAAAAAGTGTGTACTAACCCCCAACAACTAGTATCAAATATTTTTGTTTGAGGGTTTTGTGTGTTGACAGATTTACTCACATGGAGGGATTTTTGATTGAGTGGGAGCTACAACAATGGAAGAAGATGGAAAATATAGAGTTGAGAAATTTGATGGCTGTAATTATCAATTATGGAAGATGCAGGTGGAAGATTATCTGTATCAGAAAGATTTATACTTACCAGTTGGATGAGAAGGCAAGACCTACAAAGATGACTGATGAAGAATGGAAAATTCTTGACAGAAAGGCTTTGGGATCTATAAGATTGAGCCTAGCAGCATCTGTATGGCTTCGAATATTACCGAAGTAGCAATCTCGGTAGAGTTGATGAAATCTTTAGCTAATTTATATGAAAAACCAAGTGCTTCCAATAAAGTTTATTTGATGAAGAAATTATTTAATTCTAAAATGCAAGAAGGTGGATCTGTATCAAACCATTTAAATGATTTCCGTTCTATTGTAAATCAATTAAAATCAATTAATATTCCATTTGAGGATGAAGTAAAAATCACTTTTATTCTTATGTTCTTTGCTAGAATAGTTGGGATAATTTGGTTATGGTTGTTAGTAATACAACATCTGCTACTAATATTTTGAAGTTTGATGATGTGGTTAGTATAATCCTGAATGAATAAATACGCAGGAAAAGTACAGGAGAGTCATCATCTGGAAATGCTTTGAATGTAGAAAGCAGGGGAAAGCAGAAGGAGAGATCCAAGAGAAAGAATAATGGGAAATCAAATTCTAAGAATGACAGATCTAAATCCAGAGGTAGAGGAATAACCTGTTGGAATTGTGGAAAGAAAGGATATGCAAAGAAGGATTGTTGGTTCAAGGAAAACAAAGAGAATGTACCAGAGAAAGGTAAAGAGGAAAATTTTGCATCTTCTGAGGTAATGCAAGATGCCCTTATTCTCTCCTTGGATAATAAAATAGAATCATGGGTTTTAGATTCAAGAGCTTCTTTCCATGTTACCCCTAATAAGGGTTATTTCAGAAATTATGTCCAGGGTAATTTTGGGCATGTTTATTTAGGAGATGATGAACCATGTAATATTACTGGTAAAGGGGAAGTTCATCTAAAATTGTAGAATGGAAATACATGGATATTGAAATATGTGAGGCATGTGTCAAGCCTTAGAGAAATCTTATTTCTGCAGGACAACTAGGTGAATCTGGTTGCATGGTTACATTCACAACCGACTCTTGGAAAGTTACCAAGGGATCTCTTGTTGTAGCAAGAGGAAAGAAGGTAGGAACATTGTATTTGTCTACCTGTATTACTGATTCCTTTTTTGTGCTATCTACTTCAGATTCAGATGCAAGCATGTGGCATAATCGGCTAGGCCATATGAGTAAAAAAGGAATGCAGATCTTAAAGGAAAAGGGTAAGTTATCAGATTTGAAAGATGTAGATCTTGATTTCTATGAGCATTGTATATTTGGAAAGTAAAAGAGAGTGAGATTTCTCAAAGTTGGGTCAACAAAGAAGGAGCAAAAATTGGATCTTGTGCACTCAGATGTGTGGGACCAGCCTAGGTAGCTTCTCATGGAGGATCCCAATATTATGTTCCTTTCATTGATGATGCCATAAGAAAGGTATGGGTTTATTGTATAAAACGTAAATCTGATGTTTTTGAGACTTTTAAAAGATGGAAATCCCTTGTGGAAAATGAATCAATTTAAAATTAAAATGTCTTAGATCTGAAAATGGTGGTGAGTACTGTAGCAAGACTTTCAATGATTATTGTTCAGTGAATGAAATACGCAGAGAAAAAACGGTTCCTAGAACACCACAAGAGAATGGTGTTGTAGAAAGAATGAACATGACTATCATGGAACATGCAAGAAGCATGAGGATACATGTTAGATTACCCTTACAGTTTTGGGCAAGAAGCAGTAGATACAAGTGGTGTATTTAATCAACTGTGGGCCTTTAAGTGCACTGGATGGTGGAATACCAGAAGAAGCTTGGACTGGAAAAGAGGTAGATCTTTCTTTTCTTAGAGTATTTGGTTCAGAAGCTTTTGTGCATGTTGATAAAGAAAATAGAAAAAAGTTGGATGTTAAATCCAAGAGATGCACTTTTATTGGTTATGGCTCTGGTGATTTTGGATTCCATTTTTGGGATTTAGAAGATTCTAAGATTGTTAGGAGTCATGACATTAAATGGAATGAAAAGAGAATGTACATGGATCAAATTTTGATACCCAAGGATGAACCGGTGGAAGAGTTTGTGGAAGAAAATGCATTCTCATATTTAAAACAGTCATCTACTGGTATCGGCATCGGTCGAGGGAAACTGGTGCCGACAAACACTGATGACCGACGTCAGACAGCCTGAACCAACGTTGGCTATAGAAGAGCCTAGACCAACATCGATTTCCTGGTGACATAGGTGACAGTGACCATCAGTCACTGTCAAAGGTGGATACTAATGTACAAGATGTACAGATTGAGCCTCCAACACCCCAGATCTCAGTAAGAAGGTCACAAAGGGTAAGTAGACCTCTAAGAAAGATTTACACCTTCCTTATCTTATTTATTATTGACTGATAGTGGTGAACCATAAATTTTTGAAGAAGCAATGCAGGATGAAACCCACAAGAATTGGGAGCATGACATGGATGAGGAGATTGACTCCTTGGAACAAAACCGGACATGGGATTTGGTCAAGTTGTCAATAGGTAAAAGGACATTGCAAAACAAATGGGTTTACAGGATCAAGGAAGAAGAGGGTGGATAGAAAAGTTACAAGGCAAGGCTTGTGGTAAAAGGATTTACATAGAAAGAAGGTATTGACTTTGGTGAGATATTTTCTCCTGTAGTAAAAATGACTTCCATATGTATTGTTTTGAGTTTAGTTTCAATAGCAGATTTGCACTTAGAATACCTTGATGTTAAGACGACTTTCCTTCACGGTGATTTGGAGGAAGAGATATATATGCAACAACCACTTGGTTATGAAGTCAAGGGTAAGGAGAAACTTGTGTGTAGGTTGAAAAAGAGATTGTATGGGCTCAAGCAAGCCCCAAGGCAATGGTATATGAGGTTTGACAGTTTTATGCATGAGCATGGTTATATGAGATGTGAATCTGACCATTATGTTTATTTCAAGAAGATTTGAAAATGGAAGCTATATTATTTTGTTATTGTATGTAGATGATATGCTTATTATAGGATCTAGTATGCAAGACATTGTTGAGCTTAAAGAAAATTTAGCTCATACATTTACAATGAAGGATTTAGGAGCTGCAAAAAAAAATCCTTGGCATGCAAATTCTTAGAGACGCGAAGAACATGAAATTGTATTTGTCTTAGGAGAACTATATCAATAAGGTATTGGAAAGGTTTAATATGCAGAATTCAAAACCTGTAAGTAGGCCTATGGTTGGACACTTTAAATTATGAAAAGATCAGTGTCTTATATGACATAAGGAGGTCAAGTACATGGCACGAGTTCCATATGCTTTAGCAGTTGGAAGTCTTATGTATGTTATGGTTTGTACCAGATGAGAAATTACACAAGCAGTGGGAGTTGTGAGTAGATTTATGGCCAATCTAAGTAAAGAACATTGGAAAGTAGTCCAATGGATACTCAGATATTTGAGAGGGACATCCAACATGCAGTTATGCAATGGAGGGTCAGATACTTCTTTATGCGGCTATGTTGATTTAGATATGGCTGGAGATTTGGATGGTATGAGAAGCACCACTGGATATGTATTCACAGTAGGTGGCATGGTAGTTAGCTGTATTTTGAGATTGTAGAAGGTTGTGGCCTTGTCTACCACATAGGTAGAATATGTTGCAGCTACAGAGACTAGCAAAGAGATGATATGGATAAGCAGGTTCGTGGAAGAGTTAGGAAAGGAGCAAGAGGATTACATATTGTACATTGATAGTCAAAGTGTGATTCATCTGGCAAATAACTTAGCTGTTTCATTCAAGAACGAAACACATTCAGTTGATATATCACTTCATACAATAGGTGTTGGAGGATGGGTAACAAAAACTGGATAAATTTCATACAAATAAGAACCCTGCGATATGCTAATGGAGTCGTTGGAAAAGGAGAAGTTGGAGCTACACTCCACTTCTGTTGGTCTTCAAGTTTGAGACTTGAAGAGGAACAAACATTCCAAGGAAAGGATCCAATGATGGAGCTATACGGTACAATGCAACAATTTATCTACAAGTGGGAGATTGTTGAGTTATGGAGCTTAATTGCTTCACAAATAGCATGATTTACAACTTGCATGTTTACACAGTAACCGGCATCGGTCGGCTGATCGACATCGATCAACTAGTAGGAACCGACATCGTTTGGTGTAATCGGCGTCAGTCTCTTGTGCGTGAAATGTTTTTATTTAAGTCACAAGATTAGATCTAACCTTGATTAAAATGTGATCTAATGGTTGTAATTTTATAGTTATGTTGCCCTAAGTTTGTATATGATTATATAAGCTTGAAATCTAGGGTTAGAAAGGTTAGAGATTGTGAAAGATTTATCATAATTATAAGAAGGAATTGTTGGAGAAGTTGAGAGAAGGAAAAGTATTGTATTCCAAAGAAGGTGTGGAAGATTACAAATATTCATTGTGTTTCCTCTGTAAAGCAAATATTAATAGATTGGTTGTTTCTTGGTGGACGTAGCCCATACTGGGTGAACCACGTTATATCTTGTGTATTGTTATTTTGGTATATTTATGTGTATTATTGCTTGAATGCTTAATTTTGATTATAGATATGTACAACAAGTGTGTGCTAACCCCCAACAATTTTTTTGTAATTTTTTCCTTATTTCAAATATAAGAGCATCATATAAATTACATATAACAGGCACTTCTTCAAACTCTAATCTAACAATATCCACTCGTTTTTCGAATGTGTGCATTTGAATCTCCTTCCCATTAACAAAGATACAAATATGACCACATATATTGAATCTAAAGTAGCTATTAGGATCCTTTAAATCTGTCAGATTTTTCTAGTTATTGAATACATGTCCTTGAAAGCATTCATTAGAATTGTATAACATATCTAGAGTTTGACACACCATTTTCTTGAACCTAATGAAATCTGCTATATAGATGTTTCTTTCTTGAGCAAGCTTTGTTATGCAATTCATTTCATGCAACATTGGAATAATCCCGCAAAGTATAAACGATGTTTCCAAATAACTGCCTACGGTTCTTAAACATGAAACCAGTTAACAATGGATATTCCTCAAAAACTTTGCGTTCAGGCTCATACATAGAAATCCATCTTATATCAACATCTTTAAGAAATTTCTTACCATCTGTGACACCAAATGAAAACTTTTGAAACTCTAGAAATATTTTTGGACCGGTTGATATATAGGCATGCAGTTCACGGATAAGCTCTTCAACTTTTTTAACACATTCAAAGGTGTTTACTATCCTGTATGCAAAATTACTCATGTGAGCCATGCAATGAATAGGAATCATATAAGCATAAAAAATGTTTGGAGACGCACACATAAACCATTTCTATGACCCTACATCATTGATGCACCATCAGCACCAACACAAATAAGCTTTGTAGCTATATAATAATTATCCATTCCTATTATGTCCTTCAAATAAGATATAACCAATTTGAAAATATTTTTAGCTTTGCAATTTCTTGCATTTTATGAACAAATAGAAGATGAGGTGTCCTTGTGTGGTTCTGGAAAGTATATACATGCATACAAACCCAAGAAGTGTTGTCAACATTTGTAACCCCATCAATGAAAATGGAGATGAAACTTGCATTCTTTATGATTTCTTTCAAATCTTCTTCTTCAATCATTGTCAGACACCTCCCAAGCACTGCTCTCTGACCAATGTGAATGTGGAAGGTTTGGAAACCCATTGAACTTGAACAATTTCTTATATTTTGAATTTTTTTAAATTGGTCTACCCATTTTAAGAATAAAGAATATGGTTGAAAATTGGGTAGTTTTTAACTTCGAATTTTCATTTGTAGCTTTTCCAAAATTTGCATTAATGGTTCCTCCTTTCTCTTGAAGTTTTTGAGAGTGTTTCATCTTATTTTCATATTCCTTCTTATATCTTACATGCATGCACTCTTTTGTATTTTTCCATCATTTTTAGTGACTGTGTAATATACTTTGCCACAATGTTTCTCTATAGTGTCCGATTTCATCAGCATTTTATGTTCTTTACCCAATTTCCAGCCAAAAATAGTACATCTACATTCTTTTGGAGTATTGCTAACATTATCTAGTTGTACATGTTTAATGAATGGGTATTTTTTTTCCCAATCTACCTAAAAATATCTTCCTATTGTCTAGGATGTTTTATTTTTCCTCACAAATTTATTTTTTTGAAGGGTCCTATCAATATCATCTTCTACTTGAATCTTTTCATTTGAACATTCATCTATTAAACGCATTTGGCAATCAGGACAATCTTCTAGCTCTGGCATGTCTGGGTCAATTCTATCTTCATCTAATGAAATAATTATTTCTTTAGGGTTTATGTTTTGGTTTACTATTGAATATAATTAACATTAGGGGCTTCTATATTCACAAACAAAAAAATGTTTTGACTGTTACAAAGATAATAATTTTTTTAAACTAAACTGATGAAAAAGAGGAAAAAGGTTATGATAATCTGATACAACTTACCAATACTCGTGTTAATGTTTCCAGTGGAGGCATGTTGGGTCTTCATTTTTTTTGGTTTGCTAAAAACAATTTATATGCTACTTTTTCTTTTTAGTTTATCTACCTTTTGTTGATTGTTCAGAGAATCCATTGTACCTATGCATGAGAAATTTTAAAATAAATCAGTTTAATCAAAATCTAAACAATATTTTAAAACTTGTAAACGCAACCAAATTCAAAATGAAAATTATGCTACTGGTCAGGAGCACACTGCATGCTACCGATAAGTAGCATTCGACATGTTAACGGTCGGTAACATATAGTATATTACCAGTCGGAAGCATGCAATATGCTCCTGGATGGTAGCATACAGTATGTTACCAGCTGACAACATATGACATGCTACCAACCGGTATTATACTGCATGCTACCAACCGATAGCATATTGCATGTTACCATTCGGTAGCATATCGTATGTTATCGGTTGATTGCATGCAGAGACCAGACGGTATACAAATTGTTAATAGCATACAATATAATACTAGACGGTAGCATACTATATGCTACCATAAAGTTGCATATTGTATGCTAGTATATGGTAGCATTATATATCCTACCAACTGTTAACATGGAGTATGCAATGGCCAGTACCAAATTTACGCACTTAAAATGCTAAATAACAAATTAAAGTACCTTGAAATTAGAAAGGAAATATCTGGTGACTTGGTGACCGGTTGTCAGGTCGATGACGATCTTTAAAGCAGAAAGGAATTTTGAGGCGAGTAATATTTGATAATCGTAATTTTACGGAAGGAGATTAAGGAAGTTGGATATTTGGAACTATAAATAATGAATTATAAATACTTAAATAGTATATATATGAGGTGAATTTGTCATATTTTAATTTCACACTAAGGGCGATTTGAATTATAATAATTTGTTATTGGTATAAACACCTTGGCGAACTGACCCCTAAAATTAACTAGTACCCAAAAAAATTTGGCGACTCAGTCCTTATTCCTACTCAAAAAATGTGCTAATTTAAAATTTTGAAAACTGAAATATTCAGGAATTGACGAATATTTGCCACTAAAAAATTCCCTAGGTGTCCATGTCCAACTTGTTCCGTGAGCTCCAGAATTCATCCTAAGCAATTGACGACACAGTTCACTTTCTGTTCAACAGTTTTCTCAGTCTGTACCAGTCTTGGATCAAGCACAAATCAACTAAGTCATTCTTTCCACACCACTTGCTTAGGTTTTTATATTTTATTTGTTTATTGCTTGTTTCATATTGCATTATATAAACCATACTTTATTGTTTCTATTTAGTTAATCCGCAATTAGGTTATTACAAAAATTATGTGTTCGTTAAATCACCTCTATGCTACCCACCTTTAATGGCCACAATGACCCTCAAGAGCATCTCTGAGCTTTTCATGTCGCATGTCTACACTATACAGATGATCATACATTACTAGCTAAGTTATTTCCTCGAAGTCTTCAAGATTACACAATGCATTGGTTTTATGATCTACATGTTCATTCGGTAACTTCTTTTACGCATCTAACCGGTGTTTTTCTTGCTCACTTTTCAATCAATATCTGATTTAACAAATATTGAAAATAATGCTAATTTATTAAACCCTAGATATTACAGAGTCACAACAAAATGATAAAGCAATAAAGTACAGATCTAACCTAAGCAATAAACAATTAAATTTGAAACCCTAAGTGCATGAGAAGGGATAAGATACTTAGTTGATTTCGTAATCAATCATGGAATGTGCTGAACTGAAAAAATGGTAAACACGAGGAGGAGAGTGTCGCAAATGAACCCAAAAAATTGTGTAATCATCAGATTTGCGTGGAATAGGGTACCTAGACTGGTTTAGGGGCACCTAGGCACAAGATACATTCTTTAGGTGCCTGTGACTATGAAAATGGATAAAAAGTGATTTCTTTTGTGTGCTTCTATGTTGTTGCCCTTTTCTATTGATCTCATGTGTGTGACACTATGCCCGCAAAATTCACTTGTAACCTGCAAAGAGAAACAACACCAACAAAACCTCCAAACACATCAAATCCTGAAAAGAAATAGATGTGAATGGGGAGTCAGATTGACCCCAGCAGTCACCTGGCTAAGTGAACTTATGATCCGAGTGTTGCACTACATTTTAAACTCCATATAGTTATGTGTGTGTGTGTAGAATCGTGCCCTATGTAGCTCTTGTGAAATATGTACTTGATACCAAACAATAGATAAATGTAGATGTGTAAATAGATGTGTGCATGGAAAAATGAACCTCCCCTCCTATGAAGTGTATGTAGAAGAATGAAGTCCCTTGTCCCTTGAATGATAGCTAGATGGATGTTTTGATATTCTTGAAATGCCTTTGGATGGAACCTTAGGTGATGGTAGTAGATGCTTGGATCTTGGTCCTTTATTATGATCACATAGCTTTGTTTTTATATTATTCGCTTGTTTGAATTTTGTAATTAACCGCTAAAAGGCTGACCACCAAGAAAATAATATTCCGAGCAGCTAGAAAATACCCAAAAGATGAGAGCAAGATACAAAGAGGTCAGGGACTCTCAGAGGGGACAATAGGCGTTGGTGCTGGGGCTGGGCACTGGTGTCTAGACTCATAAAAGCTAAAGTATCGAAATTCAAACTAAGAAATAGGATGTATAAGAGGAAGAAGGAAACCCCAAAGAAAGCAAAGAGGCCAAAGACAATGGTCAATTAATACTTTTCTTGCTTAGGAATCATATGAATAGTGGTATGTGATCAAGACCTAGAAATATACCCAAGTGCATGATTTAGTGTCTACATTTGCCCCCACTTTATGTTGTTGAGAAAATGCTCGATAACATAAAGTAGATAAGAGATGTGTACCTGATAACCATGTAGATCAATGGCGAAAGCATGTTGAGGAGATAAAAAAGTGTGGAGTGACAAAAATGAAGCGTGGAAGCTAGAGAAGAGGAAGTGACCTTAGGGATGAAATAATATGTGTATATGTCACGTTGTACCTCTTTTCGATGTCGTTTGATGCTTGATGATGTGAAGTTATTTCTTCCCATAAGGATGGACCTGCAAAAGAGAAGAGAAAAAGAGTAGTCAAAGCCGTGTATATGAAAATTTTGATCCAAAGTATGTAAAAATGTGAAAAGGAACATGTGCACCCGATCCATGATAAGTGAAAAGAGTAAGAAGATCTTGAAAATGTTATAAAGAATGATTTTTTTGGGCGATATCATGCTAAGAATGAGTTTTTCAGGCGATCTCACACCAAGAACGAGTTTTTTAGGCTATCTCATGCCATAGACAGAAGAGTGTAGGGAGAAAGGTCTAGTGTTATTTTCCATCATTTGAATGCTTCCCGGTGCTTTATACACCACTGCAAATGGTGTGATCTTGCTTTGTTCAAATTCAATCCTTTTTTATCTAGTTTGATCCAACGCAAAAATAGAAAGGAGGAGAAAGGATGCATATTGATTGCTAGAGGACTATGCCTGTGCTAAGAAAACTTGTTGTGTAAACTGCCGAGAACTATGTTGATCAATATGAAAAATATTGTAACTACCCCCTAGTCATAGGCACCCAGGAAGGGTCAGGGGCTTCCAGGTGCTCATGTTTGTGTCTGGGAGTTAGTGTCTGTGTTGTGTTGAGGACCCAAGTTAGATTTTGGGTCGTTGCTGTGACTGTAAACTGTGTTGATTTTCTACTGAAGTTGTGTTATATTGTGACTGTGAACTGTTGAATGGGGTGACTGATTCACCCAATGTATGCCCCCCTCATTTGGGGTGCATGCGACATCACTAGGAGGATGCAACCCAAAGGAGGACTGACATTGATATGAAATTGATGCCCTGTAGGGGAGGGAATGTGCTTAGTAGAAACCAAGGCATGCACAAAAAAAGTGGCTAGGAAACAAGTGTTAGTACAAACAAGATAAACACACATATAGAAGACAAAGTGTAAGCTAGCAAATAAGAAGACAATGTAGACCATGAAAAGTGGGTTGCAAACATGGGAAATTGCTCACAATGTTGCAAGACAATCAAGGCTGAAGCGGCCAAAAGTATACAGTGTGAACACAAGAAAAAGGGAATCTTACAAACAACAACATACAATGGAAAACAATGACAAGTAAAGTATCAAACAAACATGGTAGCAAGATAGTTCCTGATCTAATAAAATCAAATGGTGTGAGCGTGTACTAAAGTAGATGCCCCCAAGAGTCGTTGTGGGATTGGTAAGAGGTACAATGCCAAGCATTTGTGTTGCGTGTAATGATCTATGTAAATTATGTATCACAACTAGAAGGAAATTGAACACGCATGTGTGTATATAAAAGATAATGAGATACAAAATATTTGTCTAGCATAGTAAGCAAAGTGTACATGCAAGCATAAGTAAACAAGAACAATGTACAACCAAGATATGTAGTATGTTGTGAGTGTGAATGGAATGTAATGCAAAGTGAGTGTGATAGGAGTTGCGTGCCTCCCCCCGAGAAAATGTGTATGGGTATACATGAGATGAGGTTCATTTATAAATGCCCCCTCATCAATCAAGAATGAACCCTAGAATAAGAGTGCACCATTAGAAATGGTGTGAATTGTGTGCTAGAAAGATATGATCGACAAAGCATAGTGCATAAAGAGTGAGTGAGTTTGGTGAGGTTCATTTAAGATTTATCCCCTCAGTAGTTGAGTATGAACCGTGGAATTAGAGTGCGTCATAAGGAAATGTTTTGATATTGTACGCTAGATAGATATATAAATGAAGTTTATAGTGTGAAAGATGGACCAAGGTTCTTATTGTAACATATCACTCAACAGTCATGTAAGAGTTGTAAGAACACGAGTGCGTCATTGGGGTAATGACGATACAAGTTTTGTATCGAGTTGTGAAATGATGCTTAGATAATATTAGCCACTAAGTGCGAAGCATTAAGTGCATGAGATGATAGAAACATGTAATAATAATGCAGGGGGAGAATAGGCGTGATGCCCCCAAGTGTGCAAGATATGATGATCTATGGCGGTGTTTGAAATGGGTCTTGAGGATCAAAACAAGGAATAGTTTGCTTAAAAAAATTTATTGGATTTGATAGTAGAGATTGTGAAGGGATCTTGAACAACGTAATTTGAAAGAGGCCATCTAGAGTTTGTTGGTCATGCGTAATGAGTGGTTGTCGATTTGGGATTGATATCGTTGTAGAAGATTTTAGAGGAGGTGGAGTTAGACTTATTTTGAGAGGCGGTTGGTTGCTTAGCTTGACTTGGTAATACCGTATAAGACCTGAGAGGAGGTTGTTTATGTGGCTCTTGAATTACCATAGGCGGAGCATTAGAAACAATGGTATGATGCTCATTAGACATAGATGAATCAAATTTAGGAACCCAATGAGACATAAAATTGGAGATGAACATGTAGCTACATTTTGTGTAGCAAATGAAATGGGACCATAATGCTTAAGATGGAAGTTTTTTCTCTTTAGAGCACAACAATCATTATCATTATGTCCATTGATTCGATGATAATTGCAATATGGATGACTATGAAATTTGTAAGCTAATAGGGAGGATAACAATGAGTAGATGGAAAAATGATCAATTGATGAGTGATGAATTGCGGAAGAATATCTTGTTTCTTAGCATTTAAATCATACTTTAGAGGTGCAGGGAGAGGTAAGTACTTGGGGTTCACTGATATGAGCACATGTAGAAGACATAGAACTGAGGATGGGAAGAAGAACTAACGTTAGATTGAGAAGAATTATTGAGATGTTGAATTTCATATTTAAGAGATGTAATCGTTGATTCCATAGCCTGAATTTTATCTTGAAAAAAATAATGCAAGCCTGAATTGACTCTAAGATGGGCTGATGAGATGGACAATCATGAAGACTAGGGTCTTTGAAGAGACTATAAAAAATGACGTTTACTTGAGCGGGGTGGTGTATATTTAGGGAGAAACATGGTGTCTAGGGATTTTTGAAGAACCTCTTTATAAGGTGAATGCATTTGAAGTAATTCCGACAAAGAGATATAACAAACCTTAGGATCCATGATAGAAAAGATGATGTGCCAAAGAAGGATCCAAATGACCGATCATGAGTGGAGTTCACCAAATGATTTAACAAATATTGAAAATAATGCTAAACCATAATTGCATAGTCACAACCCAATAGATATTGCAGCAGTAAATTATAAATCTGACCTAAGCAATAAGCAATTAAATTTAAAACCCTAAGTACATGAGAAGGGATAAGATACTTAGCTAATTTCGCAATTAATCATGGACTGTGGCGAACTAAAAAACTGGTAAACAAGAGGAGGAGAGTGTCGCAAATGAACCCAAAAAATTGTGCAACCATCGAAGATTCGTGTGGACTGAGGTGCCTAGACTGGGTTAGGGGCGCCTAGGCATTAGAGACCTTCTCTGAGAACTTGTGAATGCAAAAATGGCTGGAAAGTGATTTCTTCTATGTCATGGTCCTTTGTTGTTGATCGCATGTGTGGCACACTATGCCTGCAGAATTCACATATAGCTTGCAAAGAGAAAGAGCACCTGTAAAACCCCAAAAACATCAAATCCTAAAAAGAAAAAGATGCAAATAAGGAGTTGGATTGATCTCAGCGGTCACTCGACTGAGT
Source organism: Taxus chinensis (assembly GCA_019776745.2). Lineage (NCBI taxonomy): Eukaryota > Viridiplantae > Streptophyta > Pinopsida > Cupressales > Taxaceae > Taxus > Taxus chinensis. The sequence goes on from CM034147.1 coordinate 676,964,519, forward strand.
GAACTTATGATCTGGGCACTTAACTACATTTTAGACTCCATGTAGTTTTGCATGTGTGTGTGTAGAATCGTGCCCTAGCTGGCTCTTGTGCAAGATGCACTTGATAGTGAGTAATAGCTAGATATAGAAATGTAAATAGATGTGTGCATGGAAAAATTAATTTCCCCTCCTATGAAGTGTATGTAGAAGAATGTCGTCCCTTGTCCCTTGAATTATAGCTATATGGATGCTTTGATGCTCTTGAAATTCCTTTGGATGCAATCTTAGGTGATAGTAGTAGACGCTTAGAGCTTGGTCCTTTATTACGATCACATAGCTTTGTATTTATATGATTCCCATGTTTGAATTTCGTAATTGACCACTAAAAGGATGACCACCAAGAAAACAAGATGCCCAACAACCAAAAAAGACCCAAAAGATGCAAGCAAGATAGAAAGAGGTCAGGGGCACCCAGTGGGGATGAGGGCGCCTGGGCGTTGGCGTCCAGACTCAGATTAGTCTAAAGTATCAAAAGTCAGATTGGGCAATAGGGTGTATAATACCAAGAAAGAAACCCAAAAGAAAGCAAAGAGGCCAAAGACAGTGGTGAATTAGTACTTTTCTTGCTTTGGAATCATATAATAGTGGTATGTGATCAAGTCCTAGAAATATACTTAAGTGCGTGATTTAGTGTCTACAATATTGACACTAATATATCTTATGTGCAACTCACTCAAATCAAACAAAGATCTAATGAACATCTAGTTGACCATGTGTTACGTTACAAGAACAATCTAGCTAAGATGACTTATGTACTTGCCGATTCAAAACTACAAGATATTTTTGTTTAAAGCTTCTTACCACCACTAAAGGATAATGTTATCTTCTACACCTCTCCTTCATTTGATTAATTATGTCGTATGCTTAAAATGTGTGAAGTCAAGCTTCTATCTACTGGAAAACTCAAGTATCATGATTCACCTTCATCTTCTTCTAATAAATTTCAAGCTAAATCAACATTCAAGTCATCTCCTAAGCCTACCAAAGCAAAAACAAATGTCAATGTTGTCTCTCCTCCTGAAAAGTTTTAATGGCAACCTCCAAAGCGCACTTTCACCAAATTTCCATATGTGCCTCGATTTCTGTTGCCTCAACTTCTCAAAAGTAATCTAATTACTCTTCCACTACCACTCAATCTTGATCCATCTCACCATCGTGGCTGAAATTATGATGAAAATGTTATATGTGACTATCATCAATGTATTGGGCATTCCACCGATCATTGTTTCAAACTTAGGCATCTCATTCAAGATCTAATTGACAATAATTCACTTGAGATCCTTGAGCCATCTTCTTCTAAACCAGTCAACAATAGCAAAAAGCTCAAAAATTTGAATGACCCTTTACCTGAGCATGACACGCAAGCTTCTAATTCTTCTACTAATCATACATATCATGATGTGCCCCCTCCTTTATCGGGGCGGCTTGACTTTCTTTTCGCTTCCGTTGATGCATCACCATAATTCATTACATTTTTTCATCACGATTATCATGTTACATTCACCTCTGATTCTTTATACATCAATGTTTTTATGGGTTCATACACTGTGAATAACACCATGATTTATACAATGACTCCTATTAGTGTGTGTTAAACTACACTTCTTATAGCTATCAAGTGTTTAATATTTGTTATCACCTATCTCGTTCCTCATTCTTTTCACTACATCAGGCCGCCCATTATAGTTGGGCCTTTTACTGTGCTTGTGCCATTCATTGTGGCATCTTCAATCGAAGGTTGTGACATGTTATTAGGTCTCTCTTGGCTATGCGTCGCTCAATCTATCCCCTCCATGAATCATTTATGTCTTAAGTTCATTCACAATTAACAAGTTATCACTATCAAAGGCATTCCACCATGCACACCATTGCCTAAACCTAGTCTTGATGAGAACCTTCCACCAACTATAGCATCTAGGCCTCTGGAGCCTCTCAAATCTACAACACATTCAACACCTAGTTCTCCTATTCACACATGTCCTACTTCACAACTTTTTTGTCCTTATATGTCCACTAGTCCATCTCGTCAGCATAAGTCCCCTACTTAGGCAACCCCTCCACATTAGTGTTCACCACATCCTTTACCACATAAATCTCCTTTACAGGTATGTCATTACTCTCATACTCCACTGATATTAGAGCAACATCACATGCCTTTATCTCCTTGGACATCGGGTGGAGGGACCTTTCCCTTCACTGTCATTGGATAACCTTCTATCCTTCTCACACTTGGGGGGCAACATGGTTTCTTCCCTCCTTCAATCAATACCAATTCTGTATAGTCTCTACACATACACATTACGCTCTGTGCTCTACATCTAGTCTCGCTTACACACATTGATACACAACATGTATCTTCATTACCCTATGATGTACTCTAGCTCCACGGTTCATACTCAACTACTAAGGGTCTAAATCTGAAATGAACCTCACCACATTCACTCTTCACGCTCTATGCTTCATGATCCATCTTTATAACACACATTTTTCAAACCATTTCACGATGACAAACTATGGTTCTATGGTTCATTATTGATCGTTGAGGGGTCTTTTATAATTGAACCTCATCTCATACACATCTGCTACGGGTCACGCTGCTCCTGCCATCTTCACACATTACATACCATCCCATTCACACTCACTGTATATTGCATATCTTGGTTTTATTTACTCTTGCTAGATTATTCTACTTACATGTACACTTTGTTTTCCATGCTAGACAGATACTTAGTATGTCAATATCTTTTCTATATACACGTGTGTTCACTTGGTATTTTAGAGTGGATGCAAATATCTTACAAGCCCTTACATGCTACAATGATGCTTATCATTGTACCTCTTACTAGTCCCACCGAGGATCCTGGGGGAATTTACTTTCTTGCACATTACAGGTGTTATTATTTCAGTATTTACTACTTCTACTTTCTAGCACATTACTTTTCATTGATTTGTACATGTCTTAACATACTTTTTATCTTTCTAACATGCTAATAGGTGCTTCACGTGTAGCATTTTTCTTTGCAGGACTATATGCCACCATGGTTGTCTGATACACTTTGCTTGATATTGTTCTCCATTGTATGTCATTGTTTGCAAGTTACCTATATTTTATTTGATCACTATTTATATGCTTTTGGCCACTTTGGCTCTGATTGTCTTGTGATATTGTGAGCGATGTCCCATGTTTGAAACTCACTTTTCATGGTCTATCTTATATACACACTTACTTGTTACATTGTTTTTCTATGTCATGTTTACTACTTTTTCCACTAACACGTGTATATATCCACTTTTTTTGCACGTTCCTTGGTTTCTACCATACACATCCCCTACCCCCTGTAGGTATCCACTTCAGCACAACATCGAGCCCTCTCTTTTGGGCCACATAATCCTACAATCATTGGGTGAAAAAATTACCCTATACAACAACTCAGAGCTATAATACAACATAATACATCATAGAATCAACACAGATTACACTTATAACAATGGATCAAAATCAAACTTGGGACAAAATCACAATACAAACACCAACGCCCAGGCTCAGACGGGAGTGCCTGGGCGCATGTGTCCTCCCCTGGGGGCACACAGTCTACAAAATCCTTCATAGTAGTTTTATAGTATCAGGCGCTAGCCTCATAATACAAAATGCATGCAATCTCCTACAATCGCCTTCAATCGGAACAATTAGTACAACCAAAACTAATTTGGATAGTAGGAACAAAACAAGGACACACCATGTGGAGTGGGTTTTTTTGAAAAAATCATGGAAGGAGATTAACACTTGACCTCTCTTCCCAACACTTACTCTTGGAGTGAGATTGCCCAAAAAACTCGCTCTTAGTGTGATATTGGCCAAAAAACTCGCTATTGGCATGAGATCGCCCACAAAACCCACTCTACAAAGCATTTTCAGGACACTTTTTCTATCCTTTACACTCTTCTCAATTAGGTACACACTTTATTTTTTACACACTTTTAAATACTTTTACATACTTATGCAAATTTTTCATATACACGACTTCGACTACTCTTTCGCTCTTATTTTGCATATCTGTTCTTAATACGAAACAAGAAGCAACCTACAATAATAAATATAAGCACAACAACATGTACAAGCAACACATATGCTTCACTCTTAGGGTCACTTTCCTTTCCTAGTCTCCACACTTCACTTTGCAATCATTCTACACTTCACTTGTCCACTCAACACACATTTCACCGCACACTCTACAGGATCATAAAGTACACATATCTAATCTACTTTATGTTATCGAGTATTCACTCAAAAACATAAAGTGGGGGAAAATGTAGACACAAAATCACACACTTGGGTACACTTGGGTAAAAACATACTGGCATTTATATGATTCCTAAGCAAGAAAACTACTAGTTGACAACTATCTTTGGCCTCTTTTCTTTATTTCTTGTTTTCTATTTGGTCTTTCACACCCTACATACCGGTTGGGATTTTTAGTTATTTATCTTTTATGCCTTCAGACACCAGCGCCTAGCCATGACAACAACACCTAGCCACTCATGTCCCCTTTGGGCGTCCCTGACCCTTTTTCAACTTACTCGCTTCTTTTGGGCATCTTTTTCACTTATTGGTCGGCCTTCTAGTTGTTAATTACAAAATTCAAACAAGGGAATCATATAAATACACAACTATGTGTTCAAAATAAAGGACCAAGCATTGAGCATTACCATCATCACCTAAGAGTGCATCCAAAAGGCACCTACAACTCTCTAAAACATCCATCTAGCAGTCATTCAAGGGACAAGGGATGCATCAACTTTGCATACACTACATAGGAAGGGGAAGTTCATTATTCCATCTACACATTCTACTACATTGCTACATTTAGCTACAACTCGTTATCAAGTGTAACTTGCACAAGGGCATCTTTATTTTTAAGTTTGATGCGGTTTGTGGGCTTGTGCAGGTGAATTTCTATTTTTCAAGTTATAGGCACCTTCGGCATTCATTGTGTGACTATCAGGTGACCAATAAGAAATAACAACGAAGATCTTGTGACACAGTAAAAATTAGATTTTAATCATTTGCGCAGTCACAGGTACCCAACTTTAGTGCCCAAGTGTCTGTGTCCTATTTGTGGGTGTCAGTGTCTAACATTATTCTTACAACCCAAAATTTACAGATAGTATTTGCGATGCTCTACCCAGTTTGTTCATCACTTCTCTCGGTCCAGATTAGTTCCAAAACAACGTAAATCAACTAAGTCCCATCTCCTTCTCCTTTGCTTAGGGTTCAAATATTACATCTTAGATTGTTTGTGTCATTTCTTTATTTTCAAAATTTGAATGTCATTTGGTTTAGTAGTGACTTTGAAATATTTAGATTTAATACAAATAAAATTAAATCATATAAATGATATTATGCTTTTAGGAGCTAGAAATGTACCCAAGTGCATGATTTTGTGTCTACACGTGTTTAAAATCATAATTTGCGAGGTGGCGTTTTACAGTCGTCACATGTACGTAAGCCTAATAATGTAAGAGGCCCTATGTGAGTCCCAATGGACATCCACAATAATAGTCTTCGTTCCTTAAAATCCTCATTTGTTAGGCAACATGCATTGTCCATGTTTTAAAAAGATACAACTACTCCTATACAAGAGTTGAACCCCACAAATGCTAGATGTGTTACGCATTGATCAACGGTTTGGAAAAATTTGATCGACGTCCATGTACACTTATAACTGCAACAATTAATATGGACTGTGCATTGCTAGATGGCCCCCAACGTTTCCCACCATAAATAACACCTCTGGCGTAAACATCTACAGTTTATATGTACTGTTATGATCTTCTTTGGTTCCCATTCACATATATGCCAAACAATGTCGATGAATGCAGGCAACGATTCTAGCTACAAAAAATAAGTAAATTCAATACCGAATTTAATAATCTTCTTGATCATCTTGATAACAACATTAAGTCGTCATCAAATGGTTTCAAAAAATTTGTTTCAGGCCAAAGTCCAGATAAAGCTTATGGGCTTGTACAATGTCGGGGAGATGCAACGTCTGAAGAATGCTATTATTATTTGCAAAAGGAAAAAATTGGTATTTGAGATGATTGTGGAAATGCCATAGGAGGCAAAGGTTAGTACAAAAAGTGATTTATATGCTATGAAAATTACAGTTTCACTGGAAAGCTAGATATCCTGATGGAGATGATCATCAATCCAGTGACTATGTCAGACCTGCTCTTTGTAGCATAGTTGTTAAGGGGATTTTCGAAACTCTAACAGATGAAACTTATCTATCTGTTAATTGATACTCTTCTGGATCAACTACAGAAAATTACTAGTTTCAACATATGTATGATCCAGTTTAGTGCTAAAGAGACATTAAATCCATTCAGTACAAAAAATGCTTATCAACTGTAATTAATGAGGTCTTAAATCAAACGATTGATGGAACACGTATGGCTGGAATTTGTTCCACGTTGTACAAACGTTAGACATGCATATTCCAATTGTTTCGTACATCGATCAATGGTTTGCACAATATTGATCGACATCCATGTACACATCAATCCACAATGGTTGATATGGACTTGCATTGTCAGGTGGCCCTCAGTGTTTCCCATTGTAAAGAACACCTTCCGTGTAAAAGTAGACAACCCAACAAAAAAATCCTATAAATTTCAAAATTTTAATACACGTAAGTGTGCTTATTGTCCCTAAAAGTTGTATTTGTTTGGTCTATGGGAGACCAAATCCACTCCTACAAAAAAAACCCTCTCGAATGACAACTTACAGTTATGAGAGATTGTGCAGAGAACAATATTCTGTAAACCACAAATCTGAGGCTATTTTTGTCTGTTAAGCAATAAGAAGCTTGAAATTAAGCATGGAGATATCCATGCATGTGAGCGTGAAAATCGATGAGAAAGAGATGAAGACAATATTTAAAGAATTTGGAGAATTGAAGCTGCAGTTGGGAAACTGCAAGATGACATTCCACGCAGGTTCAAATCCCATCATGGGTTGCTTCCCCAAGGTGGCAACCATTATTTGCATATCACATAGTCCTGATGAGTCTAAGGAGTCCAAGCAGAGACTATACTTCTTAAGGTAATAGAGCAGGTAGAGCGAGAAGCTTATGTCGATAATTCCAATGCCCACCCTGTACAAAATATGAACATGCATATGCCAGTCGTGACATACATTGATCAATGATTTACAAAAATTTGATTGACGTTCATGTACACAACAATCTACAACTGTTGATATGGATTGTGCATTCTCATATGGCCCCCGATGTTTCCCATTATAAAGAATGCCTTCGGCGTAATAAGCTTTATGGATGATGTAAAAACAAGCTAAATTAGGAGTGAGACTTGAAACATGGACTCGTTGGTTTTTAGCATGGACTCCTTGGTTTGTATTGTTTTAATAAAATATGTAATTCAAACTGAGAATATTGATGATTTCAAACATTGATTTACATAAATACTAAACTACTTTTTATAAAAATAAGTGGTTACTTGAATGAAAACTGCCTTTTTCTTGAATATATCATAGGATATTGTGAAATTGTGTGTTGATAAGTTGTGGGCATTGTGAAATCGTTTGGTGAATTAGGAGTGAGTTGATGATAGTCTAAATACCTATGGTTGTAATATTTGAAGTTTAATTTGCTAAGTACGACGTTGTCAAATGTAGGTGTACAAGTACGATTTGAACTTTTCGTGTAGATTTGCTATGCGTTGAGTTGATCTCATCATGGAGATTTGTTACATACAAATTTTTTGACGTGCCTTTGGAAATTACAAGTCCTTATAATAAATTTAATACAATTTTTTTTTGCCTTATTTCCCTCCAAGTGTAAATGTCAAAAGATGAATGGCTGGTTTTTGGGGATGCAGTAATATCTAATACCGCCTATGTGGCTGCATCCATAATCTTGTCCTTTCAATTGCCACATGCTCCCGTAGATCTGAGACCACTCCACCCATACCATACGCATACGAAAACAACATGTTGAATAGATACATGTGGACGACTGATATTATTTTGAGGTTAACGATACAAAATACGAAGTAGAGGGAGTAGATCGACACGTGACAGTACAGAGTGTTAAAAGCCCCACATGGTTCTAGCTGGGGTAATTAGGGGACTAGAATGAGGTGAAAACGAAAATGAAATTTGAAATTAAACTTTATGTTTATATTAAATAGCGCAACTATTGGAAATTTCATATTTTTATGCCGAAAGGCGTTCCTTAAGTGAGAATAGACCTCCACTTTTTGACATGTTACAAATGATCAAATGGCTAGAAGTCGTGCACATGTGACGTTGAAGTATGAACATTTTGAGACCATCCATGTGGATGTGCATGTCTGTCGATGGCACGTCTATCGATGGTGCTTCAAACCCTAAATCTAGCCAAACCCTAATCGCTATGCATTTGGAGTTCTATTTGGTGAACCCGCCGCTTTGGTGAAATCCATATCGGGGACTGGGAAGATGTATTTTATGCATGTGATGGCATCAAAGGAGAAATTTATGAATTTTGTTGTTGTGGTGGTGGATCTCGCAATAACAGGCAAATTTTGTTCTACATTTTTAGATATCTGATGGAAATTTATTCATGTATGCAGGTTGGAGAATGATCTTGAAAATGGATTATTTTGGGTTCTTCCACTCCCACAATCACTATAGCCACACCTCGACTGTCATCCTCAAGCCACCCACCACCAAACCAATAGTTTCAGTCCCCATACGATTAGAGGGTGGCTTTATGGAGCTCTCCACCAGTCAAGACAACGATGAATTAGATTGCCAACGTAGAGTTCATTAGGGAGACAATTGAGAGAGATGGCATGTTGCTTCCCAGATGTGCCAATACCCCTAAACTTGCTTACATTGTTGAGGGTGGGTAGGACATAGCTTGCTCTGTACTTTATACTAATATGTTACTATGTACTATGTCTCATTTTTCTGGTTTTCATTGTTTATCAGGCGAGGGTAGGCTGGGAGTGGTTTTCCCTGGGTGTCCCGAGACTTTCAGGCGGCCTCCTTTTGGAGATGGACAAGGTGAAAAAGAATGCCTAGGAAAAAGTATAAGAGGAGGAATACAAGGAGAAGAAGAAGAGGAAAGAGGGTCAAGAGTAGAAGAGAGTGTGAGACATGAGCGTGAGTGTGCCCGCGAGGAGAGCTCTCGGAAAGTATTTCCCTGCTAGACTAGGTACCTACATGTATCCCTCATGCATCTTACTCCCGCTAACTCAAAATTAACCGTTCTAAAACCCTTCTTCAGAATTAGTCTTGCATATCGCAGTAAACCCATTTACAGCTTCGAAATCATCAGAAGAGAAGAAACCATGCCTGGAACTGGGGCTTCATCATTCACAATGACCCTTAGGAAGAGAACAAAAAAAATGCAGCTACATCTCCAAATCTGAAGAAATGCAGTGAGCTTGAGAGTAGCACAGTGGGGGGTCGATCCCCTCCACCGGCTACAAAGTGCGACAGAAAGAGAAACGCAGACGAATAGAAGCAGCAAACACATTTCATCGCATGCCCCACCATGTCCGTTTAAGAGCACATAGAGTGCATGTTTGAGCACCGCCTCTACCTCATCAAAATAAAACCAGTGGGCTCGTCTTGCGAGTTTTTCGTGTTGGGCACCGTTGACAATGTTTACTGCGTGTGAATTGACTTCCGCGCCTCCTGCACCTATCCTAACTTCCTTCGTGGTAACACTTGCAAGCATATTCTCTTTGTTATGCTAAATGTTCTCAAGTTGCCATGTGACGACCCACGTGTCTGGCAGAAAGCACTTCTTGAATCCGACCTGGATCATCTTCTTCACACGTCCTCTATCAACGAGGTCGTTCTCGCTATCCAAAGTGTGCGTTCTAGGTTTTAAGAGATCACGGGTTCGAATCCCTAACACGAGGACACAGTGACAATGCAGAGAGATTGGAGGGGGATTGCCCTGTGTGTTATGAGCCTCTGGTTGGAGGTAAAGAGGTGGTTGTCTTTTATAGGATTTATAGGAATAACGTGCACATAGATTGTTTTGTCAAATGAAGTCTAAGTGAGCACTCTGGGAATGTGGCCTGTATTTACTAGAGGGCTCCATGGGGGGGTCAAAACAAGGAAAGTAAAAACAATAAGGGTTATGTAAATTTAACGGCTTATTCAGACTCGCACAGGCCTCGAAGAGACCAGTTTGGAGACATTGTATCCTTATACATCCTCCTAGATTCGACGTAGATAGAGATTTTACAACTTACAAGTTTTCATGAATGCTCAACTGTAGAGGACTGACATACCTCATCACTGCATGGTAGATATCATTCTACATCCTCACCCCAGGCTGGTTAGTGCTCCAATTTATGTAATGGACCAATAATGTAATTATTTGTTACTTTAACTACATGATGGAATAATTTAGGGTTTTTGTATTTATTTTTTGCTTGACTATTTTGACCATGCGAGGGGAGATGTGGTTTGGTAGGTGTTAAAAATCGTCATTTTACCTTTTTTTGATATGGAATCAAATAAATATGTAATTTTTTTGGTTGTCAGTTGTTCAAATAGTGGATTGGAAAGTGTTGAAATAGTGGATTGACACGTGTTGAAAGAGTCGATTCCCATGTTAAGGATATGCCATTAAACATCGCCACTAACTATTACTCTAATGAGCTGTATAATGATTTCAATGCAGATAATCTTATTTTAATTTGACTATCTTGTTTTTTTATATAAAATTAGAAATTCAATATAAAATTTTGCAAGCCATTCATTTTCATTTTAAACCACGCATTCATGACAATGAGATTAACTTTTTTTCTTTTTAAAATTAATGACAATATATGGTAATTGGTTGAGCTTGTTTTCAACGTCTCATTTTTTTATTAGAATGAAATTTCATTTGTTAAAAAGACAAAATGCCCATCTTAATTGATAAATGTCCTCACCCATTTTTGTTGAGAGAATCTTGTATAATGTTGTATTTTATATAATATAAGATCCTTTTCATAAAAAAAAATCTATAAGGTTAAATCATGAAACCATGTGAATCCTCTTTTAAATGGGATTGTTCAAAACACTATTTTGTTTGACAAGAACTTGGGTCAATAGTTTTTAATGTGGAATGATAATTAATATTTCTTTGTAATAAGAAGAGAATTTTTTGACATTTGTTATATTATAATAAATCAGAATTAGTCCACTGTTTAAATTGAACTTAATACTATTGGACATCAAAATAACATTTGGTAGAAATCACTAAAATGTTATTTGCAAAATTTATGGATTGTCATCCAAAGTTATTTTCTTGGATGTCATGTGATTATCATGATTACAGAGACATAATGTGGATGGTCGACTTATCTAATCATTATGATGGAAAATGCCACTCGAATGTTATATGTAAAATAGTAGCTTGCTGCGGATTATTACGAATTATGTTGAAGTATCATTTTTAGTGAGAGCGAGGAGAATGTAGGCTTACAATTGTTATAAGACTATCTAATTACACTACTATTCTATATATTATATTTTTATCATATTTTTAAATTCTAAAATAAAACCTAAAACATGAAAAAACACTGCACATACCATCATTCCATGACTTTCCCATGATTAAACTCACATTCTAGATTTAAAAGGTAACATTAAGTTTCTCTCAAAATAACAAAATAAAACATTTATTGTTGATTTGTAGTTTAAAAGTTGGTTAAATATATTATGTTTTAGGGAGGACTATTTTTTCTAAACTGCATTCATGTGCGGATCTAATTGTTTTCCTCTTGGTGTTTAGATGGGCAAAACAAAGCCAAATTATAACCCTCACAAATCACATATCTCAAACTTTATATACATTATATTTTTGCTGTGTTTTTTATCACTTCTTTTTGGGAGATAAAACTATATTATGGAAGGAAAGACCACCTCTAAAAAACCCTAATGTTGACAAAAAAACATGCCCTCACATCAGAATATAATTGAGAGAAAATAATATACGGTTTTATGCTTTTGTTGTTGGTTTAAGTTTTGTGGCTTTGTCACCAATGGCCATGCACGAGATTGTGCTAAGTTCATTTTCAACATATTTTTGACATGCCATATTCAACATATCTTCAGCATATTTGTGAGGTTTGCTTTAGCTTTTAAGGATTTTTTGTTTTTTGGTATTGTCATTAGTACCAAAATGGCTTGTGACAAAATTTAGTTGAGTCAATCTATTCAAAACACTCTTTTGTTTGATGAGAACTCTAAGTCAATAGTTTTTAATGTGGAATGATAATTAATATGGCTTTGTAATAAGAAGATAAATTTTTGACATTTGTTATATTATAATAAATCAGAATTAGTCCACTCAGTAAATTGAACTTAAAATGATGGAATGCAGATACCATTGGACATAAAAATAATATTTGGTAGAAATCACTAAAATGTTATTTGCAAAATATATGGATTGTCATCCAAAGTTACTTTCTCAGATGTCATGTAATACTCGTGATTACAGAGACATAATGTGGATTGTCGACTTATATAATCATTATAATGGAAGATGCCACTAGAATGTTATATGTACAACAATAGCTTGATGTGGATTATTACAAGTTATTTTGTCAATTGTTGTTTACAAAAAACTAACAATGGCCGCCAATTCACACAGATACGCAAACATGAACTCCACTATTGGATTACCTTTTCATCTCAGAGGTATAAACTTTAGGCTCTGTAACATATTTTACACAAATACAATCTATAATATATATAATTAAACAAGTCACTTTCTTGTAAAATCTATATATACACACGTTTCTCTATGTATTTTCCATGCATAAGTAATGGTTTTACTGCATTAAAAGGGATCAATGGTGAGCAATTTTTTATAGGCTCATCAACAACACAAAAATGATAATCCAATAAAGAATTCCCTTACAAATGTTCAACAATATGAATTGATTTTAATCTAAATATTAGTGCAAGGTCAACAATGGTCAAATGAGATAGAAATTAATTATAATGGAGATGCTAAGAGAAATACAAAAATAGGTTTTGGGGTCTTATAACCCATACAAAATCATCCATATGGCCTTGCAATAGATGGGGTAAGCGTGATTTTAGCTATTAAGGGCTTTCATATAGGTTATGCATCTCTCATACTTGTTTTATTAAGATCATCTTTGAATCCATTTGGGTTGCACATGTCATGTGTGAGAAACATGTTTAGAAATTTAATTGAAGGTGTGAATTTTGAGACATTATTTTGATGAATTTGTCGTTGTCATGCTTTGGTAAGGTGTTACTTCTTTCTTTGTTGGAGTTGGGTAAATTTATTATGCATACATACTTGTGCACTTGGTGTGCCACCAACATGGATGCCTTAGTTCCTATCCACAGTTTTGATGCTTTACATATAGGCAAAAAATATAGTATTCATGAGACAATATCGAGCATGGTATCCCATGGAAGTTTGCAAAAGGGTTCTATACTTCATACCAATGATTTCCTTTCAAACAATTTGACCCGGTTTGGGGCCAACCTTCGAGTTGGTCTCCTAGGCCAGTTTCCACCTGTTATGGACATTCCATTATATGCAAGCCACTTATACGACACCGAACTTTGGAGGGGATTTCGTACATTAGTCTTCTTACTAATAGTTTCTTGACAATAAGATTGCACCTAAACATATGTTTCCTTTCGCCAACTAATTCTTTACATTCATGATGTTTCTCATTTTTTTGGATTGGAATTCCTTATGTCTTGTATTAGTCACACCTCTCTCAACATGAAATTCATATATTTTATGATTCATCTAATTTGTTTACAGAAAAAAATATCGCGTCGACTACCACAACCTCTACACGTTGAAAACATTGAACCTTCCAATCACACAATCCATTACACAATTTACCAAGTGCACTAATTTATGGGAGACGATGATGATCGATTGTAACACAAAGTTCTTATATAAAAAATAAAAAAGTAATGCTAACAACTAATTTGTGGGTTGAGAGAGACATTGTAACTGGTGCAATAGGCACAATAGTCAACATTGTTTATGGCATTTCTATGGCGTCGACTGATTTACCACTTTTCTTGTCATCAAATTCGATAGATATAACGGGTCATGTTAGAATCCCAACAAAATGTTGCATATTTTGATGCCACCAATTTTCAAAGGGAGTCACATAAAATTGCATATTCAATTGGTTTGGGCTTTAACTATTCACAAGTTTGAGGTCCTTACTTTGTAGAAGGCCACTATAAAAATTGCAAACACCGAGAAACATGGTCTTATTTTACATTTATCTCCAGAGTCCCCTCCCTTACATATCTTTACGTTTCACTTCATTCTTCTTTCGAATAGTAATCAATAATGACTAATGTCCCCTCTACTTCTATTCTAAACAAATGAAGAAGCATACCTGAGTTCTCCCCACCAGTTCTCCCCCTTTTAAAAAAACCATCCCCTTCCTCCCTCCCCCATACAACACGCAACAGTTCTCAACATGTTGTATATTAATACATTTTACATGTAACTCTATATAAAAAATGACGACCTTTTTTAAATATGCAAGTTGTATAAAAGAGTCAAATCAAATATTTGTAACTATTTTATGGCTAGAATCATACAAAACATCTACCTCGATGTCTAATTCAAACCATGAGTACAAATATAAACAATGTGACTTCATTTCTAAAATATAATTTGCCTTTTTTGCACTGTGAATCTTTCTTTTTTTCTTTTCTCTTGTTTTACATCAACATCTTTTGATTCCTAGACCTTGATCTACGGTTTATTCAAGATACGTTTGTCTTCATATGCCGACACTTACATTCATAACTCATGTTTGTTGTGGGAGTTCTTTTCTCTCAATTCTATGTAAATAGAAATTCTTGCAATGTTTCCTTTAATGAGCTGATAACAAAACGTAAAAGATTTCTTCACTTGTCTCATCAATTGATCCTCCATTTCTTCTCCACATCACTTCGATACCTTTATCAACTTGCTTGACCACTTACATACACTCAAATTTCATATACCCCTTCAAACAAAGTTTAAAAAAAAAATACATTTCTAGGCTTCTTTGGAATTCCAAAAAATTCTTGTACCTTGACTCCACCACTGCACTTCTTTCTTCACTACTCTACTCCACTTTTGGATTGGATTGGATATTAATTGCCTTCTTCCTCTCACATTCTCTATTAATTCTCCCCACATGCCTAGAAGGGAAATTCATAGAGGAATTAGAGAGGAGATCTACAAAGCTTACATTAGATCAACGTGGATTGAACCATTAGAACCATTGCCAACAAAAATGCACCACTATTTGGAGCATTATCTCCAAATTGAAGATGGACGTGTCATTCCCTCCAAATACATCAAGTTCCCACTGGGTTTGAGATTCCCCTTGGGTCAACTACGAGTTTGCTCTCATCAGCTTCGCATGGAGACAGAGCACTACATTCCTAAGGACCAACGTACTTGCACACTTTGCAACAATGAACCTGAATCAGAGGAGCACTTTATATTTCGTTGTCCTATGTACTATGAGATCCGTGGCAGGTACTATTGTCTCTTTCGAGAAACTCAAGGCTCATTACGTGCCCTTATTCATTATGAAGACCAGAGGTGTGTTGCTTTATTTATCAGGGAGATGACCCAACATAGATATGGCCTCCTCAAACATCATCATGACAGCCTTGGGTTCCGGAATATTGGTGCATTCCTTCAGCCTTCTACACAACACCGGAGGCATAAACGAGCACATGACTTCACACAACAGTCACGATCTACCAGGCGTAGAACCTCCTAAGCTTGGCACATAGCCCTGTTGCTTCTCGTATTTTGTTTTGTATTTGTTTTTTTCCTTCATGCATTGTCTTGTTCTCTTTGCTCCTCTTGTAGTCCCTTCAACCTTTTTGGTTACTTCCGGACATTAATTTTTAAATTAAATTAAATTAAACGTTTTGTTCTCCCAATTCTTTCCTTTCCGCGTTCACATTGCACTGCTCGCGTGCGATTCCTAGTTATTTTAATGGCATACTGTGTCACTATAGTTATTCAATGGCTTCATGTTGCGAAAAAAACTGAAACGATCCGAAGGAATGCCGATTTGTAAAATTGGTTTGTGGTACACTGTTTGAGAAAAAACCAGGTAGCCATACTGGTATTCTTCTCCGTAGTAAAACCGAGCCAGACAAGATTCCGACAGGTATAAAATGGCAGATGCCCACTCTCATCCTTCACAAACTAAACAAAGCCCCAAAAACTGAACATAAATATCTCGTCTTAGCATAGTATTTTACACCGACTCAAGACAACTAAATTTCTGTAAAAAACCCTAAAACATACGAGAACCGACATCCCAGGGACCTTGTAAGGGCTCTGGTAGCCAAAGAATTTATTGCAACCTCTGAAGCAGAGTGCTCAGCCTGTTTTAGAGTACTACAGGGGCTCTCAAATAATTGTTCATTAAAGTTCAGAGTATCCTTGACTAAGGTGCATGGTCTGGAACTTCCCTTAAGCCAACGAATTAAAAATGCCTTCAAC
Organism: Taxus chinensis; assembly: GCA_019776745.2. Classification (NCBI taxonomy): domain Eukaryota; kingdom Viridiplantae; phylum Streptophyta; class Pinopsida; order Cupressales; family Taxaceae; genus Taxus; species Taxus chinensis. The sequence continues at coordinate 676,981,114 of CM034147.1, forward strand.
ATGTCCAATAATAAACTTTATGATCAACCGCATCCAATAATACGAAATCCTCATCTCTAGAACAGTTCAGGTCCTTAACAGTGCAACCACCCTGTCCTTCATTTCTGAGACCCCGGACAAGGTAGGAAAAGGAATTGCCTTTTTCAGATGCATTGGTACCATATTTTTTTTTTAAAGGGTTTTCATCAATTTATTTAGGGTTTGGTATTGTGTAAACATTAACTGCGTTGCAATATTTTTTCATGTTTTGGTGAAGATGGAAAATTGGGCAAAAGGAACGGTGACGCCACTGGCAAGCACATTTCCAGTAGAAGAAGCTCAGAAAGCTGCCAAATTTGTGGATGAATCACTCGAGACATCGCGACAAGAGCTCCACAAATTGGAAGAATTCGTCCAGGACAACCGCAAACTCATGAAGCTCGTCCAGAAATTGCCAGACGAAATGTCTCATGACATAATGGTCAGTTGATTAATTCTTATACTTTTCAGCACCTTTAAATGTTTTCTTCACATCTGGCTTCAATTCATTTTTTGCAAACAGGTTCCCTTTGGCAAAGCAGCATTCTTTCCGGGGCGAATGATACACACCAATGAATTTGTGGTATGAAAATCCTACCATTTCTCTCTATATTCGTGGGTGCGGATGCGGCTATGTTAGGTTTAGCATAGTAGCAAAAAAATTAAAACCCTCCAAAATTAAAAAACCACGAATTTTATTTATTTTGCAATTTAATTAACTAGCAATTGCACCAAAAGGTGCAATGGGCACGCCAATAGGAAACGAATTGTAGTTTATCAACATCAATAGTCTGGTGTAGCTGCTTGTTTGGTCTAAAAGTCTACATATATGGAGGTTAATAAACACTTAAAAAATGCTTGAATGAAATTGATAGAGACCGAATTGTGGTTGTAAGTGTATGTCAGTAGTGATAGAGGCATAATAAGGCCGGAGGGAGGACTCCAAATGTCTCGAATGAGGTCTACCAAGTACATGTGAGATCTTTTTTCTAGCAAGGTGAGTGGTGTTTGGTTTCCAAATTTATCAAGGGATGTAACCAAAAGTATCTAGTTGGGTTTCCATGTAAGTCTGTCTGCAATATATTGAGTGGGTGGTTTTGAAACAACACAAGGAGCATCCATTTTCTCAATAAACGTAAAAAAGGGTGCGACACCAGGACTTTCCATGAGGTCACCCATCCTAGTACTACTCTGGCCCAGGCGCGTTTGATTGTGAAATTTCTGATGGAGTCCAGTGAACAAACGCTGCTGTGATCGCACCCAATATAAGTTCATGATCATGCCAAGTCTAATGTAGCATTTCTCTCTATGGTCATGCCAAGTGTCGAGAATGAGGTTCAGGATTGGAAGGACAGTGAGCATCTTGGTTTGGCGAGGTATCTTGAATAAGCTGGAAATGTGGAACAACAAATCCAGAGATTAAGAAAACTGTAAAAAATCCGGCTTTCAAGCAAGCTTAACGCGACAAACAAGATATAAGTGATTCAAAGTTTGATTCAAGTACGAGTTTATCTTTTTGTTAGCCACCTTCAAAGAGATGCAATAAGCATGGAGTTGGAAGAAAGACAGCCAGCAAGATGAGAGTAGAAAAAAGATGACTCAAATACCACTAACTTCGGAGCCACTTATCTGATAAATATCTGGTTATGTTTGCACATTTTTTATACAAACAGCACACAGTCCAGCATGGCGTGATTCACAAGCAAACTATACTTAAGAGTTTGAAATTGTAATGTCAGTAAAATTATTGACCTGAACATTGAAAGTGGAGCTCTCACAGCAGACACCGTAGTAAGGGAAGGAGAACTGTAGTAAATAAACACATGGAAATTATAGAAGCCATTAACGACAATCTGGTTTGTTTTCTATTACAGTTTATGGTTATATGCTTCTATGCATTCAGTATAATAAAGAAAGTTTCTATAATGTCTTCAAAAACAAAATTCAACCATGTATCTATAATCAGTAAAAAATATAAATGAATCATAGGTTGTTCCATAAAGTAGCAAAAAAGTAAAAGCTAGACGGGGAGAAAAAAGAACATGTGCTATCCTTGGCTGCACGAAAAAGACATAATCCCATTGCATATGCAGGCAACCTCCAGCCTCTGATTTCAATCACATTTAAAAATAGAGTTTTTGTAATTTTTTTTTCCAACTCAGACAGCAAAATGCATGCAAAAAAAGAAAAAAGACAGCTAAAGTGCAAGAAAGGCAAGTGAAGTGAGAAGTAAGATCCGTGCCAGAGAAATATGCAGATATTGGAATTCTGAAGAAACATACATCAAGGATGCTGGATGGATGTTCAGGGCGGTGTGTCTTCAGGGGTCTCTTTTGGCTCTTCTTCTGGAGAGTGTTGGGGCTCTTTTTTTTTGATAAGGTCTAGATTCAGTGCGTTCCGGACACAGCTGTGTGGGCAGATGCGTACCAAAAAGACTAGAGTGTGAGAAGCCTAAATAGGTGGATTATGTTGAGCATTCCTCCCCCAACTAACAATTGCTTATAGTTTGTGTGTTGAATGGGTCTCTTTCCTTGTGATTATTACCAAAAATACATGAGGAAATGACGTCACTATGTCAATAACTACTCATGGTGGTCATCTTGAGATGACTTAAACACACGAGCTATGTTGCCAGGATACGGATACGGGTACGGGTTTGATATGCGGATACGTCAATTTTAAAAAACCCTTGGGTACGATACAGGTACGGGTACGGGTTCGATACGCAGATATGTCAATTTTAAAAAATCCATGAGTACGATACGTCTTGGATACGTTTGTACATATATATATATATATATATATATTATGTGCATATACTCATTTTACTCATTTTTTAGTCCATAAAAAACTGAAATAGTAATACAAAACTTGAATCAATGTTCAAAACATTCAATATACTTAAGACTTAACATTTTCATCGATCATGTGGCTGCCATACATATGCTATACGAATATCATGTCAACATGAATACGAACAAAACTTGAAAAATATACTAGGATCAATGTTCAAATTTTCAAAACATACAATATACTTAAGATTTTACATTTCATTGATCATGTGGCTGCCATACATATGATATAGGAATATCATGTCAACATGAATACAAACAAATCTAGAATATTTCATCTAGATTTTCCTCAAAATCAAGTTCTTGCGTGCCTCTTGCGCTAGCTCCACTCTCATTAGCCCCACTCTCTACTTTGTGCGAACTCCCTTGAATGTCATCTTTGCCATCAAATATTCAAAGTTGGGCAAGTGTGGCTGCGGAGGCATCTAAATCTGTGGTCTCTAGAAGAAGATCCCAAAGATTGTGAGGCCCTTTAGCATAGTCCTCATACTTGTGTAACAAGAAGCGCAAATTGGAATTCACCTATACCAAATCCTCAGCTTTTTTAGATGCCAACTTGTTTTGTTTAGCTGAGTGGATAAAGTTGTAAGTACTCCAATTCTGCTATGTGGAAGAATTACTAGCCACCTATTACAACAAAGTTAGAAAATTGAAATTCAAATTAGTAACATACTAAGAATGTGTGAAAAATAATCCGACTAACTTAATAAAAATTGAAATATTCAATGATTATAAATTTTTAAATGTTATACCTGTGAAAGAACTTTTATAGCAATAGGACATAAGTACTTGGCATCATGGCCATGTACACGCCACCATGTGGTTGGGCTTAAGCTGCTCTTGTCAAAAAGAGCCTCAATCACTCCCATGTTGCCTTCAGAGCCAACAAACATGCCCATTTCACTTCTGAATAGATTGGCTAAAGATGGATCAGGAAAAAGTCTTCTGAATGTTACCCTGGTTCCATTTCCAACTTTGGAGTCAGAGAATGGTGGTTGCCTGTTAGGTAGGCCAAGTACGTCAGAGCTATAGTACTTTGGGTTTAGTGCATAAGCAAGGAGATGTAATGGCGTGGTCATTTTATTCCACCTCTTCATGACCACACTCTTGACTTCATTGTAGAAGGTCTCTTTTGGATCTTGCTCTTTTGTTTGTATTACATCTCTGATACGTTCAAACATAAAATCTATTCCATCATATATCTCTTCCATGCATGCTACATCAGTATCTATGAATCTGATCATGGAGAGAATGGGCTTTGTAAAACTCAACAAGTATTCAACTTTGGCCCACCAATCATCATCAAGGACCCATGATTTTACACTTGAAGCTATCTTTGTATTTGACTGCCTCCACACTGTCCAAACATTGTTGATCACCATACCGCTTAAACCTCTCTCACCTTCACAAGTCGTCTCAAAACGAGCATGTGAGAGACAAATCTTGTTTCTGCAACCTTCAGCAACTCCAACCTTGAGAATCTCCTGAATATGGCTTGTGACATATGATGGTTTGTGATAAACATCTGAATGCCATTTGCCTCAGTGTAAATTTGCTCAATCCATGGGATTTTCCCAATCTTCTGGAGCATCAAATTAAGGGAGTGGACAACACAAGGGGTCTAAAAAATGTGCTCATATCTACCCTCTATGACCGTTCCTACTGCTCTACAGTTTTTAGCATTGTCCATGATGACTTGGACAACATTCTGGGGGCCCACCGACTCAATTGCCTCTATCAAAATGTCGGCAATAAATTGTGCATCTTTGACTTCCCCTTCACAGTCAATGGCTTTTAGGAATATTGCCCCTTTAGGGCATACTGTAACAACATTTATGAGAGGTCTATTTCTAGCTTATTTCCATCCATCTGAAATGATGGAAACCCTTGTATCCTTCCATGATTTTCTGATTGGTTGCAAAGTGTTGTGAATGTGTTCCACTTCCTTTCCCAAGTGTGTGCTTCGAACCTTTTCATAACTTGGGGATTTGTACCCTTGAGCTTCATTGACAACCTTCACCATCTGATGTCAATATGGAGACCTCAATACATTAAAGGGCAGCCTACATGCATAAATGCATAGAGCAACAACCTCATCAACAATCTCCCTCTTTTCAATATTAAATGCTTTTTCCAATACTCCTTTTGGCCTTTTTCGTGAGGTCTTGGACTCTGTTCATCAAAAGGGGAATCAAGTGGTTGACTTTGAGTTTGGATGAAAGGATGAGTAGTAGATCTAGGTGTGGGTGGTCGTGATGAAGGCCTTCTTTGCAATGGAATTGTTCTAGATCTATTTCTTTCAGCTTGTCTACCTGCCTTCTCTTGCTCTCTTAAGTACTTTGCCATTTTTTCATTTGATAGTTTAGGGCACTTCTTTATCCCCACACCTCCAACCCCAGTCAAATGGATTTTCAGTCGGCTATATGAGGATTTGTATTGAGTATGACAACCATGACATATCCAAATCCGACCCCCACCACCAACAAGGTTGTCTACCACTGTCACATGTCTCCAAAGAGGGGAATTAGGATCATGTTTCACAGGAACTGATGTGTTTTTAGAAGCTTCTTGGCCTTGCACTCCAATTGAAGCAGAACTTGATGCCATCCTAATCTGCTTTTGATCACCAAGATCACCATTATAGCGCGAGGTGAGAGCATACACAGAGTTAGGATGTTTAAAAAATTAAAAATATTTTGCCTTAACATAAATAAATTAGTCGTGTCATCCTAATTTGTTTTTGATCACCAAGATCACCATAAAGGTGCGAGGTGAGAGCATACACAAATTTAGGAAGCTAAAAAAATAAAAAAACTGATTTATTAACATTGAACAATGCATTTAAAAATAAAAAAAACAATTTTTACTAATTATTAAATTAAAAATCCCTAAACCATGCCATCCTAATATGTTTTTGATCACCAAGATCACTATAAAGGTGCGAGGTGAGAGCATACATAGAGTTAGGATGTTTAAAAAATTAAAAACATTTTGCCTTAACATAAATAAATTAGTTATGTCATCCTAATCTGTTTTTGATCACCAAGATCACCATAAAGGCACGAGGTGAGAGCATACACAAATTTAGGAAGTCAAAAAAAAAAAAAAACAGATTTATTAACATTGAACAATGCATTTAAAAATTAAAAAAACGATTTTTACTAATTATTAAATTAAAAAACCCTAAACCATGCCATCCTAATTTGTTTTTGATCACCAAGATCACCATAAAGGTGCGAGGTGAGAGCATACATAGATTTAAGATGTGTTTAAACTCTAAACTTTTTAAAAAAATGCAACAAAATAAATTTAAAAAATTGTAAAATAAAAAATAAAATGATGAATTAAAAAAAAATACCTGTAGTGTAGATCTTTGTTGCCTCCAAACAAATGCTACCTCCAAGGACCAAATGTGATGTCTACTCTTTTAGTTTTGAATGAACAATAAATTTAAAACAATCTCTTCCTCTCAAGTCTCAACAATTGCTTCCTCTCCTCCTCCTCCTTGCAATGGTGGACTCCAAACAAAACAAGCAATGGCTGCCCCCAATCTCCTCCTCCTTGCAAAACCTCCTTCCAATCTTTGCCTCCTCTAAGCTCGCCAATTCCTCTTTGGCTCTTTGCTCATACACTTGCAAAAACCAACAATGAATTGTTTGTGTGATTTCAAATGAAGGGGTTGAGTGCTTTTTATAGCTTTTTGAAGTGTTTAGGGTTCAATATTTTATTCATTTAATTGTTAGAGTTCATTATTTTGCATTGACTAAGTCAAAAAAAACTTTTAAATGCTTTAAAACCTGTTTTTTGGCTTGGGTTCTGGTGGATACGTGGGGGTTTATCCCGGGTACGTCCAAACGTACCCAGTACGAACCCCCACGTATCCGAAACCCCATGTATCCGAACCCGTACCCTAACATATTCGTACCAGATATGTATCAGGGGGTGTTCGGGGGGCTGGGGGACGAACCCTGACATCATAGCACATGAGTATAAAATCTGACAAAAAATAATAATCTAATAAATAAATTTCCCCTTCTTAAGCCACCCAAGCAATTTCCCAAAATAAGAAACTCAAATTTCTAAAAAAAAATTCAATGCTTGAAAGCTTTAACTATGCAAAAATTACAAAATAGGAAATTCCTCTACCTTTTCAACCCAACAAAAGCTGCCTGCTGTGTAAAAAGAGTGCTTGAAAACTTTAACCATGCAAAAATTATAAAATAGCAAGCCCTCTACTTTATCACCTCAAAGAAACAAGCTTTTGCATACGAAAAATTTCTGACAAGGGAGAAAATAAAATTGAAAAGTACATACAAGTATCTTCCAAGACACTACTCTTTCCAGTCCCGTATTTAATACATAATTGCATATCAATAGATTAATGCGAAGATTAAATAGTTCAACTTCCAGTAGTTACTATAAAGATGGTGCCAAGTTCAGGTCATTGGTGCCAAGTTGGCATCATGACAGTTGGCACCACATTAACTTGGCATTGGTGCCAGAGGTCAGTGCCAGGTGGGTAGATGCTGTTGGAAAGTTGCCAATAGTTCTGAAATCAATGACCCTACTGTCAAGTTTTTGGCCCTCAAACCTGCAAGGGCGAACAAAGGAAATAATGGATGCTCTTCTTTGGCTGGTGCTTGCTGAATCACCTTGGGATATAGAACCTACAGTGTTGAGGTGCCACCTGGATAAATCTTATTTGCACAAAAACTGGTAGTCATTGACAAAGGACATCTTGTTAAACTTAGAATAATATAGATACAATCAGAAAGATATTATGAATGGGTATAAAGATTAGAGTTAGAGAATGACCAAAGTGCCTTATCATTCATTTAGCTTTATAAGTTCACACTTTCATGCAACCAACGGATCATCTTGGCCAATCTCCATTTTTCACTTAGTACTGTGCCAAAAACAAAAAAACTATTCCAAAACTAGTAATATAAGTGGGTTCTGGTCTCAACACCATGTGCAATGAAGTCTGTGCCCTTTGTCATGTGAATGCTTCCAAGGAAAAAAATTTGTTGGATTGCTAGTCTAAGAAAAAATTTCATTTGCCAAAAAAACCCATAAAATTATCAGGAATGCTGAATAACAGCTTTGGGTTGGACCAAAACCACCATCACATAGATAATTTCATATAAATCTCCAAATTTTCAAAAATTGAAATTACAATACCACTTCTAAATAAAGGCCAATATGAACAGTGTTGAAATAGCACACCTGCAAAAGTGCCTATGGAAGCACCACAGTTGGGATCCATCATGGTGAGTACAAGTTGGGTTCCATTGAGCACAGTCTCATCATTATAACATCTTCTAATGCCAACTTAATCGCCTTTTAGGCCACTCTTCTAATGGTGGTATTATAGGCCACCAAAGCACCCACATTCACAGTTACAGGTCTATCTCCATTTCATGTTAAGCAGAGGCGTATAAAATCATAAAAAATCACAATGGAGGCAGGACCCAATGCCAGAACGATACCCAATGAGTGTGCATTCTATCAAAAAGTAAAAAGAAAACCAACCCAGGTCTCATTCAGCTCTTGTAGCTATAGGGCTTGACAAACAAGCTGAGATATATGTCGTAGTCATTTTTTGGATATAACTGTAGATTTACAGAGAAAAAGAAACCATTTAGTAATTTTACCAGCCATCTTCCCACTACTTTATTTATAATGCCAAAAACAACCATTTGAATGTAATGTGAATAATGCATCGGTGGTGCAAACTTAAGATAATTCATTGTGAATTTTCCTTTACTCCTAATTCTGTCAAAACCATCACAGCATTTTGACTGCGACACACATCTACTTTTTTCATTAGATCAGTCTCATTCACTTTTCATGAGATCCACACAAAAAGTTCAGCTTGAAAGTCTATACATCTACAGTTTTACACACTCATTGAAACCCCTCTTGAAAACTGTGTGTTTATGGATAGCAAGATGCAAGACAAAAACTATTTGTAGCCCCTGTAGATAATACGAGCTTGTAGTTTTTGGGTGGATTAGGTTTGGCCGCGTCCCATAGCATGCCCGGTGAAGCCAGCATTCGAAGAAGCCATGAACAAACCCTAAGCCTGCACAAAACAAAACCTCATCCCCCACAGTTTTCAGATAATCACCACGAAAAAACCCCTCCCATGTTTGATCTGTTAAAACTTAATATGGGCAACCATTGCTGTAAATGCGTACATTTCATTTCTCATTGCTCAAACAAAGCATGCCCGCAAATGCTGGGATGATTGTAGTAAAAATAAAAACTGCTGAGATTAATGCAAACAATATTTAGACGGACGAAGGCAGCTGTAACATTCCTACCCTGTTCCTGAGGATGAAATGGATGGATCAGATTGCCTGGATGGTTGTCCTGTGTACAGCACGGATGCCAGTCGTTGATCCGCTTTTCCCAGGTGATGCGGCCTGCTGTATAATGGTGTAAATATTGTTAGAGTTAACCAAGAATCGAGAATTTAATATCAAAGTACATACCTTGAGTTGAGAATTCTATATGAAGGAAGCACTACATACCTGTAGGATATTTGCTTGGAAAGAAATATTGTTAGGGTTTACCTTCAATTGAGAATATAATATGAAAGAAGTATGGTGTGCTTTGGATCATTTGCTTGGAAAGAATTATAATTAGGATTTACTTTGAATTGAGAAATCTATATGAAGAAAGCTCTACATGCTTTATGATATTTGCTTGAAAAGAATTCTATTCGTAGTTCCCATCTCCCAAATATTTTACTCGGTTCACTTTTTTCGACCTCTCGTATTTTGTTTTTTTATGAATGTGGCTACTATGGGTATGTGTTGGAATGCAATGCTGGACTGATGAAAGGAGGGAGGACTTCGAGGGCTGGGAGGGTTTGGGCTTCAAGGGCCATTAGGCTATCAATCGTAAGGAAGATGATCCCGACAGTGACTCAGGCCTGCTGCATTACTGTATGGGGTTATTTTTCAGAAAGTTACAATTGCCCAAAAAATTTCAGCACAGTGTAGATGGCAGTTTTCGGAGCTTTGAATGGATTCTTCATGAAACTAAAGCTTTGTGGACATATAGATCGTCAATCTCTCAGAAATTGCAAAGGATCATGAAATTGGAGTGTACCTAGAAAAGTTAGGCAAGGTGGCCCATTATGGATGATTATTATTAGCAATTCTTATTTAGAGGATTTCTTTTTTGTATGAGTTTTCCTCTTCCCATCCCTATGCATACTGAATGGCTACAAAATAATGTGTTCACCCGCATTGTAATACAGAGTGGATAACATATATCTCTTTCACAAAGATTGCTTTATTTTTAGTCCCTAGAAACTTTCTTATTATTTTGAAATAAAGCTTAGTTTTCTATTCTTGCTATCTAGTCATTTCAGTTGGTGTATTGTTCTCCGGATTGAAGCCTCAGTCCAGCTCAGAAGAGTAGAGAGTGCTTGACCTGCGATTTGGGCTTTTAATTAGGAAAATTTCTTTGGTATTTTTCTATCGAGAGTGGTTAATTTTTTACCAGAGAAATCTCAAATTAGACATGCCAGGTAGCAACATTTAAAAAATTGAAGGCAAGTTTCTATGCAGAATACAAAAATGTGCATAAAGTTATTAGATTGACCAAAAATTACCAGCAGTCTATGATTTTCCTTGATATTAGCCTCTAATTCTAATGTTTCTTACATTTTTTAGTTTTGTGGGATTTTATTTGTGTGTTTTTAAGTCATCTCAAGATGACCGTCACGAGCAGTTCTTATCTTAATGCCATTTTTCTTCATGCTTTTTTGGTACTGATCACAAGGCAAGGGCCCCACTTAGCACACAAACACTATAAGGATTTGTTAATTGTGGGTGGGGGGGCGGGGTAATAGTGCATGTAATCTACTGCTTCGGGCTTCTCACCCTCAAGCCTCTTATATTTCTTATTTTTTGGAATTGAAACATTGGGCAAGTGCTATACGGTATGCACTTGTATTTTTTTCCATCTCTTAATTTTGTCTTGCTTGTAAAAATAAGTATGGAGTATGGATTCATGGATGCAAGGAGAACAAAATCTTCTTCCTTGATCAATGTCATTGATGCCCTTATTATCCCAATGACATGGTTCCTGCCAAGTCGACTATCCTGTATGTAAAGTTTGAGGATAAGTATGTGCTTTTTGAGAATGAGGTACTGACCTTGTTGGAAACAACTAATTCGTTTTTTGACACTAGACCTAGCTTACTTTCCTCTGTGTACCCTATTATTTTACATATCTCAGCGATGGACTTTGACTTTATAATACTTTTTTCATACAAGGCATCAATTCATGGTGGCGTCAGGAATTATACATATAAAAAATACAAATTTTTTTAAATTTCAAGAGGAGCATAATATTTCCTAAATTTTCCTGGAGGCCGGGCCAATAGAGCCTTGGATGTTAGTAGAGATATTGAGAGGAGCACTCCTCCATAGGTTTGTTCAGCCAAGCTCTTTTAGCACAGTCTAGTCTACTGAGAAGATCATTAGATTCTGTAAGGGCCCTATCATGGTGTTTGATGAGGATGATGGTCCTTCTTCTGTTCCTGATTTTGATGCAGGTGTTACCCTGTGCTCTGTCAAACTCTGTCTTTATACACACACACACACATACAAAAACAAAAATTGGAATATTGTTTAGAAAATTTTTATTGCTGTGACCACAAAAATCATTCACTTTAGCAAGAGGTTCCTGTTAGTGCAAATCAGCAGCACCCTCTGGATGTTTTCTCAGATTTCTAGTTTGATATGGGACATCCAGTGTGATTGCACAACATTGAATCTTTTCCCCAAGTGTGGGACTTGTAAAAATGGGAAAAGAATCGCCAGATTAGAGGTTGGTTCCTCAACTCCTCTGATCAGATGTATTGCTTGAAAATTGCAAAGGTTTAAACTCAAAATCCTACTCTAAATTCCAAGGAGACAGAGATAAAGATGCAAAGAAATAAAACTAAGACTAATAAGGTGATACACCAAAGGAGTGGTGAACATTTACTTCTGCAAATTGACATAGATTATAGGGATGCAACAAACATCATGCACAAACTGATAAAATGTAATGAAAGATCAGAAATGAATCAAACACAAGAAGAGGACTGAAACTCATTCACAGAGCTTGCATTGTCATTTTCAATATCAAAAATACATGCATTACAACAACAGAGAGGCAGAAAACATGTTGCAGTCCTGAAAGAGGTCTGATATTCCACAAAATCACTTTCTAGGGTGAAGGAGGGAGTCTGCAAAACACAAAAATGTCCAACCTTTACAAAAATGAGCCAAATCTAGCTTTTAACAATGAAAATTCGAGCTTAGGAAGGAGAAAACGCGGGAAAGTGGAAAGGAATCATACAACCACTGACCAAATTCATCAAGACAGCATGGGTTCCCTTAAAAATTCATTTCCCAAGATTTTTGACCATGTTGGAGAAGAATGGAAGCCATACTTCATTAAAAATGGTGGTTGAAACGTCGGTTCTACTCTTTTCCCCATGCCAAAGGCGTTTTCCATTTTTCTCTCTCCAAACTTCATCAAAACATAAAATTGAAGATTCCATTGTGTAGAGGATTTCAATAGCTTTCCAATGATATAAAGAATGTGAAAATCCGAGCTCTGGATCAAAAGTTATGCCCCTTTGAAGATTTAGGGCAAAAAAGGGCAAAAATTGGGTTGGCGGGCCAAAAGTTTAATTTTTTTCCCAAAAATCTCTGCCTTCCGCCGCTCTAATGCCATGTGGCACATCTTGATTGGTCCGCGGATCTGCCTGGTCCCTTTACGCCTTTTTGGATTTTTAGAAAATTTTCCATTGGTGCCCCGTGCTCCGCCACTCCGTTGCCACGTGTCATCTTTTTATTCGCTGGCGGGGCGGGCTTCCAATTTTCCGTTGACTCTGACCATTTGCACCGAATAGGACACGTGGCACCTTTCAATTGGCGTGGGCCTGAACCAACTCTTTTCCCTCTGCGGACCCGCCTTAAGATTTTTGCCGGCCACATGGACACGTGGCATGCTCTGATTGGCGCGGGCCAACGGGGGCGGAGTTCCATTGCTCTATTTTCCATAGTTTGGCGAAAGGGAAAACTTTCCCCCACGCCTCCGCCTCCCGACGCTCCGAGGACACGTGGCGTGTTGTGATTCATTGGCGGGCCTTAGGGCTAAGATATTCCATTTGCGCCAACTTTGGAAATTTTTCCAACTTCCTCTCGCCACTCCGATCTCCGATGGCCTTGAGGACACGTGGCACATCCCTATTGGCTGGCGGGCCTTCAGGTCAAAAAATTTCTTTTGTGCGCCTCGCCAATACTTGGTAAAATTTTCTAAGTCGCCCCCCGCCAATCCGCCATTCCGCCACTGACGTGGCCCATTCTGATTCGTCAACGGACCTCCCTTGGGAAAATTTCCCTCCAAAACTCCGCCGAGCCATAACTTGCAAAATACAAGGAGTTAGAAGGAAAACTTTACCTTTTTGGAAAGTTGAGAAGATTCTCTATCTGATGGAGCCATTTCCAGAAAGTTTTGAGTGCCTGAAAAATAAAAAATTCTGACTGAGGCATAAGGAAGGAAGGAATGAAGGGAGTTAGCCAAAAAATAAGTGAGGGGCTTATTTTGGATAACAGTTCCTTGTCCCTGTTAGCATCCATTTTACTTCTTATAAACTCAGTATTCTTGTTCTGGTTCCCAAGGAAATATAACTAACAGTGATTGGTATCAACTTTTGTTTCACCCTTTCTAGCGTATGAAGTACAGGACTGGCATGCATTCCTTTGAATCTTTCCTTACTTGAGCATTGGATTTTCCTGGGACACTTTTAGCTTGATTTCACTCATAAACTCTTCCAAAATCTCCTTCCTGTTCTCGCCTGTTGGTGTAACATGCTTTCACCAACAAGCCTTGCGGACAACAATTCCTAGTTATGAAAGTGAAGTTTCATAACAAGTGACTTCAAACATGATGATTGTGGCAGTAAGTATCATGGTTTTCTTTATCTCTTCTGCTTCCTTCGCTGATTCTCAGGCTCCAAAGATTATCCTCTACTCCTGTTATGATTCTTCCAAAGGGGACTCATTTTGCAAGTGATTGTTCTTGAATCTTACGTTCCAATAGTATTCTGACTTAGTAATAAGTTGCATAATTTGGTCTTGTAATTCTCCAATTTTCTCCTCCAATAACATAGATATGTTTGCATCTTCATGTTTGGTGTAATCATTTTGATCTAGGTTACCGATACGGCACCCCCAGGGTACTCGAAACGTTTCTGGAGTGGCACGGGAGTGGGAGCGGGAGCGACGACGAAGTGGCCAGGGTACAGGAAAAGACCCTGCAGAAACGCCTGGGTACGGCACAGTGCCGTACCCGGGCGTTTCCGCAGGGTCTTTCCCGTACCCTGGCCGCTCCCAAGTGCAAAAAACCATCAAAAACCGAAAATCGTGAATCAAAAATCATGAATCGAAAAGAATATAATCGTGAATCGAAAATGGTGAATAAAAATTAAAATCGTGAATGTAAAACGCAGATTAAATACATTTAAAATGGGTGAATATAATCGTGCCCTATTGTTCTGCATTGTTTTTTTTTTTGCCTGTTCGTATTTATTCATTAACATTTTATTTTGTTTGTATAGCTTTTGATTTTTAATAATTTAGATATATAGTTTTTTAAGAACTTTTGTTTTTTAATAATTTATATAATTTAGATATATATGCAGTTCGTATTTAGATATTATAGTTTTTTAATAATTTATAGTCTATAGAATATAACTCATTTCTTTTATGTTATAGTTTTTTTAACTTTTATTATATACATTTAATTTAATATTTTTATTTTAACGTGGTTTTTATATTTTATGTTATAGTTTTTTTAGTTTTGATTATATAAAGTAATTTAATGTTTTTATTTTAATGTGGTTCCTATAAGTTCACACATTATTTATATGAAATGTATATAATGTTAATTTTTTAAGAAATGTATATAATGTTAATTTTTTAAGAAATGTATATAATGTATTTAGAAGGCTGAAATTTATATATTTTTTAATTTTTATATATTTTTTGTACTGCCGTATCCGGGGCCAATTTTTTTTTTTGCTGTATCCGCGTATCGGATACTCCGTACCCGCTCCCGTATCCAAAACGTATCGGCTACTTAGATTTTGATTCGACCATTGTACTGTTGATTTTAGGGCTTCTATATAGGTTAACAATTTCATTTCCTAACTTGCATGCTAACAGTGGGCACAATCCTGGTAATATTAACTTTATGAGGTACCAAATGATCTTATGGTGTTCAATTCCTGAACTATCCACATGTCCATATTCACCCAAATTTTTTTTTTTCATTCAATAAAAATTTCATAAGCCTTCTTTTTTATTGAACCCATCTAGTGCATCATCCCTCAATGTAGACACTAATTTCTCTAAGGTCATGCATAATGTCAGTAATTGACAAACTGCCACATATTTGTAGAAGTCAATACACGCTTTCTTCTGTCTGTAGATCCATTAAATGATAATGGCTTCTTACTAGGCAGTGAAGATTGTGCAGCCATTATCTGCAGCTGCTATAGAACAAGCCATGTTATGAAACTATTGATTTCCCAACATGATGCTCTTTGTTCTCGCAACTCCAGCTGTACTGATTTTTCTGAAACTCCCTTTTGGACATTTTGGATTTTGGCACCTGAACCAAAGGTGTTCTAAATTTATTATTACAACAGACTTAATTATTATTTACTACCTTTACTGCTCCACTCCTATTAGACCTTACTGACATCCTTCGTGTATAGAATCTAGATTAACATGAATTAACATTGCTGCAATTGTTATAATTCAGCATCGCAGAATGTAATGAGGTAATAATCATTACTTAATGTTAAATATGATAGGACATCCATACACTGTAATTTATGGGTAATATGCACTGCAAAATATATCATTAAGAAAATAAGTTCATAACACTTTTGCGTAGAGCGTAACCGTGCTCAATGCACTATTTGATAGGTTTCTAGAATTTGCTATCAATGCTTTTTCTCTTACCCTTCTTGCTCCTTGGTGTAAAGAAAGGTTATATACGAACATGAATCTTTGGCCATTGACCAATTACAGATCTTCCTACATATACCTTTTATGGTTATCCTTTTTAATTCATGCTTCTGTCTAGGACATTTTTGATCTTTGTAAAGCCTTCTACAAATGCTCCATTGGAGCAGCATAACTGTATTGAACCATAATACTCTACGAATGTTCCACATTTGCTGTCAAAGAATACTTGGAGTGGGTTTCCTTGCCAAGTTAGGATCTCTTGACATTTAACATTGTTAGATTATATGTTGTTGGCCATTTATTATGTACTTCTTATACTTAGAAAGTTTGAATTCTCTTTGAATGCATTTTGTTTATGTTTTGGTGCAACATTTTTTGTGGTTCATTTCAAGTTTTTTTTGGCTTGGTTATTGAGGTTTTTGATCTGTCTATATTCTTCTACAAATGCTCCTTTGGATCAGCATAACTGTATTGAACCATAATACTCTACGAATGTTCCACATTTGCTGTCAAAGAATACTTGGAGTTGGTTTCCTTGCCAAGTTAGGATCTCTTGACATTTAACATTGTTAGATTATGTGTCATTGGCCATTTAATATGTACTTCTTATGCTTAGAAAGTTTGAATTCTCTTTCAATGCGTTTTGTTTATGGTTTGGTGCAACATATTTTGTGGTTCATTTCAAGTTTTTTTGGCTTGGTTTTTGAGGTTTTTAAAGTGAATCCCACAACCTTGGGACAAAATGGGGGCCTAGGCCCCAGCCGTGTGGAATGCATATTTTAAGAAGGCTCACATTATAACATCTGCATTATTGTGGGGAGCTTGACCCACAATTCCTTGGTGGAAGTTGAACTCGGCTCTTCATTGTGGTAATTGCTTTGCGTTATCACTTAGTCAAGCTCGTTGGACATGGTTCATTGTGAGAATTGGTCAATGGTAGTTTTTTTGAGGCTTCAGTTTTGAGAGGTGGGCAAGCGTTACCCGCGTAGATATCTGATTGAAGATAATTCAAGGCCTACTTTTGTGGATATAATATTCCAGCAGATCAGTCAGCTATTTTGGCGCTCATCACACACACACATGTTAAGTGTTTGGATCATGTACAACCAATAGCACCATGTGCAAATTTATAATCCATATTTGCTAAGCACTATTCTAGGATTAATTTGTGGGGTATGACACCATTTATGTCATAAATCAGGGTAACAAATTTCTGGTAAGAAGTTTTTTGACCCCACCTTTTGAATCGTGTTTTGTGTTTTTTAGTTTGACATCCAAGAAGAATATATGGAGTCTTTACTGATAAATTATGCCCTTGTATTGTTATATTATCAAATATGATAGATAGAAATTCTATACATGCTTCTAGAAGTGATCTCTTGCTAGGTTTTAATTGTCCAAAGTCCTTTGGGTAAGGCCTCACCCAGCCATGCTGAAAATTCCTTTTTGTGCCGTCAAACCAGATGTAAAAATCCTTCAAGATAGGAATATTTGAAACCCAAAATTGCAATGTGCCTTTGGGGCGAGCCTAACAGATGTCGAGAATTTGCTAAGCACTATTCTAGGATTAATTTGTGGGGTATGACACCATTTATGTCATAAATTAGGGTAACAAATTTCTGGTAAGAAGTTTTTTTGACCCCACCCTTTTGAATCGTGGTTTGTGTTTTTTAGTTTGACATCCAAGAAGAATATATGGAGTCTTTACTGATAAATTGTGCCCTTTTATTGTTATATTATCAAATATGATAGATATAAATTCTATACATGCTTCTAGAAGTGATCTCTTGCTAGGTATTAAGTGTCCAAAGTCCTTTGGGTAAGGCCTCACCCAGCCATGCTGAAAATCCCTTTTTGTTCCGTCAAACCAGATGTAAAAATCCTTCAAGATAGGAATATTTGAAACCCAAAATTGCAATGTGCCTTTGGGGTGAGCCTAACAGATGTCAAGAATTCATCTAGTGTTGAATTTAATGCCAGAGATTCATTTGAAAGAAATTAAAATTGAACTCTGTTCCTGGCTGGCAATGAATATCTTGCATCAGAAGGGCGTTTCAATATCCATGATGCTCTTATTTAGAGTTCCATTGAGAAGCAAGATACGTAGCCAGTCGTGAGGGTGGGGTCACGATTGAAGGTTTTTCCCTTAAGGCGATTGTTGGGAGCAGCTAACTATATGGGATATTGGGAAGTGATATCTGTGATGGTATTTCACTTGATTAGTATACTTGTTTTACAATAACGTTTGCCTTACTATAGAGATCAAGGTACCATGAAGTGAGACTAACAGTCCTTAGGTTAAACCCTCTGCCTTAAGCTGCTACAACTATAAGTAGCTAAGGGATGACTCCCTGATTGTTTGAACTGAAGGCTCAAACCAAAAGAAAATCATTCAACTAAGTTATTAACGAGTGAATTTACACAATGATCTAACCATGGAAAGCCTGACTGCCATATATAAATCCCTGATTCTGCAGCCAGATCTGAATGCCATTCTTATTAACACAAGCGAACTATAAAGCAAGTAAAAGAGACATGAACACTTAAAAGGGAAACTACGAATCTTTTGAAGTACACAGTAAAAACAATGGCACGAGTTTGAGAAATCATCATTACTTTTCCCACAAGAGTGATTCCCATTGTTGTTTTCCATATCAAAAGATGCTTTTATCTTTTTCTTCTTATTGTTGTTTCTCTTCTAGGAATCCTTTCCCTACCACCTTCCCATCTTGGCCTCTGGGCTATGCTTTGATGAAGACCCTTAGGAAAATTTGCAATCTTCTTCCTCAGCATTTCATTGGCATGTCTTTGTAGGGAGAGTTGCCTTTGCATTGTGGAAGTGACTGTAATACACTTCTCATGGGTCATAATGCACCTCTGAGATTCAACCATTTTTTCTTTTTGTTGTATAACCATCTCTTGATTATATAAATAACTTTGTCATCCTAAAAGGGAGATCAATAGTGTCGTTTTCTTGGTGTGTAAAATGAGCATCAAGATAACTACCTTTTCTATATAACTTAGACAATGTCATTCTGTCAATGAGATTCCCTAATTCTGTAAGGGCCAATTTGGCCTGGTCATATCTCCAAAATACTTGAAATAGGTGTCATTTGACTTCATTTAAAGGGCCGAGGTGCCAATCTCCCTCTTCCCTCTCTATTGTACATATGTATAATTTATGAGCAGCCGATGGATTAGTATTGCATTATCAGCTGGGCAGTGCTGGGATATCTGGATGAATCAGCCCTAACATGCTCCCCCACCCCCCCCGCCCAATCTATATTTGATTGGAAAATCGAACGAATAGTGCCCATCTAATCTATCTAGATTCCCCGAATTCGATTGATGACTTATTTTATGTTTCTAGAAGCATTAATAGAGATGGTGTGGGGCGAAAGGAGACAGAGCTGCCAGCTGGTGTTTAAACCAGTTGCCGCCCCTACTCCTATAATTGAAAAGCTGGGGTGGGGGTGGGGGTGTGGAGAGAAAGTTGTGTCAATTAATATTTTTGAATCCTTATAGCCGTATCAGATAACCTATATTATGGTTTGAGTTGACTTAAGGGAACCACCTATACATTGCAAAATGTGTACTGCATCTAATTTCTATGGATAGATGAGTAGATCTTTGATGTGCAAAATGTAGGATATTGAAAATCAAATAGGCGTACAAATGAAACCTACTGTGTTTGCAAAATACCACTATTTATGCGGTTGTCACAAATTAAATGGCTCCTTTCATGACGGTCAAAATTATGGATATCATATAATCTTGTAGAGTAAAACAACTAGACATACTTGTGATTCTAGCATGCATGCTTGCATAACATGCCAATCTAGTTTTTGAAGTTTAGTGTGAACTAAGCCACTTTTGGATCTTTGGTGCCTTGACGCTCCTCCATGTATCTTTGGATAGAACTTGGTAGTATTTAAGCATGTTGTTATATTCAACTTTGAATACATTAAAGTTTAGCTAGGTACCTTTGGAGGATGTGCCCTTCATATTCTTGAAGATATCAAGGTTCAATTTTGCTACAATTGGTTCTTTTGAATTCTTTACGTACCAATTGTCAAGGTATCAGTAGTTTGTTTACCATTTTACTATATGAGGAAATTAATACACTTCAGGCTTTTGAGCATGAATGACCCCTAATTCAAACACTTTATCTCATGGATGTCTTTATCTTGCTTTCCCTTATGCCTTTTTATCATGCTTTTAGCTCTGCATCATGAGTCCTTTTGTTGTGGACGTCGAAAAGCAGTTAATAGAGTTTTAGCTCCCCATTGTTTTCTCTTTGGTTACAATGGGCTTAGCTCTCTGAGGTGTACTTCTAGCTTGCTATGAAATTAATGGTATTCTTTTCAGTAGTCAGATACTTGTGTAATGGAGTTCACACGCTCGGATAAAAAGATAATAAATAATGAGCTCTCATAGGCTCTTTTCCGTTGGCAAGTATCTTTTACATCATTAAATCCATCACCCACTGCTTTTCCATGTGTTGGTGTCACGTACTAAGCATTCAATGATGTGAAGGGGTTTTCGTTGTTAGCCACAAAGTCGCTTTGGTGCACCTTTCATCCTAGGTCATTTCAAATATTTAATGCTTGTATTAATGTAGTAGCTGTGATTTTAAAACTTGAAACCCTTAACATATGCCATTTTTGATTAAAGAATTGAGAATGCACAAGAGTAGCTTTGAGGGTACATTGGTGAGTTGATTGGATGATGTCGATAGTAGCTTTGAGGGTACGTTGGTGCATTGATCTGATGATGCCAATAATAGCTTTGAGGGTATGTTGGTGCATTGATCGGATGATTTCTATAGTAGATTTGAAGCTACATTGGTGCATTTGTCAGATTATGTGGAGATGCATTGATTGGATAGTGAGGAGATGCGTTAATTGAATGGCAAGGAGGGTTCAACAAGAACAACAACACTCAAGGACCACATGGTTGCATGCTCAACTGATGCCGGAGCATCATTGACAGTCATTTGGAAGATCCAATTCACAGGTTTCAGAGTTTGAGGGAGTCTATCAGACAAAGAATAAGCCACATATGGCATAGTTAGAGTGTTTTGATGTTGATTTGTTTCTTTGAGAGGTTTTCCCTCCAAAACACCAATTTGAATTTTAGTATTGTTATGTAAATTCTTGTAAGCAAATCCTATGTAAGTGATAAGTGTAATGAAATGTCATAGGGTTCTAGAGGATGTAGCACGTAGATTAGGTAGTTTCTAGTCTATAGGAGCTATGAAAAGTCAATATAGTTGTTTTTTATGAATAAATAAGGAGAAACAGTCATCTCTTATATTTTTTAGTAGGAGGTTGAGAGAAAATCTCAATTATGGACTAAGTTAGAACATGGAAATCCCCCTTGAACAGGTTTATCATCTTTCCTAGATAAGAAAACAGGTGTGATATAGCAAATAAAGAGGTAGAACAGTCAAGCATTGGGGATGATTCGCTGTTTTGGATACTGTCTTCTCCATGTACACTGTATAGTCAAGAAGTTAATAAAGAAAGTATGTGTTATCCCAAATTCGTCCCCCACAAATTTGGTCAGAACAAACCCCGCACATAGAGAAAATATGAAGGGAAAACGTTTCGGACCTATGAGCTTGCATTCCAGAACAAGGCAAACGAAAAAGTTAGCATTCAGGCCCAAGTCAAGGAAAGTGGGCCGTCGGAGCAAAAGGTGAAAATTTTCCTTTTGACAAAAAGGCCCAGAGACAAAAGGTGAAGCACATCCCCCAGCCAACCAAAGGGTGCCACGTGTCCAAGCGGAGTGGCGGGGGCCGCGGGAGTTTTTTTGATTTCACGATTCTTGCGGAAAAAGGGGAAAAGATAAATTATGGACCCGCAAACCTGATTTTGCCTTAATTTGGCTGTCACGTGTCCCATATGTAAAGGGGGACCCATTTTTCAAACTGGTTTTCCCGCTCCTTTGTACAGAACCCGATATAAACTTCAAAGGGGCATATCTTTCAACTCAGGGCTCGAAATATAGCAAATCTGACACCGTTGGAAGAGTCTCGACGTCTTCTACACTATGGAAAGATAAAAATTCATTTGTCCCAGGCCCTGGAAGGTAAAAAAGAAGAAAAGGTCTTCCAGGCCATTAACGCATAATCCAATCTCTTCAACTACCAGATCTAATTCGATTCGATCCGCTGGGGAACCAGAAGCAACATATGGTGGGTGGATTTGCAGAAGGCATTGATATTCAGTGGTTGAGCTTTCAAAGCGGGATTCGATGCATATCTCATGGTGGTTGGAGCATAGGATTCAATTTTTTTCCCTCTTCTCTCTCTCTCATTCTTTCTATATATACAGTAACACGTCTCATTTTTTAGGGGGCAGAGACATTCTAGGCATAGAGAAACTCTGTCAAATTTGTTTCTCGACGCCGTTTTTTGAGCAGCGAACCTTCTCCTACGCCTGGCAAATGTATTTGTGCCTCTATTCCAGAAATGTAATGGTTTGTGCACCTTCTAGAGCAATAAAAACGTGTTTTTGTGGTGTTCTTCAACCCTTTGCATCATTTGGTTGTTTCTCTGTGCCTCTCCCTTCCAGATTTGTTTTTTTGTGCATGTATTTCACATTTGTAGGTGCAAGATGTTGCGTTTCATGGAGTTTAATGGCGAATTTGAAGATCTGGGCCGTGTTACTTCTGTCTGACCTCCCTCATCTCCATTTTTTATGTTTCTTTCTCCCTTAACAGAATATCTCGCTTCCTTTACTGGTGTATCACCGCTTTAGCGTAGGCTCTATTTTGTTCCTTTTTCTCTCTCCTTGGTTCCTGGGAATGGTTAGATTAGGATAGGTTTAGTTTGCCTGCACTGGAGTAGCTCGTGGCAGGTAGTTTAGGAACAAGAACCAGCTTTCTCTGGAGGGTCATCTCCAAGTTTGCAAATCCCACAACTTGAGAGAATGATCCAATGTTATGCAAATCGCACCAAATGACTCTGTCCCTTAGAAAAGCAGATCCGACAACTCATTTAGGGGTGCTGTGATTCCGCACTAACAGTTTTGGCACGCCCGGTGGGACCAGAGGTCTTCACTTTATTTCATCAAGTTGATGTGTTCTTAGTGGGATTCAGCCTTTTGAGGCACATGTAAGCACATTTGGCGACTCCATTGGTCAAAAACCCATTCTCTGAGTTGCAGACCTTTTCTATCCATTTTCACTCATTTTCATCCATTTTCTTCTTCCATCTCTTTCATTTTCTCCCATTCCATGAGGTTGTGCAATCATGACTTCATTCCCTTCATGGAACTCACACTTACAACAATGCAATCCACCCCCAATGCATTTCCCAACTTCTTCAAATCAGTATTATAATCAAATCCAGGACCATTACGCTTATCCATATGAACAGAGTCAAAATCAGTTTGGCCATGGAGCTTATCAAGAACAAGGGGACGCATACAATGGTGACAACTATGTGGAGAATGCTGGTTTGCTAGAGAAGATCCAAAAATGGAGGCTGACATGGTTCAGTCAAGGGGCATAACACAAATGAAGGCATTCAAGATTGGTTGCAGGCCACCTTGTCCATGGGAAGCCCCCTTTTCCAAGACATTACAACCCTCAAGAGAAGCTTGACTTCATGGTTGAAATGTTGCCCCAACTTGCATAATGGACTGAGGAGATCGGGGCTTATGAGTTGGAGTCAAGACAACCTCGCCAATGGGTAAGTCCAACATCTCATAGCTTTTCTTTTTCTCTTTCTCAAGCGGCACCATCTCAACCCAAGCTCCAATTTCCAAGCTTCCCAGTTGCTGCCCCAACCGTTGATTCCATTTCTCCATTCCCTAGTCTTCCACCCCATTTCATTTCTTCTCCCCTTTTCTTTCCCAAGCAGTCATTCCCTCCAAAGAAACAAGAAGTTTCATCTCCTCCCTCCACACCGCAAACAATTGCAAAACTGGTTGAACCCCAACCTGCCACTCCTTTTGCTCTCCCAAGTCCATGTTGGGAAAAGACTCAAGAATCCAATCAAAGAGAACAACAAGAAGAGGAGCCCAACAAAGAAGAAATGACAGACAATCTGAAGAGTTGGGCTACCAAATTTGGGCTTACAGAGATCCCTTTGATGGTCAAACCAATAGAGGAGGTCAAGGTTGAAGAGCCAGTGGTGGCTGAGGCTGAGTTTGCAGCAGGAGAAGAGCAAGAACAAGAGAAAGAAGATCAGTCATCAATTTGCTCAGAATGTAGTGTCCACGTTGGCACTCTATTTGAAGAAAGTACTGATCCAATTCAAGTTGCACAATCAACCATGGAAGAAGATGAACAATCAACTCTAAGTCCCATTGAAGAGGAGCAGATGGAAGAAATCAAATCAGAGTTTGTAGCAGCAGAAGAAGAAAGCATCATTGGAGATTCCTTGCTTTCATTCGAAGGGCCTGATTTGGTTGATGAATCCATCATGGAGGAAAACTCTGAAAGAGATTTTGCAGTCCCAACTAGTCCTTTAGAGCAACAGATTGAAGAGTTTGACTTGTCAAACTCGATGCTAGAGGAAGAGGTTACTCGAGGGCGAGATTGTCTTCAAGCAGCAGAAGAAAGAAAAGCTGCTCCAAATCCAAAAGAAGAGAAGTGCATTCCAGCTGAGGAGGAGAGTAATGCAACCCCAGAAGCTTTGAGCAAAAAACAGGCCATAGAAGAACCTTCAGTTCTTCCTCTCACCTCATCTCTCTCGAACTCTTATGTTGAAGAAGAGTTCGATCTTTCAAACTCAATGTTGGAGAATGGAGGAAAACATGGTGAACAAATTGCAGGTCAAGAAGACACCATGAAAGAGGTTGAACATTTGCAGCAGGACGACAATGAGGCAATGTATTTGTCTCTTTTGGAGGATTGTTTTGATGGAGAAGAACCGGTTTAGTTTCTATTGTTTTCTCCTTCATCATCCACCTTCCAAGCACATGAGCCTGCTGTCTTGGAGGAGAACTTTCAATTGCAACAGACCTGCATATTATGGCAACTCTTTGGAATCAAGTTTGGAAGATTTAAACCTTCCATGCTCTTCACAGAAGGAAGAAGAGAAAGGGCATAAAAGATATCCACCATTGCTTCCACACCAGTCCATTCAAGACAAGGTCTGCAAGAAGACTCCATTCTTGGAGTTAAAATTCAGAGTTATGGGCACATCCAAAGGATCAGACCTTGCCCAATCAGGTACTTGGCTTCATTAGAGCCAATGTGAGAAGCCAAAACCAGTCATGCCTACTCCAGGGCATGAGGATGAGCATACCAAAGTACCAAGGGTCATCATCAACACCTCCAGGAGTCCAATGCAAGTTAGCTTGAGGAGGTATTTTCCATTAATGTTGATACCTTGATGATTTGGGTGGAAGACAGGGGTTAGAGTCAGTTTTTCACTCATACTAGTAGCTATATTTAGTGTCAAATCATTTACATGGCTGCCTCTCTCGAGAAAGGGAAGCTACTTCTCTATACCAGTTGCAGGCTTTGTTTAGCATTCTTTCTCTCTAGTTAGTTTAGGAGTAGGATTAGGCTTTGCTTTCAGCAGAAGAAGTGCTTATGCACACTCTGCATGTCTCATTTGAGGCATGTATGATTTGGTTCTCTGTATATAAGTTTTGTTCGCATTTCTTCAAAGGTGCATAAAGCCAGGCTCTTCAGTATTCAAGGTAGGAAGACTCATATTTGTCTTGTAGCAGTTGCAAATTCCAAAAAGAAAACAAATGCAGAGCAACTAAAGTCGTTTCAAGACAGTGCATTTGAGAGACAGATTAAAGCCCCGGGTCAAAACAATTTTCTACTCGCAGAAAATCCATTCCCAAGATTTTCTTATGACAATTGAGAGTGCAGACGTCAGCCTTAGGGTCAGACAAAACATAGAAAAGGCATGCAGTCAAGCTCGTAGTGGCTCAGGGATCAAGGCTTTGTAGATCAGATCAGTTTCATGTTTATCAAGCAGACTCCATGCCCAATGGATGCTTCAAGGTCCACTGATCTCTTCATCTAACAGGCAGATGTCCCCGTGAGTCGCCAAATTGTTATCCCATATTTCTCCCCCCGGGCAAAATATTGGATCAGCCACAAACCCCCGCACATAGAGAAAGATATCAAAGAAAACACGTTTAAATCTTGCAAACCGGTTGCAGAGCTCGGACTCTACAATGGAATGGCGGGGCCTGCAAAAGTTTAAACTACCTTAGTGCGAGAAGTCAAGAGAGGAAACGGGCTCTGTCGGATGCGAATCTGTGTCTTAAATCTATCCTTTTGACAGACTCGGGCAGGCTCTAAAATAAAAAAGGAAGGGTCGGGGAAGGAGGCCGAGTAGTCCCCCAGAAGAACCAGAGGCTCGAGAAGAAGAAACGGCGAAGATTCGAAGTCTTCGGGGCTCAAAACAGTTTTCAGAAAGATTTCGCAAAATTGACTAAGTATGGAAGAGCCAGCAGAGAGAGTCACATGTCCTAACGACGCTTACCAAAGATGAACTCCATAAAGGGAGGCTCGAACTAAGTGTCGTGTCTCCACGTGTCCCATATGTAAAGAAGGAGCCCATTTTTCAAACTGGTTTTCCCGCTCCTTTCTACGGACCCAATACAAACTTCAAAGGGGCATATCTTTCGACTCAGGGGCTCGAAATATAGCAAATCTGACACCATTGGAAGCGTCTCGACGTCTTCTACTACTATGGAAAGATAAAAATTCATTTTTCCTAGGCCTTGGTAGGTAAAAATGAAGAAAAGTTTTCTAGGCCATTAACACAGAATCCAATCTCTTCAACTACCAGATCTGATTCGATTCGATCCGTTGGGGAACCAGAAGCGACATATGGTGGGTGGATTTGCAGGAGGCATTGATATTCAGTGGTTGAGCTTTCAAAGCAGGATTCGATGCATATCCCGGGGTGGTTGAAACAGGATTCAACTTTTCCCTCTTCTCTCTCTTTTCTTTCTACATATACTGTAACACTTCTTGTTTGAGGGGGAGAGACATTCTGGGCATAGAGAAACTCTGTCAAATTTGTTTCTTGACGCCATTTTTGAGCAACGAACTTTCTCCCACGCCTTGCAAATGTATTTGTGCCTCTATTTCAGAAATGTAATGGTCTGTGCACCTTCTAGAGCAATAAAAACGTGTTTTTGTGGTGTTCTTCAACCCTTTGCATCGTTTTGTTGTTTCTCCGTGCCTCTCCCTTCCATATTTGTTTTTGAGTGCATGTATTTCACATTTGCAGGTGCAGGATGTTGTGTTTCATGGAGTTTAATGGCGAATTTGAAGATCTGGGTCGTGTTACTTCTGTCTGACCTCCCTCATCTCCATTTTTTCTGTTTCTTTCTCCCTCAACAGAATATCTCGCCTCCTCTGCTGGTGTATCACCACTTTAGTGTAGGCTCTATTTTTTTCCTTTTTCTCTCTCCTTCGTTCCTTGGAATGGTTAGATTAGGTTAAATTTTGTTTGCCTGCACTTGAGTAGCTCGTGGCAGGTAGTTTAGGAAGAGGAACCAGCCTTCTCTCGAGGATCACTCCCATTTGCAAGTCCCACAGCTTGGGGAATGATCCAATGTTGTGCAAATCACACCAAATGACCCTGCCTTAGAAAATCAGATCCGACCACTCATTTGGGGTTGCTGTGATTTTGTACTAACAGTATGTGAATTGATGTAGTTTCAGTGCTCTCTCCTGGTACTGTAGCATATCTGACACCTATTAAGGTAAGTAAGACTGTGACTTTTGATGTTATTGCATTTCCCAAGTAAGACTGCCCTGTTCAGAGGTTGAATTCTTGGATTTTCACGTTTAAAGCTTATTGTTCTGAGTAAACAGAGCATCTACACGCTTAGGTTATTAAGGAGAACTTTTATCTAGCTGTCCTAAAGCTTATTCAACAGGATAAGAGAGTGGAGAGGCCTGAAATGCAAGGTAAGTGAAGTTTTCCTCTATCGGGTTTATTAAAACCTTGTTTTGGGGTTTCATTCCTAAAATCTTCATATCTCGACTGTCTTCGAATTTTCAAAGCCCAAATTCATAACAAATCATCTACAGGGTATGTACTATAGGTTGGAAGAAGTTACAGGAGTTTTAAATTTGGTTTATGAGAGATCTGATTGACAGTCCTATTAAACAGGACTGTGCATAGTGTGAAGACCTAATTTGTTCAATTATTTTATGAACTGGGCAAAATTCCTAAAGGAACATTCTATGAAATTCTGTAGACTTCAATAACAGCCAAAACGGTGTTTGAAATTATAAATAAATTGCAGAGAAAGTGAACTCTAAGAAAACTAGGACAAAATCTGCCTAAGGACAGACCTACTAGACTTGACAGGGCAGAGTAGTAGAGAAACAAGAAGAGAATTGTAAATTGAACTCAATCTGTCTTATATGCCCAGGATTTCATGGTTAAAGGTTGAATCAGGCATATTAAGACCTATATAGATCTCTGAGAACATATATAGACCTATTAAGACCTATATAGATCTTCAAGTAGAATCTAAATCACTTTGCTGTTTCACTTAAAGTTAATAATATGCATCTGATTGTATGAACTGGAGTGTGTGTATAGGACAGGGCATCATCAACCGCCAACTTTGCCCAAGCTGTAGTGATATGCATGTCGTCCTTTGTGACGTATGGACGCTTGAGATGCATTCGAGGTACTAGTTAATCCAATGACTATAAAGGCGAGCCATAAGACTGTTGAGCCGCATGCAATGAGAAAAATGTCAAGGCAATGGTCTGGCGGTGGATCTCTAATATGGTTAATTTTTTTGGGCTTAGTATCAGCTTGACATTTTTTTTTGAGAAATAAGGAAATGTGAGGGCCCTTCTTATGCATGAACTTAGATAGGTGGTAGGATGCCATTTTAGTGGAGCTGGGATTAGGAGATGACATGTATTGACACTTGGCAATAATTCTATAGAAAGATGACATGGGCCGACCAACTTATACATCAGCTAATACCAGCTTGGCCACTTAAAGATAGTAATAAAATCATAGGCTGCAGCTGAAGGTTTCATAAATGCACGGACAAAGGACATTTGGCATTGGGCCATTGGAGCGAAGAATTTATGTGGGAGGAGAGAGAACCACAACAGTTCAACAATGACTAGCAGAAATAGTGAATTATAAATTGCAGTTGATTTTGGAGGATTGACCACAATAGTTCAATGCTTATAATTTAGCTGATTGTGGAGGATTGACCACAGCAGTTCAACGCTGACTAGCAGAACTAGTGAATTATAAATTCCAGTTGATCCCGAAGAACTGCCAAACTGCTAAGGAACAAGGAAGTTTTATAAATGGATAAGCTTAGTGAATATTCATGGATACGGTACCTCGTGTTTCACCATAGAAATAAATCAGAGTCAGGTATGGAAAAAAACAGTTAGTAAAATAGTCATATAATATTCATCCAAAGCCATATCTGCATGAAAATTGATAGAGGGCATCGATGCCCACCAAGTATTAAGTGTTCCTCAGTTTGACACGTTAAATGTAGGAAATGAGTTTGGAATATTTTGGCCATAACTTCGTCAAGCGATGTCCAAATCACTTAAAATTCGAATTGTAGCATCTTGACATATAGTCCCACGTGCACATCAAAAATCAAGTCAAAATTCTTATGCTCAATATCTCAAAACAACGAAAAATCAGATACACGCATACAGATATTTATTGTGTTTTTTTGCAGCATATGAGGCATTAAAATGAGGCCAAAAGAGTCTAAAACATTTGATAGATGAAAGGAAGTATTTAATCAATAGTTCCATGAAGTCTCAAAATGAGCGGATGGGGGGATCAAGGGCCTAGGTTTGGGGACGACAGGGTGGCGGCGATGCAAATATATATAGTACTTGAAAATTTAGCTATAAAAAATGTATAAGGAATAACAAATGAAAATTTGGAATACTAAACACATTGCATTGAACAATGAAAATGCCAAATATCAATATATTAATATTTATATTCAAAATGACGATTACATTCAAAATTGGCCAATGACCCAATGCCTCTAATCATCCCCAAAGTTTGCACCAAACTCCTCATCACCCCGAATTGTTGGACTCCTCGAGGTCAAGCTCCTCCAAACCAATGTCAACCAACCTTGCCTGTATTGCATCATCATCTTGTGTGGCTCCACTGACTCTATATCCCATCGGACCGTTTGACCCTCCTTGTACATAAGTGTGTTGCAGTCAATGAGATGCAAGGTGCTACGTACAACTACAAGCTTCTGTGCCCTCTTAGAGGTAAGCTTGTCCTCATAATAGAGTGGATGAGGCAATAAGTAGACCATTTCCTCTGAGCAACAGAAGAACTAGAAACCTGGGACATAAGATGAATGGCTAGTGTGGTTTTCAAAAGAGTAGGCCCGTGCATAGTCCACTATTATATTGGGTCTTGGATATCCAAACTCGGCCTCTTGTGGATACCCCCTATGAGTGGAAATTTTGACCACTTAGTATGAATGATGCCAACATCTGTAGAATTTTACATCTGCTAAATAGCCTTCATGAACCCCACCTCCACTTTAACATCTTGTATAGGGGTAACTCTGTTAGGCCTTTGCACATACCTCTTTAGGTTCAAAGCTTAGGTAGCCATGTGCAAGGGAGAGCTTCTCCCATCTTTGATGAATGATTGACTGAATATGTTCATTGTAGAATTGCAATATGGGGTCTTTCTCTTGTACAACGACCTTCATTTGGCCAAGCATATTGTCAATGCACTCATACACCTCTCCAAGGCTAGGTGCATTAGCATCTCCATATCTAATGACTTTGAAGACTGGAACAATGATGAAGATAAGGTAGTTCATATCAACCCAAAAAGTGTCACACTTTACAACCTCCTTCATCCTCTTCCCTTGCTCTGACTTAGAATTGGGTCATTGATTCCACCTTGTTGTCATGACCATTAGTTGTAATGTCTTGCAACTCAAGCATTCTCTCCAAGAGAATGAAGTACGATTCATATCCATTCTCCACAGGTTTCAAAAATTCCATCTTGGAGGTCCTAGATAGTGCATGTGAAGTGTGGTGGTTATAGATAAACATCTACACCTCTAACGTCACTAACAACCTCTTTGAACCAACTTATTTTTCCCATGTCTTTGAGTGCCTTATTCATGGCATGCACACAACAAGAAGTCCACCAAATATGTATATAGGCCTGCTTTAATCAACTTCCCTGCTAGCTTTGCATACATGGGCCACATGTGTCACTACTTGCACCACATTCTCCGACCCAACCTCCTCAATAGCATCCCTGTAGGATTTGGAATTGAAAATTGACATCCTGTGTGGTGCCCTGAACAATCAGTAGCCTTTAGGAAGTAAGGGTCATCTGTACATGTGACCATGATGTTGATGAGTAGACGATGCCTAATTTCTGTCCACCCATCCATGACTATGTTGCAGCTGCTAGTGACCCCGATATAGCCTTCATTTTCTTCTATTAGAATATTAATCTTGGAATATGTTCTTGCTTTAAGATTGTTGTCCTCAATTTTGTCTCCTCTAGTGGTACATACGATGGTTCTGCTCTTATTATCTTTGCCACAACCTCTTTATAATAAGGAGAGCAAGCCACATGGAACGAAATGCCATTGGTAAAGAAGAATTTCGCCAATGGCTTTGTCTGCTTCATCCTTATATTGCATATTGAATACCTCTGCCACCATATGTTCGCTATTATCGCTTACTACTTATCATTCTCCGTTAAATCTTAGGCTCTGGCATCTGCAACCCCTGAACTAGATGGCCAAGCATGAAGTTGTATCTCTTTGGAAAGTTCTAGTACTAGTTGAGTTGAGAATCCCTCGATGGCATAGTACCAACTACATGTTTTTCCTCTTCATCACAACTCCACAATCTATTTATTTCAGCATTTTGTTTGAGTGACAATTTGCCACATACCTAAACACATTTGCCTCGTGATACGGAGGTAGGTTTGCATTAATTCTATGTAATGCTGCCGTAAAATTCAAGTTGACAAAAATTATGCTTCCAACAACCTAGTGCGCGCAGTTGTCCCAGGATTTGCTTGAAGTTGTCATTTGGTTGTAAATTGTCTTATAGGGAGCTTCGTATTGTCAAAGGAACCCTTGGCAAATTTTTTCAATAACTTCGAAGGGGAATTAAAATGTGCAGCTGCTTTCCCAATGAGAACTACTTACATCGTCCTCCCATGACTGACCCAACATCTGTCCACTTGTTGTCTCAACTCTCAACCTCTTGATAATGCTCTCATTGACCTCTCACTCTAGCAGCTCTTGCTTGTTCTTACTCTTGCACATAGCAACACTGCATGAAATAAAATTTCAAGCTTCGATAGTGGTTTGGAGCAGTGTTTTAAACCATACATATGTCATGAATTGGAAGGGCACGAAGACAATGGTGGTTCGACTAGTTCAATGTTACTTGGTGGGCAAACCGGTAATAAAACTGGCCGGTTCGGTACCAAACTGATTTAACCAGTCCGGTTCTGCTCTGAATTGGCCGAGCCAGAAAAAGCGCTATAATACGACGCTAATTTTGCAATTTTTAAAAAATTAAAAGTACAGTTTTTTTAGCTGATCTAAACCCTAATTTATTGCCATTTTGCTATAAACACCTTTCTTACATGTTATATAGTATATACATGAGAAACTTTGCACATTTTGTGTGTTATTGTTGGAATCATGGTTTCTAATCTTTCAAATATATTGTTTTCATTAAAAATATAAAATTTTATGTGTTTTTTAGTAAACTGGTTCATAAAGTTTGAACCGGTCCGATTCCGGTTCCAATTTCGGCCTGGTTCAACCCTCGACTGGTTCCAAGTCTGGTTCCGAATTTATAAAACATTGATTTGGTGTGAGGAAGTGCGGCTCATTAATAGTTTTATTGAGCGTTTAAAGTGTGGGTGGGGCCCCATAAATTATTACGGTTAGGGTTGGGGGCACAAGCATGCAAAAAACGGTTGTTTTACTTCAAAAACATTTTTTTGCTGTTTTTGGTGCAGGGGATGACTACAGGTTTCCGAGACTGTCGAGGGAAGTTTCAGGGGCGTCTTGAAGTCCCCCAAAAGTCCCCTTTGTGACAATAACGTCCTCTCTTTAGGCGAAATGTCTTGAGGGATGAATCCACTTGAGTTTGCTGGTGGCTTTAGGTGGTGCAGTGGGGGGATGTTTCCCAGTTGTTGTCTCCCAAGTCTCCGGGTTGTCCCTGTCCCCAGAAATGTCAAAATTTAGGGAGGGATGTAGAAACCCTGTGGAACATTTTGCTATGAGGAGTCAAACTATATACTGGAACCTTCAAAACTCGCTTCCTCATTGTTATCATATGATTACAGTATATCTAAATTTGATTTTAATCAGACTTGGGATTTATCATGTACATTCTGACATTCACTGTAGCATTCTCAATTTAGCAAAAATGCAATTTTGCGAGCTCACCAAGTTCTCATTCTGAAAAGCACACTATGGTGGTTAATTCTCATTTATTAGGTTAGAATATTTTTTCAAATACATAACAAAAATTACTTAAAAACCCTAACAGTTGCTAAAAGGTCAAATAAATATTATAAAACAATGCTTGCTTCTTAAAAGGTACCAAGGTCACCAAAAAAACGCTCACATAATTTGAAGATAAGAAAGCATACCTAGCATACCTACCTTATGTCCAAGGTATCACTGAACAATTAGCAAGGATTCTTCGAAGAAAGGGCATCCAAACATATTTCAAACACGTTCAATTGACCATAAGTGGCGCCCTTAGAAGTGGCTAGGATCCATGTGAACCAATAATGAATAAAGGAGTTTATGAGATACAATGCTCATGTGACATTCCCCATATCGGTGATACTGATAGATCCTTTCAAACAAGGTTCAAAGAACATGGGCAAGACTTATATTGAGGAAATATTAAGAGATTGGCATTAGCCAAACATGAATTACAAACCAAACACACCGATCTCATAAATTATGCCAAAATTTTAGCTAGTGAAGGTTGTTGGAGAGATAGAAGAATCGAAGAATCAATTGAGATAGAAAAGCGACCTCTAAACTTCAGTAGAGATGATGGCTTTAAACTAAGCCATTCCGGGAAACCCCTGATCAATAGGCTAGCCCCATTTGAGTGGCCCTTCACCACTGTTTTCTTTATTAAATTTGTATTCTTCTTGATTCTTTTTCTTCACGCTTTTTCTTTTCATCCTTTCTCATTAACTCCACTCCCCCTCTTTAACTCCCCCCTTCTCACCCTCCCCTCGTTTTTAAAAATAAAAATAAAATAATTTGTTGATTGACCTTAAATTGTAATGAATAAAAATGTTAAAAATAAAACAAATAATAATTAATATGAACTTTAATCTCATATATATTAACAATTAAACAATAATAATCTAATTTAAACATAAAAGCCTTCCTCTTCTTAAATTTTTCTTATGAATAATTTAACTAAAAATCT
Organism: Taxus chinensis; assembly: GCA_019776745.2. Classification (NCBI taxonomy): domain Eukaryota; kingdom Viridiplantae; phylum Streptophyta; class Pinopsida; order Cupressales; family Taxaceae; genus Taxus; species Taxus chinensis. Next base: position 677,015,474 of record CM034147.1, read on the forward strand.
CATAAAGATTATAATAATAATATCCATTTAGCTCAACAATAACAAACCTTGAATTATAATAAATATTTTATTTGTTAATAATGATTCTGTAATATTATTAATTTGGAAGCTTTATTGTTTTGGAATTTGTGGAACTGTGCCTCCAAATTTGTCCCAACCGACCTCTCTTAACCCTTCCCCGTCAACAATCATTTTGGCATCACGGTTCACTATTTTAGAACTGAAGTATCTTCATCCCAATTTAAGCACTTGCTTCAATCTTCTTTCTTTAAGATGGATCCAGTAGAGAGATTCGAAATGTCGTACAATAAACATTTTACGCAGTATATTCTTATTCACTCGCTTCACATTTTATCATATGATATGATGAATACTAATTTTGGTTATATAATTAATATTTATCATGACATTTGGCATTCACTTAGCATTATCAATTTATCAGCAAGTGTTTTTGTGGTTATTTTGTTTATTCTATGCATACTATTTGGTTGATTCTTATTTAGTAGGTTAAAATATTTTTGTACATTTAACTATTTATAAGATGGTATTCTCCATTGGAGGGCAAAAAATTCTTTTTGAAATTGCTTTAATTCTCCTTGAGCTGTTTTTAATATAAATTGATTTTGCATGCTGGAGTTCTTCCCAAGATGGGTTTTCTCCAGGTGTCAATTTTGTCTGTTGTCGATATCCTTTCCTTTGCATAGTTTAAAATTATGTGCTGCATTTTGAAGAGGGAATGGTGATTGTTAGGCTTGTGTTAGTTTTCCAAGCATTTTTCCATGGTATTTCAGCAATTTGCATTGATTAGGATTATTAATTTAATTTTTCTGCATAAGATCTGTTGTGATATGAGTTGCAAATGGAATATCCAATGGAATTATAGGCCAATCAGTTGATTGATCTTGACTTTGGGGTGATCTCTGATTAATGAACATAGCATTTTTTACATGGTTCTTTGTTGCCCAATCTCTTAATGGACTCAAAAGCCTTTCCGCATTCTTTTCACGTTTAACATGCCTAATGAGTTGCTCTGGGTTACCTCCTTCCCACTTCTTTGTTTTCTTTGACCTCGGCATCCATTTTGTTTTACATTGGGTCTTTTAATTCATGCTTCACCAAAGATTTTCACTTGGGGTGCTAAATTAAAATATTAAAGCCACCCCTCTTCATATAACATTAGCACAAGTGCTAACAATATTTAAAAAAAATGTGAACTACACTAGTCCACAAGAAGGTTTAGAAGAATTATCTTCCAAGTGGATGTTATGTAGCATCTTTGCGAGGACATAAATTGAGGAAGCAAAAGTTTTGCTAAGAAAACGATCTAATATAGTGAAAGAAAACATGACAGCCCTTGGTAGAGAACAGTTTGAGATATATCTGATAATAAACACCCCTGGAATGAACTAATTTTTCAATATACTGAAAAGCATTCCTCCTTTCTTCCCTGTATTTGTTACTTTAATACCCGCAGTTAGAATATATTTTTAATATATTCAAAAGGCTTTCACCTTTCTTTCCCCTTGTTACTTCAATACCCTTAATTGTTCATCTGACTTATAGCCCGTATCATTAAATTTACAAGGGCTTGAGTTTACTTCTTTTAGTAATTATTTCTTCTTCCATAGCCTAGGCTCTTCTTACCCTAGTAATTCTCTATTGTAACTAGTTATACTTTTGAGTCACATTGATCTACTTTGGTCATTTGTGGACTTTAATATAATTTCTCTCTCTATCTTTTCTAGGTTTAGTTTTTATATGCAGTGAAACCTACGAGTTTTAACACATTTCCCTCATATATTCTTATTTTACAAAAACTAAATCGCAAGTGTATTGCAATTATAAATAGGATGGGATATAATGAATTCCGAACACTAGAGAAATACATGGGAACCATGGGTTTAGAATAATGCCAGGTCAAATCGAAAATTAAAAGAGAAGAAACAAGTTGATAACAAGCATGCTTATGATGACCTAATTGTTTTGACGATAAACATTTAGATAAAATCATGTTATAGAAGCTGAAAGGTGAATTGCTGGGTTATAATGTATCCTGCTTTTTTCTCAGTTTTATGCAAATGTATTACAAAAATGACCCTGGAAAGCATACATTTTGAGAGCTCTTTCGAGCCCCAAATAAATTGCATTAAACAATATTTGTTGAAGATGTCTTTGTCTGAAATGAAACGAAGTTTTTCCATAAAGATCATACCATGAAAATGTTGAGATATAAGATTTCTCAAGTGGGAAAATTGGTACACCAGAAAAAATCCTATGTGTTTTTGTGTTGGCCCAAAATAATTACAAGATATCATAAATGTGCATTGAACCTCTTCCAAGAGAGAATAAGAGAGCAAATTGAATCCATAGAACTTAGAAGTACTATCAGAAGTTGTAAAAAAACTCTAAAAGAAATGTAGAAGGAAGAGATGCCTGGACTCTTTAATTGGACAAAATAACTCCAATTATTACCTTAGCCAACCTTCCAAGTGTGTGTGTAGTTTCCCTATCTCCCATGTAGTTGGGTGAAAGTAGTTGCAAAGTGAGAATGATTTTATAGTTGAAATGTAACTCCAATAATCCTCATAATGAGAAATATCCCTAATGAGACAAAAAGTGAAACCTTGTATTCCTCGGATCATATGAATTGAAATTCATATGATAACAAATAATGCACAAATTTAGGATATTATATATACTAAAATAAAGACTAATCATCAATATCTTTTATACCTCTAGCTAAATAGGTTGTATTGAGGGTATTTTTAGGCTTCTGTAGACTGCAATATAATTTTTTAAAGAAATACACTTTATTCTTTATTAAGATTTGAGCAATTTACTTCTGTTTAGGAAATATGCTTCTAGTTGTTTTGGAGAGAATATGTATTTTTCTGAGGATACCTTATTTGAATTGTTCTTGTATACCAAAATATTTTTTAATGGTCTTATCTGTTAATTCATGTGAATGGTTGAAGCATGCTCTGTTCTTTTTCGGGGCTGTTTAGTTGTTGAGAGTAATCCTTTTGTTTTATATTATATTTTTAAAGTTTAGACAGTTCTGTTATGTGTCTCTAACCCTAAATAAACATGTCACTCACTATCTGTTCGGCTTGTTGTGCAATTTTGCGGCTAGTTCAGGTGCTATTGGGAGATGGATACTATGCGGAACGCACTGCAAAGCAAACTTTGGAGGTTCTACGTAGACGTACCAGTGTTTTGGAGTCTAAGATTGAGGATATTAAGACTGTTATGGAGGATCTTCACGCAGAGGCTTCTTTCTTCACCAATACAGCTGCTGAGGCTGCTGTAAGTCTTTTCTTTCCCTTTGTTTTGATAGGGTGGCAAATAGGGTGAAAAGAAGAGGGGGTTAAAATAGATAGCTATTATGGGAATAAGGAGGCCTTTTACCACATTGACGGTACATCCAAGAGTGCATGGAACCCACACAAACCACACATTTAATATGAGATATATGTAGAACAGACCACTGTGCTAGTTGCTGCCTAAATTAAAACTCAAAAGCAGGTATGAGGATTGCTAATGAGTATGAGGTAGAGACTGTGATGGAGTCTTATGTGAGCCTCACAAAATCTGATAAAGAACAAATGACTGCTGGGATACCGATTTGTAGATGGAAAAGAGACAATATAAACAACAAAACATCTTTACACTATCAATAGTATAAACCTAATCTGATTTATTCCACAAACTCAGATTAACTACAGTAATCCCTGACCTGCCAATTGCCCTATGACAAACCAAGGTGGAAGGAGAACAATGGCCAAATGTCCTCAGGTGTAGCCTCTTGGTTGAAGATGTTGAATATATAATGAACCATTCGGTTCTGGGCAGTTATTAAGGAGTTATAATTGATAACTGTTTTGTAACTATGTAACCATCATCATACATATAAATAAAACTCTGCCTATTACATTTCACTTTCAGCAGTGCAGTTTGCCTTCTCATCTCTTTCTTTGCCTCTCCTTCTACTAACATTGGTATCAGAGCCCAAGGAAGCCCTTGAAGGGTACGGGACATCAATACATTGTTTGAGGAAGCCCAACTAGGGCACAAACTGTAGAATCTAGTTCCATGCTTGTAGAAGGCTCAAATGAAAGGATAACTTCTGTTGCAAAGATGTTTGGTCGCTGGTTCAAAACGCAATTCTAACACGAAGGAAATCTGTAACCTGCGATTTTTGGAGACAGTTTCGAGGTCGCAGCAGTCACCATCAAAGTCGTGGAGGTTGTAGCAGTCACCAGAAGTCTTGAAAAGCTCCATTTGCAGAAATCCTGAAAAGCCAGAAGTCGCTAGGGCAAAAATACTGTCACGATTTCCTGCATACTGTTTTTAATAGACGTGAATACAGTTCGAGGGCAGAAGAAGTTCAAGTTCTTCCTTTTAAAAAGTCGCTGAATTAATATTCATTTTCAACAAAGGTATTCACCTTGTGACTTGCATTGGAATAATCAATTTCATACCATTTGCTGGTGTGGGCAACATATTATTTTATTTCCGTTACTTTGGAATAATAAAATGGCAAATATTTCAAACCTAATTCTGCCAGACTTACAAAAATTAATAGGCACAAATTTCAATGTATGGAGCCATAAGATTCTGACGCTTGCAGAATTTCGTGATTGCGATAAGATAATCACGGGTAGCGAAGGCAGGCCTGCTACAAACTTTGCGGATTATGACAAACATCATAAGGAAACTCTATTGGTTCTCAAGTTCTTGGTGTCGGATGATATGATACCGGAACTGCAGAATGCCACTGTGGCAAGCATGTTATGAACGAATCTGAAAGACAAATATTAGACGTCAGAGAAAGGATGAGTTTTATACCTCAAAAATACATTGTTTGCTTTGAAGTTTCAAGAAGGTGGATCACTATCTGAGCACCTACTTTGGATGAAACACCTCCGAGACTAGTTATCTTCCATAAATAAAAAGGTGGACAATGATGATATGGCGGCTTTGGTTCTAAATAGCTTGCCTTCTTCATATGAGTCATTAGTGGAGGCACTTCATTTAATGATTGAGAGTCAAACTCTTACGTTTGACAAGGTGAGTTCCTACCTATTGTAAAAGGAACAAAGATAGACACAGACTCAAGAGTCCAATTCTGGACAAATTGAGAGTGCTTTTGCTGCTCAGTCCAAAGGAAAGTGGAAATGACAGGTTGAGAAATCCACTTCCTCTCCTAAACATCAAGTGAAATGTTACTATTGTCACAAACTTGGTCATGTGAAGGATTGTCGGAAACGATTCAACGCCCTGAAGAAGCATAAGGGGTAGACACATGTGGCTACAATTGAACATGAGTCAGAAGATGAGTATGCCCTCGTGGCATCTTGCACGGATAAAGGCAGCCTTGCTTGGTGTTGGTTTTTTGATTCTAGAGCATCACGACATTTCACATGTTAAGAAGATTGGTATGCCAATTTTCATTAATGTTCTTCTGATTTAGTTACTTTAGGGGATGGGAGATCACATGATGTAGAATGTATTGGGGATGTTCGTATTATGTTAAATAATAATACCAAGCTGCTTGTCAAGCTAACTGATAATCCTAATATCTTTGTAAACTATTTTGGTAAACAATGTATTGGGCCTGACATCAAGAAAAATAAGGTTGTTGCCCAAGCAATTGGGCATGGTGGTCTATATAGACTTGTTGATCCTGCCACGGTCAACTTGCATGCCTTAGTTGTGGAAGGCAACACCAGTGTTTTATTGCACGAAAGATTTAGCCATCTCAACCTTCAGTATCTAGCCCGCCTTCATAGAGCCAACATGGTGGTTGGTTTGCATTCTATCTAGGAAAAATAGGATGTGTGCTGGTTGTTTTGCAGAAAAACAAAAATGGAAGCCTTTTCCCACTGAAGGTGCTTGGCGTGCAAAGGGGCTCTTGGATCTTGTGCATGTAGATCTATGTGGGCCATTGTGGAAGACTCCCATAGTCCTTGGTGCACGTTATTTTTTCTTGGTGGTGGATGTTCATTCTCGGAAAATGTGGGTCTATTTTTTGAAGAAGTCTGATTGCTTTGCCTCTTTTGTCAAGTTCAAGGCCTTGGTGGAGAATCAAACCAACTGGCGGATCAAGACTTTGAGATCTGATAATGGGGGCGAGTTCACCTCTAAACAGTTCGCAAATTTCTGCAGTAAAGAAGGGATTCAACGCTAGTTGATAGCTCCTTATACCCCACAGCAGAATGGGGTGGTAGAACTGCGGAACAAAACTATCATGGAGATGGCAAGGTGCATGAAGCACAATCAAGGAGTGCCATATAAGGACTGGGGAGAAGCGGTTAACACAACTGTATATATTCTCAATCAGAGTCCTTGTAAAACTTTGCAGGACGTCACACTGGAAGAGGCTTGGTCCACAATCGAAACAGAGGTATCAACATTTCATGTTTTTGGTTCAGCTGCTTATACTTTGGTTCTTGCAAATAAGAGGAGTAAGTTAGATTCCAAATGTTCTAGATATTTTATTGCTGGTTATAGTGATCAATCTAAGGCCTATGGATTGATTGATACTTACACTAATAAAATCATTGTTAGTCGGAATGTTGATGTGAAAGAAACAAAGTCTTTCTTTGGTTGTATTCAACAAGGGGCAGCGATCAACAAGGGGTCATAACAGAGTTTGGTACTCTTTCCTTGCCCGATTATGAATCTAGTTCTTCTCATCCTCCTCTTCAGACTCCAGGACAGTCTGTGCACTCTCCCACTAAGACTTTTGAGTCTCCAGGAAATCAACTTGTGTTAGTTTCTCCTCCAGAACTTCTGTTGGTTTGTCTTCCAGAAGCACCACAACTAGATACCACATCCTCAGTTCAGCAGCGGCCTAAGTGGTTTTACTCCACTATTCAGGATTTGAGGAAGGAAGAATTGTCTCCTCTCTTAGATGGAAGGTCTCGACGAACTGGTAAGAAAATTGATTATTTCGAGCACGCTCAGTTTGTTCTTGCTTATGATCTTCTTCATATTCATGAGCCACAAAAATACTCCGAAGCACGAGGCATACCGGTATGGGAAATTGCCATTCAACTAGAGTATGATGCCTTGATTAAAAATAATACCTGGAAGTTGGTGCCATTGCCTCTAAGGAAACATCCCATTGGTTGTAAATGGGTGTATAAAATTAAGTGTAAAGCAGATGGTACTTTGTATAAGTGCAAGGCTCGGCTTGTTGCGAAAGGATTTTCGCAATAGGAGGGGATAGATTATGAGGAGACTTTTACTCCTACTGCGAAGATGGTCACTTTTTGGCTTCTTCTTTCTTTTGCAACTCAGTTTGGTTGGAAAGTATATTAGATGGATGTCAAAAGTGCTTATTTGAATGGGGATTTGGAGGAAGAAGTGTATATGACACAACTTAAGGGTTTTTTGGGCTTGTGGTCACGAGCATCTGGTATGCAGATTGATTAAGTCCTTGTATGGACTTAAGCAGGCTCCTCGAGCCCGGTACATCAAAATAGATAAACATTTCAAAGATTCAGGCTTCACACGGAGGCATTCTGATCCAAATCTCTATGTCAAAAGTAATAATGATGACATTGTGATTCTTATTGTTTATGTTGACGGCCTTGCCATCATAGGCAGTGGAGATGCTGCGATTCAGAAGGTAAAATCAAATTTATGTGTTGCTTTTGACATGATTGATTCAAGCCTCCTTCACTATTGTCTTGGTGTAGAAATTTGACGACATACTCACTTGATTTTCATTTCTCAAGTTAAGTATGCCACGAACTTGTTACAAAAATTTCAGATGTATGATTGTAATTCTTCTACACCTATGGAGGTCGAGTTGAAACTCTCAGCTCATGATGTTTCACCACCGGTCCATGAATCATTTACAGACAGTTGGTGTGTAGCTTGATCTATCTAACTACATGATCAAATATTTGTTTTGCTGTAATATATTTCTCCCATTTTTTGTCTAAACCAAAATTCTTTCATTGGGGAGCAACAAAACGAGTTCTAAGATATGTCAAAGGAACTATTGACTTTGGCAATCTATATCAGAGAGTTGCAGATTTCAGATTGATTGGCTATACCGGCTCTGATTGAGGAGGATCTGTAGATACTCATCGATCTACCACTGGATATATCTTCTCCTTTGGCTCAAGAGTTGTTTCTTGGCGGAGTAAACTTCAGCCTATTGTTGCCATCTCTTTTATTGAAGCGGAATACAAGGCTGTTGTTAGTGCCAGTTGCGAAGCAATATGGCTTCGTTGGATTCTGACTGATTTTCAGTTTCCCTAGGCTATTGCTACACCTCTTTCACTCTTGTGATAATCAAGATAATCTAAAGATGGTGAAGAATCTTGTTTATCATGCCTGCACTAAACATATTGAGATTCATGATCACTATATTCGATAGTTGGTGAATATGGTTGGTTGATTCCGGTGATATCTCTCTTCATCTGTGTCTTTCAGATCAGCCTGCTGATGTAATGACTAAACCTCTTGGTCCTTTGTTGTTTGTCATGTTTAGAGATAAACTTGGTGTTGTTTCAAGGTTAGTCATTACGGGGGGTGTTGAATATATAATGAACCATTCGGTTCTGGGCAGTGATTAAGGAGTTATAACTGATCACTGTTTTGTAACTATGTAACCATCATCCCTACATATAAATAAAACTCTGCCTGTTACATTTCAGCAGTGCAGTTTACCTTCTCATCTTTCTCTTTGTCTCTCCTTCAACTAACAAAAGATGTTGCATTATTATTTCAAGAAAGCTCACAATGGTTGTAGAAGAAGCTCAAAAATGTTAACTAAACCTATGCTAAAGGCAGAAACAATAGTACAATGGCATTCACAATTTTTCTTATCCTTGGCAGTGGCACAAGTGTGCATGTATATAGGCAGATGGGAGGCAAAAGGCCTGTTGGGTGAATTTAGTGCAGACTGGAAGTGCAAACAAGTTTGCAAGGGCACTGGGAATGCTCCCTTTTTGAATCCCGCCCCTTCATTTACAGACATAGTTAAGTGTTGCGAAACTGCTGGTTAATGCAGATGATGGTTATGTAAATAGACGCTGCAATGGTTTGCATCCAACTTGGGTTTTTTTTACCTTGAAAAATGTTCAGTTTTGGTCACAACTCTGAATTTTATACTTCCAATGCCACAAAATAAGCTTTATGCAATGTTATAGGGGATGAGGAGCAGCACACCTAAGCAATTGAAGCAAAATATGCTTCAATTGCTTAGGTGTGCTGCTCCTCATCCCCACAGTGACTAAGCAATTGAAACATACACGCTCTGCGTCCATTGGGAAGAGTGCTTTGTGTAGTCTTTGGAGTTGTGCGGCATGGATCCTGGCATTGTGCAGAGTGCACATGATGCAAGGAGCTGGTTGTAGGTGCTTGAAGACTAGAGGATGTTTTTGAGGTGTGCAACTTGTTTCCTGGTACTATGCAGAGTGTGCTTGATGCAAGGAGCATCTCGCAGGTAACGCTCAAAACACAGATGTGACATGTTCCTTGGTGTTATGTAGGAAGGGCATGCCACAAGGGGCTGCGAAGTGATGCACAATGTGTGGATGTTTTGTGGCATGTTCCCTGCTATTGCATAGGAAGCACATGATGCAAGGGGCTGCAAAATGCACAATGTGTGGATGTTGTGCTAGGGTTGCATGCGAGGCATAGGTTGGCGCAATGCTTCGCAGACTGCATGAAGTCGTGTAGTTTGTCAAAATGACGACAAGAGTACTGTAAGTAGAAGGTGGTCTTTAGGGACCCCTTATGTGCTTTAGATCATATATACTCATGGAAAGATTTGAGTTGTTCATTCTAGTGAAGATTTTTTTTGTTAAGGATATTTTTAGATCAATCATGAATCAATTGGGACAGCAGGTTTTGGTCTGCACACCATATTTCGCATTGTTGTACCATTCTTTCTCAGTCATCTACTTCACAAGTCTCAAATAAGTCTAAACTACCCAGACCCAAGATCTCTAAGTGGCTCTTGAATCCTTACCTTCATATTTAGGTGAGTATATTCATACCGACTCCTTTTTTTATGCAGGATTATGCTTTTTTAGGAATAATGACATTGCCGTGCACCAACATGATCACCAATTGTACAATATCCAAATGACTATTCTTAGCATTATATTTGTATTTGAGATGTTCATTACTGTGCTTCTAAACAAGTAGTAAATTGTCAATCACTCTTTTAAAATATATTTAAAAAATACATCAAAGTAGGTTTTGAAGAACGAAAAGCACATTGATGACAAGAGCAGTCATGTCATTTTTTTACTGTTTCAAATACCATCCACTGTTTCCTGCAGAGTTTTTATATAGTATATATTGATCAAATCAAGTTTTTTGCATAATAATGCCATTTGAAGGTCAAAATACCACAACATAGACTGCAGATTGTTATCTTGTCAACAAGAAAGTATTTGCACAAGTAACCGTATGCAAGGAAAACTATGCGCTCACCCAGCACACTTGACCTTCCAGGGTTGACTGAGACAACAAAATGGGGGAAAAATTAGCATTAAGGATTCTGTTGACGAGGTGGGTAGAATTACTGCTGAGCTTGTTTTTGCAAGAGTTGTCTTTGATCTTGAGCTATTTCAATATTCCTCGGTGGCCTTGTAATGAATGTTAAGGGTGTCGAATTCAAGAATTAGGAAATGGTGATGGGAAGACCTCAGAACTGACAGAGCTGCCAGTCAATACTGTTCCAGTTGGATGTGGCATGGTCAGGTTACATACCCTGTGGAATCCATCTGGCTCTGAGGGGTTGTTCGTTCACCAGAAGTGATATCAAATGAAGGGACAGCAAGGGGGAAATGCTTGAACCAAAAACCTACTCAAAGATCTGATTGAAGAGGATTGTATAGAAGATAAAGACAAGAAGACCAGGTAGAGTAGCTCATGCTCATAGTAGCTTGATGCCATGTGGCTCTTATCTGCTAACAATGAAATATAAATTGCAAAAAAGAGAGCTAAGATGACAATTCAACTAAACAAACTAACTAGTTCTACTAGTTAAGCAATGTTAGAAGATATGAGAGAATGAAGAGAAATTGGAAGGTAGATTGAGATATGTGCGTGTCCATCATTTTATTACGCAGAACAGAGCTATAATATAGTTATGGTAGTTTATAAGCAATCAGTAATTAATGTGTAACTAATGTATTACAAGTATAAATTAAATATATTTAATACTCGCCCTTGATGACAAAACCGAAAGTTTGTCCCAAAACTTTACAAACAAGATGGGACCAAGAGGTTTAGTCATTAAATCTGCAAGCTTCTCCTTAAAGGCACAAAAATGAAGAGGGATATCACGAGATTCAACCATTTGTTGAATATAGCGATGATGAATCTCAACGTGTTTAGTGCAAGCATGATATGTCAAATTCTTTACCAGCTTCAATACACCCTAATTGTCACAAAAAATAGAGTGGAATAGGTGTAGGCTGAGGAAGTTGAAAGTCAATCAAAATCTGACATAGCCAAATTGCTTCACACTTGGCACTGACGTCTGCCTTGAAGCTTGCTCTGCCACGAAACAACTCTTGAATCAAAGGTAAAGATTTACTTGGTGGTAGACCTCTGAGAATCCATTGAACTTCCCCAATCAGAGTTTGTATATCCCGTCAATTTGAAACTTGTTACCCTCTGATATAGAATGCCAAAGTCAAGAGCTCCTTTGACATATCTTAAAACACATTTTGCTATTATCCAATGAATGATTATCGGTTAAAACAAAAACCGAGAAAGATAGCTAATAGCAAAATGTCAACGTAAGATATATGAGGCTGCCATCCAACTGGCCGTAGATTGATTCATTGACCGACTATGGGCTAACAACTTCATCCCGATCTCCATAGGTGTAGAAGGATTACAACCAGACATCTCAAACATCTGCAAAAGACTCGTAGCATACTTGACGTAAGCTATAAAAATTAAATGGTCATGTCGTTAAAATTCTGTTCTTAGGCAATAGTGTAGAGGCCTAGATCAGTCATGTCAAAAGCATGACAAAAATATGATTTCACTCGCTGAATAGTAGCGGCTCTATTACCTGTGATGGCAAGATCGTCAACATTTAACATAAAGATTCGGATTTGAAAGATTTCGTCTAAATCCAAAATCTTGTAGATGTTGGTTAATTTTTTTATACTGGGATCGTGGAGCCTACTTTAAGTTTGTACAAGGACTTGATCAACATGCAAACTTGATGACTATGTCAAGGTACTTGAAATCCTTTAGGCTGCACTATATAGACCTCTTCATTTATATCTTCGTTCAAGAAAGCGCTCATGACATCCATTTGAAAGACCTTCCAACCAAACTAGGCTGAAATGGAGAGAAACAACTATTGAATGTTTTTATACACACACATGTTGGTTGGTAGTTTTTTAACAGTAATCAATTTTGTAACCATTCCCAACATAATAAAATGAAGGACCCACACCCTCATTCTATGTGCATTCCAATTCCTCTTCATTTTTTCCTTGTTTACGCAATCTAACATTGGTATTAGAGCCTCTAACACTTAAGATGAAAGACCTCCGAGATCAACTTGCCTTATTCTTTCCTTGTTTACACATACTAGAATTCCATTGCAGACTAGTCCAAAATGCCTAGGTCAGGGCATATAGACAAATTCTCAAATATGTTTTTTCGGGTTTTGCCGGCCAAACATTTATATTTTGTTGTGGAAATGGTGAATATACAAAATCTTGTTTTGCTGGAGTCACATAAATTAATCGGACAAAATTATAAGGTTTGGAGCCATAAAATTTTGACCATTGTGGAATTTTGCGATTGTGATAAAATCATACTTGGCACAAAAGGTAGTCCAGCTGCAAATTTTGCGGATTATGACAAATGTCGTAAGGAGGCCTTGTTGTTGACATTGTTGGTATATAATGAATTGATACCAGAAGTCCGAAATGCTACTGTGGCAAGTGATCTATGGATTTGTTTGAAGGACAAATACACGATTTCAGAGAAGAGTTGGGCGTTATACTTAAATAATATGTTGTTTTCAGCATGGTTGCAAGAGGGTGGGTCATTGTCAAAGCACTTGCTTACCGAGATCAACTCGCCTCCATTAACAAAATGGTGGATGACAATGATATGGTGGCATTGGTGCTAAACAATTTTTTGTCATCATATGAGTCATTTGTTGAAGCCCTCCATTTGATCGTTGGAAGTCAAACTTTGACCTTTGATAAGGTCAATTCGTATTTGTTCCAAAAGGAATGGAGCCAAACTCAAACACTTGAGTCCAATTTTGGAGAAACCGGAAGTGCTTTTGTTGTTCAATACAAAGGAAAATGTAAACGATAACATGGAGGATCATCTCCTAAATATCAAGTAAAGTGTTACTATTTTCATAAGCTTGGTCATGTGAAAGATTGTTGAAAGAGAAAATATGATCTTTCTAACAAAAAGTAGAAGGGAGAAGCAAATATGGTAGTGGTTGACCTAGAGTTTGAAGACAAGTACACCCTCATGGCAACATGCTTAGATAACAGCCCTCAGGTGTTGGTTTGATTTTGGAGCATCAAGACACTTCACGTGTAAAAAATATTAGTATGTAAATTTTTATTCTTAGTTCTTCTAATTCAATTTCATTAGCAAATGGAAGATCTTATGCAGTAGAAGGGATAGGGGATATCCACATCATATTGAATGATAATGTCAAATTCATAGTGAGAAATGTTAGATATGTTCCAAACACAAATAAGAATCTTGTATTAATAAGTCAACTAGTAGAGAACCCCAACATTTCTATAAATTTCTTTGGTAAGAAATGCCTTGTGTTTGAAGTAAAACAAAAGAAAGTTGTTGCCTTTGGTATTGGGCAAGGAGGCTTGTATAGGTTGGTTGACCTACCATGGTCAACTTACATGCCCTAGGTGTGTAGGGTAACACCAATATCTTGTGGCATGAGAGATTTGAACATCTCAACCTCCAATATCTAGCCAAGTTGAGTAGAGCCTATATGGTTCTTGGTTTACTTGCTATCCAAGAGAAACAAGATGTGTGTAGGGTGTTTGGCTAGAAAATAGAAGAGGAAGCCATTTGCAATTGAAGGTGCTTGGCGTGCCAAGGGGCTTTTAGATCTTGTTCATACAAATCTTTATGAGCCATCATGGAAGTCTCCAACCATTCTTGGTGCGAGGTACTTTCTTTTGTTGGTGGATGATTATTCTAGAAAGTTGTAGGCCTACTTCTTGGAAAAAAAGTTTGGTTGTTTTGCTTCTTTTGAGAAGTTTAAGGCATCGGTGGAAAACTAGGCCATCAGATGGATCAAGACATTCAGATCCGACAATGGGGGGGATTCACTTCCAAGCAGTTCAAAGATTGTTACAGTAAAGAAATAACTCATCCTCAGTCGACAACCCCGTATGCCCTGCAACAGAATGGGGGGGTTGAGAGGCGGAATAGAACTATTATGGAGATGGCTCTGTGCATGATGTATAGTAGAGGCATGCTGTTCAAATACTGGTGAGAAACAATACACACAATATCAAGTATCAACTTCTCATATTTTTGGTTCAGTTGAATATACTTTGGTCCCTGATAGAAAGAGGAGTAAGTTAGATTCTAAAAGTTCAAGATATTTCTTTGCGGGTTATAGTGATCAGTTCATGGCTTATAGGTTGATTGATATTTCCAGTAACAAAGTAAGTTTTAATTGATGTTGATGTGAAAGAAACAAAGGCATTCTTTGCATGTCATCAACACACAATTGGCTGTAATCAGCAAGCAACATTTGAAAATGTTGTGATTCCTTTAGCTAATGAAGAGTCTAGTTCATCTCATAATCCTCCACGGACTCCAACACAAAATTCTTTGACACCCACAAGTGATACACCCGTGTATAGAAGACACCACCCTGAGTTGGTTCCTCATTCGGTAGAGCATCAACCGGAACAAATTTCTTTAGTCCAATGAAGGCCTAAGTGGTTTTATTCCACTTTACAGAATGTGCGAGTGGATGAAATGTCTCAATCAGATAGACCGCCTTAGAGGACTGGTAAGAAAATTGCTGATTTAGAGCATGCTCATTTTTCTTTCTTCTGATCTTCACAAAATACCCGAGCCATAGAGATACTTTGAAGTAAAAGGCATACTTGAGCGGGAAATTGCCACGCAGATAGAGTTTGATGCCTTGATGAAGAACAATATGTGGACATTGGTGGAATTGTCTCTAGGGAAACAACCCATTGGTTACAAAGGGGTATAAAAGTCAAGTGCAAAGTTGGTGGTACTTTGGATAAGTACAAAGCACGTCTTGTTGTGGAAGGCTTCTTATAATAGGAGGAAATAGATAACGAGGAGACTTTTTCTCCTACAAATATGGACACATTTTGGTTGCTTCTTTCAATTGCAGCTTACTTTGGATGCAAGGTTTTTTAGATGGATGTAAAGAGCGTCTTCCCGAATGGAGACTTGGCAGAGGAAGTCTATATGGTGCAGCCTGAAGGGTTTCAGACATGTGGTCGTGAACATTTGGTTTGTAGGCTAATTAATTCTTTGTACGGGCTTAAGCAGACTCCTTGAGCTTGGTATATCCAAATAGATCAACATCTACAAGATTCCAAATTCAGAATGAGTCTTTTTGATCCAAATCTTTATGTCAAAAGTGATGGTTATGAAATTGTGATGCCTATTGTTTATGTTGATGATGTTTCCATCACATGTAGGGGGCCATTGCTATTTAACGAGTAAAAACAAATCTATGTGTTACTTTTGACATGATTGATTTAGGCACCCCCTACGCTATTACCTAACTGTAGAATTTTGGCAACATGATCATTTGATTTTCATAGCTCAAGTCAAGTACAATACAAATCTATTCCAAAAGTTTAGGATGTTTGATTGTAATCCTTCTTCTGCACCTATGGAGGCCGGGCTGAAGTTATTAGCTCATGATGATTCACTACTGACCGATGAATCATTCTATAGACAGTTGGTGGGTACCTTGATATATCTTACGTCCACCCGACTGAACATATGACTTGTTGTTAGCTATCTTTCTCGATTTTTGTTTAAACCAAAACTCTTAACACTGGGGAGTAGCAAAACAAGCTGTTCGATATGTCGAAAGTACTCTTAACTTTGGCATTTTCAATCAAAGAGTCACAAATTTTAGATTGTTTGGCTATACAAACTCTGATTGGGGAGGTTTAGTGGATACCCAAAGATCTACAACTGGATACATCTTCTCTTTTGGTTCAGGAGTTGTTTCATGACGGAGTAAGCTTCAACCCACTGTGGCCATCTCTTCCACTGAAGCAGAATAGAAGGCAACTATCAGTGCCAGTTGTGAAAAAGTTTGGCTACGTTGGATTCTCATTGATCTTCAGCTTCCTTAGATTGCGCCTACTTCAATTTCCATTTTTTATGACAATCAAGGTGTATTGAAGATGGTAATGAATCCCACATGTCATGCTTGCACCAAGTGTCTTGTTGTTTTTAATTCTAGTTTACTCCTTTTTCTATTAGGAACCAAAGTATACATAGTTGAAGCAAAAACACAAAAAAGTTGTTACCTCTGGTTTGATTTCTGGAGACTAAGCTTCCTTGTGGGTGACATCTTGCAAAGCTTTGCAAGGACTTTGATTCAGGGTATGTACCACTGTGTTTATTGCTTCTCCTCCAATATTTGTACGACACTCCTTTACTATGCATCATGCATTGAGCCATCTCCATGATAGTTCTATTTTTCCTCTCAATCATCCCATTATGTTGTGGGGTATATGGGGCTGTCAACAAATGATGAATACCCTCCACGTTACAATAATCCTTGAATTGCTTGGAAGTGAATTCACCCCCATTATTAGATCTCAATGTTTTGATTCATCAACTTGTTTGGTTTTCCACCAACACCTTGAAATTTTCAAAGAAGGCGTCAAACACTTTTCTTTCAATAAGTGGACCCACACCTCCTTGAGAAATCATCCACCAACAACAAAACATGGCTTGCATTGAGAACTGCAGATGATTTCCAAGATCGCTTGCAAATATTTGCATGAACAAGATCTAAGAGCCCCTTTGTCTGCCAAACACCTTCAATTGGAAATGGCTTCCACTTTGACTTGCCAGCCAAACATCCTGCATACATATCCTATTTTTCTTGGATAGTTGGCAAGCCAAGAACTATATTGACTCTGCTAAGTGGCTTGGTACCGAAGGTTGAAATGTTCAAATTTCTCATGCCACAAAATGTTGGTGTTACCCTCCACAACTAATGCATGTAAGTTGATTGTGGTAGGGTCAACAAGCTTATATAGGCCACCTTGCCCAATGCCTAAGGGTACAACTTCCTTCTACTATACATCAAACACTATACATTTCTTGCCATATAAGTTTATAAAAATGTTGGATTTTTTAGCTAATTGACTAATAGATATGAGATTCTTATTCATTTGGCGGACATATATGACATTTGTGACTATGAATTTTGAAGCATTATTCAATATGATGTAGATATCCCCTATCTCTTCTGCTGCATGTGATCTTCCATCACCTAATGAAATTGAATAAAAAAAATTGGAATTTGCAAGAAAGTTTACATACAAGTCCTTTTGACGTGAAGTTTTTGGATGCTTCAAAGTCAAAGAACTAAGATCTGGTAGCACTTTCATTTGAGCATGATTCCATGAGAGCATACTCCTCTTCAGACCCTCGTACAACTTCAATTGCTGCCACATTTGCTTGTCCCTTTTGCTTTTTGTTATGCGAAAGGGCATATTTTCGCTCTCAGCAATCCTTCTTAACATGCCCAACTTTATGACAACAGTAGCACTTTACTTGGTATTTGGGAGACGATCCTTCGGGTTACATTTCCACTTCCCTTTCGATTGAGTGGCAATTACACCTTTTTTTTTGGTCCAGAATTGGACTCATGCATCCGTGTCTTTCTCCTTTCCTGTTGCAACAAATTGGAACTGTCTTCGTCAAAAGTCAGAGTCTGAATTTCATCCATCAAACGTAAAGCTTCCACAAAGGACTCATATAATGGTGTCAAACTGTTCAAAAAAAGGGCAACCTAATCATCATCAGCCGCCTTTTTGTTGATGGAAGCGAGCCAGTCTCAGAGATATTTCATCCAAAGAAGGTGTTCTGTCAGGGACCTACCCTAACGCATCTTTGCTGAAAACAACAAATTCTTCATATACAACACCCAACTTTTCTCGTAAGTTAGATATTTGTTCTCCAGACTAGTCCATAGCACACTTGCCTTACTGGGGTTCTGGAGCTCTGATTCTAATTCATTTGACATGAGGAGCTTTAGCAACAACAAGGCCTTCTTATGATGCTTGTCATAGTTTGCAAAATTCACAACATGATTTTATCGTAGTCTTAATACTCTGCGGTCGTCAGAATTTTGGGAATCCAGACTTGTTATTCTGGCTAGTCAAATATTTGCACCTCTGGCAGAACAAGATTCTCAATATTGGCCATTTTTCACACAATAGTTGATTTTCCAACTTGGAAATCAATGCAATTGGGAAAATGCACATTCTAGATTCTGAATGTTTTTCAATTGACCCACAAATCAATGCAACAGAAAAAGGAAATGCAATCTATATTTTGAACATTTGATTACTGACACAGAAATCAATGTAAAAAATATTATTCATGACCACATAGTCCAGAAGCCACCTCCTAGCATTTTCTCATAGCAACTTCCATCACAAATTTCTGTGCCCTAGATGTACAACAAAAGGTTCTTGCTTCCTGTCTTTACATTGCATTCGAAACAACAAACAATTGTGCCCTCTAAATAGCTCAAAGCAGCCAAAATGTGCCCTCGAACGCACCCTTGAAAACAAAACAACATTAAACATGTTCGTTTTTATTTCAGTCATGCCTTAGCACGCCCACAAAATTGCCTCCAACTTCTGCCTTGTTGATCAATGCAAATGATGTATACTAATCGCGAATTGTGCCCATGTACTATGCAGATTTTTACTCAATCTGGTTTCTTTCTCTTGCAACAACGTCTCTTATGCGTTTTTCTTGGAAACAAATCCTCTTTCCTTTTGCAACAATGGTCATGAACTCTACAAATGAACTTCGTTAAGGAATTATTCCTCTTTGTCTATGTCCCAGTAGCTGTTTTCTCCAACTCATGATTTTCTCCTCTGTGCCCTAGCAGTGAGTGATCTAATCTGTGACCCATCACTTCTACAACTTCTTCTCTTTCTATCCTGCAGTTTGTATGCCCTAGCAATCTCTATCTCCAATTTGTGATTTTCTTGTCTGTGCCGTAGCAGCAAGTGCTCTAATCTGCAATCTCTTCTCTTTCTTGCCTGCAGTTCGTACCCTTTTTTAGGGCTTCCTCAAACGTGGAACAATTCGAGCACCAATGGCCCTGATACCATTGTTAGAAGATATGAGAGGATAAAGAGAAATCAAAAGACATTGAGATATGTGTGTGTCCATCATTGTATGGAGCGGAAGGAAGTTACAATATAATTATGGTAGTTTATAACCCACCATTAGTTAATGTGTAACTAATGTATTGCAAATAGATATTATATATATTTAATAAGTAAAAGTAATAAGTGATACTAAATAAGTAAAGGTAATAAGCATTCTTGTACAATTGAATGATACAACATATATTATAATTCAAAAACAATGCTTAGTCTTTGATATTAAAATTTATGAAAGTAAGCAAAAGCTCTACTCTAAATGCAATACAATAAAGTCAATGTTTTTGGTTGTTTTTTATGACAGTGTAAATCTAAGAAACAAAACACACCCTTACAAAGCTTAGAAACTGTAAAATGCAAACACACCATGAGATAAAACTGGCCAAAAAGAGTGAAAGACAGCATGGAGGACCCAAGGGGTTTGGAAAACACAATAACTGAAGAAAAGCAAAAAGAAATAACCAAAGGAGAGTGGAATCTGAAATCAACAAATAGAGACTGGAAAATAGAGATCAAAGAAGATAATGAACGGCAAATGAAGAGCGGACAGCAAGTGGTAAATTGTTAATAGCAATGTGGGAGTTTATGAAGCAGCTTGAAAGCAATGGAAGATATGAGGAGGGGAGTCACCAAACACACGGACAAGACAATGTATGGCTCTAAAAGAGTTTGAGATTACCATTATGGACAAGTGGATTCCCGAACTTCCTATAGCCCTCAAAAGTTAGTAAGTGAATTTGGAAGATGCAAACTGCGAAAATCAGAACTCAAAAGGAGATACGATGATTGCTAATGAGGTGCAGACTATGACGGAGTCTTATGCAAACCTCACAAAATCTGATTAAGAAGAAAGGAAAGCTGGAAGCTTGGTATAGAGAGCTGTAGATGGCAAAGGAGACAATGCAAACAAACAACAAAACATATATATACCGTCAATACTTGAAACCTAATCTAATCTATTCTATAAACCTAAATAAACAATAGTAAATCCATGACTTGCTAACCACTCTTATGACAAGCCAAGGTGGAAGGAGAACAATGGCCAAATGTGCCTAGTTTGTAGCCTCTAGGTTGAAGATGTCACACACAATTCTCTCAAGAAAACTCGCAAGGTCGAGAGGGCAAAAAGCTAACTAAACCTATGCTGAAGGTGGAAACAACAATACAATGGTTGTGTATTGCAATATGACAGAGAACGGGCTGCATTCGTGGTTTTTGTGATTTGTGGCAATGACACAAGGCTGCGTATATATAGGATATGAGAGGCAAAAGGCGTGCTAGGCAAATCTGGAGCAGATTGGAAGTCCGAAGTGCAAATGAAGCAGCAAGGGTATGGAGTGCTAGGAAATTTAGGGGATAGATAATGTTACAAATTATAGATCCACCACATTAAATTGCTGAGAATACTTTATGAAGTGCAGTGATTAAAACATAGATTTGGATGTTTATATTGCAGATTAAAGAATGTAAACAACATGAAACAAAAAGTAAATGAACACAGTGACACGAGATATAAGTGGGAAAACCATGAAAGGTAAAAAACCCACTGAGAATCACTTATCTTTATTGAGAATTCAATTTCACCCAGCACTCCCACTATTTCCGCAGGTCCACTTGCAGTTACACCTTCAAGAAGGGATCACAAATTGCCTCTTACATTCACTCATGTGTTTTTCACCATTTGCATCATGTATTTGTAATTAGCTCGCACATATAGCTCGCATGCATATGTGACACTTGATATTTCACTTGTGTGTCCCCATATGCCGATCTCTCATGAGATCACCTTGTTTTATACAAGGTGGGTGACTTGTTTTGGGTCACTCTTACATTTTAAACACTGCCGACAACAGTAGTGGATCCACCATGCTTATATTTTAAATATAAGCTGTAAACCAAAAACATGGTCTTTGGCGGGTTTCTAAACAAACAATTTCCTGCTTAATATTATAAACCCAACATGTAGAATGCTCTCTTGGAATTCCACCCCTTCATTTATTCATATGGTCAAGAATTACGAAATTTCTAGTTAATTTAAATTTTGGCCAAATATTTGTGAAAACCAAGGACAATGATGCTGAAAAAAGCAAATTTTGGCTTACCATCTGTATGGGGAAAATGATGCTGCTTGTGTTGTGTCACAGAGCATTCAAACTGTGAAGAGAGGCCAGCTGAGATGTTGGGTCGTATGTAGAATGTTGCTTGGGGTGATGGCAACTGAGACACCCATTTACTTGCAACAGACAAAGCTGAGAATCAAGTGCAAATGTATTGCGATTTTTGGGGAAAATGTTTGCGAAAAACCAAAGAGAATAGAATGTACCATCCATACTGGGAAAAGGATTCCACCTGTGTTGCCTCGCGGAGCACTTGTCCCTACAAAATGCTAGTTTTGGTGAGTTTGGAATGCACAAAAATCTTAGAGCAGTTCTGGCCTAAAAAATGGAGATGAAGGGTGAAAAGCAAGGTATAAAATGGGGCATTCAACCCAAAGAATTTATTTCAACATTCTATCATGATAAAATCAAGCTTTGGCTCATTTAGTGGCCAAATTGTGAGTGGAGATGTGGGATATGAAGTTGATAGAGAGAGAATGGCTGGTGTACCATTGAAAGTAGGCAGGGCCCATTGGCTCTGTAAGATCTGACCATTTTTGCAAAAAACTTAGGTTTTCTTGAAAAATTGTCTTTGGGCAAAGGACAGAGGGAGTGAAAATGATCACTGGAAAGAGTATGCTAAGTATGTGCAATTGTTTTTGTGCTTCAAGTTGGTTTTAAGTATTTTTATGCAACACTTGTGTCGCCTCGCGAAGCATTCGACAAAAGAAGGTAGGCCGACCAAGATATCAGTCCATCTGTGGAATGTAGTCTTGGGGTGATGGAAGTTGAGCCACCCATTTTCCTATAGTAGAAAAAGCAGGGAATCAAGTGCAAATGTAGGTGATTTTCAGCTAAAACATTTACAAAAAATCAAAGACAAGAATGTACCTTTCATGTGGGGAAAAGGAATGGTACCTATGTTGCCTCATAGATTGCTCCTCCCTACAAATTGCCACATCGAAATGTTTAAAATATATAAGAGTAGTTTTGGTGCAAAAAGTAAAGGTGAAAAGGGGCAAAAGACAAGGTATATAAAATGGGGTTTTAACCCAAAAATAGAATTCATTTTAAGTTTTGAACATTCTACCTTGAGAAATTTGAGCTCTGCTCCTCTGAAGTGACTAAATTGTGAATAAAGACAAGTGATGAGAAGTAGGCAGGGCCGATGGATTTGTAAGATCTGATCATTTTTGCAAAAAAACCTACGAAACTCAGGTTTGCTTGAAAATTATTTTCGGGTATCAGAAAGGGGGCAAAAGGATGGTGAAAATGATCATTGGGGTGGAGTAGGCTCAATATGTGCATTTTTTGTGTGTTTTAAGTCCGTTTTAAAGTTTTTTTATACATTTGTTTTTATTTGGGGCTGCAGCGGCGACACTGCCAGTTAAACGTAGTTTTGTAACTGCGAGTGTATACAAGTCGTGGCTAAGAAATCGCCAAGGTGGTTTTGTAATTGCCGTAATGCATATATTGGCGATTTTGCCACGGGGCAAGCAAAAAAAGGGATGGGGAATTTGGGACCGATGAAAACTGCTTTTGGTGTTGCAAGTAGACTATGTCAGATTGAGTAGGGCCTGGGAGTTGGATTGGCTACCTTGCGTCGTAGCTTTACTGATCCAGGAGGAGATACTACTAGAGAGGGTCAATATCTAGAAACTGGCACAGGTGCAGTTGATGGCACCTGCTAGTTGCCTCATGTACAACTTGCTGACATATTTGGATGTGGACAAGAACACTTTACATTTTCCATAGGTACAAGGAGAGTGGACCAATACTCTCCAAGATTTTTATAGGATACTGGAGGTGCCAGTGTCAAGGAGGAGACTTGCCATAGCTGAGGCCACAAACACATCGAAGTCTTATAGATGGGCCACGTACTTTGGAGTTGTGGGGCCAATAGATCTAATCATCTAAGTGCCAAACATGGCATTCATCTGGTGGAAGATGAAGGATCCCCTATCCCACCTTTTCATTAGGTTAGAAAGACTCATTCTTTTCCAATGATTGGATCTAGAATACTTGTGCAATTATTTTCCTATATCTACTTTATTTTTGTTAGAGCAAGTCTTGCTTTGAGAAATATGCTTTCGAGGGGCTACACTGTGCAACATGGACATCCTTCTAGCTTAGATGCTAGTTGTGAGATAAGATAAGATAAGATAATTATATTAACGTCCAACAAATGACCACAGAAGTAGGTCAAAGGGACTGCAAAGTTCAATTGTGTCCATACAAAACAGGAAACCAAAAGGTTTTTCGAAAGAAGTACAAAGCAAGAGAAGAGGTCAAAGACCAAAAGTGAAGCGGGAAACCAAAAGGTTTCCAAAAGAAGTACAAAGCATGAGAAGAGAAGAAGTGGTGAAGGAAGAAGACCTAGGTGAAGCAATGGGGAATGCCAGACCAAAAGTGAAGTGGGAAACCAAAAGATTTTCAAAAGAAGTACAAAGCATGAGAAGAGAAGAAGAAGAGAAGGAAGAAGACCTAGGTGAAGCAATGGGGAATACCTATTCGGGAATGTTAAACCCATCTCTCCTAACATTCGAGGCCGACCGGAAGAAACTCAGAATAGTGTGATGATCCGAAGAAAAGGAAGAGGAGGTGAGATGAGACCTCCCCCTGTGTTGCTGTTTGGCGAAAATAGTATATCTCAAGGACTTGGTGGAGTATTGGGATTGGTAAAATAGTGCTTGAGAGAAATCGGGGGGTTGTATATTGACCCCTTGAACTGTACTGATCTGGAGTGTGATGTTGTACTGATATCAATATGGCGCTTAATGTCTCTCTTCGAGGATAGCGCGGGAAAGAAGGAAGTGATCCTCCGAGGAGAGTCTGCTCTAGTAAGTGTCTGAATAGTGTGATCTCGAGGCCTAAGAGCCTCCTGCATGTATACAACCAGACACTTTTGATTGACATATCAGAAAAATTCATAAGTGCATAGGTCCCTTTGAAAAGACAGTGGAACCTCCCCCTAATCTCGTAGTAGATGGGACAACGAAAGATGAAGTGTGCTTTTGTCTTGACCTCTAGAAGTTTGCATAGCTTGCAAATCCTGTCTGATCGATCAATCTAGTGGTCCGTCTCACTCTGAATCCTATGGGAACCCACTCTAAACTGACCTAGGGGGATATGAAGAGTGTGCATCCAATGGCAAAGGGTATATTGAGGGCGGATAATAAGTCCGTCACTCAACTCCAAGAAGTGCTCCACATAAAAAACCATCTTCAGGCATAACCCACCATGAGGGTTCACCTAAGTGGTGTGGATGAATTGTCTATAAATATCCTCTTTGATGATCCTATTCAGCTCCTGTTTGGAAGGTAGAATATGCGCTGGTGTGTCCAGGGAGTATCGAAGAGGAGGAAGACGATCCATCCCAATATCCACTGACTCTAAGAGAGCAGAAACCCTAGTGTACCAACAACGAGCACGACCCGGAGAATCAGAAAGGGAAATGGTCTCCGAGGAACAATATGCCATGTATGGGTACTTGTCCCTCCCCTCAACCGAGTCAGCAAAGCTTCGGATATGGTGTAAGAAGGAAATCAAATCAAACATGGTCTCCAACCTAAAAGGATGGGCCCCAAACTCTGCAAGAATGATGTGATGGGGAACAAACTGTTTGCACCAGATGAAGTGACGAAGGAGAAGTGTCTGGACTCTCTCGGCTATAGCCCAATTCGACTCGAGCAAAGAGGGCCCCCACACCACAGAGCCATAAAGGACAATGGGTTTTATAAGGGATTCCATGAGGGACATCTTGGAGGAGATGTCTTGAAAATGGTTACAGAAGCACTGTCGCTCAAGGAGAGCTAAAGAACCGTAACCCTTATGGACATGTGGCTAGAGGACTTGTCTCAGACTAAAACGTGGACTAGAGAACTGCACACCCAAGTAAGTATAGGTACTGGCAATATCAATCTCCTCCCCCCTGAAGAAGAAATGGAGGTGTGAGGTCTTCAACTCGTTGAAGACCATAACCTCGGTTTTACCCAGGTTGACTGTCAACTGTCAGAGATCACAAAACAACCCTAAGTCATCTAATTGTCTTTGTAGTCCCTTAGGAGACGAGGTTAGGAGGATCACATTGTCAGCAAACAAAAGGATAGATATCAGAACTTGGTGGAGGCGGCACCCATCATTGTCCTGGATATGCTCATGAAGAAAGGTCTGGAGCTCATTAATGTAGATCCCAAACAAAGTGGAGGGTAGGGGCAACCCTGTTTAACTCCAATGGTACTCCTGATGAAATCTGATACCCCATGAACAATGCGGAGACGACCAAGAGTAATCTCATATTAACGCATGATAGCAGTCAAAAGGATCTCGGAAATGCCAATGTCTCTGAGCCTCTGTAAAAGAGCCTTACAAGGAACAAAATCAAATTCTTTTTGAAAGTCTACAAAGCAGCAATAGACTTTCGATGAGCGATGACATGCCTCCTCAATGAGGGCTTAGAGAGTGAAGATATGGTTAGTGGTTTGGTAGGTGGGTAGGAACCTCGCGTGCCCCCTAGCTCTGAGGTGTCTCTGCTCCAATTCCTTGGAAATCAGCAAGTGGAGAACAATAGCATAAAGCTTCAGGAATATATGGCCAACCATGATAGTCCTGTAATTATTGGGATTAGAATCGGGGCCCATTTTGTGTTGGGTGAATGGAGTGATGTGACCAAGTCGACGGAAAACCGGATTATACCACGTGGCTGAAGAGATCAACCAAGAAACTACCCAGTTCTCTAAAGCCAAACTTGAAGAATTCAGTTGGGAAGCCCTCCTTATCAGCAGTCCTGCTATTGTTTATCACTCTGACCGCCTCTTTGATATTCTGGTAAGTGAACAAGTAACATGAAGAGGGAGGAGAATCAACCAGGATACAAGGATGTCCTAGGATATCATATAGAGTGGAGGTGTGGGAGAACATGGACTCGGGGTTAAGATCAAGAGGAAGGGGAGAGTGGCGAGGGAGGATGGTACGCTAGAAATGTTTGAGAGAGTGTCAGAGAGAAGAACATAAGATCTATCTCCTTAGGGAAATATAGAGACCTTTCTTACATTGAAGAAGACAACAGTAGGAGGATTTGAGGGTGGGATAGGAGGGAAGGGTGTGGATGAAGGCGTGACAAAGCTGGTGGTGAAGAAATTTGCACTCATCATCGTACGTCTTATTCTTAGGGCAAGATCTAGAGTTATTGGGTTGATGGGAAGTGGGGGAAGCCCTGGTGGAACTGGGGAAAGATTTGAGGGCAGCCTCCCAAACAATGGAAGAGAGGCGGGTGTATTTGGTAACAACACAACCCAATGAAAAGAGAAGGGTCTTCGAAGGGAGTAACTAACGGACGTGGGAAGAGAATGTATCGTGGTCTCCTTCATCAAATCAGAACGTAGTACGAGGAAAGGCTATGAATGGGAACAATAACGGGAGGGGGGATATCAACTTGGAGAGAGAATGAAAGAAGAGCATGATTGTCAAGAGGGATGGGTGAAACAGAGAGGAGATCGACAAGTGACAAGAGATACTGGCTAGAAAGGACATAATCCACAGCACTCACACCCCCACCGCAAGGTTGACATGTGAAGAAGTGAGAATCAAGAAATTAGGTAAGCCCATTTAGGATCAAAAACTCATGGGATTCCCCTTATTGTAGAAGGTGCCGACCATATGCAGTGAAGGGCCCTGAGTCATCCTCTGATATCTTGTGAAGTTCCACTGCCTCTGGATCAATCGCTTGGGTGCAAAATACATCCTCTGATCGGTCATGGAGAGGAACCCGGAGGGCTCTGGTACGGGCATTGAAGTCCCACATAAGGATGACTTCACCGATCACTGAGTACTGAGTAATACTGGCATACAGGTCATTGAAAGGATCACCATCATGGCCATTGTGAATGGCATATGAAGAGGAAACAAGAGAAAAGTAGCAAACTGCAATAAAAATATCCTTGGAAGGGAGATTTTCCCCTCCAATCCGAACCCACATGAACCTGGAAAACTCATTTGTGAACACCAGCGAGAACCAGTTTAGGAGGAAATTCCTATACAAACAAGCCACACCCCCTGAGCCTCTGACACCACCCAAACTCCGTGTCTCCTGTCTATAAGCAGAGTACCAGTGGTATCCCGTGATCTCTGGAAGAAGTCGTATAGGCCTCTCGTGTGTCTCCGTGAGGAAAAGGATGTCGGACGATCCAAAAGCATCATACATAAGACTAGGTGATGACCAAAAAGAGCCATTACCATTCCAACAACTAATGGAGATACCTGTACCCTGTCTCCTCTCCCTGATTACCCGTCATTCAGAAGTCCTAGGTCGGGCCTCCCATTCAGGAGGGAATGTGCCTCTAATGACAGCTCTAAGATTCCTGATAACTGCCCATTTCCCTTCTTGACGAGCTGCCAAAACCAACTCTCTGGAGCGTTTAAGCTCTGCCACTTGTCACCTAATAAGATCTTCGTTCTTATTAGGGAGAGAGTGTAGCACCCGTTTGGCCGTGAGAGCCCTAGGCTGATCTGCTGCTGATTTGAATCTGAGGAAAAGAGTGGAGTCATAGCCCAACCAGGCCCTATTTAGAACAATATTGGGAATATGCAGAGTATCCCAGAGAAACCTGTTCCCAACCACCAAGGCGTCCGGTGATGAGAGAGGTAGAGGGAGTCCCCTCACCTTGAGATTCAATTCCCTCTCGCACCTGGTATGTTCTTTGGATATCTTGGCCTAAACAACCTCCTCAAAAGCTGCCATAGGGGAGGGAGATCCATCTTTTCCAACAACCCGAGCCCATGACCTGATGTTTGTTCCGTTTCTTGTTTAAAAGAAGTCTGCTGTGATCTAATCTCATCCTGCATATTTTTGAGGTCTAGGATTTCCGCATGCAAGGTATCATTGGGAGGATTGAGAACCCTGTGCTCCTCATTGGTGTGGATTGAGAGATATATATTCTACCAAAGTCACTATGAACTTGCACCCAAGTAGAGCAGGCCACAATTGGAACAGAACCTTGGAGGGCTTATGACTCCATCAAACACATTAGTAAACCCATGCCCCACTGACACTGCCCGTATCATTTTTCGTCTTATATTATTACTTTTGTGTACTTAGATGTACCTCTTTGCCATTGTGCTTTGAAGTTTTAACTATATATTATCATGTCTTCCCCATTTATATATGATTGGATTGTCTATGTTCTAATGTGCAATGTCATGCCAAGAATTTTTATTCTCTACATTTGTTACAGTGAATGATCTAACAAATTAGTAATTTGAGATAGAAATTTTGATAACCATCTATCATTTTTTTCATGTTTTTGTTTGTTGTCTCAAACTGAGCTTCTAGAATTTATCTTTACTCAAATAACTTCTAGAATTTGTTTGTTTGTGTTTTTTTCTTCATATTAGAGCTACATTGGACAGTTTATTTGTTCTTGGCAAATAATACACATTTATTTGTGATTGTAGGACAAGGTTTTCATGTTAGCATTGTTGTACTAGACGTCCTTTCTTTCACTAATCATTTCTACCTTTATCTTATATAATTTACATCACTAATGCTTTGAAGGATGATTTCCGATCAGCTTCTTATGTGTGAGTTGTCAATACTATTGCTTTTGTTTTATCTTTGTATCTTAAAATTTGTAATTTATTACATATTTGGATGATGTTAGTGTTACGCTTTTCATCTCCTTTCAGTATAAAGAAAGGGAAAAAATTGTCCTTTTAAAGTCCATTGTGCCTTATGCCATGCACACCTAACTGTGCTTAGACTACCAGCTAGCATTTAGGACGTGAGACCACACACCTGACTGAAGAAATTTGAGGATATCTCCTTTTCACTCCTTTCCATCTTCTAACTTTGTTTTGTAACAGGAAGCATAGCTAGAAGCTCTGAACAAAGGATTATATGCATGAAACTATATCGTTGTTGTGGAGAATATGCATCTGAGACTGAACGTTACTAAATACTCTTGACCTACTGATATTTTAAAGATATTTCTACATAAAGTCTTAACAAGTTATTATCATTTTCCTCTTGTTTTATTTATCCGAATTATATGTCCTCCAAGGCTTACTAATTTCTTCTTTTCCTTTTCTATGTATGAGATTTATCTATAATTGTATCAAAATTTATAGATATTGCAACCCCAATCAGATGGTCAAGTGATGTTTCTTTGCAAATTTTTTCCCTTGAATTTCATCTGTATGACAGGCAGGTGTGATGGAAATAAGAGAGGACTATGTAGAAAAGCCTATCTTGAAAGAGAAACCGGATTTAGGGTCATGGTTCATCTTCAGGTAGTGACTTCTTCCCTCTAGACAGTGCTACAGTTCATATCAAAACTTGGCGCATTGCCTCTCTATTTTATTTGTGAGATCTGGTAATGATTGATGTTTACAGCATATGGGGGTCCAAGAGTCTGGATGCTATGTTCCTTGGAATAGATATGATTTAGTACTTGAAATTGACTTTGATGTTGAATTTTTGAGCTCTTTACAAGCAGGAGTTTTACTTGTGTGATTTTATTCATTAGCCAAATGACCTCCATGAGTACTCATTACTCTAATGACACTTTTCCTCATGTTTTTTTTGGTAACAATTACAAGGCAAGGGTATCCATTGTAGCACACAAGCACTGTAAAAATTTGTTTGCAGGGGGGAGGAGTGACGAATATAAGTCACCAATTTGGGTGTCTCACCCTCTAGCCTCTTTCCCCATTGGCAAAACTTTTGGTAAGTGTAGTGCCTAATAAATCATCCTTGTCTGACAATTATTAACAGTGTGGGGTTAACCCAATTAGAACCCAATCATGTATCGTATGTTAAGTTGGTGGCTTTCACGAGAAATTTAATTAGATCGGCTACTTAACATCATGTGATAAACCTATGGATAACACAAAAGCTCTACTTGCTCCACCATTTCGTTCTGAACCGAAATCAGAGCTCTGAGCTCTGCTGGGATTGGATACAGTGGGGTATTGCTGTTGTAAAGGCTTTACTGGGACAATCTGATCATTGTTACGAGGCCTATTTTTCTGAAAATTAGGATTATATAGGTAAAATGGGCTTGGGGCAGCTTGGCTTGCTGCCTTTTGATGGCAATCAGCACATTGGGAAAATTCTAAGCAAGCACTCGACTTCATCCATTTCATTTAAGGTACTAGGGGTTGTTTGGGCAGCTTCAAGAATTGGATTAACTGCAGGGGTTCGGGCAGCAGGAGGTTCTTGGGTTGAAATAGGGACTGCCTTTGGAATCTCAGGGAATAGTGGCATAGATGGTCATGGAGTCAATTTGTTTGCTTGGATCAAACTATTCTCTGCAATGACAGCCGGGTGATATGATTGGGGAAGTGTTGTCCCTCCCACGGATTGTATCATTACAGAAATATTAGAAATGAGGGATATGAATAATACATGGAAGCTATATGAGGAGGACATACCTTTCTGGGATTTCTATACCACGTTTTTTGGAACCTGTGATTGAAGTCATAAATATTCTCAGTTGGGGCTTTTCAATAGTGATTACCTGCTCCACTAGTGACAAATTGTTGCCTGTCTCTTTGAATTGATTTTCCATCCTTTATCCCAATTCATCCCAATTTTGTATGGCTCCTACATGCAAAGACCATAACCAATCTAAGGCTTTTCCTTTGAGGGAAGTGGCTAGGAGTTTGACGGCAATGTCATCCTCTAT
Organism: Taxus chinensis; assembly: GCA_019776745.2. NCBI lineage: Eukaryota > Viridiplantae > Streptophyta > Pinopsida > Cupressales > Taxaceae > Taxus > Taxus chinensis. The sequence goes on from CM034147.1 coordinate 677,046,695, forward strand.
GATATGATGAACTGTGCATACATTGGCTCAATCCCTTATGTGCTCAATGGGTGTAATCTGGTTTTTACCAGTGAAGTAAGGAAATGCCTTAAGGGCTGAAATTGGGATTGGATTGCGTGCCAGCAGAGAAAGGGACTTCCATTATTGCAAGAGACAAGGGGCAGATTTTTCTGATGGGCCATGGGAATTCTGAGATGATAATTTCTTGGGGATGAAGGGGCTGACTTTTGAACTGGAGGACTGGATTTGGATCACGGAGCAAGAGAAACCGATCTTTTGACAGATCTACTTCTTCTTCTTCCGGGAGATAACTGCTAGAATTCAACAAGCTGCTTCTTTTAGCACTGGGTCTTGTTTCCTCTCTACTCATAAGTGTTAGAAGCACAAGAATACTGAGAGGGGGGGGGGGGGGTGAATTAGTATTCGACAATAAAAACATTTTCTCCAACTTATTAATTTTCTACTTAACAAGATATTCAAATCTGAAAGTAAAATGAGAGCATACACAAAAATCAAATGCACATAACACCAGAAATACCATGGTTCACCCAGTGTGGGCTACATCCACCAAAAGAGACTGCTTGGATCTACTGTCCAAATCCAGCCGAAAAAATACTGTTTACAAAGTGTGATCACCCACTCACAGAAGACACCAATCTCCAAGCCGAGCACCAATTCAGCTCTTGAATGCAAACACCACTGACTATGCAATCTTTGATTTGAAGCACCAACTTCTGGAGACACCAATCCCCAATCCGAAGCACCCACTCCAGAAAATCTGCAATACAAATCAATGATAATTTCTCCTTCTATATTCTCTCTCTCACATACTCATACTCACTTAAGAGATTTATAATATCAGCTCACATATCACACTCATGCAAAATGCTCTCTTCTCACTCTGCAAAAAATGTGCACACAACCCTTGTTTATATAGAAAGAAGGAGAGGAAAAACCACTTGTGGTTTCCCTAAAACCATGTGCCCATACCATGGGCCAATTTGCTCCAAATATTAAATATTTGCTCCAAATAGAAATATTCTCTTACACATGTAAGAGTAACTCCTCTTACACATCATAGAATCTCTTACACGTCGTAAACTGCCATAAAATCTCTTATGCGTCATAAGCTGCCATAGAATCTCTTACGCGTCATAAGCTGTCATAAAATCTGTTACGCGTCATAAGCTGCCATAGAATGTCTTACACGTCATAAGCTGCCATATGTCGTAATATTCCTTGGTGACGTTGAATATTAAAATATTCAAATTTTGACATCACACTAATTTTGACACGGATAAATATTTTACAAACACTAATGTTGTAATGTTGAATATTAAACAAATATTCAAACCTCAATATTTCCATCAACACTAATGTTGTACCTTTGACATCAATGATAAAATACTCAACAATAAGCTGTATGCTACTGGAATCCATTGAGCAGAGTCGCTGGATGATAAAATTGCTTCAAAAAGCTGAAAACACCAAGTTTATTACCAAAACCTTAGCTACAAAATTTGATACAGAAAGATTTGGTAGGCTGAAATAATACTTTTAAATCAAAATCAACAAATCTAGTCCCACCAGGCATGCCAAAAACTGTTAATGCACTGAAATGTCTGATCTAAAGCTACTAACAGTTCAGGGATAAGATGGAATGTATAAAGTGGGGGACACTTATCTTAAGTACAATCTCCAAAGTAGGCTGGTTCCTTCTATTATAGTGCTAGTCTAAAACTTTTTGGGAAAAATGAAAGAAAAAAAACAGAAGGGGTAATACACCAAGATATTTTAATCCTTTCCTTTACTTGATCACAACAAAAGAAAACTAAAACATGTAGAACTTAGTGTTTATTTGACACAATGTGATAACAGAGCAAAGATAAGATCTAACCCAAATATGAAAATGGAGCTAGATAACATGAGATTGAAGCTACAAGGCTGTAAGATGCAAGGCAAGATGATGTTGAAAGAATTGATGTAGGAAGGAAAAGTAGGTCACTGAAGTCGGAATATATCTTTCTTGTTGACTATGCTTTTGTAAAGAGGGGAATGTGAAAATAATGTTGTGACTGGTACAAACTGCCATCCGTATAAGGTTTTTTTCTATTTCTAACTTCCTTTCCGAGCAACATTTCTTTCATTTCTGTTGTTTCTGTTTGATTCTGGCAGTTAGTGTTTTGTTCTTCTACTGCGAGCTTGGTTGTGATGGCCTTTGGCCAAACACAATCTGTTTCAGGACAGCTGCATCACTCCCACTCGCTTGTACAACAACGTATTCCAGCTATTACTGGCAGGTTGGTGAAGGGTTTTGATGACTCACACGTTTACTGTCGAAGGTCTTCTAGGTCGTGGGAAAGGGATTCAAAGGCCCTCGTCTCATATGTAATGTTGAAACAAAGTTCGAGTCTCCTACTAATGTAATTGATCTTGCTTGCGAATCAATGGATTCCAAGGCCGTGACAAGCACAAATGTGATTGAACAGCCTCTTCACCAAGCCCTGACTGTTTTTTCTCCTTCGACGGTTGACATTAACAACCAATATCCATGCATCAATGACCCTGCTGGTGCCTCTGGATGGTGCGAACATTCTTTCTTCTCATAATTCTACTTTGAATAACGTGGATCAATGCCCTCACCACAATGATGAGGAGGAATTTCAGTTTCAATTGACCAACAATACAGAATATATTGAGGGCAGAAGGAACCTGGAACGTCGAGGATTCATTCTCTGCTTTCTTTGATGCATACCTGATGAGGACTCCTTCATGACATGGTGTATGCTCAATTGGGAGATGAAAGGAATTTCTTTGAATTCTTTCTAGGGGTTGGGCTCCAAGTACGTTTGCTTACTATTCAATTGCGACATGGCTGCCCATCTGGGGTTACAATACGTCACTTGGAATATTGCAGGTTCTCTTGCTTATGTGCAATCATGGAGAGCGGATTTTAATCTCGATGATAAAAGGAAAGCTCATTATCCTCTCTGGTTGGAATTTCCAGTACTACCAGCTGATTTACATCCATTTGTGGACTTATTTACTGCTCGGTTTGGTTGAATGGAAGGGTGATTGGGTAGGTGGTGTGGACTCTATTGTGTCTGGTTTTGAAAAACTAACATGGGATAGATTTAAGGGCTCCCTTCAACTCCATGATCTGAACTAGGGAAAGAAAGGATTATTAAAAGTTGATTGACACACTCGGTGAAATTTCCGAAGAGGTCAACACATAATTCAAGCAAGATTGCATCAATTTTATGGACCTCAGGAATTTCTATTTTTCCGATCTTTTTACTCAATTGAAGTACTAATTGGAGAAATCAGTTCTAATCATCTCCCAATTCAAACCTTCCTCTTTGTGGGACATTCAAAGGAAGACAATCATTCTTGTTCAAATTGAATGCATCACATTTGTTATCTCCCGACTTTTGTTCCCTAGTGCATCATATTCGGAATCTGGTTCCTAGACCCAAAGGTAATAGTGGATGGATTTTATGGTGGGAGTTTGCTGTCCACTGAACTATCAAATTTATTAGAGGTTGGGGGCACATGATGGCTCGACATCGTAAACTTATGGTGCAGGCAACCAAACACAAGTTAGTGTTTGCTAGCATGGCATTGGAGACAAGTCTTCATAATGAATTATTATAGGAGGAGACAACCTATCTAGAGGATATTATTCGCAAGGAAGAGGAACACGTGGCACAAGGAGCTTAGATTCGTGCTCATTTTCATTGGAATCAAGAGGGAGATGAAGGTTCTAAATTTTGCTTCGATTATTTGAAGAGGAAAATATCTTCTAAAAAAGTGCTTGTACTTCATGAGCCCGATGGTTCGTTGGAAGAAGACCTAATAGGTATCTTATTTCAGTAGCACTTTTAGAAGATTTTTTCACCTTATCCTCCCTCCCCTAAAGTTATGACAACTAGAATCAATTGTCTTGAGGTAATCTCGAGCAAAGCAACCGCATGTGATCGCATCAAACTTGATTCTAATATCTCTAAGGAGGAACTGTATATTGATCTTTGCTCATTGTAGAATGGAAAATCCCAAGGGATTGACGGATTGCCTTGTGAATTCTACAAGGAAATGTGGACCACTATTGGTGATGATTTCAGCTGTTTGGTAGGTGAAATATTCTCTTTCGGGTTCTTTATCAAAATCTCTCAATCAACGTTTAATTAAACTCGGCCCTAAGTCTTAAGCCAGAGATACCATTAGTGGATGGGGGCCTATCACTCTTCTAAGTGCCTGCTAACAAAGAGATGGTATGTATAATGACATGATCATAAAGACTTCTAACATATGAATCGTGGGGTGATGATTTACCTGAACCAAGCCAATACCTAGAAAATAATGATAGCTACTGAGAAGATAGGTGGAATTTTCACTTTCCCGTCTCATTATTGTATATGGCTAACTGCTTGAGTAGTCAAATCAATATCATGGAGTTTTCGTGGAGTCTACTGCTAAGAAAGGATAGTTACTTCTCACTCCCCATAGATGAATTTGTTCAACTAGACAGGTGCTAGTGACCATCGATTACTTCACAGTTAGATGGATATGCAATATGATAGAATATGAGCTTGGTAAAAGACCTTGATGAGATGAGCCATTGAGAGTTAGGAAGTAAATAGGCCATGTGGCCACAGATCCAAATTTGAAAGGACATTCCAAGTGTCAATTAGGAGCTTGCATCACTGTCGGATAAAAATGAGGCAGGCCTAGCCAAATCGAGGACCAAATTATTGAATGTACATTCAAGCTTCACTCTCAAATGGTCTAAATCCATTTATAACATGCATGAAGGTACACACTTATCATAATTTGGCTTATGTAGATCACCTTTTGAAAAAAAATGAGCTAAAAATTGTTAGATCCATTCGATTATCATACACTTCCAACGGCTAAGAATAAGTTCCCCTTTTGAGGGCAATCTATTGGATTTTCTTTTTCCTCTTTTTGGTTGAGTATGAATCCTCAAATGGTCTAAATCCATTTATAACATGCATGAAGGTACACACTTATCATAATTTGGCTTATGTAGATCACCTTTTGAAAAAAATTGAGCAAAAAATTGTTAGATCCATTCGATTATCATACACTTCCAACAGCTAAGAATAAGTTCCCCTTTTGAGGGCAATCTATTGGATTTTCTTTTTCCTCTTTCTGGTTGAGTATGACTCCTTGCAGTCTTGGGTAGTTTCCAAATGGACAAGGTGCATTTCAACATTGTATTTATAGGCGCCTTGATGAACCTTTTCAACCACAACTACCCAAAATGGAAAGGAGAGTGAAAACGTAGAGAAAGGTCTATAGCCATCTTATTCCTTGGCTGGGTGAGAGAAGTATGGTTTTCCATTGTTAACAAAAGGTATGGGGTGTTCTAGGAAGAAGGGGTAGTGCAATCAATGGATGTTGCTGGCCCAAGTGTCGACTAAGAGGTTTCTTTGTCAATTTGCACTCCATACATCTCCTTTATTTCCCCATTGTGTTCTTGGGAATGTTGGCAAGTGATGTAGTGTCCCTCGCTCCTTTGGCCCCATAGAAGAACATCAAGAATCGACATGTTGGGGTGGCTTCCCACTCAACTTTGCAGGGAAATTGACACTGTGAATTCCTTCCATTCATGTATCTAGCCTGTAGGAGGGTCCCAATGCGTTCCATGTTCCGCCAAGCCTACCAAACACTCATAGGAAGAACATTCCAAAGGAAGGCACATTACAGACCCATTGAAAAAAATATCTTGTGATGAAGTCTTCTTTGCGTATGCCTCGCCCCCTTCACGGTTGGATTTCCATCTCCACCTCTGTGTACTATTCTTTTCTTTTCACTTCCACCTCATCTATTTGACTTTTCTGCCCAGCAGGCATGGCACTTCTTAGCCCTTTCTTTCAAGCAAGAATCCCTTGTGAATTGCCATGCAATTACTCTGAGAACTCCTTTTTAAAAGTTAAAGCCTTGGTCTTCATGTTAAATGTATTGGTATGAGGAACCTGATAAGTCTTTCCAATCTCAATAGCATTCCCCGTTGCTATTGATATTTTCTCATTTTTATCAAGATTGCTTGCAGGTAATGAGTTTCTTTTGTGCAAAAAATATTAGGTGGACGCCTTTTGCTTCTCCTGATTTGACATTTTATCCAAATGGACAAAGACCAAATGTCTCTAGTTTGATAGGGTGTGCGTGTTCATTGGATCATCCGCCCATCGTTGATAACCTTGAATCAGATGTCTCTATTTTCCTTCATAATCCTTCGCGGCATTGATGTTAGGGACCTGCATGTAATAGTAAAATATTAAATAATCTAGACAATAGAAGAGAGATTTGATAACTCAATAGTAGAAATATGCAATATATTTAGAATATAGATCAACCCTTGATATAGGGCAATATAATGCAATGCTTCTTATTGGAAGGAAGTCATTCCACACCATATCTCAACATGAGATCCAATACATACAATAGTCTTCACATATCTCATATGAGTCTCATGCCTTTTTTGTATACTACTCAATTACCTACCACTACCACTTACCCACACATGTGGGATAAATAATTCTATTCTAATTAATTAGTGCGATGCTATACAAAGCACACGCACCCTACTGCTTTGTAAATTAATACCTAAAATACTATAATACTTTATCCCTAGGTGTATGCCTTTCCATTGCCCTTCGCATGTTTCGTCCTCAAAACATGGGAAGAAGCCAGAAAATAAAATTGTTGCAAATCAATACAAATATGATGCCATGTCAGCTCATACAATTAGCCATATGCAAGTTTTGCAGTGGATTGTGCTTGATGGTACGCAGGTCCCATCTTGTATCCATATTCTGCTATACCACTCTACTCCCATTCTGGTCTATAGTAATTTCTAATGTGCTGCTCAGAGTACCCATTGCTTTTATAATTCCAATGATTCCTATAGTTTCTCCCTTTATTCCATGCAGAGCCATAGTAATCGGCCCTCAGATTCCATTTAGAACCATGCCTCCTTGATGGATGCCTCCATGATTGTTGGCTCTCACAATGGTGTGGATGTCTATATAGTGCAACCTTCTTTGATGCTTCACTCCTTTTTGCCACATTTTCTGTTGGCTCTTGAAGGTGAAAGGTCTTTTCCTCTTTTCACATTTGCTCTTTTTCCTCGTTCTTGTCCTCAAATTCTTTTGTGGAATCCTGAAATTGCCCCACCTTAACTTTCTTTGGTCCCCATGATGTATAATATCTTACAATGTGGTTTTTTTTCTTTCCATACCAAAGCTTTAAAATTTCATTGGACACATTCATGTTTCATGTTCCCAAAGTTTCTAACCAAGGATATTCAAACCATAAAAATCTGAATGCAATACATATTTGTCCATAGTAGGCTTCAAATCTTGGAAAATTTGAACATGCTTGCCCACTATTTGAATGTCCTTGCTTATCTTGCTTGAATCTATAGTTTCTTTAGCTAAGTCATTGCTGATGAAGTTATACCAGCTGCTTAGGTTTATGAAAACAATAACCTCATTTTTTTGTATGCATCCATGAAATTGAAATATTGAAGCTTCTTTCTTTGGAGCTGCACTAGTTGAACCCTTGTCCTCAACTTCACCATTAACACCATTTCCTACTTCCATATCTTGATCCTTCTTTTTTTATCCCTCTATTTCATTTTTATCACTCTCCTTTTCTCTCTCGTCTGCTTCCTCCTTTTTTGCCTTTTCATCTTTATCATTATTTGCTTCTGCAATATCCCATTGATCTAGGAAAACTGGTTCAATCTCTTCCCATGAAAAAGTATTCCTTTCCTTTTGCATTTGAACATACCGAATCAATTCAGGACCATTCAGAGAAATGGCCAAGTCTGATAGCCATAAATCTGAATGAAAATGGGTCTTCTTAAATTTGAATCACCATTCTCGAGCATTAATATTATTTTCTCGAGTGAAAAATTGATACCCCATGATCAACAATTCATAAAAACCAGGGTTTCAAGAACACTTATGTTCACTAATTCTCCTGTCCTTCCTAATATTTGAGAATAAAATATGTAGAAAAGTAGATATGAATATTTCTTTGAATTTCAAAAAATGGCACTTGATTTGCTCAATTGAAATAAAAGATATGAATTTTGTTTGAGGGCCGCGTACAAAAAATTCGTCAAAAATCAGGTTTGTAGGGTCAAATTCAGATCACCATATCTCCTTTGATACTGCTCCAAATCTTTATTGTGACCACTTTTCGGAAAACTCTTGAAGTCCTTTTTGCAACCACAAAAAACAATCTAAATCAAACACTTGTGTGAGGAGAACGATGTTCTGCAAGCTATTCGCCTTCTTCTTGAAAAGAAATTTGTAATTTTTTCCCCACTTGCCCTGGAAAGAGGTATGATACTAGATGCTAAGAACTTGCATGCATAATAAAAATACACCAAATAATAGAAGAGAGATCTCACAACTCAATAATATAAATATGCAATATATTTAGAATATAGTTCAACCCTTGAGGTAGGGCAACACCATCAATTGATTCTTATTGGGAGGAAGCCACTCCACGCTATATCTCAATATGAGATCCAATACATACAATACTCTTCAAATATCTCATGAGGCTGACGCCTTTATTATATACTTCTCAATTACCTACCGCTACCACTTTCCCACACATGTGATAAATACTAAATATTCTAATTAATTAGTGGGATGAATTACAAAGCACCCCAATAATTTATATATATCTAATATACTATATTAGTGTATCCTTAGGTACATGACAATTTACAAAGGACATATATTAATGACACACTCTCTGAGTATTTTAGTGAGAACCAACAGTCCAAGAACGTATGCATGAAGACTAGATGCCTCGACTATTTTTACATCGTTCGATGAGCGCCATCATTGATGATCAAACGGCGATTAAAATGTTTGGGACTAACTCAAATCCCACAATTCACAAATGCCCCCTTGTTGATATTGAAGAGAGCAATGGTGCAAACAAAATTATGGTTTTAAGATAATATATGAAGCATAAACTTTATAAAAGATATTTTGGTGGGCCCCAACCCGTCATGCCAATAAAAAGAATATTTTGCCATCTTTGTGGATGACGATTAAAGAGATTAGAGGTTGCAGGATATTATCAATTCTAAATAGTATGAAGTTCCCCTTACCACTTATCTCTTCACGATTTGAGGTTTCTACTTGGTCAGATGAGAGTTTGTTCTCACCAGTTATGGGTTGAAATAGATCATCACATTCAGTTGTCTTGCCCTGCCAAGAGGTGGAGACTAAGGACCACTTCATTTTCAGATGCCCCATTTATTATGAGATCCGGGGAAGATATCACTGCTTGTACAAAAACTCCGACAATACTCTAGCTTCTTTCTTTAGATATACAAACCCGTTGTGCTTGGCTCTTTATCTTCGTGAGGTTGTCATCTTCTGGTGTAGATTCATATAGGGGAAGCCTAGAGGCTCCAAAGCTCCCATATTGATCACCTCTTTCTTTTAGCCCATTCAGGTGATTGGGAGAACTAAGCGTCGTTCAGACACTAGTACATCACACATCAGAGTTGATAGATCAGTTAGGTGACGCTTCTCTCAGCGCATCACTACTACTCTAACTACTTAGATCTCCAAGCCTGGTATCTCTTGGCATTGTGGCTTTGCTCCACTCCATGGGCATGACTCTCCCCTTCTCTAGTGACACATATCTACTACTTGCCAGCTGCCCCCCAGACAATAAGGGCAAACTGATATTACAAGCTTCTTTTCTACTGTGGGAGTTACACTAGCCTTGGATGTTAGGGGAGATTTTAGAGGAAGTGTTTTGCTTTCTCCTAGGATCCTCCATCTTGGCTCCTTTGACCCTGTATACACACTGGACAATATTGTCAGATCTCTTACAATGATCGATAATGGCTCAAACGATTCGTCTACTTTTGGCATATAGATAGAGACATTCAATGAGATTTTCCTCCAATCTTCATTGGCACATGCTCGTGGGGATTTTTTTCGCCCCTCGCTACCATTTGGATTGGTTTCTTTGCCACTTGTGTTAGTGGCACGCTGCTCTATTTTGTCTTTTTACTTTATTTTGTTGGTTCACCTCTAGGATTCTTTCTTTCTTTCTAGGAATGTATTAGGGCTGTGGATAGGGAATCAGTGATCATGGAAGCATGATCTATGGGACTGTGGGAGTGAATTGATAAATGAATGGAGAGAGTAACATATTCTTCAGTTGTCTTGATTGCAACTATTCTATGTTGCTTGTAATTCTTTCGTCACAACATTAGGAAGATAGGAGATAGCAGAGAGTGCGAGCTATGTGCTCTAGGAGCTCTTTGTATCGGCTCATTTCACGAAGGGAAGAAGAGATAGATGTGCAGTTGCCACTTCCAGCTGATTTTCCCCACATTGGGGTTTCCAAGGTTAAATATTTCGTGTTATGTGTTTGTTTCCATTCATGATCACCGAGATTGTGGGAGTGAATTGGTAAATGAATGGAGAGTAAAGTAACAGCCCATTGTCTTGACTGCAACTATTCTTTAGGAAGATAGGAGATAGCAGAGAGTCTGAGTTGTGTGCTCTAGGAGCACTTTGTATCGATTCATTTCATAGATGGAAGAAGAGGAAGATATGCAGCTGCCTTCCAGCAGTTTTCTCTACATTGGGGCTTTCAAAGCAAAATATTTTGTGTGGTGTATTTGTCTCTGTCTCTTTCTTGTTGTTTATGTTTATGCAAGCGATTTGCTCATTCTAATGCAATTCCTTCACTCAAACACACCTCAAAACTGTCATTTTGAAGCAAAATCAAAGTAGAACAGCACATATTCTCTGAGTTCTGCAAGTAAGCAATCTTAGGAGTTTATAGATCACATATTTGATTGGGATTGTGTATAATTGAAGCACTCTAATAAGGATTTTGTGGCTATTTATTTGTGGATTTGTTTCAACCACTGTCCTTGAACAGTGCACACTTTTATATCTTTTGGTCCCATAGACTGGTCGGTCTTGTGGACATTATTACTTTTTTTTATTAATTCATTCCATCTCGTTCTTGTTGTTTATGGTTATGCAAGCAATGTACTTACTCTAATGCAATTCCATCACTCTAACACACCTCAAAATTTTCAGTTTGAAGCAAAATCAAAGTATATTAGCATATAGTGATTCTGTGAATTCTGTAAGCAAGCAATCTTAGGAGTTTATGGATCACAGACTCGAATGCGTTTCTGTATAATTGAAGCATTGTAATAAGTATTTTGTGTCTATTTCTTTGCCCTAATCTGGACTTGTATGCAGATAATTTGATCTATGCATAGTTTTGAATTTCTTACCTTTGCATACAATTGTGTGGATGGCTAATATTTAATCAGGCTGAGTAATTGCCATGTGTTTCATCTCTTCGGATGTAAAGAAGACAACACTATTTTGGTGCACCATCCTTTTTTATTCTCGTTTACACTTATATATATCCCTCTTTCCCTTTTTATCCCAAACAACTTAGATAGCACTTGGATAGGGGTGCCAGCCCACTCTAGAGGTTGCCCTGGGAAAAACTGCCGGGGCTTTCTACTGTGATCCACTTTGATTATGGGTGCGACCTAGAGTAAATTAGGCAATCAAACCGGCAAATCAACACATCCAATAGAGGATTCCTCCACATATCCACGCGACCTTCCTAGCCTTCTCAATCAACATATTTAAGGAGTTCACTGGTTGCTTTTGTATTTCTCTAATCAGGCCTGATTGAATTGCATCTACATTTCCTCATTTTTCTTAAGCTACTGTGGTTTTGGTCTGAGTTTTATATGGATGGGATATTAAGTATTTTTTTAACTTGCGTATTTCCTTCTGTCTCTAAATTCTTTGCCTTTTATTTGTAGGGTTTTTGCCCACAACTGATTCTTCGGCAGCTATAACATAATTATGCTTTTTGCTAAGGATACCTAGAGACTTGACAGGCTCCAGTTCTGTTCTAGGCCAGCTCACCTTACCTCGACGGGGCTTGTGGAGAGAGCCCATTGGGTATTGAACCCAAGACTTCAACCCAACGAATGCCCCTTATTCACCACTTGGTCCGGCCCGATGGACATAATTATGCTTTTTACGAATAAACATTATATATCTAGTTTTTACAACAATTGTATACAAACACTCACCAATAACACAGGTAGGATCTAGGGTGAAAACCATGCATATGGATGTTATGAAGCATGTAGGTTATTAATACGTAATGAAATAAAGCAAAGCAGTAATCATCTATATATGTAGTGACATAAATATTTTACTCCATAACATCATTACAAATCGATGATTCATTACATTCACAGGGACCTTATATTTATAGGCTCGCTTTAGATGAAGAGTTGGGTAATCCCATTTTTTACCAATATCAGCTTAACTCAGGTCTAAGTTCTCAGAAATGACTGATAATGCATTATTATTAACAGAAAAAGTGCATTGAGTATTATTTATCAACGAACACCAAGATTCAACGTATGCACCTATACATTCTGTTATATCACAAATCATAGGATGCTTGATTTGAACCTAAACACGAGTTGTTTTTTATAATCAAGTTGGAAATGTGTGCTAAATTATGTGCCCCAAGATTGAGCTAAAGCAACATAGAGCTAGTTTAATCTAACCTAAAGCTACCAACAAAATATTAGCCCAATCTAAAATGCTACAAGCAAAACCACAAGTATCTAAAGTATCAAAGGAATCAGGCAGGATTCCATTTAAAAGAGAAACTGATCTACCAATGTTCATAATAAAACACTATGTCAAAGTGGTTTAGTTGTAGCTTTTTTCTTGGAAGTGAAGGGCATACACTTATGTCCACTGCCATTTGCATCAGTAGCAGCAGCAGAAGTTTGGGTTCTAATACCAGCCAAATCAGAAAGCAAGAACAACATGTCCTTTTTCCTGAAGAACCAACATTTGCCAGCTTCTTCCCAGGTCTTGTTGTCACCCTGATAGAGAATGGTGTGTACTTTCTTTCCTGTTGATAAAATTGGAACACCTCAAGGCTGTGGGTAACCTTGAGGTGAACCTCTAGAGAGGGCTGGTTTCCTTGTGAATCACCTAAAAACGAAAAACTTTGACAAGGAAAAGGGAAAAGGAATGCAGGAAATGGGAAAAAGGGGTGATACACCAAAAATTTGATACTTGCATGTAACTCTGCTCACAGAGAATTTAAAAATCCACACTCTTACACAACTCTAAACTATTTTGCATAATAAATTCAAGGATTTTAGGAAAAATGACAGCGGTAGAGGGAATGAATTCCACACTAAAGCAAATACAATATCCTATAGCAAATACAATTAACAATCTGAAAATAATAGTATGAGGGGGCAAAAATGAAGCTTTTTATTCAGAGGTGCAAGTACAATAGCTGAAGATGGCTAAGCAAACCAGCTGCTCCAAGTATGTCTGTGATTACAATAAAAATCAGCGTATATCATAAGAGAAGACTGCTGTTTTTTTCCAAAAATAGACTGCCCTTTTATTTATTTATTTATTCTCCTTTGTTGCTGGCACATGGGACAAAAGTTCCCTTTCTTTTATTTATTTAATTTGTTCTCATGCAACCCTTGGCGCCAACTTTAGAAGGTAGACTGCTGCATGCATTAGTTTATCTTATTTACCTTGGCGCCAACCTCTAAAAATTGACTAGCAACATGTTTTTCTTATTTCTTCTATTTCTATTTTATCCTCCTTCATCCTAACTCCTAAAAATAGAACAACAACTCCAATTTTTAATTTCTTCCATGCATCTTTACCCCTTTGTCCCAAATTTAGGACTGCCTTCTATTTATTTTATCTATTTCTCCATGCATCTCTCTTATCTTCCTTTGGCGCATGGGTAAGACTGCTGCTATTTTTATCCAATTTCATCTTTATGCTTGGTGCCAAGGACAGCTCTTTCTTCATTTTCTTTATTTAATTCTCCATGCTATGTTTATCCCTCCATGGTGCTACGTATAGAACAACTCCTTTATTTTATTTATTCATTTCCATGCACCTTCATGCAACTTTTACCCCTTTGGTGCCAAAGTTATATAGGACAACTCCTTCTTTTATTAAATTTATCCCATGCACCTTCATGCAAAGTCTTCTTTTGGCGCAAATACCTTTGGCTATGAAATATGGTAACATTTTGGCGACATCACGGGATTGTTTGCCTGCTAAACAAAGAGATCAGTGATTAGCCATTTGGCTATGGAGTCCATTCTTCTTCAACAACTGCTTCACATACCTTTGGAAAACTTGTATCCTCTGAAAAATACAACTGAAAGTACCCTCTCCAATAAAAGGAAAACATGTGCATGCAAGTACTTATATTGAAAAGACAACTAACTATGAAACGTGGAAAAACAATGTGCATGCAAGCACTTATTGAAAGTAAACTATTCTAATGATGTTGAATCCTCAATAGCAAGCTTTGAGGAAAATCCCATTAACTGGGATTGGTAGTTCTTCGCCATTCAACCGAGATAACTAAAAAGCATTGTGAGGCTTGCAAGCTGAAATAACATATGGCCCACTCCAAATAACATCAAATTTGGTGTGGTTTCCCGATTTTGCTCTGTTTGCATCCCACTTAAGGACAAGATCACCTTCCTGAAAGACTACTTGCAACTGCTTTCTTATCAAAAAATTCTTTTTCACTTGAGCTTGGTGAGTTTCCATGGTGAGCACTGAGCACGACTTCATGTCTCAATTCTTCCAACTGCATAAGTTCTGCATACCTTACCTCCATGGGACCTGCTTCCAATAACTCTAACTGATGAATAAGCTCTAAAGCAGGCAGCTCAAGAGAAATTGGAAGTCTTGCTTCCTTGCCATAAACCAACATGTATGGAGAATTACCAATAGACCTTTTGGGAGTGATTCTGTTAGCCCACAAAGCTGTTTTGAGTTTGGTGTGCCAAGATCTCTGATTTTCATCCAAAACTCTTTTAATAATCTTCAATAAATTTTTGTTAGTAGACTCTGCAAGACCATTACCTTGTGGTAATAATTTGATGAAGTACTCAAATAAATATCATTCCAGACAACGCACTCTGTAATTTTAGTACCAACAAAAGCAAGACCATTATCTGAAATAATAGTAGTAAGAAACTCCAAATCTAGTAATAATACCTTCATAGAAGTCAAGCACACTAGTTTCATTCGCTTCTTTTAATACAACTGCTTCTGTCCATCTGGTAAAATAATCAGTGGCAGTAAGAATCCACTTGTGACCCAAACTGGATGGTGGGTTAATCATTCCAATAAAGTCCAATCCCCACTGCATAAAGGCTGATCTGTTGAAATAGGATGAAGAGGAAGGGCTGCAAGCTTTTCCTTACCCACGAAGAAAGCACACTTTTGACATCTTTTGACCTATGCATAACAATCTTTGAAAATACTTGGCCAATAATAACTTGCTTTCATTATTTTGAGAGCAGTAGTCCTTGGAGCATAATGGCCACCTGATAAACCTTCATGGAATTCTTGCAATAATCTGTCAACTTGTGAAGGTTCTACACATCTCAGAAGAACACCATTAATATCCTTTTTAAATAATATACCATCAATGACTGCAAAAGGAATAGCTTGTAACCATGGAAATACCTCCTTTTTGTCTTATCCAAACCTTGGGGAAGAATACCAGCATGCAAGTAAATAATCATAGTCTTGTGTCCAACTCACAGAAGATGGTATTTCAGCTGCTTGTGGCTGATTTATGAGTGCAAAAACAACAGCTTTCTTTGACTCCAAATCTGAAACTAAGTGCTCACATAACCCTTTACCTCGGATCAACTTTGTTACCTTGAAGTCCACATCATATTCCATGACTTTTGTGATCCAACCAACTCTCTTTTCATTCAAATCTTTGCTCAACAAAAACTCTTTTACACTTGGGTGAGTAACCATAACATGAATTCTATTATTAGAGAGCATATATATGAAATTCTTTAAGCCTCTAATAACAGAAAGTACTTGCTTTTCCACAAAAGTATACTTCACCTCATAGTCATGTAGCCCTTTGCTAAAGAAAGCAATGGGTTGCTCTAAATTGTCATGATTCAACTGAGTTAAGATTGCTGAAATTGTTTCAACCCTTGCAAATGCATACAATATAAAATCTTTTTGAAAAGTTTGGATTTGCAAGTGTTGGAACTTGAGCAATAGCTTGTTTAATAGCCTCAAAACTGATTTTCCCTTCATCTGTCCAACTGAAACTCATATTTTTTTTCAACATAGCAGTTAGAGGCTTTGATAAATTAGCAAAATCAACAATGAATCTTCTCACAAAATTGATTTTACCCAAAAAGCTTTGAAGTGCTTTCTTATGTTGAGGTAAAGATAAAGCTAGAATTGAGCTTACTCTTTCTGGATCTATGGCCAAACCTTCTTTTGAGACCATGTGGCCCAAAAGTTTACCTTCATGCACTGAAAATATACACTTCTTTGGGTTGAGAGAAACCCCATACTGTCTGCATCTTTCAAAAACTTGCCTCGTAGATGGCTCAAATGATCATTAACACTCTTAGAAAAAACGATAATGTCATCAAGATAAATCAAAACATTGACATTGATTAAACATTGGAAAGCCATATCCATGGCTCTCTGAAAAGTAGCTCCTGCATTGGATAAACCAAAAGGCATCTTTTTGTAAGCATATGTCCCCCACTTAGTAGTGAAAGTTGTCTTGTATTGATCTTCTTCTTTTACCAATATCTGATTGTAACCACTGTAACCATCCAAAAGAGAGAACCTTTCTGCACCTGATACAGTCCTTAGAATTTGATCCATTGATGTAATGGATAATGATCCTTTAGTGAAGCCCTGTTTAGATCCCTGAAATCAACACATAACCTTATCTCTCCATTCTTCTTCCTCACAGGTACAAGATTTGCAACCCATGAAGGAATGCTTGATAGGAAAGATAATACAAGACTCAATAAACTTTGTTAGTTCATTTCTCATCAAAATTTCAATCTTTGGATTAACAGGTCTTTGCTTTTGCCTTACCGGTTTGGAATTAGGCTCAAACTCAATGGTATGTTGAGCTAATCCTGGATCAAAACCTTTTAAATCCTCATACTTCCAAGCAAAAACATCAATGAACTCATTGCATAACTGAACAAAAGCTTGCTTTTCTTCCAAATTACATACCTTGCCATGCTTCAAAAACTTGCCATCACAAATTGCTTGTCCTCATAGTTCTCTTGCTTAGTAGACATCCTGATTTTGTCCCTTTTCAGCTGATCATCATTATTAAAAATACTCTCAAGGGTTACCAATCCTTGGGGCAACTTATTAGTCTTTAATTGCAAGATTTGTTCACCATACTGCTGCTGCAATTTAGACTGATTTTTAGAGGAAAATTCAATTTCTTCCTAAATAAAACGTACAATTTGTTCATCATTCTCAAACACTTGCCAATTAGTATTATTATCAGGAATTGATGGCCTTATAACCACCTTAATATGAGGCTGATTATTGTCCTTTCTTTTCACATCACTAGGAATATCAAAATCAGCCCCAACAACTGCCAATCTATCTGCTTGTTTATTTTCAGCTCTAGGTATTGATTGAACATTGAATGCATCAAAATCCTCTATAAGATCCCAAACTCTATGTCTATATGATTTCAACAAGGGATTCTTTGCAATATTCATACTTCTCACCTGATGTATGACCAATTCACTATCACCAAATACCTGTAGGTACTTAATTCCTTTCATCCTAGCCCACTGTAAACCATGAATTAGTGCCTCATATTCAACTGTATTGCATGTACAACCAAACTGAAATCGAATAGAAGAATAATACCTTTGACCATCTGGTGATATCAGAACATTACCAACACCTGATCCATTCTTGCTTCTAGAGCCATCAAAGTATAAACTCCACAATCTTGTATCGATCTCATCAGTTTTAACCAATAATGGTAAAAAAAACATTATCCTGATGCATGCAATAAATTCCCAAACCAACATCTTTAATGTATGTTTCTTCAGCATATTTGTAAGGATCAAAACCATGATGGTCAGTTCCCCACTCATCCAATAATAAATCTGGTATGCTCTCAGAGTGGGTGTCTGTATCTTGAACAACTGGATGATCTTCTTGGTGAAAAACAGTACAATTTACACTGCATGCATTAGGCACATAAGGCTCAATACAAAATTTAACAAGGGGCTGATAATTAATTGTTACCTTTGTGCCATACCTTGTTTTGAAAAATAGATAAGACCAATCTGATGATAGATATCCTCCAATCTTAGCTGTAAAATCTCTAGATAAGCACAAAGCGAAATATGGAGGTAGATCTACTACCATAACATCCTGTAAGATTGGAAGACTTGGACATGCATGCAAACCTAACTTCAGATCTATAATTATACCAACTGTTTTGGTCTCTGTGCCATTCAATTGCAAAACCCCTTTGTCATGTGGCTCATATTTGAGTCCTAGCTTATTTGCTATTTGCTTAGGCATAACTGTATTAGCTAGCACCACTGTCAACCATGCAATTATGGACCAAATTATCACCAATAATCAAAGAAAGGTAGAAAGGAGGAGGCTTACCAATCCTTTTTGCCTGAAATTCAACCTTAGAAGGATGATCTATATTTGCAAGTACTGTACTAGCTCTAGCTGAATGATCTACTGTAATTAGTAGTTTGACCAACTCATTTTGTAGCAAGTTCTTTTGACCCGGAATAGTCAATGTATCCCACATTGATAAGCTCACATGAGATTTCTTCATCTGATCTATAATATTAAGGGGAGAGCTGCCCCCTTTTGCTTGTCCTTTTGGAACACTTTCAACCTCTTTTTCTTGATTCTTTTGTACTGCCAAGCTTCCCTTCTGAATCTGTTTTTTTGTCTCTCTTTCTCATTAGGAACAACAACCTTATTAGTATTATCAAGAAATAAAGAAGATCCATGCAAATTAGTTAGCTCTTCGGGTTCTCTCACTGCTCTTCTTTTGTATACTCTTGTATTAGCTGCCTGTTGATCCTCTTGTTGCCAATTTACCAAATTTGCCTCTAGTGGCTTTGGTGCTTCACTAGAATCCCCTTGAGGAGGAGCCTACACTGCTGAAAGATGTGTAGTCATCACTTGTGCAATCAAAGCTTGATTTAACATTCCATTAACACAAGAAAAATGATCATGTGAATGATTACATGGAGCACACCAAAAATGTTCTTGAATTAGATTAGTCTGCACTAGAACAAGAGCCATAGATGTAGAATGAGCATTATGATCAACTTTAATGGCTGGCGGGCCTTGATATGGAGACCTACTTGTAGGATATGCTCGGTATGAGAGTCTAACAGATTGGAAAGGAGCCTAACACAGTCTGTAAGGTGGAGCAAACTATCTCTCAATAGATACAAATTTATTTCCAAAAGCTTGCAAAATACCTTTTATTTCATCCTATTTAGTGGGCTGATTTGGATTAGTAACTACTTGGGTAGTTGCTGCTAGAATTGGGTTTATCGTTGAAGCTGGTTGTTGAATAGTTGGAAAGATAGACATGGGAGGTCTAGGTGCAATTTTTCCAGCTTGTATGAGATTATTTTTAGCTCTAATAGCTAGATCAAAGGCAACAAAGATTGTGTTACCCCCCATGGACTGAATTAGGACAACAATGGCACTGTTTAGGGATCTCAAATAATATAAGAATGCATGCTCTGCTGTAGGCTTGATGGCACGAGGAATTCTTTCTTAAGTTCTCTAGAATCTCAAGTTAAAATCAGCCATCAACTCTTGAGGTGCCCTTTTGATTGTGCTCAATTGCTTAATCAGGGATAGGTGGTTAGATTTGTCCTCAAATTGGCTACACAAGGCTGTTCCTAATTGATCCTAAGAATTGATAGAGTGAATAGGTAGATTCCTGTATCATTGCAAGGCTTTATCTTTAAAGGAAGCTGCAAGGAGTCTCATGGCTACATTCTCTTGAGTTATGTTATAAACAAAACAAAGATTTGCAACATCTCTAATATGATGCACATGAGTGGTTTGAGTTTGACCGGTAAAGAATGATAAACTCTTTAATGCTGAAATTGGGATATCATTGTATACAATAATATTCAAGGGCTTGCCATCATTAAAGGCCACAAAAACTTCATTTCTAGGAATAGCCATGAGGAAACTTAGAGCGGGGAGTTGTGGGATTTTGGGCAATTGTTTTAGCTTGCTAGCTCGGTAAGTATATGAAGAGGATTTATAAAATCTGCTTCTTTTATAAGAATGTAAAGGAAACTGAATAAATTCAAAAGGAGTACCTTTAGCTTTTGACCTGGTGGTCACTTTTGGCATTAGCTTTGACTAGTCTGCAACCAGTATGTTTGTGAAAACTTGAGGAGTCGCCAGATGTTGATTTTGTTTAATACTTTTGCTCTGCAAACTGCTGAACCAACATCAATATTTGAATACTGTCTCACCGGCTGTGCCAGAAATTGTTGTCACCCAGAAGTTGCACCCTAATAGAGAATGGTGTGTGTACTCTCTCTTCTGTTGACAAAATTGGAACACCTCAAGGTTGTGGGTAACCTATGTCTGAGGTGAACCTCCAGAGAGGGCTGGTTCCCTTGTGAATCACCTAAAAAAATGAAAACTTTGACAAGGAAAAGAGGAGGAATGCAGAAAATGGGAAATAAGGGTGATACACCAAAAGTTTAACACTTGTATGTAACTCTGCACACAGAAATTGAAGATCCACACACCTGCACAACTCTAAACTATTTTGTATAGTAAATTCAAGGGTTTAGGAAGAATGACAACGGTAGAGGGAGTGAATTCCACACTAAAGAAAATACAATATCCCATGAAACACAATGAATAATTTGAAAACAGTAGTATGAGAGGGCAAAAATGATTTTTTTTAATTCAGAGGTGCAAGTACAAGGCTGAAAATGTCAGAACAGAGCAACTGTTCAAGTGTGTTTGTCATAAAAATCAGCCTATATCATAAGAGAAGAATGTTTGTTTTTCCAAAAATAGATTGCCCTATTATTTATTTATTCTCCTCTACAGCTGGCGCATGGGATAGAAGTTCCCTTTCTTTTATTTATTTAATTCATTCTCATGCAACCCTTGGCACAAACTTTAGAAGGTAGACCGCTGCATGCATTAGTTTATCTTATTTACCTTGGCGCCAACCTCTAAAAACGGACTAGCAACATGCTTTTCTAATTTCTTCTATTTCTATTTTATCCTTCTTCAGCCAAACTCGTAAAAATAGAACAACTCCTATTTTTAATTTCTTCCATGCATTCATTCTATCCTTGACAACAATACCTCTAAGAATAGAACAGCAGCATGTTTTTTCTTATTTTCTTCTATTTCTAATTTCCTTTGGCGCATGCGTAAGACTGCTGCTATTTTTATCCAATTTCATCTTTATGCTTGGTGCCAAGGACAGCAGTTCTTCATTTCTTTATTTAATTCTTTCTATGTTTATCCCTCCATAGCGCCAAGTATAGAACAACAACTCCTTTATTTTATTTATTTATTTCCATGCACCTTCATGCCCAATTACCCCTTCAGACTTCTATAGGACGGCAGCTTTCTTTTATTAAATTTATCCCATGCACCTCCATGCAAAGTCTTCTTTTGGTGCAAATACTTGCATCTGTCAGTAAAGTTTGTTGCACACTCAGCGCTACATCGAAGATACACTCCGGTACATAATTACCATAGTATCTGCTTCTGCCAGCACATACTTCTTCCCTGGTTTAATTTGAGCAATAATGAAAGGGAGAAGATTCTCATGAAGAGGACTTAAGTTATCGTTGGTGCTTTCTTCCATTTACTCTTGTACCATTGTCCTTCCCCATATAGAGCTGTTGCTTGTATGATTACTCTATTCACCTTAGACACCTGCTGTCTATTTACCAAAACTTTTGTGGTGTCTGTGGACTTTCTGGAGGTTGCTTTACCCCATGTTCCTAAGTTTCTGGAGTTGGCAGGGGGAGAGTCATTAGTAGTCCAGTGGAAATGGTAATCAACATATCCATCGCATGCTTCAAAGACGAAGCATCTCAAGAGGAGATGACATTTACCATTCCTTAATAAGGTATAAGCCGGATAGTCACAATAGTGTAATAATCAACAATAGTAATAATACCTATTGACAGAAGGATGCAAATATTCAATGGAGAGGTAGTGTCAACATAAATATAACTCTACGTATTGTAATATCTGCTCACTATTCTGTTACATATTTAATACACATCTTGCCCTTCTTTTATGAAGGGTTTCCCTCATTTATGATCTTGCAGCTTTTAATTCTAGTGACTACATTTTTAAGCATTGAACTCTTCGGGGAATCTGCTTAACAGAAATGATTGGTGTATATCAATATGTAGTTCCTGGCATCTTCGTAATACTGCCTTGTAGATCTTTGTGATCAGATGTTTTAGGGATTTGGAAGTTGCTGTCAGGATTGTTCTTGAGCTTGTTGTCAAGGTTATACATCTTCTCTTTTGTTTGAAGAAAATCCAGTTTATAGCATGTTATTTCATAGGTGAAACACTTTCATGGTGGGTGATTATAAAGTTACAGGAAAGAAATTACCCTAAACATATTATTATTTGTTTGGATTTTACAGTTCTTGTTTTGCAGAATGTAGAAGGCTATATAAAACCCGAAAAATGTTATGTGATTATTGATATGCTACTCAGAGTTCTGTTTTTATCTCCTCATACTCTACAGCTAAACTGGAAGCAAGCATTCCAGCTACTGCAATGCCAGTTAATGATGATCCCTCCACAGAAGATAAAGAATTTGACCGCATTATGTCAAGGCTTTCTGAACTAGAACAGGCAGAAGCTGAAGAGAATGGCTCTAGCAGTGAGGAAAGTGAGGAGCGATCATCAGGATTTAACAGAATGAATGACAGTGAACATGAGGAAAGTGTGGATGATAAGGTACTTTTGCAAATCTCTATAACATCTCTCTTTTGTGCCCTGTAATCAGGGGAAATTTCAAAAGCATGTTTGCTGCAATAGGTTGAATCAACAACTCAAATCTTCACGGGTAAACAAGTAACTCCGACTAACATGGAACTGTCAACGAGTAAAGGCCCCTCTGCAGCACCAAGGGACCAGGCCACAATAATGAGTCCAGCAGACATTTTAAAGGTGCAGGCTTATTATTTCATTACTATTTAATTGAATAGCAAACATGCTTTTATGTAGCTTAATAGTTAATTGTTTCGTCAAGTTGGCCAAAGATGGTGTGCAATTCATCCATGTAAATGCTCTGTCTTTTCATATGATCATTTATATTCAGATTCCTATGTTTTTCTTGCTCTGTTAATTAGGATTCAAAGTGGTGATTCCTCAAATACTAACGTTCCTTTTTGTATTGTCGTAATTGTAGTTTGAGGAGTGGAAGACAAAATCGACTGAAAAAGGTTTGAACTTTTTTTCTGGAAATGTTTTTGAGTGATTTGGCTTTGATATGTAAAATGTTTTGAAATTTTATTAGTAATAGAAAAGCCATATGGACCCATGCTATAAACAAATGTCTTTGACAAATATTGGGCATGCCCCGCTTGACCTTAATCAGGGTCCAGGTTGCTTGAGCCACGACAAGGTCAAGTGCCACTGTAAGCAAGCTCACGTGCCTGCGTGTCCTCAAATAGGGCCTAGTTATCTTGAGCTATGATCTGGTCAAGTGGCCTCAAGCAAGATCAAGTGCTTTCTTGACCTCAAACATAGTCTAGATTGCTTGCACCATGGCAGGGTCAGTGCATGCTTGGCCTCAAGGGACTTCCAGAATAGCTCTTTAACATGCAGGATCAAGTTGTCTTTCCAGGGATGCTCCTGCATTACATTACCTGGAAGGGGATAAATCTGAGATTTGATCAGACAATATTGATTCAGAAATTGTAGATGTGATGTTCCTTCGGGCAGAGGCCCAGTCTGCTGACAGTAGAAACTTCTCTAATTTATGATCCACTTAAACTCTTACTTTTTTTTTCATTGCACCATGTAAAATTTCCATTGACAAACACATGATCAGTTGGGGGGAGTCCTCTACTGTATTCTTTATTTTCTCTCTTCGTTTCACCTTGAAAGAAGGCAGGAGTCTTCTTCTTTCTGAGCTCAATGTACTGTAGTTGCTACAATTTGTGCTTTGTGGGGGGGTTATCAGGGGCCATAACCCATTTCTTGAGCAGAGAAGTACTAGCTTGACCATATTTTTCAGATGAAGATACAATCATACATCCTCATGCACTTCCTTATTTGTGGCAGGAGAGCTTGAACTGGGATGGCCTCCCTCCATTTCACTGTCTCGGATTTAAAAATCATTCAATATTTGAAAAGTATTGGAGGTTGATTCAATCATTGTTGTTTTCTTTAGTATGTTAGAGTTGTGCTTACACTACACAAGTTATAAGCTAATTCAAATTATTTTCTAGCTTGCTAGTTACTTTAGTGTTCACATTGTAAGCTAGTTATTTGTTATAACCAAAGACTAAAGTTGTTATTTGTTCAACAGCATTGGTTACACCTGCATAAATTAGTTCAAACAATATTTGTTTGAACACTGTTGCAAAGCCTATTTAATAGGCATTCATGCATTGACAAATTGTGTGTGTGAATAATATAATTGTGCAGTATATTGCTGCAAGTTTTTTGTTTGGGTTTTTGCAGAATTAGGAGGAAGGTTTACTGCCATTGCTGGTCTCCTGCGGGATCCTGCCCATTGTCCTCATATGGTATTGTCGACACTAAAATTTTCCTCCAAAATTTCTATTTCATTAATGTATGTATTAGGAATAGGATGTTGTTAAGTGTAATTAGTAGTAGCGTCCGATAGAAGATAACGGCGCCGTCAGTACGGTGCCGCCAATAATGTGGAGTACGGTAACAGTCAAAGTACAATAGGAATGTTGTAAAAAGTAAATATTTGTCGTAAATGGTCCGGTAATGTTAAAATGTCAAAGTTTGGGTAATTAGAGAAGTAGGGTCTACATGATTAGGAATTAGAAATATTATATTGGTAATAAGGACAAGGAGTGAGGTCATAAATATTGTGTATTTTATTTGTAAAAAGTTTAAAAATGTGGAACCCATGTAAAATGATAAGGTTTATCTTATCTTAACAGATAAGCTTACATGTACAGATAAGAGTTAAGGTATGGAATATGATTCGTCAGAGTGGATTTCTTATCCTATCTTAGAGATAGGATGGATAAGCCTGGAAGTTCTATAAATAGAGAGGCCACCCCCCTCATTTAGCATAGAAAGAAGTAGTGAGAAATATTGTAGGAAGTGTGCGAAGGAAGCCATTAGTTAAAGGTGTGTTGAAGAAGCCATCAAGAGGTGTAATTGTAAAGTTTCTCCCATAATCTTGTTGAAGTATCTCATGGGTGAGATTGTAACAGTTTCATGTTAATATTATAATTTATTTTGATATTTCAGATTTTTCGTCATTCTGTCTTATCATAGTCAATGGTATTCTTGTGTTCGGTTGTTGTTTTGTTTCCAGATTACATCCACCAAACTAAAGGCTGTGCATTAGTAAATAATCATAGCACGAGGAGTTCCCGGTGAAGAATTATCATAGTGCCGGATTGGTGATGACATTTTGGTTCCGTTGCCGGGACCATTCCTCGTTGGTGGATTTTCTGGAGAGATATTCCCACTTAGGCAAAAAATTAATTGGAGGGTAACCTTGTTTTTACTGTGCATAGTAGTTACCATGGTAAAGTCATTTTTACCGTGAATAGTAGTTACCATGTTAAAGTCATTTTTGCCATGAATAGTAGTTACCCTGGTAAAGTCCTTTTTGCTGGGAATAGTAATTACCGCAGTAAAGTCACTTTTTACCGTGAATAGTATTTACTGCAGTAACTTCACTTTTTACCGTGAATAGTGTTTACCACAGTAAAATCAGTTTTTACCCCAGTAAGTCAAGTTTTACCATAGTTTACCGTGGTCATTTCTATAGTAATTCCAATTATTTGTGCACATAAGTCTTGTTGATTGTACTTGTGAGTTGGTATTTCACGTTGGTTACTTTTGAAAATGGGAAAGATTCCTGTTTTTTCAGCTCAATCTAATGAAGATGCTTCTTCTTTCATTCAAGAGTTTAAACGATCTTGTATTTGTAATGGCCTTATAAGAAGGGAACAATGGACTGAATTTTTTCCTACCTTTTTGGATGGTTCAACACTTAGGTGGTTTGAAACACTAGGTGATAATGTGAAAAATTCATGGGATTTATTAACCGAAAGTTTTCTTGAAGAATTTGGTGAACAACAGAAATATGCAGATCTCATGATCGAGATCACAAAGCTATCCCAAGGAGAGAAGGAGAAGATAAGGGATTATCATGCTCGTGTTCTAGAGCTAAGGAGGAAGCTTGATGCCCAGATCCGGAAGGAAGGACTAGCGGATGGGTTGATGAATGGCGTGGATAATCTCCTCTGTAAGCACTTCATTCTTGGGATGAAGCCAGAGATCAGACAACGAGAGAAGTATGACCGCCCAGCTACCATTGAACAAGCAAAGGAGATTGCAAGAAGACAAGAAGAAAGCATGGAAGAGGAGCCCAAAGAAATTGTTGCTAAAGTAGAGCCTACACCAGCACCTTTGGTCCTGAATCCACAACCACTCCCGGTGAGCACAAATATTTCTCCTAATACATCTACTGAGTATGAAGATCTGCTCAAAAATATGGGTCAGTTAACTATTAATCTTCTTCAAGGAAAGGAATTTAGTTCTCAGGGAGGAGATAGAGGTTCAAAGAGAAATATTTCTGAAGTTGTTTGTTATGGTTGTTATAAAAAGGGTCATTATAAGTATAATTGTCCAGATAGAGCTTCTACATCTGGTAAGGGAGATAATGATAAAGGAAAAACACCTGTGAATTCTTTTGATGTAGTAGATAAGAGTAGAAATAATGAAGTAGATGTGTTTGTAACAAAAAGAAAGAAAGAAAAAGATAATCAAGATGGAAATGATCCTAAGAAGATGAAAGAAGAAACTAGTAAGAAACATAGGAGAAGAAAGTTGGGTGTGCAGGATTTTCTAATTTCACAGGGGCAAGGACCATACTCCATCTTGGAAGATCTGTCCAAAAGGCCTGCAAATATTACATATGGTCAACTCTTGGCTATGTCTTCTGAGAAGAGGCGGGAGTTGCGAGGTGGACTCAATGCTCGAAGAAGGAAGGAGGTTGAGGTCCCTGTTTTGGAGGCAGAGGCAGATCCCTATGCTCCACAAGCTGAGGTATTATGTAATGGTATTTCAATTCATGATGTCTTAGTTGATGGAGGTGCTGCAGTTAATGTAGTGACCGAGTCTGTAATGAATATGTTGGGTTTAAAAATTGATCGCCCTTCAACACTTATGTTAAGGTCATTAAATAAGGGAAAAACTAAACCAGAAGGTGTAATTTCAAATGTGGCAATATCTGTTATGGGTGTTGTATGTGTGGTAGACTTTCAGGTGATGAAAAATGGTACTGTTGCATACCCAATGCTGCTGGGAAGACCATGGCTAAGGAGAGTTCATGCAAGAAACTACTGGAATGAAGGTTTCATGACACTTGGACGTGGTAGAGAGAGGGTGAAGATAAACGTGATCCCTCGACATCATAAAGCAGAATCTGTGGATTCAAGTGATGAAACTGATGATTGGACATCCTCTGATTACTCTAGCACCAGTGAAGTGGACACTGAAGATGAAGAAAGTGAGGTTGATGTTTCAGTCATGGATATTCTTCCAGTCACACTAACCCAGGACCCCATAAAATTATCTGAAGAAGAAGTTGATGATCGTCTCCAACAAATAAAGATTGGTGATGCTGTGATGGAGAGTGAGAAGGAATCCTACCTCCAGCTCTTTCGAAGGTACATACACCTATTCACTTTTGATTACAAGGAACTCCGCCAAGTAAGTTGGGTAGAACATTGTATTGAGCTGGTAGATGGTGCTAAGCCCATAAAGCAAATGCCATATAGAATGAATCCTAGTTTTTCCAAGACTGTAAAAGAAGAAATAGATAAATTGCTTGATGCAGGATTCATATTTGCTGTGGAGAATTCAGAATGGGTTTCTCCCATTGTGATCTCAATAAAAAAGAATGGGAAGCTACGCATTTGTGTTGATTATAGGAAACTCAATAAGGCAACAAAAAAGGATCATTACCCTCTTCCATTTTCAGATCAGATCTTGGACGAAGTAGCTGGCCAGGAGTGCTATAGTTTTGCTGATGGATATAGCGGCTACAACCAAGTTCGTATAGCAGAGAAAGATCAGCTGAAGACCACGTTCACCACTCCTTGGGGAACGTTTGCTTATAGAGTTATGCCTTTTGGGTTGTGTAATGCTCCAGCAACATTCCAGCGTTTGATGAATAGGGTGTTCGAACCCTACATTGGGACCTTCATCAGAGTATTTCTGGATGATTTTTGCATCTATGGGAGCAAGTTGGACCACCTGCACCAGATGGAGACAGCATTTCAAAGGTTAGATGAAGCACAAGCCTCACTAAACCCTACAAAGTGTGTCTTTGGATGTTCTAAAGACGTTTTGTTAGGGCATGTTGTATCCAGAGATGGTATTGGTACTGATCCTGATAAAGTTTCAAAAATCAAAGATTTACCATTTCCTATGAATAGAAGTAAGTTGAGATCATTTTTAGGCCATGTGGGTTACTATAGAAGGTTCATCAAGAATTTCTCAAAGATTGCACAGCTACTAACCCAGTTCTTGAAGAAGGATGTTGCTTATGAACCAGGAAACAAGGCGCATGAAGCTTTTGGACAACTGAAGGAAGCCCTGGTGTCTTCACCTGTTTTGAAGAATCCAGATTGGAGCAAGCCATTCATTGTGTACACTGATGCCTCAGATGCAGCACTAGGTAGTACTTTGAGCCAAAATGATGAAAATGGGAATGAACATCCAATTTACTTTGGGAGCAGACAAATGAGCAGTGCTGAGGTAAACTATACTGTAACTGAAAAAGAGGCTCTGGCTATCATTTTTGCTGTAAAGAAGTTTAGAAATTACTTGCTAGGGCAGAAATTTATAGTTGTAACGGATCATCAGGCTCTGAAATATATTGTCAATAAGCCGAACCCATCAGGGAGGATAGCAAGATGGATAATTTTGCTACAAGAATTTGAATTTGATATTATAGATAGGCCAGGAAAGAAGCATGTCAATGCAGATGCACTCTCTCGAGCCTATGATGGTTTAGGATCATCTTGTGATGATGATGATTTTCCCGATGCAACATTATTCTCCCTTGACACAATCCCTAGTGAATACATAGATATTTGGAATTATCTTAATGAATTCAAGTTTCCTGATGGTGCCAATGCAAAGACTAAGAGAAAGATTACTCAAGCCAGTCGTCCATATTCTATTCTGCATGGAGCATTATTTCGAATAGGACCTGATGGACAGTACAAGAGGGCAGTTGGACGTGATCAAGGAAAGGAGCTGCTAGAAGAATTCTACAATGGTACATGTGGAGGGCACTTCTCTGGACAACTTACAACAAGAAGGATCTTGGATGCAGGTTATCACTGGCCCACTCTTTTTAAAGATTGTTATAATTATTGTAAGACATGTGATATTTGTCAAACACATGGTAACCGTAAGACTTCATCAGCTCCATTATGTCCTATTCTTCCCCTTGGTCCCTTTGAAAAATGGGGAATAGACATTGTAGGTCCACTTCCAACTACATCACGCCAAAATAAGTATATTGTAGTTGCCACAGATTATTTAACCAAGTGGGTTGAAGCTAGGCCATTAAAAACAGCTTCCATGGATGAAGTGGCAAGGTTCATATATTAACGCATTGTCACCAGATTTGGTTGTCCATTAGAAATTGTAACAGATCAAGGAAGCCACTTCATTAATGAGGTGGTAGAAGCCCTAGTCAATAAGTTTTCTATCAAGCACAGGAAGGCAACAACATACAAGCCAAAGCACAAATGGACAGGTGGAACGAACAAATTTTGTGCTGTGTCAAATTCTAGCAAAAGATGCAGCCTTGCAGGTACATAAATGGGATAAAAGGATTCATGCAGCATTGTGGGCATATAGGGCAACATCAAAGTCAGCAACATGATACTCCCCATTTCAGTTGGCATATGGCATTGATCCAGTTCTTCCTATTGAGTTTGATATTCCCACTGTGAGAGTTATGAAAAATGAAAGGATGGATGAAAGTGATTCAGTAAAAGAAAGGTTGGTACATCTTCATTTGCTAGAGGAAATGAGGGAAATAGCAAAGGATACAAGCCATAAGAAGAAAATGAAGCAGAAGGAATACTTTGATCAAAAGATCCGATGGTCTCCATTCCATGTGAATGACTTGGTCCTAGTATATGATTCCAGATACAAAAAAAGAAGACAGAGAAAATTTCTTCCAAAATGGATGGGGCCCTACAAAATAGTAGCTGTGCATGAAAATGGTACGTACCGACTGGAGGAATTGGATGGCACTCCCATTACGAAATGGGTCAACCACGACAAGTTGAAGATTTTCCAAGCACTAGAATAGTCTACTCCGAGGACGGAGTAGAAGCTAGGAAGGGGGAAGATGTCGACACTAAAATTTTCCTCCAAAATTTCTATTTCATTAATGTATGTATTAGGAATAGGATGTTGTTAAGTGTAATTAGTAGTAGCGTCCGATAGAAGATAACGGCGCCGTCAGTACGGTGCCGCCAATAATGTGGAGTACGGTAACAGTCAAAGTACAATAGGAATGTTGTAAAAAGTAAATATTTGTCGTAAATGGTCCGGTAATGTTAAAATGTCAAAGTTTGGGTAATTAGAGAAGTAGGGTCTACATGATTAGGAATTAGAAATATTATATTGGTAATAAGGACAAGGAGTGAGGTCATAAATATTTTGTGTATTTTATTTGTAAAAAGTCTAAAAATGTGGAACCCATGTAAAATGATAAGGTTTATCTTATCTTAACAGATAAGCTTACATGTACAGATAAGAGTTAAGGTATGGAATATGATTCGTCAGAGTGAATTTCTTATCCTATCTTAGAGATAGGATGGATAAGCCTGGAAGTTCTATAAATAGAGAGGCCACCCCCCTCATTTAGCATAAAAAGAAGTAGTGAGAAATATTGTAGGAAGTGTGCGAAGGAAGCCATTAGTTAAAGGTGTGTTGAAGAAGCCATCAAGAGGTGTAATTGTAAAGTTTTTCCCATAGTCTTGTTGAAGTATCTCATGGGTGAGATTGTAACAGTTTCATGTTAATATTATAATTTATTTTGATATTTCAGATTTTTCGTCATTCTGTCTTATCATAGTCAATGGTATTCTTGTGTTCGGTTGTTTTGTTTCCAGATTACATCCACCAAACTAAAGGCTGTGCATTAGTAAATAATCATAGCACGAGGAGTTCCCGGTGAAGAATTATCATAGTGCCGGATTGGTGATGACAGTATCAGAGCTGGAATGGTAGAAGAAGCCCAATCTTGCGTAATTTGCACTGCTGGATTTTAGTATTGAGGTGAAATTCATTCCTCTGCCCCAGTTGCAAAAATTGCCTCCTCTACAACAGGCTTGATTTCTGTATAGTGCTAGATATTCAAAGCAAAAAAGTAAAATATAAAATTGCTGCACAGACTTCCTTCCAAGCAGCCAAATTCCAACACATGCATAAGGAGTATTTCCAGCTTACAGTGGAAGATTTCCTCTACAACAGGTGTGATTTCCGTATAGTGCTAGATATTCAAAGCAAAAAAAAACAAAAAATAAAATTGCTGCACAGACTTCCTTCCAAGTGGCCAAATTCCAACACATGCATAAGGAGTATTTCCATCTTACAGTGGAAGATTATATGGCAGTTGAAACATTTTAGAGCTAAAGATAATAATCAAAGTCTTTTTCTCCCTTGTTGGCATTTATTTCTGCTCTGTAAGCGGCACCCGTCTCCACACACTTCTCTTCTTGGCAGCTGAGTCGTCCTTTTCCTGTGGCGACAACAAACAAAGAATTCACAAAGTTTTAATCCAAACCTCTTCTTTTCTCCTTTGGCAGCACTCTCTCCTTAGTGCCCATCTCCTTATCTCTCCTTGGGGGCGTTGATTCTTCTCCAACGGAATGAAAACTAAAGGTTCTTCTCCGAGCAGTCGCCATATAAACTTATTCTTCCTTGAAGTTTTTTAGAGCAAACCTAATTCTCTTGCCACGTGAATCTGGGCACTTTGGAAAAGCCTTGGCCACAACATTTAAAAATAATTGCCATGTGGATTAGCGCCTTGGAAAAGTCTAAGGCCGCCTCATTAAAGAGGTGAGTTAATTGTTTTAAATGATTTTTGTTGACCTGACTACCTTTTAGCTCCTCTCATTGTATGAAGACATTTGTGGCATGGTTGATTTGTTCTCCTTGTTAAAAGCTTTGAGTTAGAGGTGGTCACATGGTCAAATCCCTTAGAGGGATCATTCTTTTGCAAAGACATTTGCATTTGTAAAAGGTTTAACAACAATATTTGTCTAATTTTCTACTAGAGTGCTACATAGAGCAATTGGTGGAGATTATGCTCTGAGGACAGTTGGTTACAGGTTTGAGGCTTGTAAAGCCTTTTTTGAAGGAGCATTTTGGAGAAAAGATAAAGGACTGCTATATTTAGCTATCCTACTACAATTAGTGAGGACTAACGAAATTTAGTGGCAAAACACCTAATTAGGTGTGATTTGTTTTTTGCCAAAAGTAATTTTTTTCCCAAAGGAGATTTTTTGAGTTTTTTTTTTGAAAACGGGATTCTGGGGGCGATAACATGTGGGTGGCATGTTTTTGACTCGTAATGTCTAGGCTTTTCCTCTCCTCCGTTTCTGATTTTGCCACTTCCACACATGGTTACCTGAGACGGGGGGACGACAGGAAGGCAGGACAGGGTTTCTGGGAAGGCAAAAAATTTCTAAATTTTGGGGACGACTAATTAAAAAATATATAAATATTTAAAATATAAAGATATAGTGACTAAATTATACAAATAAGCTGAAATAAAACCATTTGAGATTTAAATAAGGTGAAAAACTCATAAACATCAAATACATTCCTTAATACTATAATATCAATATGTTAATGTCATAAATTGAAAATTCATAATACATATTTGAATTTTGAATTTGAGACAAGTTGAAATTTTAAATATATTATAAAATATAAAAGTAAAACCATTCTAAATTAGGATTGATCAAGTGACAATAGCTAATATTCATATCATTAATCTCATAGCCAAATACACCAACAATTGTCTATTGTCAATACTACAAAAAAAAGGACAACTACAAGTATAAACCTAAAAATCAGAATCAACATTTGAAGCAATATCCATGAACTCCTCGCTGGTACTAGCATCCTCGTCCTCAAAGGTAAGCCCAATCAATTCCCACTGCACAATATTGACCTCTTTAACTTGCCTCGGCTCCTCGGGATCTACATCCTAAGGTAATGCTGGGGTTTGTTTGTACTCAGGTGTCTTGCGATCCATAAGACGCAAAACACTGTGTACAACTACAAGCTTCTTTGCTTTCGTATAGGTAAGCCTATTCCTCTTAACAAAGTGTATCCAACCATATGTAGACCAGTTCCTCTCAGAGGCAGAGGAGCTAGAAACCTAGGAAAGGAGGCGAATGACAAGTGGTTGCAACAGTCCTGGAACAGTCGCCACCAACTCACTGGCTTCTCCTGTGCCATTGTTACCCTATCTGCCTTTGCTGATGTTTTGTACCCATCAAGTTCAGTGAAGTTGAGCCACTTCAATCTGATCTGTGAAGCCTCCTGTGGAGTGTACATTTTTTTAAAAGGCCTTCTTCACCTCATTATCATCCAATGGGATAACTCTACTTGGCCTCTCCACATACCATTTGGGATTCAGTGCATACGCAACCATATGAAGAGGAGTGTTCAACTTCTCCCATCTCCGTTGAATAATGGGCTGTATATGTTCATTATAGAACTCCAAAGTGGGGTCCCTCACCCGAATAGCTACCTTCATTTGCCCAAGCATGCTGTCAATGCACTCGTAGATCTCACCAAGATTGGGGCTGTTAGAAACCCCATATTTGATGACACTAAAAACTGGAGCTATGATTGATATGATGTATTTCATATCAACCCAAAATGTTTCCCGCAACACCACTTCCTTCACTCTTTTCCCTTGATTTGTCTTGGACTCACGCCACCTAGTTCAATCCTGTGTCCTAATCATAATTTGCAGGGGCTCCTGCAACTTAGACATCCTCTCCAACAAAATAAAATAGGATGCAAAGCGGGTGTAAACTGGTTTCAAAATTTCGTTCTTCGAATTTTTTTGAAAAAGTGCCAATGATGTGTGGTGATTACATATGAACTTGCACGTCCTTGGCCTCAGTCACTATCTCGTTGACCCACTGAATCTTCCCTATGTTTTTTAGTGCATTGTTCATGGCATGCACACAACATGGAGTCCAATAAATATGCCTATATTCCCACTCCACTAGCTTGCCTACTGCTCTGCACACATAAGCTGCATCTGTGACAACCTATACAACGTTTGAAGGTCCAACCTTCTCAATGACATTCTTCAAAATCTGATACTGAAACTCAGCATCTTTCCGCTTCCCAGAACAATCAATTGCTCTCAAGAAGTACGGTCCATCTTTGCAAGAGGCAATGATATTGATGAGAGGATGGTGTCTAATGTCTATCCACCCATCAATGATAATGCTACATCCATGTGACATCCATGTCACCTTCATCTCCTCCATCAACAGATTAACCTTGGAATAGTTTCTATCCAAGATTGTCATCCTTAGTTTTGTGTCTCCAGGAGGCATATAACTTGTACCCGCTTTTACAACCTTAGCCATAGCCTCCTTGTAATAAGGAGAGCGAGCAACATTAAATGGAATCCCAGAAGCATAGAAAAATTTCCCAATAGCATCATCTGCTTCTTCCCTTGCCTTTGAATCAAACATATCAACAACTGAATTTGGGGCTGCCCCCATGACCTTTCTTTTCCCTCTGCTTTCCACTTCTGACACTCCAAAACTAGAACCAGCCAGAGTATTACTATGTTTGCCAGCTAGAGTAGAACCACGAACTTCTGACACATTGTCTCTAGTATTTCCATTGAAGATTCTCACCATCTCAGCTCTCTGCTCTAGTGAAAGGCCCTTACAAGTGCCAACCCCTCTTCCTGTAAGGTGCAACAAGTGTGCATTGGTCCTAGTGATACTGCCATGCCAAGTTAGTGCACATATGTTGCACTTTCATACTTTGCTTCCCCCTCGAGACTTGGAGATGGGGTTATCAATGATTTGGGCAAATTGTTGCAATAGCTTCTTTTTATCAAATGGTCTAATGACAAATTTGGACAACATTTGAGAGGGGCAATTGGGAGCACTACCAACTGAACTACCAGTTGCCGCTGCCACTACATTTTGTGTCTCTTCTCCACTCTCCTTCATTGTGGCATCACCAACTCTTCCACGACCACCTATCTCAACTTCTCGTTCAACCCTTTCCTGCTTTGATTCATACTCTGATTCAAACTCATACTCAGAAGAAGAACTCATGGTGATGATTGTTGCAATGAGTTAAAAACAACCATAACTATATGATTGATTGATTATGTAATGAATTATTTAAAAAAAAAACATAACCAATATGCATTTTTTTAAATCCTACAAATTATATGCGTGATTTTATTGTGAATGTAGATGCAAATGCTAAAAAACAACCCCTAAAAAATGCAAATATAATATAAATTTTAAACTAGAAATAAAATGTAATTAAAATAAAATGTAACCCTATGCTCAATGCATTTTTTTAAAATTCCACAAACTATAAGCATGATTGCATTATGAATGTAGATGCAAATGCTAAAAATCAACCCCTAAAAAATGCAAATATAATATAAATTTTAAAATGGAAATAAAAATGTAATTTAAAATAATGGAACCATTTTACAACCAAACCCTATGCAATATGCTTTTTTAAAAATCCTACAAACTATATGCATGATTACATTGTGAATGTAGATGCAAATGCTAAAAAACATCCCCTAAAAAATGCAAATATAATCTAAATTTTAAACTAGAAATAAAAATGTAATTAAAAAAAAAACGTAACCATTTACAACCAAACGCTATGCAATATGCATTTTTTCAAATCCTACAAACTATATTCATGATTACATTGTGAATGTAGATGAAAATGCTAAAAAACAGCCCCTAAAAAATGCAAATATAATCTAAATTAAAAAAAAAAGACTAAGTATTGTACGCAAATAAAATTATGAATCCCTCTTGCTTGCTCTTGTTCTTGTTCTTGCTCTTGCTCTCCCTCTCCCTCTTGCTCTTGCTCTTGCTTTCTCTCTTGCTCTCTCTCTTGCTTTCTCTCTTGCTCTCACTCTTGCTCTTGCTCTTGCTCTTGCTCTTGCTTGGTGTGAATGTGAAATGAGCCCATAATGTAAATTTATAACATAAAATTGCACTTTTAGGGTTAGGGTTAGGTTAATAATGTTGTTTTTATATTATAAGTGATTTACAATTAAAAAAATATAGTTTAGAGTGTTGTTTTTATGTTTTTTATTTAAAAATGCGGTAGACCACGTGGGGGACGTCCGTGGGAAGTCCCTGGGGACGTCTAAACGTCCCCACATCCCCCACATGTTTTCCACGTCCCTAGGACGTTTCCCACCAAATATGCACTGTGGGAAACATGGGGGAAATGTTTCCCCCACGTCCGTAGGACGTCCGGGATGTTTCCACATTAGTGATGAATCTCCGACTATTTGAACCACTCAACTCGTCTAACTACCACACCTGGAAACCAAAGATGAAACAATTGCTCCAATGTAGAGGTCTATGGAGGGTATTTAAAGGAAAATGTTCCTATGTTCACCTCTGAGAAGGACAAACACGCTTATGCGTGCAAGCAAGATGAAGCCCTTAGTTTGATCGGCCTGAATGGATGTGAGAGTCTACAGTTTCACATAGATGAATCCAAAACTCTGAAAGACGTATGGGAAATATTTAAAGGTCTCTTTGGTAAAGTAAATGAATTTAGGATACTGCAGTTAGTACAAAGTTGAGTGCTTGTTCGCCTTCTGTTTTTCTGTCCATTGAAGTATTATTGTTGAAATTCAAATCATTAAGATCACAACTAAAAGATGGTGGTAGAGCAAATAAAGATGATTACTACATTATTTTGGCTCTGTCTAAATTAAAGGGTCCTTATAGTGTATTTGCTTCCACATTTTACTTCACAACGGATGCTTTAGAAGAAAATTTTAAAATTCCTACTTTTGAGCTATTCTGCGGAAGGCTTACTCGTTAGCAAACCAAATTATGAGCACTTGATGCCTTACCTAGCCCGGGTCATGCACTTGCAGCTAATTCCTTTTAAGGGAAATGAAAATCAAAGCCAAAGTCAAGACCTCCTCCAACAAAATCAAACAGGCCTTCTCATACCATTGAGACCTCTAAACCATCTGATTTAGATAACTCAAAAAAGTTTTTCAGATAGAAGAAGGTTTATGATCCCTGTCCATATTGCAACAAAACAAATCATCCTGATTACAAATGTTTTAAGAGAATAGTAGCATTGGAAGCAAAACTGAAGCAACATAAAATTGATGTTCTCGCCCTCAATACAGGGAAAGGAAAAGCTCTTTTTACTATTCTTATTCCTCAGATAAATGAATTTTTGATTCCGGTGCTTCTTATCATCTAACTCACGTGCTTTTTTGAGTTCTCTTTCTGATTGTAGCACTTCTCAGATACTCATGGGAAGCTCTTCAAAGGATGATGTTTTGGGTTTCGGAACGGTGCAAATGCATAATGGGTGCATGAATGTATCAATAAGTCATGGTACCTGAAATCTCATCTAATTTGTTGTCAGTTTGCCAGATTTGTAATTCTGGTTCTGGGAAAGCTATGGAGTTCACTCCACAAAGTGTGGTAATTAGAGTTATCTTATCCCCAGGATGTCATAGCTACAAGTGTGGTGGACCATCGTTCATGCCTTTATGTATTTGATAAGTTTGACACCTGTATAGGTTTGTCACTTGTTGCTCATGTTGATATAGTGAGCAGACTATGGCACTAATGTTTTGGTCACTTGAATTACAAGTTTTTACAGCTAAGCTCACAAAACATGGTGAAAAGGATTCCAAAGGTCTCCAATTGTGATGGGGTTTACCCAAGATGCATGCTTGGAAAGCAACACCAGGATCCCTTCTCAAAGGGACAAACTTCGAGAGCCTCAACTCCTCTTGAGTTAGTGCATTATAATTTGATGACTCTTCCCGCTGGGTCATTTTCTGGTGCTAAATATGTACTAACTTTCATTGATCTTTTCATTGCGAGGAGTTGGGTGTATTTCTTGCAGTATAAAAATGAAGTGTTTGATAACTTCAAGGCCTTCTAGGCTTTTGTTGAGAAGCAATCAAAACTTCCATTGAAAAAGCTTTGCATTAACAATGGTGGGGTGGTAATATATAAGTAATTCTTTTCATGATTCTTGTATTGATCATGGTAATTTGCATCAATACACAGTTCTGTACACCACTTAGCAAAATGGAGTGGAATGAAAAAATCAAACACTCAAGGAAATTGCTAATTGCATGATACAGTCTAAGGACTTGGCACTAGAGTTATGGGCTGAAGCAAAAAATAGTGCAAATTACATCCAAAACTGCATTCCTCACAAGGTAGTGTGAGACAAGATTCCTGAAGAAGCTTGGTCAAGTGAGAAACTTTATGTTTCTTGATTTCATGTTTTCGAAAGTAAGGCATTTGCGTCTTTTCTAGATGACAAGCGCAAATATATGGAGAAAAAGAGCCAAGAGCTCATATTTGTTGTTCATTGCGAGAATGTGAAGGTTGTACCGCCTCTTTGGTCTTGTCACTCATGGTGTCTTGCTAGACTGCCCGGAAATGCCTGGTACCCCCCATGTACTAGACCTGATACGTACCTGGTATGGGTATGGGTTGGGTACGTTGCAGGTACCTACCTATAAGCCTCGGGTATGGATTTTCGTATCTTGGACATACCCAGGGCCTGTAGATATGTACCTGCAGTGTACCCAACCCAAAGTTCCACCATTTTCAACATAAAGTCATCTATCTTCACCCTATGTGGAGCTGCATGAAGCTCGCATAAGGATTTTTCAGAGTCATAAAACTAATTCAGAAACGAAACCGTTTGCAGAGCTGCGCCGCTAATAAGTTTGATAAATTTTAGACTTGTGAAATGTTACTCAAAGCACAAATGTTTAATATTAGGTCTTTAGTCTTTGTATTTGTCGGTGGAACTTTGGAAGACTTTTCTCTCCATTCACTTTTATCTTTATTCACTTATCGTGTAAGTCTATTTGCAGTGGCTCCCTTTTTTTATTCTTTTAAATTTTAAATTTTTTAATTATAGACTTTGATAAAGTTTAAAATTGGTTTAATTTTAGTTTTTTTAATATTTTAAATTAATTAAAATATATGTAAACTTAAAAAGGCTTATATTTCTTTTAATTTTATTGTTATTGAGATAGGTTGAAGGCTTAAGGAAATTAATTAGATTTTTTAATATTTAATTTAAAATATTGTATTAGATTTAAATAGGTTTTAAAACTTGAAATATTTTATAACTTAAATATATTGATGAATTTTTTCCCCTGAATTTTATCGGGTGTTGAATTTGTTTCAAATTTCATTTTTGCCGAACACAAACACGAATACGAACTTGGTGTCATAGATTGTATGAGTATTAAATTTCAATAAGTATGCAAATGCTTTTTTAAATTTAATATTTACACACACGCACACACGTACACACACACACACATGCACACACACACACACCCACACACGCACACACACGCACACCCACACACGCACATGCACACACGCACACACGCGCACACACGCACACACACATTTCCGTTTCAGCGTACCGTACCCGTACTGAAACAGTCTACATGTCTTGTTTAGACAAGATGTTAGAATTGATGAGGAATTCATTCCTTCGGAGCCAAC
This sequence comes from Taxus chinensis, assembly GCA_019776745.2. Taxonomy (NCBI): domain Eukaryota; kingdom Viridiplantae; phylum Streptophyta; class Pinopsida; order Cupressales; family Taxaceae; genus Taxus; species Taxus chinensis. The sequence continues at coordinate 677,086,733 of CM034147.1, forward strand.
TTTTGAGTCATCTCCATCACAATCTTCACCTTCTGCTCATGATAGACAGGGTATACTTCTTGATTTTGATGAAGACACAGCGAATGATCCTGCTCTGTCTCCTCTTACAAAAACTTGCCCAAGTGGGTACAATCCACCTTATAAGCAGCTAGTTCTTTGGTTGGTGATCCTTCTGATCCTCATTGTACTCGGTCTGAGACTTCTAGTACTGCTCTTATGAGCCAAGCCATTTCTACTAATCAAGTATCATTTTCTGAGGCAATGGTAAAACCTGAGTGGGAAGCTGCCATGCAAGATGAATATTCTTCACTCATGAAGAATAACACGTGCAAGTTAGTACCTCTTCCTAAGGGAAGAAAACTTGGGCATTGTAATGGGTCTATAAGACCAAATATGCAGTAGATGGTTCTGTAGATAAGCATAAGGCCATCTTGTAGCCAAGGGGTTCTCACAAGTCTAAGGGGTGGATTACTCTGAGTCTTTCCCTTGGTTGCAAAGATGGATTCAATATGCTTTGTTCTCTCCCTCGCTCCATCACATCGGTGGCCAGTCTATCAAATGGATGTGAAGAGTGCCTTCCTGCATGGTGATCTCCAAGAGGAGATCTATATGGAGCAGCCTCAGGGCTTTGTGCATGACTCTTCCATGGTATGCAAACTTCATCATTTTCTTTATGGGCTCAAACAAGCTCCTCGAGCTTGGTATGAGAAGTGAGCCTTGTATGAGAAGATGGATAACTTTTTGTTGAGATTTGGTTTCTATCGATGTGAATCTGATCACAAAGTTTACATCCTGAAGCAAGGTGAGGATCTCTTAATTTTGCTGTTGTATGTTGATGACCTCATCCTCATAGGGAGTTTAGATTCCTTGATCCAGGACATAAAACAAAAGTCGATGGAAAGATTTGACATGAAAGACATGAGACATCTGCACTATTTTCTAGACCTCTAGGTTAATCAATCTCCTGGAGGTATTTCTATTGGACAACAAAAGTACGCCATAGATCTTCTTTATCATTTTGGCATTGCTGACTGGAAGTCTTCTCCCACACCATATTTGTCAGGTATTTATTTGACTGTTGACTGCAAATCAAAATTGGTTGATTCTACCTTGTATATGCAGTTGGTTGGCAGTCTTCTATACTTGACACATACACCCCCTAATATCATTTTTGCTGTCAACTTGGTCTCTCGTTTTTCCCATGATCCACGATTTCCTTGAATACGATGTTGAGCTTGGAATTGGAACTGAAAATCAACGTCTTTTCCTTTTTTGGCAGTTTGTCCCTTAATTTCCTCTAGAGATTTTCCTGCTCGAAGGGTTGAAAGATCCCAAACCGTTTTTATCTGAATATATATATATATATATATTTTGTTATATAATGCTCAGGTATGGAACTGAACTGGTAATATCAAATAAATCCATGAAACAACATTCTCACACTGCATAACAATTAAAATACTGCAAACTCCCGCAAACCGGGTATATATAGAAATGGCGCCTAGGGTTTAAATGATAGATTTCTTCATTAATAACGCAGCCATACATTCAACATTGATTTCTAATGATAAATAATTAGGGCAAACACAAATAGAAATCTGCAGTTGGAATAATATATATACTGCCCAAAAACTCAGCCAGAAAGGATCCAAATCAAATCGATTTGGTATATATATGAGGCTGAAATGGATAACAATAAACTATCATGAAAAATACCTTTGATAATGCATACAACAACTGTAGAACAAGCCACCCCACTCTAGAAGTTGCCTGAATGCCCACTGCTGCAATTTATTTCTCTGTCTGAAGCTGCTGAAATGATAATAACCTGTGTAAACAATGAAGATTCTTGGGTGGAAGCTTCTCTCACTGCTCCTGGGGTTTCCGTCTGCAAGAGTAATAATCCAGAGGGTTTCCGTCCGTGGATTTTGTCGTAAAAGCTCTGTGCTAACTGCTCTGTGAAAATAATAATAATAATCTGAATCCTTTACCCAGGCCGCATTTTTCCTCATATAGCCAAAAACCCTCCAAAGGCCAAATCGCACTTTTTGGCTAACACCACATAATTAATATTTAATTAATTATTTTTGCTTCATTAATCAACTTGCACTTTTGGGTATATTTGGCCATTACCCAAACAAGTCGCATTTTTGGCTAGGAAGGCAATTTAAATAATTTATTAATTTATTTAAATGCACTTTCCTAAGTCAAAATCACTCAAACAGTCTATTTGTTCATTATATGTGCTTTAATGATGTTTTACTTTAATTCGAGCACCATATAATAAAATAATAAACCGAAGTCACCCTTGGAAACACCCTTTTGGCCGTCGGGTAGACAAAACAGGCCAAAAGGTCTTCGACCAAACTAATCGAGAAAGAGGGACATTACAAAGGGTAGTAGAGTGCACCTGTGAGTTTGAGTGAATTGGAGCTGAATGGGAAGAGGAACTTTGTTGCTGATTGGGTAAGCAAACCTTGGCTGGGTGTCCTTGAAGATGGAAAAATTAACATTTGAAGGGTATGTACTCATAAGCTACTGGTGGTTACCATTCTACACACCCTATAGTTTGAGAAACATTCCATCCAGTAGAGGCATTTCAAAATCAACATTGATGCAAATCCTTGCATGGTCAAAGATACAAAAAGAGTAAATTCAGAGGATGCAATGTATCCTCCAATTGAGTTTCCCAATTTTTCACAACGGGTTCCCAACTCTCACATCTTTTTTGGAAGCAGGGAAAATGAACCCGAATTGGCACCATGCTGGGAAGACCATATGTTGGATTGCAGGTCGGAGACTTGGGCTTTTTGAATAATCCTGCCTTGTTCACGAACCAAGGACCTCTTTGGAAGATTCCCTCTTATATGGCAGTAGTAGAGAATGCAGCCATAAAATAACCCTTATACATCATTGAAATATCCTTCAGAACCATCATGCTATATATCCAATATCTAAATGCTTTTTATACTCGGATAAAGCTGTAGATCACAACTTTTTTCTTGACATGCCAAAATCGATAGGCCATTTCCTCCAATTGGAACTAAATATGAGGCGGGGAGCTCACTTTTAGGTAGCACCCGTTCTCCTTCCTTCTTGAAAATGGAGGCTTCACAACCATTTTTCGTGCATGAACATGGAGGAACCTAGGGCAATCCTCTCTTGAGGGAGACATTGATTCAATAATTTTTTTTTGTTGTAGATTCCTAGGGAGAAGGCCCTAGCCTAAAAAAAAGTTTCCTATTACAGTCCATGATTAATCTACAAATAACTGGACTTAACAGGGAGAGTAAAATGCACATTATCATGCTACAAAAACCAAAAAACTAGTTCTTAGACAACAATATATATATCACCGAACTGTACATTCCTAGACTGTAAACAAAAAGAGTGAAAACCACTCCATACTGAACGATATCAAATCAGAGAACCCCGAATTCAATCTTCCATGGCAAAGCACGATGGATTTTCCGCCAGAATCTCCACCTCTAAGTCGCTTGAAGATGAAGGAGACGAAGAAGAGCTAGCACAACAATCCGGCAAATCAACTTTGGCCTTCTCCGGGAGGCAGAGTCCCTGGTTTTACACCACCGCCACCAAGCCGCGAGAGAGAGCTTTCACTCCACGAGTTAGGGCATGAATATGAAATTGTAAACTGACCTCCCTCGCTTCTATGTCCTTCATCTCCTTGTGGAGGAGAAACTGACCTGCTGAATTAGAGACAATGTTGGCCGTGCTCAACCCTTGTGCCACATCAAACACATTCCTTCGACCCACAGATTGACCAGGGTCCAGCTTTAACCTCCTCAATTTATCGCAGAAAACCACTTCTTCGTCATCTTTAATGCTCTCGGCCATTGACCAAACATGCTCCAGCCAACCCCGCATAGTCACATTTTTAATTCTCCCACTACGAAAAGCAATAACCCAAATCAAGCCCAGTCTGAGCATGACGCTGCTTCCTCCCAGAGCCACCCGCAGAGTCTTCACTAGATGCCATGAGAGAAGGAGAAACAGACCGACGAGCTTCAACTTACCAGAACCACCCTGAAGGCAAACCAACCAAACTGCGGAAGGAGCCGAAAAGATAGCCCAAAGACAACCAAAACGCAACTTAAAAGCCAACCTCCTTTGCTAGAGCCAATGAATGCTAGGTATGTGCCACACTTCAAATCCAACACCAAATCCTTCCCTTAAAAAACCATCATTGCCGGGAGGGGGGAAAACAAGGGGTATGATTTTAGAGATTAAAAGTCCCCTCTGCACGAGCCAAACATGCATCATTAACCAAAAGGGCTTAAATGTTGTTGGGGAAAAGCGTCTCCCATGATCGAGCCGTCACCTGACCCTTATTCCAAAGCATGACACCAATGTTAGCTAAACCATTTGCCATGTTATTGCCTTCTCGAAAAATATGAGAAAAAATCACCTCAAAATCTGGCAAAATTCCCTGAATGTTATCACAAATGGATTGTAATTACCATGCAAGAGAAGAGTTTCCTTGCACCATCATAATGATAGCCAGAGAGTCGCCTTCAACCCAAATTCTAGACCATTTCCTGTGCTTAGCTTCAGCTAGACCCCACCACAAGGCCATGCCTTCTACGAAATTATTGGAAGCTTCACCACAATCAAAAGCCATACCAAGGACAGGCTGACAATCAGCATTACGAAACACACACCCGCAACCAGCGGCTCCAGGGTTGCCTTTAGAGGCACCATCAAAATTTAGTTTGATCCAACCTGCTGAAGGAGGACTCCTACTGTCAACCTCTTATCCTTGCTCCCCTTATCAGGAGACATTGATTCAATAATTAAATATGAACTTATTAAATAGTTCTTTAATGTTCAAACTTCAGACATGTACAAAACTTTTAATTTTTCTAGAAATTTAGATAATGAAATAAAATATCATGAAGACTTATTGGAATAGATAATTGTTTTTTTTGGGATTTCTAGTTAGTGTTTTAGTCACTACCCAAATGAATATATTTCCTTTAAAAATCTGCCTCCTTGAAACTTGTGGCATGATGGGAGGAGGAGCCTATTCACCCACAAGCGGGCACTTGAGTAAAACCAAACTGTTAAATATTGATCTTAGCAATGGGTAATTGTGGGGGAGAGCTTGGAAGATCTAATTCTAAAATGCGAAAGGCTAATATTCAAAGTCTGACAGTCCCAAGCCTCACAGTTTCGGAAGATCAGATGATTCCAATAAAGTACAATATTCTAGAGATGCTTTTGATATGCTGTCATCAGAAACCTCAACTATAATCGGAGCTTATGACAATTCATTCCTTCATACAAATGCCTCCATCACAATAATTATCAATTTAACATATAAAGCTTTACAAGCACCATGGTGCTTAGTGTTATTATAGGTATGTACCTAATATGTTAGCATTTGACCTATGCTCAATTTACCTGCCAGTCAGGGTGATCATTAATATTGTATATGCATGCATAAAAAATGTTGACATAAATCATATACACCATGCGTAGTGAAGTTTTCATGTGGATAAAATGCATTCCCTGGAACCATGTGATAGCCCGACTCCTTTGCATAACCGTATAGTGTTACGTGCAGAGTTGAGTTCACAAGTGCAAATTTGAAAATGATTTCAAATCAACATAAATATACACATGGAAGGAGAATACATCATTGGGAATTATCACTACTTATGAGTCTCATTAACCTAGTTTGATCAATTGTGGATATTAGTATAATTTCTTTCTTTGTATTAATTTTTTTTTGATAACTCTTAGCACCATTTAAGCACCAATTATGATCGGACTGCAGCCATGGCAATCCATGATCCTCCTAAGAGCCTTGTGCACTCCGAGCATGTTTGCCTCTTGCACACCTTTGCGCTAGCTTGCGCAACCATTGCAACATTCCTGCGTGCTTGAGCCATGCCGAGAGGCATACAGTGCAACACAAAAATTATGTGCAAAGCTTAGTGTCCATGTGGACATTCTGCACCATGTCATGCATGCCAAGTGGCACTTCTAGGGCTTCTGCAATGTCTCCATGTGTGACCATACCACACATCTAGGTTGTGAACCGTCACATCTATTAGGAGGTGAATTGTCATTGATTGCTTGTAATATTAAGCCATTTGATAGCAATGCAAGGGACATATGTAACTGGTTGGTCATCTGCTCAAACTCTAGTCTAGGCAAATCAGTTAGGAACCGTTCCCCTTTTTTGATCATGATAATCTTCATTCTCAGCCTTGCTACACATTGTACCCATATGTACCATATCCTATTTTTTCTCATTGAATAGAAGTATTGCTATTCCTGTTAATCTAATAGATACAAATGTGTAATAGTTCATTGATGTTATTGACTTCTATTGCATGTTTTATAACTCGATAATTTACAAGCTAAGTTATTGGGTTGTCCTCAACACAACCATTTAGTAAGAAACTATGGAATGGTTTCCAGGATTGGTTGATAAAACCTCGAGACAAATATCCACATACATGCATATACCTGTGAACAGTGAAACATTAAAGCATTGTTTTACATTTAAATATACTAACATCCCCCCTTAAGATGTACTTTGTAGAAGGTGTAGAAGGACAATTTGTTGTACAGGTTGAGATTTATCTTTTGGTAAAACTTTAGCTCAATTGGAGAACTTCAATTTTTTAAGATTCCCAAAGTGACCCAACACTATCTGGACTTCATGTTGTATGAGGTGAAGCTTTGATACTAAGTACTTGGCCTTGTTGCATATTGTACCCATATGTACTATATCCTATTTGTTCTCATTGAATAGAAGTATCATTATTCCTATTAATCTAATGGATACAAATGTGTAATATAGTTTATTGATATTATTTACTTATGGTGCATGTTCTATAGCTTGATAATTTACAGGCTAAGTTATTGGGTTGTCCTCTGTGCAACCATTCTGTGAGAAATTATGGAATGGTTTCCAAGGTCGATTGATAAAACCTTGAAACAAACATGCATACACATGCATATACTTATGGAACATTGAAGCATTGTTTTACAATTAAATATACTTACATCACCCCTTAAGATGTACTTTGTAGAAGGACAATTTGTTGTACAGGTGGAGCTTTACCTTTTGGTAAAATTTTAGTTCAATCGGAGAACTTTGATTTTTTATGATTCTCAAAGTGACCCAACACTGTTTGAAGTTCATGTTGTATGAGGTGAAGCTTTGATACTAAGTTAAAATTATGGACGTGCTCTAGGATCTTTATGCCAACCTAGAACATGTCCATAATTTTAACTTGGTATTAGAGAAATCATAACTTCACCTTGTACATTGTAAGGTTTAGATAGTGTTGGGTCACTTCGGAAATTGTGCCAAAATGAAGGTGTTCCATTTGAAACCTTGTTGGGTCACTTTGGAAATCGTGCCAAAATGAAAGTGTTCCATTTGACATGAAATTTTACCAGAAGTTAGATCATGGTTTGTGCATCAAACTTTCCATCTACATCAAATGTTGAATCAACCTCTAAACAACAATTTTGGGCTGCCTTGGGAATCATGCCAAAATCAAAGTGCTCTATTTGACCTGAAATTTTAATAGAAGGTAGATCTTGCTTTGATACCAAGTAAGAAATTCTGGACAGGTTATAGGATTGCTGCAAAAACCTTGAGACAAACACCCGCATGCATGTGTATATTTGTGAAACATTAAAACAATATAAACACTTGAATATGATCAAGTTAGAATCACTACTAATATACCATGCTCAGATGTGAGAGACCGAAGTGCCCTCCACATAGGAGTATTACAATGAATATCTCTTCCACAGTGAATTACTTTTAACACTAGCTCTCTATACTTTTTTCAAAAACAAATAGAGACTATTATTAGGGTAGGAGAGTAGTTAGCTTGTAGAACAAGTTTGCTTTAATCTATTAATAGTTGCTTTAATCTATTAATTGCAGAAGTCAATCAAGTAGATAACTTGATTGCTACTCTTCATTGTAAATAAAATAGACATTATAATACAATTAAATATTACAAGTGCATTTTAATCACATGCAGTAGTGTATGGTTAAGTAATTTCACTTACATCCCCCCCTAAGATGTACTTTGTAGAAGGTGTAGGACAGTTTGTTGTATAGGTTGAGATTTAACTTCTAGTAAAATTTCAGCTCAATCAAAGAGCTCTGATTTTCTATGATTTTAAAAGTGACCCAACACTATTTGAACTTCACGTTGTACGAGGTGAAGCTCCGACTAATATGATACCAAGTAAGATACTATGGAATGGTTTCGAGATTAGTTAATAAAACCTAAAATACTGATACAACAGGGGGGACAAAAACGGGTACGGGTACCCAGGGATATGGTAGTGGGAGCAAGGAGGATACGGCGGGTACCCTGCGGATACGTCTAGGTACGGTTGCAGCTGTATTGGGGGGTGCTTGCCGTACCCTGCCCGCTCCCACTGCCGTATCCCCCCGAAAAAACACTTTTTTTAATTCTTTTTTTTTGTTTTTACATGTTTTTAAAGTTTAATAATAAAAAATATAATATTCTTTTAATTTAAACCCTAAAAGTTAACTACAAACAATAAAACACAAAAAACAGAACATAAAGCAAAGAAACTTACCTCTCCTTCCTCATTTCATATTTGGCTCTCTAAAATTTCATTTTGCTTGTCTAGGGTTTGATACTTAAACAAAAAGCATTGCAAGTATTTTCCTAAGCTGGTAGGAGTGTGAGGAGTTGCAAAGGAGGAGGATTTGTGGTTTATTAAGTGAAGGTAAGGTTTTATTTAACTTCTAAGTTTTTTTTTTGTTATTTAATCTTTCACACACTTCATGTTTTTGCTTATGTTCATTATATTTTTTTTCCCAGTTGAAATTTTTATTTTTAAACCGTTTTTTCTTTTTAATTTTTGAAATTTTCAATACATGCCGTTGTTTTCTTTGCTTATGTTGTTGGTTTTGAACCTTGTAGGTACTTCTACAATGGCAACAAGTTTCGCTTCTTTTGGGCAATCTTTGGTCAAGGAATTTGACCCAAATTCGCCATTATGGAGGCATGTAACAATACTTGAACAACTTCTAGGTGGTGGCTGTTTTGTTTGGAAATGCAACGATCGTGAATCCGCATTCAAAGGCTCTTACTGTCGGGTGAAAAGCCATTTGTGTGTGATAACGAGTAATGGTATAAGAATATGCCAGGGGAAGAATAATGTTGGGGTGCCAAAAGCACAAGTTTTGACATATATTAAAGAGGAAGAAGATGCAAAGGCAACTTTGGCTATGAAAGCGGGTCATCCATTGGCCAAAAGAGGAAGTTCATCTCGCTCAGCGAGGCCTCTGGTTACCCCATCAAGTAGTGGATCCCCAATTGTAACCATGCCACATCCATTTGTGGCTCCTACCTCACTGGATGATGAGGATTCACCCCTTTCACGAAAGAAAAGTAAGACAAAAGGGCCATTGGGAAAGACCTTTAAAAATGAGAGCATGAAAATTACAGATGAACACATTGCAAGATGTGTGTATGCAAATGGACTTTCATTTAATGTTGTGAGGTCACCTTATTGGCATGAGATGGTGAAAGCCATCAATGAGGCCCCAAAAGGGTACCAAGCTATGAGAAGATCCACACCATCCTATTGGATAAACAAAAAAATATGTGGATTCCTCCTTGCAACCAATTAGAGACTCATGGGCCAAAACATGCGTGTCCATCATTTGTGATGAATGGAAAGATGCAAGAAACCGCCCTTTGATCAATGTGGTTGCAGTATGCCCTAAAGGGGTAATGTTTTTGAAAGCAGTTGATTATGAGGAGCAAGTGAAGGATGCCCAATTAATTGCCAACATCCTCTTCGAATCCATTGAGGTAGTGGGCCCTCAAAATGTTGTCCAAGTCATAATGGACAACGCCAAGAATTGCAAAGCCGTAGGGATGTTAGTTGAGGCAAGGTATGGGCATATTTTTTGGACACCATGTGCCATGCATTCACTAAATTTAATGCTAAAAAAGATGGCCAACAAAATAGAGTGGATCCAACAAGTGTATGTAGAGGCTGAAGAGATCCAAATGTTTGTCACCAACCATCACTATTCGCAGGGTAGTTTTAGATCATTCTCGCATTTGGAGCTGCTAAAGGTAAGAGAAACTACCTTTCTTTTTTCTTTAATTAAAATATAAGTTTTTTATTTTTAAAATATAGTATAATTAGTATTCAAAAGTTTTCAATTTTTTTTTTAATTTTTGTTTCTCATTCTTATTATATTAGGTTGCTAAGACTCAGTTTGCATCACACAATCGTCTTGAGACGATTTGTGAAGGTGCGACAGGCACTCAACATGATGATAACCTCCAACCTATGGGCTGTATGGAGGCAATCAAACACTGAACGGGCTCAAAAAGTGAAGAGCATGAACTTAGATGACACTTGGTGGGATCAAGTAGAATATTTGTTGAGTTTTACTGAGCCCATTATGAGCATGATCCGCTTTATTGACATGGATTAACCATGTCTAGGAGAGATATATGATGGTATCGACTTAATGATTGAGAAGATAAGAGCCGTCATAAATGCAAAAGAACAAGATCCTGAGGAAACATTTTTCAAAGAAGTGCAATCAATCCTTATTGAGCGGTGGAACAAAATGATCACCCCGCTATATCGACTTGCTTTTGCATTGACTCCTAGATTCTACAGCACAGAGATCCTTTCCTTGCCGAGGGTAACACCATATAGGAATGTGGAAGTCAGTGAAGGATATATGGCGGTATTGTCTAGGCTCTTCCCTGATCCTGAGGCCCAAGACATGGTTATGATAGAGTTTGACAATTTCATAGCAGAAACAGGTCATAGCCTTCTTGCTCTTCAGAGCAAATACAAGATGGATGCTCATATGTGGTGGTACCTCCATGGTCATGCATCGGTTTATTTGCAACCTCTTACAATCAAGGTCTTGGAATAGGTAAGTTTTTTTAATCTCTTTCAATTTTTTCGTTGCAACTGGAGTACATATAGCTTCATCCACTCACAAAAGTGCAACAAGTTGGGGGCTAAAAAGGCTGAAGATTTGGTATAAATACATTCTAACTTGCGCCTTTTATCCCACAAGCAACCGAAGTACAAGGAAGCGTCAACAAAACATTGGGATATTGATTCAAAGATAGTTGACTTGGATGCTTCCATTTCCCACCTGCCATTCGATGATGAGGAGAGTTCTTTGGCACCATGAGACCCACATGCAGAAGGGGGTGCAACTGGCAGTGGCCCTAGTGGGAGTGGTTCGAGTCCATGTGGTTCTAATGAACCACCTACTTACGATGATGCAGCTGCTGTCGATCCTTTTGATGAAGAGGAATATGATGAATATTGAATGATAGTTTGAAATTTGATCATGACTGATTTGGTGTAGTAGATTGAATTTAATATATAATGACATTCACATTGTGTTCGATTTAAGTGTTTAACTTTTAAGCTTTTAAGTTTCTAAGTTTTATCGGTATCCTAGCTTGTTTGTTGTGGTTATTCACTTATTTAGTTATCTACTTATCTTGTCTTTCATATGCATAATATGTGGTTAATAACTTAATTCCTATTTAGAAGGCTGAAATTTATATTTTTTTTAATTTTTATATATTTTTTGTACTGCCGTATACAACGCCGTATCCGGGGCCAATTTTTTTTTGCTGTATCCGCTTATTGGATACTCCGTACCCGCTCCCGTATCCAAAACGTATCGGCTACTTAAGATAAAACCATGAGACAAACACACACACATACATGCGTATGCCTGTGAAACATTAAAGTATTAATTTACAATTTAATAATAAGAGTGCATCTTAAACACATACAATAGCATATGGTTAATTAAATACATTAACACATCCTGGGCCCATGGTGCAGACCATTGATATCAAAGCTAGAGCTTTCATGTGCCTATAAAACGTGAGTAGAAAAGCAAAAAAGAGGACATCCACTCGCTTTTGTTTCAAAATATTCGAAAGAACATCGCAACAAGAGTAAGATGGCTTATTTTGAGAAGCAATTTTCAGATGCTTCCCTAGATGTCCAACTTATTTGGAATGCCTTCTAGGAGTAGGACACCAAAATTTTTGGTCAATGTTGTGAACTTATGATGCAACTTGGTTCAACATCTTATTCTTTTGTGCAAACTTCCAACCCCGTTGTTTCGACATCAAAGTCCATTCAAAGTTAAGTTCAATTTTGACATTCCACTGTTTGAAGGTAAAATTGACGTAGCCTCGGATAGTTGGATTCAACAATTAGAAGCGTACTTCTCCGCCAACTACTTAAGTGACTTGAAGAGCATAGTAACAAAAAGGAAATCCACTCATTTGTGTTTCAGAGTATTTGGAAGAAGGCTGCAACAAGAGTAAAATGCCTGATTCTCAGAAGCAATTTTCTGATGCATCCCTAAACATCCAACAATGCATTTGGAACACCCTTGATGTGCAACACATCGAACTCTATGGCCAATTCTGCGAATTCATGATGCAACTTGGACCGACAATGTCTCATTCTTCTGTGCATCCTATCAGCTTGCTGTTTCAACATCAAAGTCCTTTCAAATTTCAAGTCAATTTTGACATTCCAGTGTTTGAAGGTAAAATTGATGCTACAGCAATGGATAGTTGGATTTGATTTTTAGAGGCTTACTTCTTGGTCAATCACTTCAAGAACTTAGAGAAGATCACCTTTGCAGCATTGAATATGTCCGTTTCAGTCTCACATTGGTGAGAATTTTGAAGTGGCAGCACGAGCAAAACTACAAGCTCATTGAGACTTAGAGCTGATTTGTTAGTGCTATGTAGAAGGAACAATACTCTCTCAAACACTATGATGACTAGTACATGAAGTTTCAGCAGTTGCTCCATTGCAAGAAGTTGGTTGAAGAGTATGCTGAGCTCCATGACTACATTGCGCATTTGCATGACAACACAAAAGAGCGACATGAGGTGTTGAAGTATATTAGTGCACTCTCACTTTATATACACGCCAAGATGGAGTTCTTGACCTCCAATACCTTGGTGCAAGCATATTACATCACTGCCAAGATTGAGGTCAAGGAAAAGATGAAGCAATTTCTTGTTTTCTCTTCATCCAATGTTGTGTGCCACAGCTAGCCCATACCTTATGCACCATGTAATCCTCCTATGCACAAGCAGAAGATGTTGGGAAAAGGGGAACAACAAAATCAACTGCACAACCTCCGAAGGGTCAAGTGGCCTTCATTATCAAACAAAGAAAAAAAGAAACAAGGTGTCAATACTGCACAAGATCACACAACGATTTTGAATACCATGCACGTCAATCTTTGATTATGCAATCTAGAGTAGGTCCCACAGAAGCATAAGACATTGATCTACATGCTACTTGTTTGAGCACCAACAACTCAACCATTAACACTTCAGAGGAACACAAAGGCCTCTCCCACACTAAGTGCTTGCTTAAAGGTTATTCCTTTTTATGTTATCATCAACATAGGGACCCTAATCAACATTATTGTGCAAGATGCATTCCAATGCTCAAGTCTTCGGACTGATGCACTTCCATGACCATACTCTTGGGATGACTACAACAAGGGAAAGATACTTATGATGAGAAAGCCCCATGCGAGACATAACCACTTATGATGTTGCTCCTTTGGCAGTGTTGAGATCCTTCTCGGAAAGTGATGTGTATGGCTGCGATGGTACCTATCAAGCTAAACCCCAACAATGGATCATCCATTATAAAGCCCGCATTTTAAACAATTTGGAGTTGCCTCCAAAAAACGATGTCACTTTGGTATTGGGCAAACAATGCCACACATGCAAAATCTTGTGCTGCACATGGTTTGTTCATAGACACCTACACAATTGATCAAGCATACATTGACAACTCACCATACCGCACAATCATCGTAGCAACAACTCCTTAACAAATTATTATAGTAATGTGGAGACATATTTGAAGAACCAAAGAGTCTTACCACATTGCATGGTAAAGCATTAGATTAATTAGGTTATGGGGTCCCCTCTTCCGAAGTGTCCACTGTATTGCAAGTCCATAAGAGAGAATGGTGAAGTCCGACACGAGATCCGAGAGCTTCTTGATTAAGGGAAGATGTGGTCAAGCTTTCTCCTTATGGCATTTTGATAGTCCACGCACCAAAGAAAGATGGCTCATGGAACTTGTGCATTGACTATTGCATGCTCAACAAGGTAAAGGTGAAGAATTGGTATCCTATCACTCATTGCCGACCTTCTTGATCAGCTCTGAGATGCACAATACTTCACCAAGATTGATTTGTAGTCAGGTTACCATTTGGTACTAGTCCATCTTTAAGATGTTGGAAGACCTTATTCAAAACAATTAAAAGATTGTATGAATGATTGGTTATGCCATTTGTCTTGACCAATGCGCAAACAAGATTCATGCGCCTAATGAATGGCATACTTAGGCTCTTCACCAACTCCTTGGTCATTGTCTACTTAGATGACATAATCGTCTTCAGTTAGACTTAGGAGGAACATGTCTCACACAACTTACTTATAACACAAACACAAGTTACAAGCCAACAAAAAGTAAGTGCACATTCGGTGCCGCGTAGATTCAACAACTGTGCTATGTCATCAACAAAGAAACACCCATGCAAATCCAAAGAAGATCAATGTGATCCAAGATTGGCCAATTCCATTCAATCTCACAAAGGTAAGGAGTTTTCTTGGGCTTGCTAATTTCTACCGCAACTTCAACCTTAAATTTTTGCACGTATCCTGATTGTTCAACTAGATCATGTACACCAAAGTTGCATTCCACTAAACATCTGCACAACAATGTGCATTTGAGAAGCTCAAGCAAGACCTTCAAGCCACACCTATCATGGCAATGCCTGACATTGCCCACCCCCTTGAGATTGAAAGTGATGTATCTGACTATGCATTTTGCGCAATACTCACTCAATATGGACATACAATTGACTATCACTTAGAGACATTTAGTGACATAGTTTAATGCTGATCCACCCATGAAAAAGAGTTATACTCCATCGTTCAAGTTGTTAAACAATGGTGCCACTAAATTTTGGGTACAAATACAATCATTCAATCAGATCACAAGTTGCTTCAACCTTTGCATACACAAAGCAAGGTGGAGAATGCGGGACACATAAAATGGATGACATACTAGTAGGTTAGCATCAATTTTATTTGGGGATCAACCACGAAAGGGAAAAGACAACAAGGCAACCAATTTCCTCAACCTTTATAGTATATGCACTCATCACATTGCTTGACATGCATGGCCACGATTGTCATTGGGTGTATCTTTACTTAATAGACCCCAATTTCGAGCATTCCTATAATGCCCTTGTGTAAGGTGAGCAATGTGTTGATTTCCACATGTCTGATAAGCTTCTTCACAAGCTTGAACATCTCTGTGTTCGTGATGGCACACCTTGAGAGAAACTCGATTGGGAGGCATACTATGCCAAGACAAAAGGACACTTCAGCATTACAAGACATTGACAAGGCTACAATTGTCAATGAAACTTCTAGTGGACTCACATGCACACAACCATTGAGTGCCATATTAAGTGTTGCATTCCATGTTTCATCTCAAGCCCACAAATTGGAAGTTGTGCTTCTACATACCTCTACTTGTTCTATCTAGGCCTTGGAATCTATTAGCACAGATTTCATGTTTGAACTACCTATGTCAAAGTACCAAAATGATCCTGTGTTGAATGTGGTGGATAGGTATTTAAAGATGGATTTTGTGGTTGCTTGCAAGAAGAGCATGAATGGGCAAGACATTATGCGCTATTTCAATCATGTTTGGGTTCACTTTGGACTATTGACATTTGTTGGTGTGAGGTATTATTTGCCTTCTCATCCACCTCACACATGGCGAGTCATCTCACTAAGGTGAGGTCAAAGGTTGTTAGGTGTCATAGGAGTTATATGACAGATTGTGTCATATGCGTTAGTGCGTCATACAGGAGTTACTTTCCATTTCTGGATCATAGCCCCTTTCTCCCTTGTGGAGGTATGATGGGCCCTACATTGGGAGTTACATAACACTCCTATTGGTATTTCTTATTTTGATCTATGAGAATGAGGAGACCTGTTTTTTAATGCATGAATCTTGTTGTAATTAATTCTTGCTGATTACTTGGTGCACATTTGTCAAGTCCATTGGAGTGCAACATTCTTGATGTGCATGGGTTCCGTTTGATCCTCGCGGTCCAATCTTACAACACCCATTGTGTCTAATTGTAGGTTGTGGTTTGTCAGTAATTCTTGGCATGCCTTGTGGGAGATGTTGGATACACAATTGGATTGGTGCACAACATTTCATCTTTAGAGCGACAGGAAAACAAAAGTTTCCAATAACACACTTGTTCATTGTTGCGCATGTACACAATGCACATCCCCGCACTTGGGATGAAAATTTTTCTCTACATTCAACATGACTACAACATAGCTATTCACAGTTCTATGTGACAAAGACCATTTTAGACATTTCTTAGGTTTCAACAAGTGGGACCTCTAGACATATCCTATTGTGTGTCATCCATCCCAAAATATCACACATAGGAAACATAAGTGAACAAAGTGCATAAGTTTTTGTAACACCTCCATGTTCTCCCATAGGTTCAAAAGATATTGTTGCACCAAAATAAGTACAAACACCACCATGATGCACATTGCACCAATGTTTTTAAAAACCGTTCCGATTCCGGTTTAGATCGACCAGTTTGACCAGTTCATTACTTTTTTTTTCCAAACCATTAGAAAAACCGAACCAATGACCGATCTAGTATGGATCTGAGCGATTCCGTACCGGTTCAATACTGAATTGTCTGGTTCCGTACTGAACCAGTCAAACCCGACGGTTTTGTATTGGACTGATCTGAACTAGTTGAGGGGCACGTTTTTGCATTAAAACATTATTTTTTTCCAATTTTAGCTTTTCAGTTACTTTTTTCCAACCCTAACCCTAAAATGATGTTATATAGACCTCATTTGGAACAACAGTTAAATGATCTCGTCTTTGTGCAATACAACCTCGGCTAAGGCATAACCAATTAATGAATAGGATACCTAATACAAATCCCATTGTCTTGGATGATATTGATCCAACCTCAAAATGGGCAGAGGAGAGTCACTCGATAGAGTTTGATCCCGATGACTTGGCGTGGATGGCTTAGGATGACGAACCACTACTAGCACCAGACGTGGAAAACACTAATTGTGTTGCTACAACTACTGTAGATGTCCCTGAGGAGTTCGATGTGTTTGAGCCAAAGGAACATGATGACATTGATGGGGATGAGGATTCCATTCTTAGCAGTGGTGTTGAGTATGATGATTGATATCAAACATGTAGTAACTTGTAGCATATTGTTTGTTGGACTCTATAAGCCATTTAGAGCCTCATTGTTTATGTATTTTGTTTTGGATATGTAGTGCACTCGGTCCCATTTTGCTATATTTACCCTTACATTGTATATGCATGAGCAAACTTTGCATATTTTATCTCTAATTGTTTGTAATCTTAAAAATTTCTTGTTTTCATTAAAATTGTAATATTTTATGTATTTTTTAGTAAACCGGCTCATAAGTTTTAAACCGGTCTGGTTCCAGTTCGACCCTTGGCCGGTTCCGAGTCCGATTCCGATTTTAAAACATTGCATGGCACAATGCATGAGTTCAAGACCGGTGATATGGTCTAGTTGCATCTTCAAAAAGAACACTTCAAGTTTCCTCATAGGAAGATCAAGCCCTTGCACTATGGTCTGTGCAACATACTACATGTAGCTGAGATTAATGCATTTGTCGGTGATCTACCATAATACACGAGTCTTCATTTAGTATTCAACGTGGAGCTCCTTAAGCCATACTTTCCACCTTTTTTTTGAGCGAGCAATTCAACATCCTTTTGATTAGGATGTCAAATTCTTGCAACCTTGCAACATCCTTACGCATTTGCACATCACCAAGAGGCATAATGCGCAACATTGTGACTTTGCACAAAACTCAACAACCACATCGATACTCGACGCCATGTTATGCCATGCCAAGTGACACTACTAGGGCTTATGCCATGCCAACATATTGCGCATTGGGAAGCAAATAGTCACACCTGCAGGAAGGTGAACCATCAACTGTTGCAGAATTTGAAGCGTCTTGATTCCGTTCGCTTTTGTAACTTATTTCTTGTAATGATATATTGTAAACCATTCAATTGCAATGCAAGTAACATGCGTTATCGAATGGTCAGTTGTTCACATTCTAGTCTAGGCAAATAAGTTCGGAAGTGTTCTTCCCATTTGATCACGAGAATCTTCATTCTCATTCTTTTTGCACATTGTACTCATATGTACCATATCCTATTCTTTCTCATTGAATAAAAGTAACATTATTATGCAAATTTCATGCATACAAACGGTAATAGCTTACTGCTGTTATTTATTTTTTTATATTACACGTTTTGTAACTTGATAATTTTCAAGATGAGCTAGTGGGTTGTCCACCATGCCACCATCTTGGGCCCTGTGGTGCAGATCCAATAATGGCCCGAAGAGCCTTCAATTAGGACAAGACGTAAGCTGAATTAATTTTGGAACACAATATTGACAATTTAACGCATTCATAGATAAGAAGACTGCCTCCATTCTAAGAAGATAACTCCTTTATTCAAAGAGGAAATGTTCTAGTGGAAAGAATAGAAAGATTTCTTTTATACAATAAGCTCCTTAAAATTTCTTCATTGATATTGTAACTGATTGTTCACTTGATAGGGCTTGTCAAACTTTTTCAACTTTGTATTAATGCGGGTCTAGTGGTTCCTTAAGTTGTGTACTAGGCTATTCCTTGGATCCCTGCTTTCACAAACCTCTCCCCTTGAAACCATCTTGACTCCGGTACGGGAACCGAAACGTTGGTGTTAATCCTCTCTATGCAGCGTATCCAAAAGTTTCATTCTTCATTTGATTTATGATATGAACTTAAAATCTTTCATCTTGACTCTGTTTGTCTAGCTTGTCAAATAAATATCTGAATCGCATAATCTACTTATATAAATGCCAGATCACGTGGACTTAATTTAGGAAACTTAATTACTGTTTTTGTGTTGGTGAACTCTATTGCTGTTTAAAGCAAAGTGACAATCAATATGGGATCAACCATAGTTCACATACTCATATTCGGCAAACATTCGACAAACCCCAAAAAATTGACTTGGCAAAAACTCGGCAAGACTCGGCAAATATTCGACAACTTAAAAATTACACAAATTTCTTTAAAAAACATAAATTTTATGCAAAATATAGCTACAAAATTTATCAAATGAGTTTGTAAAATGTTGGAGATGTGTTTTCTATTAGATTTGAAGACAAATACAATACAAAATCGCATCATCATGCAAACACAACAACCGACTGATAAGTGCTATGAATTTATGATGATTGCCATTGAAAATTATCGTCATAAATTTCATATCTATGTAAGTGACAATTTACAATCATGTACATTTTCCTCTTCCCCGTTCTAGAGAAATATTAGGGAGAGGGTCTATTGCTTCTACTAGTCCCCACACTCGGTTGCATCTCCTTGCTCCTTTAAGAAGGCTGCGACTGTGGCTTCATCTTGGTAGTAGATGGTGGTGGCTCCTCTGTTGCATGTTCGATATCACCTCGAAAGATGTCATCCAATCCAATATCTCTTGTCAATGCTTCTCCTTCTATAACTTTCCTCTTGAAAGAAGCAATCTCATCCTCCGTGAATGTAGGGATTTCCTCTTCTTGCCTAGTCCAGTCACTATATGGATCTATCTCATCCAAATCAATAAGCTCTTGCGATGTGGCTATATGACTGAAAATCAACACATGACCTTCAGTCGCACTCGACCTCCCGAGGTCGTGCCAGGATAGCCGATGTAGAATAAGTGGATGGCTATATGTAACAAAAGTAGGTGTATATGTGGTAAACAAGTTATTAGGGCAGTCTAATGTCCTCTACAGGCACCAAAGGTATCTTCTCATCAAGGCAATAAAGGCCTCTCTAACCTGAGTGGGTGTGATGGAGCGATCAAGAAGAATACACACGCGTAAAAGTCTGTCAATGTCAGTGTGTGAGACTCTCTCAACTGGTTGTGGAATACGTGGAAAGTGACCAACGTGTGCCTCGTAATGGTGTCCAGACAAGGTCATGGAATAAACGAGAGAGGTGTGGTTCCGCTAGATCTATGCATGGTGAGCTGGTTCAGTCCAAAACGTGAAAGCTCTATAAGCGTCTATGTTTAGGACGTTCAACTGTCTAACAATATCTGGTGGATGTGGGGATGTTCTAAAGACTAGTGAACGTAATCCAGTGTCTAAGTCTATTTGGTCTTTGGGCCCGTTGTAGTACCAAAAATTTGCACATGCTTTATCTGCTTCCTTGTGTGCATCCTTGTTTGAGCCTATACCTTGCAGTGAAGGTGTGCCCTAGGTGTGTTTTTTGGTACAAAAAAACTATGTATTCCTTTGCTCAAACTCGTTGAAGTAGACGTGTCTCTTCTGGTTCGTATGCGTAAATTGTGAATAGAGTCCAAAATTGTTGCCACATCGTCCATTAAATCGTTTGCCATTCCAAGTCTAATGGCTTCTTTGGTTGCATGCACCCTTTCCGTCTCTAGTTTCTTCTCCTCCAACTCTACCTTCATCTCTTGTTTTGCCTCTTTTGTAACATTGGGACATACCACAATGTGCCGACAAACAATACATGCAAAATGATACTTCAAGCGATTGATGCCTCTAGAAAATGTTTTGCCGTAGAAATTGCAAACCATGGTTCCCTGAATTGTTCCACGTACACCATACTTCCAAGCAATGGTACAAGCGTTAGCGGGAACAATTCCTACTACTGATGCCAAACTTGATGCCGACCTTGATGCCATTGGTAAAGCTCTAATCTATAGCACAATGGATATTTAAAGAATAAAATAATTGGCTTTATAACCCTATTATTTGTAATTTCAAATTTAAAACTGTAATTCCTACGAACAAGAATACATTCTAAAAATTTAAAATAACATGTACAAAATTACAACAATACATTACGGCAATTTCATTAAGTAACGAAGATAAACAAACATGAATAAATTAATAACTGTTAAAAATTTAAAATCATTCGCAATTAAATTGAATGCATTTAAATTTGCAAATCACATTTAGATACAATATGAAGATATAAATAATATAGAACAAATTTGCAAAAAAAAGAAAACACTTACCTCCAAATGAAATTCTTCAAATTTGCTCTTTGAATTCGCTATAAACTCCCTTACTCATGCAAAGAATGCTTGATGACTGAATGCTTGTAAAATTGCAAATCATATTCAGATACAATATGAATATATAAATAAAAATAGAATGAATTTGTGAAAAGAAAGGAAAAAAAAAATTACCTCCAAATGAACTTATTCAAATTTGCTCTTCAAATTCGCTATAAATGCTCAATGGCTGTGTGATAAAAAATGAAGGGGTGTGTTGCCTTAAAAAGAGAAATTGCCTTAAAATGAAGATAAAAAAACATTAATAACTAAAAATTTAGAACCATTCGGAATTAAATTGAATGCATTTCAAATTGCAAATCATATTCGGATACAATATGAATATATAAATAATATAGAACGAATTTGTGAAAAAAAAAACTCTTACCTCCAAATGAAATTCTTCAAATTTTCTCTTTGAATTCGCTATAAAATCCCTTAACTCATGCAAATGATGCTCAATGGCTGGATGCATTTTAAATTGCAAATCATATTCGGATACAATATGAGTATATAAATAAAATAGAAAGAATTTGTGAAAAGGAAAGGATAAAAAAAAAGCTTACCTCCAAATGAAATTCTTCAAATTTGCTCTTCGAATTCGCTATAAAGTCCCTTCAACTCAAGCAATGGATGCTCAATGGCTGTGTGATAAAAAATGAAGGGGTGTGTTGCCTTAAAAAGAGAAATTGTAGTGTAATTTCAGTGTTTTTCCACATTTTTTGCATATTCCGCATCTTCCCCGTGTCAAGCGAACAAAGGGATCGGACTCGCCGAATATTGGCGAATTATTACAGCGAATATTTGTTTTTTGAAGTTTTTGGTGAGTACTCGCCGAGTTTGCCAACTATGGGATCAACAACAAAACAAAATTCTAAATTTAAGAAAGCACTACAATGAGAGAGAACTGTAGATCCTAAATTTTCTGCATCTTTTCATACTTTTAAATAAGCTGTGACTGATCATTTTGAATGTCCTTTCCCTTTACTTCCTTTGTATTGGGATGGCCCAATGTTGCCTATCTGGTGTTTAGTTGACAGTCATGGTTTTGAGTGTAGCCAGAGAATAATGTCTTCATACCAGCGAGTTAACTTTATCCAAGCCAGTATTCTGTGCTGGGACTTCTACATAAAACCCTAAAATCTTATCTTACATGTTCAACATAGCTCATGGTTTCTACTTATTATTCGGTAATGTTGTCACGGTTGTGATATTTTTTCTTGTTTTATTGGATTTGGATGTCAATTGAGAGCATATCAACATGGAAGTCATTAATTTAGAATGGAATGTTATAGTGGAAAGAATAGAAGGATATATTTTATAAAATAAACTCCTCAGAATTTTTTCATTGATATTGTAATGGATTGTTCACTTGATTGGGCTTCTCAAACTTTTTCACCTTTGTATTAATGTGGATCTAGTGGTTTCTTAAGGTGTGTATGAGGCTGCTCCTCGGGTCTGTACTTTCCCATATTTCTCTCCTCAAAATCATCTTGATCTTGTCAAAAACATCTATGAATCACATAATCAACAATACCATATCATGTGAGCCTATTTTAGGGAGCTTAATTACAGTTCTTATGTTGGTGAAATCTACTGTTTAAAGCGTGGTGACAGTCAGCGTAGGATTAACAACAAAACAAAATACTAAATTGAAGAAAGTACTACTACGAGAAAGAACTGTAAATTCCAATTTTTCTGCATCTTTTTGCTAGGTAGCCGGTACGGGGGTACGGTGTGGGTATGGGTACGGGGATCCGGTATGCTGATACAGCAATTTTTTTGGGGGCTCGGGTACGACACTTGGGTATGGCAGTACAATATACATATAAAATATTAAAAATATAGCCAAATAAGTAAAAATTCAGCCTTATACATGAATAGAGTAAACAAATTATTAATTAAGTGAAATAGCCAAATAATGTATTAATAATTCAATGCATTTTGTCATGATATTCATTGATTGAACTTCAAACAAGTACATTGTTCAAACTCCAAATGTTACAATGTCCAATTATTAACATAAATAATAACAAATCACATAACTGGACTGGGATTCTGGCTATTATCAGCTCCCTTCAAATCTGGCAGTTCAGATTCCTTTGGGGTTTCTCTTATTATTCCTGCATTAGTCTTACTTGCTAGTGGAGATGCTGCCACTGTGTTTTTTGATCGTACATTACCCAAACGCATCTCAATGGTTGCAGTTTCAGCCATTGTTTTAGGTACTTCTGTGAAGTTTTACCAGAGTTGAATCATTTATGTAATCCCATCTATTGACCTTTATTGACCCCCAAAAAATAATTTCTTTTTTTTTTTTAACAAAAAAGTAATTAAAAAAGCAAACAAAATTAAAAAATTGTTGTTTTTACTGGTGGGTATGGCTGGGTACGCCCTGGGTACGGCCAGCAGTACCCGGGTACGCCTGGGTACTTCATACCCTGGCCGTACCCAGGGCGTACCGTACCCATACCATGTACCAGGTACATATCGTACCCGTAGTACCCAGGCGTACCCGGGTACTGCTGGACGTACCCTGGCCATACCCAGGGCGTACCATACCCATACTACGTACCAGGTACATATCGTACCCGTACCCATGCCCTGCAGGGTACGTCCCGGCTACCTAGTCTTTTTGTACTTTTAAATAAGCTGTGCGTGGTCATTTTGAATTTCCTTTCCCTTTACTTCATTTTTTTATTGAGATCACCCAATGTATCCTATTTGGTGTTTAGTTGACAATCATGATTTTGAGTGTAGCCTAAGGATAATGTCTTGATAACAGCGAGTTAACTTTCCCCAAGCTAGTTTTCTGTGGTAGGACTCCTACATAAACCCTAAAATCTCATATTACATGTTCAACATAGCTTATAGTTTATACTTATTATTTTCCAGTTATTCAGTAATGTTGTGGAGCTGACATGAAAATTTAATTGTCGTGATTTTTCTTTCTTTCTTGTTTTATTGGATTTGCAGCCCAATTGAGAGCATTTTGACATGAAAGTCATTAATTTAAAATTTTGATACTTATAATTGGGAGTCTATTTTTATTTTAGATGTAGATTGTGTATCACAGAAGAGGGTCTCTTTCCAGTTAGATCCAGTTGAACCAACATCTATAAAAGTATCAAAGGCAGAAAAGGATTTTGGCAAACCATTGTGGTCTCAAGAAAATTCTGAGAGGCTGTTTCCCTCAAAGACTCAGGTGTTACTTGCATTTCCTGCTCTGTATATGTTGATTTCTTCCTTTAAAATGTCATGGAATAGAGGAAAGTAAAAAAAGGATAAATAATAAGCTTCCCATATTGTTTTCATGTTGGTCTTTATTGTTAGATGAGTCATGTTAATAGTGTTTATTCACTGAATAGAATTATCGAAATTTAGCCTGATTTTGGTAGATGTATTATTTTTGGTCATTTAGTTATTGATTTGACAAACATGACTAGAAAGAAAAACTCCATGGATCAAAGTGGTTGGTGCACCACATTTACAGTGTTTATCTGTAAATATTTGTATTGCATCTTCTGAAAAATTACATTGACTACATTTCTAGGTTGAAAGGAAAAATAAGCGAATCATTTGTAAATTCATTAAATGAACGTGTGTGCATGAATTTTGTAGATTATACCATTTCTAATGTTTATAGCCAAGGCTACACTTATTATTCTCCATACCAAATGATTTCAGGTTAATTATACATTATACAAATTTGAACATCTTGCTGATGATGTAGTGAGATTGTAAAGAGTTAGTAATATCTACCTATCTGAATACTAGCATGTTCCATATAATTTTAGCATTTGGTAATGCAACAAGATGAGAAATGGTATCATCTATGCTTTGCTTTTCCAAATTACTTTCCACCAGTCAAGAATACCCTTGACTGAATAATAGGATGTCTGTCAATCTGAATAACTCTCATACCAACTGGGCTTTGGTTACGGTAATCACATTTATTGCAAGCCATCAATCACCTAATAAAAATCATCTAACTTAACTACAGTGGTTCTTCAGTCTAGACTTGGCAGATAATTTATTTGAAATCACAGATTTCTGAGACAGCTAGGGGTGAAATAATCCAACATACAAATTTATAATTTTGACAAAGTGTAAAATTGGATTATATCAAGAAGAGGAGTTACAACGAGAAGAGCCTGAGTGGATAGAGTTCATGACCAGAAGTTAATTACAGTAGGGGATTAAACCAAAAAATCTGAGTGCAATATTTGCCATGTCAACAATAACAACAGCAGACAGTAGGCTAGAATAGGATTAATTATCACGAGCAAGAGAAAAATGAAAATTGTCCTCTCGAACAGGACAGGTGGCCCAGGCTTGGCTGGAAGAAGAAGTTTTCAAAGTGAAGTATGCATTGTTTTTTGAACTGTCGGCACAGTAAGTGCCGGCTCGAGTTGCTTGCTGTTTGGGAGGGGGCCTGGGAAGAGCCGACTCCATCATTGTGGTCTCCAATCGTTTTTTTGGCATTTTCAGTTAACATGATGGTATTGATGGCATCCAGCATTTCGTCCTGTTTGACCACTATGTGACTCAAATGTTCCACACAAGTTTGTAGAGAGCCTGGTCGTTCATGCTGTGTCAGCATGAGAGTGGGGATGAGATCTTGTTAGTTTCAATTGTGCCATCGGGTTATTGCACCATATCAGGAATTTTCAACAAATGCCAATAATATTGTCATCTTAGGGGTTGATGGAAGAAGTTTGGTGGGAAGGAGGTGCAGGAGAGGAACCTAGATATAGAGGGTTTCTTGGAGTGTGAGCAGGGATGGGCTTTAGAACAGAGCCTCTGTGGACAAAGTGGTAGGTCATTATAGGGGAGGTTATGGACAGGGCTGGCAATGGGGATCTGGTGGACAATGTTAGGATGAATGCTCAGCTTGCCAAAAGAGGGAAGGATGAAGAAACATAGGGTTATCTGTGGGGGTAATTTCATGCTTGAGTGTTCGCGAGGGGCGAACAAGGAGTGGAAGAATTATGCTCAGAAGGAGTGGCAGTAAGGGAAGAGAATTATGCAAAGAAATTAGTTTTGGTTGTTAAATTTTATTAGGATGGAATTGAAGGAAGTTATATAGATTTTGGAAAATCTCAGGTAAAGTCTGCATGGAATTCTGTGCAATAGTGAGGATAACTTTGTGAAGGTTGTTGAGTAATGGAAGGGTGAATAGCTGCAGGTGTGTGGATCGATAGGGGAGGAATGTTTAATGCAGCACTCTCCGAGATCCGACACTTGTTTTGATGAAGATATCATCACTGCCTTCTTCCCGTGCTTCCCACTGTGCCATTCACCAAGCTGATATGGATTACGATTGAGCTAGAAAGGGAGATATTTGTGACAGAATGAATAATATTTGCAGAGGATATAAATCATTCTTCTGCCAGGAAGAGGCGAAAATAAGCAGATTTGATTGTGATCTGTGTTGTGGGGGTACTGTGTACTAAGGACCTGGTGTTTGTAAGGAGGAAGTTGTTGAGCACAAGATAATACTAAGAGGGCGGGGAGGGGGGGTGAATCAGTATTATGATATTATTTCAAACTTCAATACTTAAACTTAGATCTATAATCACGAGCAATGTGAATATATCAAATCAATCAAAGAACACAAAACTTAATGCAAGTAGACACAGATATACGTGGAAACCCTTTCGGGAGAAAACCACGGAGAAACTTCTTTCTTTATATATATTTCTCAAAAATTTGTAGGCACCAACCTACTGGAGACACCAATCCCCAAATTACAGTTTTGTAGGCACCAACCTACAGGAGCACCCACCCCTTTTGCTAAGCACCAACTCAGCAAGAGACACCGATCTCTTCGAATATGAAGGCACCAACCTTCCTTACAAAATTTGCTTTCCACTTTTGAACTTGTTGCTTCCTCAACGAATAATGGAAAATTCTTCTTCTTACTTTCAGATTTGCTGTTCTAAAATTCTGCCCTTACGCTTCCTCTTCTTCTTCTTTTTCCTTAAGATATTCAACTTGAATCCATGCTTAATAAGTCTCATATGAATCTTCTTATATAGCCTTTCGTACCTTTTCGAAAAGACACATCGTTCCAACCGACACAACCTTTCCATTAACACAACTTAATTAAGTGCATTAGTCGGCTAAAACCAAAAAATAATTAATGCAGCCCATAATTATTAAATGCACATTAATCAATGCAATTAACCACTTGATAGGAGCGCTGCCCCTCCTTAGACAAATCACTGTTATCATTAAATCGCTGCCAGCCATCATTAAATCTTCTTTTTCACCATAAAACATTGCATATGAACACCTTAAAATGCGGATATCTCTCTCTTATGTATAGCTGTGTATATCTCGCTTATACCATGATAATCCTCATGCAAAAACACTTCTTTTCATGTATTTAAACTTTCGTTTTCTACCCTTCTATACTGCTGGTTATTTCCGTTACTTTCTACCATTTCCGTCAATAATTCCGTTACTTTCTGACAGATTTCCGTTTACCAGTTCAGCACCTCTTTTGACATCAATGACAATATTTCCAACAATCTCCCCCTTTGTCATTGATGGCAACCCCAAAAAAAATAATCTCCTCTTCTGCAGCTTCCTCTTGCCGTAGCTCCCCCTTACTACCATTCTCCCCCTTTGACATCAATGGCAAAGGGTCATCCTAGGAGCTGAAAAATTTGCAAAGTTTTAGCTCCCCCTTAACCAGTGCTACCCTTGACTCTTCAATGTAAAGATGTAAAAGAAATTACTCCCAGCTTATGCCGTAGATATTCAAATGTCTCCTTTGGAAGTGGCTTAGTGAAAATATCTGCTATCTGTTCGGATGTAGCGACATACTCCAACTTTACCTGTTTCTCTGCCACCTGCTCTCTTAAGAAGTGATATCTTATGGGAATGTGCTTTGTTCTGGAATGCATAACCGGATTCTTTGAAATACTTATTGCACTAGTATTATCACATAATATGGAGATGGGATGATCATACTCTACTTTGATATCCTTCAAGGTCTGCTTCATCCATAAAATTTGCGTGCAACATAGTACCGCTGCTATATACTTTGCTTCTGCTGTGGATAGGGATACAAAATTTTGCTTCTTACTTAGCCAAGATACCAGGTTGTTTCCAAGAAAAAATGCTCCTCCGCTTGTACTTTTTCTGTCATCTACACATCCTGCCCAATCTGAATCTGTATAAGCTGTCAATGTGAAATCTTTTCCTTTTGGATACCACAACCCGTATTCCATAGTTCCCTTTAGATATCTGAATATGCGTTTTACAACTTGCACATGTGTTTCTTTCGGCCCTGCTTGAAAACGTGCCACCATACCCACTGCTTGCATAATATCTGGTCTGGATGTTGTCACATATAATAAACTCCCAATCATTGATCTATAGAGAGATTGATCAGCATCTGGAGATTCGTCATCTTTGCTTAACTTGGTTCCGGTGATCATCGGTGTGCTGACAGGTGCACACTCCTCCATACCAAACTTTTTCAACATTTCCTTCACATACTTGGTTTGGGATATAAATATTCCTTTATTAGATTGAGAAATTTGCAATCCAAGGAAAAAGGATAACTCACCCAACATAGACATTTCAAATTCCTTTTGCATGTCTTCTGCAAATTTTCTAGACATTTCTTCATTGTCTCCTCCAAAGATTATGTCATCCACATATACAACCACAATTAACTGGTGTTCATCTTCAGTTTTGATGTAAAGATTACTGTCAGCATGTCCTCTCTTGAATCCTTGGTCCTGTAGATGTTGATCAAGCCTTGAGTACCATGCTCTGGGGGCTTGTTTTAATCCATACAATGCCTTTTTCAACCTACACACATAATCTTCATTTTCTGATAATAGGAACCCTTCAGGCTGTTCTATGTAAACCTCCTCTTCTAAATTCCCATTTAAAAAGGCTGATTTGACATCCATTTGGTAGACTTTGAAATTTTTAAACACTGCGAAAGCAAGGAACATTCTGATTGCTTCTAGTCTGGCAACCGGAGCAAAAGTCTCTTCAAAATCAACACCTTCCACTTGAGCATACCCTTTGCATACCAATCTTGCCTTATTTCGAGTGACTTGACCATCTTCATTTAGTTTGTTCCGAAATACCCACTTAGTGCCAATCACATTCTGACTCTTTGGTCTGGGAACCAGTTCCCAAGTTTCATTTTTCTCAATTTGATCTAATTCTTCTTCCATCGCCTTCAACCAATGTTTATCATGTCTTGCTTCTAAAAAGTTCTTAGGTTCTACCTTAGATAGCAGAGAAAAATACCCTTGCTCAGAAGCATTTGTAATTCTTCTTCTGGTTTGAACCCCGGTATCAAGTTCTCCAATAATCTGACTTTCATCATGATTTTTCTGAACGAAGTGAGATGGCGTCTTGGTATCCTGCCTTTCTGATTTACTCCACTCTTCAATATCTTCTTCTTCCTCTTGTTCTTCTTTCACAAGACTTGGTATTTCTAAAGACTCTTCTGAATTTTCTTTTGTCTTTAGATCCAGACCCTCATCCACTCTGACACTTGCACTTTCTATGATAGTCTGCAACCTCTTGTTATAACATCTGAAGGCTTTACTTTTAGTGGAGTACCCAAGAAAAATCCCTTCATCGGATCTTGAATCAAATTTGCCTAAGTCCTCTTCGGTTCTTTTAATGAAACATCTGCTCCCAAATACCTTAAAATATTTGACCGAGGCTGGTCTTCCTTTCCATAATTCATATGGAGTTTTGTCATGGTTAACTCTGATTTGCACTCTATCCAAAATATAAACGGCAGTACTTACCGCTTCTTTCCAGAATCTATCTGATAACTTAGATTCATTCATAGCATTGTTCGGGCCATCTCTTGAACGGTTCTGTTCTTCCTTTCTACTACTCCATTTTGTTGTGGAGTTCTTGCAGCTGAGTATTGTCTTTTAATTCCATGGTCTTCACAATATTCAATAAATTCATTTGACATGAATTCACCTCCACGATCTGACCTTAGACATTTTATCTTCAGCCCTATTTCATTTTCTACTAATGCCTTGAAAGCTTTGAACTTTCCAAATGCTTCAGATTTTTCTTTCAAAAATGCTACCCATGTCATTCTAGTGTAGTCATCAATGAGTAACATAAAATAACTCTCACCTTGAATACTTTTCGTTCTGGTAGGTCCACACAAATCCGTGTGAATTAGCTCCAATGGTTTGGTGGATGAATACTCCTTTGTTTTGAATCTTGTTCTGGTCTGCTTCCCAAGCTGGCACTGCTTGCATAGAGTACTCGAAGGCTTTGTTATTTTAGGCATGTCCCGTACGGCCTGCTTATTGCTTATCTTCACAAGATTATCAAAATTTATATGTCCCATCCTTCTATGCCATAGCCAACTCTCCTCAACTTGACTTAGGCAACATTTTTCTTCTTTTATTTCTCCGAGCATATATAGATTATTTGCAGTTCGGTGGCAATCTGCAATTAGTTCTCCTGTATCTGCTTTCCTTATTTCACATCCTTCGGCATAGAACTTAAGAGTGTGTCCCTGATCACACATTTGACTCACACTCAAGAGGTTATGTTTTAATCCTTCAACATACAAAACATTCTCTGTTTTTGTTTTTCCATTATCCAGACTCAGCGTACCTTTGCCAACGATCTTCGCTGTAGCATTATCACCAAATTTTACTGTACCTTCATTTACTTTCTTTAAGGAGAGAAACTTACTTTTATCACCAGTCATATGTCTTGAACATCTGCTATCAATGTACCACTGCTGTCCTTCATCTCGAGCATGAAAAGTTGTTTGAATGAGCATGGATTTTTCTTTGTCTAGCCCATCTTTCTCCTGCTTCCTTGTCCAGGATTTCGTAGCCTCCCTTTTCTTTGTATCTAAAGGCTTTGTCTTTTGATCTTGTCTCGAGTCAAACACACTTCTACAAAAGCGTGCTATATGTCCATAATTATTGCACTTGTAGCAGATAATGGCTTCCTCGTTATAATAGGATAGTGGAGCAAACGAATTATAGTTCATATTCAACACTCTATGAGCAGATTTTGGTTTGTTCCAGGCTTCATTATCTCTCATTCGCTTTCTACACTCTATCTTTTTATGCCCATATATATTGCAATAAAAACAATAACCATGAAAGGAACTTTCGAACCTGTTCATATTCCTATGTCGTGGAGTAAATGGTCTTTTGATGTCGTTCTCTTTAACACCTTCCTTGTGGATGGAACTGGTCTTTGTAGTTTCCTCTTCCTTTCTGCTTTTATTCTTCGTAGGTGCATTTAGAATTTCTGCATAACTTTTTGCCTTTTCTAAACCTTTCTTCTCCGGAATCTCAATGGAATTTGAAGCTTTCTCTAGTTTTTCTTCATATCCGAGTCCTGATTTGTTGGATGGTGATCTTTGATTTTCTAGAATCTCATCTAGAACCTTAGTACTCTTTTCAAATTTCAAGTTGTTCATTAGTTTGGTATTTACCTTTTCTAAGTCTTTTCTCATCGCAACAATCTCTGACTCACGCTTTTCACATTCTTCTTGTTTCACCTTGAGCTGACTTCTCAACCCTTCCTCAATTCTCTTTGCTTCTTCAATCTGGGTCTTCAGGTCAATGATTAGATTCTTTGATTCTTCAAGACTCTGTGCTAACTTAGCTTCAAAAGATTGATTTTGTTCTTCATATTTCTGGAGCTGAAGTCTTTGCTTCTGATTCCTCTTTTTGAGTGCTTTTATTTCACCCAACGCACAAATGAGTTCTTCTTCGAGGTTTACCTCACCTTCTTCTTCTATGTCCTCGATTCCTTCCAAATCAACTTTGCTAGTTGATGAACCTTCTTCTATAGCCATAAACAATGTTTCTTCATCATCATTGTGTGAATCACTTATTCCGCTTTCTTCGGATGAGCTGCTACCTCTTTTTGAATATAGACTCTTCTTTTGCTTTTCAAATCTTTTCTTGCCTCTGCTTTGTTTGAATTCTCTTTTGAACTTGGGCTTGCTTTCTTCATCTTCGCTATCTTCCTTCTTTGGGCATTTAGCTGCAAAATGACCAATTTTACCACAGTTAAAACATTTAAATGGTAACTTACCTTTGTATCTCCTGGATCCTTTCTTTAGCTTTCGAATGAATAAAGCTTCCTTTTCATCTTCTTCGCTGTTTGATTCAACATTCGCTTCAGATTCCTTGATTGCCTTTTTCTTCGAGACTTTGAATGCGGCTTCCTTCTTTGCTGGTTTATTAGACTCGGTCCTCATTTCATAAGCCGTCAGTATTCCATGTAGTTCGTCCATGCTTAGCTTGTCAAGATCCTTCATTTCTTCGATGGCAGACACCTTAGCATCAAATCTTAATGGTAAAGATCTTAAGACCTTCTGGACGATCACAGGTTCCTCAATCTTTTCTCCAAGCCCTCTTATGGCGTTGACAACTTCATCCACCCGCAGAAGATAAGCTGCAACATCTTCCTCATCCTTCATTTTTAGGCTCTCAAATTTTCTCCTATGGGTTTGAAGCTTAGCTTTTCTGACCTTATCATCACCTTCATATATTGTTTGAAGTTTATCCCATATTTCCTTTGCCGTGTCACATTGCATTACTTTGACAAATTCGGACTCTGACAGACCACACAAGATTGCATTCATCGCCTTGGCATTGTTTTCAAAAGCCTTCTTACCGGCTTGGTCTGTTGGCGGAGTTGATGGAATGATATATTCGACTGCTACTGATTGCCAAATATCAAACCCTAGTGCCATCAGATAGGTTCTCATTCTTATGCTCCAAAATGCATAGTTTGTTCCGTCAAACAACGAAGCCTTGTTCGAGGAAAAACCTTCTTGTACTTGACTAGCCATATGTGCTCCCGAGATCTACCTTCCAACTGTTAGATTGTTCCTGAAGGAACCTGCTCTGATACCAATTGTTGAGCACAAGATAATACTGAGAGGGGGGGTGAATCAGTATTATGA
Source organism: Taxus chinensis (assembly GCA_019776745.2). Taxonomy (NCBI): domain Eukaryota; kingdom Viridiplantae; phylum Streptophyta; class Pinopsida; order Cupressales; family Taxaceae; genus Taxus; species Taxus chinensis. The sequence continues at coordinate 677,119,998 of CM034147.1, forward strand.
TATTATTTCAAACTTCAATACTTAAACTTAGATCTATAATCACGAGCAATGTGAATATATCAAATCAATCAAAGAACACAAAACTTAATGCAAGTAGACACATATATACGTGGAAACCCTTTCGGGAGAAAACCACGGAGAAACTTCTTTCTTTATATATATTTCTCAAAAATTTGTAGGCACCAACCTACTGGAGACACCAATCCCCAAATTACAGTTTTGTAGGCACCAACCTACAGGAGCACCCACCCCTTTTGCTAAGCACCAACTCAGCAAGAGACATTGATCTCTTCGATATATGAAGGCACCAACCTTCCTTACAAAAAACTCTTTCCACTTTTGAACTTGTTGCTTCCTCAACAAATAATGGAAATATTCTTCTTCTTACTTTCACATATTTCGCTGCAATTCTTCTAAAATTCTGCCCTTACGCTTCCTCTTCTTCTTCTTTTTCCTTAAGATAATCAACTTGAATCCATGCTTAATAAGTCTCATATGAATCTTCTTATATTTCCTTCTCACATCCTTTTCGAAAAGACACATCATTCCAACCAACACAACCTTTCCATTATTTACATTAACCTTTCCTTCTCAAATGCACATAGTCAGCCATAACTATAAAGTGGCGCTATTTTCCAAAGGGGGTCGTCCATAATTATTAAAAACAGCATTAATTATATGTATTTTAAACCATCCTATGGACATATTTATTTGTTGCTTTAATCACCCTCTTATCATACCAAAACATGTTAGATTTAATCGCTGCCTGTCATCATTGAATCTTCGTTTTCCCCATAAAACATGGCATATGAACACCTTAAGATGCTGATATCTCTCTCTTATGTACAGCTGTGTATATCTCGCTTAAACCATGATAATCCTTATGCAAAAACACTTCTTTTCATGTATTTAAACTTTCGTTTTCTAGCCCTTCTATGCTGCTGGTTATTTCCGTTACTTTCTACCATTTCCGTCAAAATCCATCAGTAGTTCCGTCAGCTTTCTGTTACACGATTTCCGTTAACCAAATACATCAATGCACCTAAGCTTTTGACATCAATGACAATATTTCCAACACTTCTTCGTAGTTGTCCTTCCTTGGACACGATCTCATTCGCGTTGCTATTAGCTTCGGGTTGATTTCTTCCCCTAGCCCATGCGTTTTGCAGCCAAATTGTGTTCCTGCATCAACTTCTGGTTGATGCCCTCTTGTGCTCTTGGTAGCCTTCTTTTTTTCGGCTATTGCTCAGACCTACACTTGTGCATTTCCTTCCTCTTGGCTGCCTCAAATCAGAAATTCGGCTAGTTCATACTCATTCTTTTGGTTGCCTCGTGTCGGCAATTCTACCATATGATGCCTCCTTTCTTGGCTACCTCTGATCGGCGTTTCTGCCAACTTGTGTTTTTTCCTCTTTTGGGTTCTTCACATTCTTATTGGCGCTTCTACCAACTGATCTCCCTCTTTGGCTGCCTTGTATTGGCGCTTCTGTAAATTCTTTTCTGCATCCTTGGCTGCCTTTGACAAACGATTTTGCCAGCACACGGACTGCCTCATGATCGGTGATCAGCCCAATTTTTGATTCTTGGGATCGAGTTCCCCTCGTCAATTATGGCTCATCCTCTAGCAACTCTTTAGATTCCCACACACTCACACTTATGTGAAGCGCAATATTTTGTATACAATCAGGAGGTTTATGCAATTGCACAAGTATTTTGTAAATGATTAGGAGTTCTAATCAATTGTGCAAGCACTCCAAAAGTGGAGGCATTATTTGTTGTCAAAGGAGTTTGTTTTGTATAAAGATCACCAAGTGCTTCAGTTTATAAATGCCGTGAATCAATGACATATGAACTGGGTTGAATTCTCATAGAACTCTTCTTTTGTGTTGTGACATAGAAGTGGTAAGTCAAACAAAGTTGTAGATTCTTCGAGCCGAAGAAATTTGTTGTTAAATGAGCTAAGTCTTCAAATTGTAGGATTTGATTTGATGGAGTAGCATGTTGATGATGAAGATTTTAGTGAAGCATGGAAAGCATGCACAAAACTAGTAAGTGGTGACTTAACACTATGGTTAGATTATCATGTGTAAGAAAGATTATTGTTCAAAAAAGCACAATTGTGTATACCAAGAGGTTCAATGCGGAAACATGTTGGTGGATTGGCAGTACATTTTGGCTCTGACAAGACATCCAAAGTTGGTAGAGAACTACTTTTGGCCATGCATGAGTTCTCGAATGTGCAAAAATATGTTCAAGAATGTAGAGTTTGTGAGATGGCTAAAGGGCGAAGTTTGAATACAAAATTGTATCAACCATTTCCTTTTCTAGAGAAACCGTGGGAATATATTAGTGTGGATTTTGTTGTAGGATTGCCTAAAATGCAAAGAGGAAATGATTAAGTATTTTTGGTTGACATGTTTGCAAAGATGGCACATATGGTGTTGTAGGAGTAGTGATGTGACTAACATTGCAAATTTATTTTTGAAGTAGATTGTGAGGCTACGTGGTTTTTCGGGAGTACTATATGAAATAGGGATGTGAAATTTGTTGGAAATTTCTAGAGATCATTATGGAAGAAATCGAACACCAAGTTATAGTTCAGTTCAACCTATTATCCACAAATAGATGGACATATAGAGGTCCTGAACAAGAGTTTGGAAAACTTGTTGATATATTTGACGAAATGAAAGCCAAGGTAATGGGATAAAATTATGGTGCAAGCTGAGTTTGCATATAATAATTTAGTTAAGATGAGTACAAGGAAGACACTATTCCAAATTGCATATGGTTTGAGTCCGAGAGTTGTAGCAGAATTGCATGACACGAGGAGCACAGATGCAACTGATTTTGCAAATCATATGGAAAATCTGCATGAACTATTCAAATATAAGGCTCACTTTTTATAATTCACTATTAGTCATGTATTAACCAATGTTCAGTTGTAACCTCCTCGACCATTTTGTAACTCTCTTGCATAATAAAATGATGGACACAATCTACGATGTGTATTCCAATTCCTCTTCATTATGGTCACATTTTCAAGAAGGTTGTGAAGATAAGAAGGTTGTTTTTGAAGGAAGAACTGAAGATACAATCATGAGGGCATGGAATGCCATTAAACCACAAGGAAACCAAACCACAAAATCGTTGTTTTAAAGGTTGCAATCTTTGAGTGTTTTTTAAGGCCGCACGTTGCAAATATAGAAGAAATAATAGTCAATTAGGGCAAAATTGAGGGCAAAATGACAAGTTTACAACCTAGTCACAAAAAATGCCATAAAAATGACATTCCAAGGCAAAAATCTAGTCACAAGTTGAGAGTTTGGGCAAGGGCATGAGATAGGAAAAATGCAACCACATATTCAAGGGCATATTTAGTCAAAACATATTGATTCACGATTTTTGGAAAAGGACAGTTGCTAGGAAAAAACAAGATGTGATTTCTAAAATATGATTCAATGTCTTTTGCTTGGTATTTGTTATCCCAAATTCACCCCACCGACAAATTTGGTCAAGACAACCCCGCACATAGAGAAAATATGAAGGGAAAACATTTCGGACCTACGAGCTCGCATTCTAGAACGAGGCGAAGGAAAAAGTCAGTGTTAGAACCCGAGTCAAAGCCAAAGCGGGGAATCGGGGAAAAGGTGAAAATTTTCCTTTTGTCAAAAGGGGCACAAAGGAAAAGATTGTAGCGCACCTCCCCAACCAACAAAAGGGTGCCACGTGACCAAGCAGAGCTTCGGCGTCGCGGGGGTTTTGCGTTTTGCGGAAAATAGAAAAAGATAAATTACGGACCCGCAAACCTGATTTTGCCCTAATTTGGCTGTCTCGTGTCCCATTTTAAAGGGGACCCAGTTTTTCAAATTGTTTTCCCGTCCATTTGTACGTACTCGATACAAACTTCGAAGGGGCCTATCTTTCGACTCAGGGCTCGAAATATTGCAAATCTGACATCGTTGAAAAGGTCCTCGGCCTCACCTATGCCATGGAGGTCTGAGACTTTAATTTTTGAGGAGGTTAGGTAAAGGAAAATGGAGGAAACATCTTCGGGCCTTCAATGCAGGATCCATCTGTCTCAACAACCAGATCGGATTCGTTCCGTTTCCGCCGTTTTCTCTTCTTTCAAGGCGCCAAATCAAGGAATCATGCAGTAAAGACAGATTTTGGGGCATATTTTATCAGAAGCATTAATAGCAGTGGTTGAGTTTTGACCTGCTTTTCCCGCTTCTCTTTCTCTTTCTTCTCTCCGATCAAATCTATAAATACGGGGGCAGGATTCATTGTAAAAAGTTGTTAATTCTTCTTCCCTGCCCCCCTCTCTCTTTCTTCTCCAGGGTCGAATGTGGAGTTTAAGCCTTCTCCCTTGGCTTTGTAATGGCATTTTCCTGCCTCTTGCCCACAACGATGTACTGTGTGAAATTTTGGAGCAATAAATTCTGTTTTGTGATGCATCTGTCCATCCTTTGCTTATTTTATTGTCTCTCCTTGCCTCTCGTCATTGCAGGGTATACTGTGCATATTCTGATGTTTGTTGCAGGTCCTGGGAGCTATGTTTAATGGGTTTTGAAGTGGTGTTGTGTGTGAAATCTATCTCTGGTCTGTGGTGCATGGTTGTCCACCCTCTCCTCTGCTCACCTCTCTCCACTTCAGGCAGCTGAGATTGTGACCAGCACTTCCCTTTTCTTGGTGCTATCACCTCGTTAGTGTAGGATTTCCCTCTTTATGCACTTTCTCTCTCCCTGTCTCCTTGGCATTGTTAGATTAGGAGTAGATAGTCTCATTTCCTTAGAAGTAGTTTAGTGCTAGGATTAGGAAGAGGAACCAACCTTCTTTGGAGAGCTTTCTCACTTTTGCAAGGTTCCACACCTTGGGGAAAGTTCAATGTTATGCAAATCGACACCAAATGACCCTGCCTTAGAAACGGCAGATCGACATAAGTGCATAATTATGGGGGTGCACGTGATTCCTCAGCACTCAACAATATGTTCATGCATTTGTATTATCTAAAATTGAGTCGCCCAACGTGATTTAGGGTATGACCACTATTAGTGCACAGGCATTTTTGCTGTGTTTTGAGAGGAATTTGAGGGCGATATTTGAAGTGCTAGGGCATAACAATACATATCAATTTCAGTTGCCAGGACTCATGTCATTAAAAATTATCTATGCATATGACAACAGATTGTTTGAATAGGCCACATTGATTTTAGGGGTCAAACCCCATTATTTCATAGATTTATGAGGTTTTTATTTGTTTTTTGAGCAAAGATGGACATTCTAGTAGACAAATATCACTAGCCTCAATTTTTGCACACTAGAAATGTCAAACATCCAGATGCAACTAATGAACAAGAATTTATGGAGGATAGTAGATGGAAAAGAGACCACACCAACAAATCGAAGTAAGTTAGTTGAATGCTGAAGTAGAGATGAAAAAGCGAAAGCCATTATTGGCCTTGCTCTTTCTGATTTTGAATTGCATTATGTAGATCTTGAAAAATCATCCAAGGTAATGTGGAACAACCTGAACAAACTGTTTGGAGCAAAAGCTGTCAACAAAAAGTTTTCTCTAAAACTCTAGCTCAAATTCAAAATGAATGATGGGGTCACCATGTCTAGCCACATCAGTGATCTGAGATCTTTCAAGAGACAACTTGCAGAAATCAAAGCTCCAATAGAAGATGAGGATGCAACAGCTATATTTTGAATAGTTTGCGTTCCAAATACAATAGTGTTGTGTTTACCCTTGGTCAAATGCCTTCTCAGTCATCAGAAGATATGATTTCAGTTCTTCTAGTTGAAGAAATAAAGGACTATAATAGATACATAAGAAGAAATGTGATGTTCTCAAGAAACAATCATTAAAAAATCAGATAAGAATAAAGAGGAGATTGAATGTTTCTAGTGCAAGAAGGGCACACACTTGGAATTATAAAGTTCAAGCTAGTGATTTGTTCAAGGGGAAAGCTCAAAACAAATGAAGTTAATATGTTCATAGAAAAAGAACCAGTCATCGAAGAAGATTTAGTGAGTGCGGATGGTGAAGATGAAGAATACTAATACTAAGTAAACAACTATCATTGGAGGATGGAGGTAAAGGAAGTTGAAGGGCATTTAGTGTTCTATCGTCAGCCACTGGTGACTGCACCACACATTTGATACAGTGGCATGTTTTTTTCATTTAAGTTGTTTTCTTGTTTTGTGTTGCATGCAAAATAAACACCTGTTGTGATATTTTAGAGAGTCATCTATTTTGGGAGAATCTTGCTTTTTTTGGAGGAGAAGCTTTTAAGGTAAACTCAAAATGGATCGTTGTCTAGATAGTTCCGAGCTCTAGGAATTTGGAGGATTTGAAATTCAAGAGCTCGAGGAGTAGGAAACGACCCACTGAATTCGGCTTATAGCTACGCCTTCACGAGGGTAAAGAGACAACTTGATGGAGTTGTACCTGGTCTAAGCAATGTTTTCAGAGAGAAGTTCCTTCTTCAGAATATGATTCTCTTCTTCCATGTGCACACTAAGGAGGGGAATGCTTGGAATTATTAGTGTCCACATGTATGTTGGTTGTATGCATGAAGAATAATGTTATGTAATGAGTTGTTAGTAACAACTCATAGTTAGTAATGTTAGTAATATGAGAGATATTCTTGGGAACGTTACATATTCTATAGTTAGAATGTAATGGATCATGTGATTATTAGTGGTTGAAGGTGATAAGTGTGGACTCCATGTTTGTAGGAGGTCATCACTCTATCTGTACGACTCTCTCTTTGTGAAAGTGGAATCTCAAGTTTATTGCGTTGTTAATTTTATTGCAAGCATTTTTGTTAAACTCAAACCAAAATAACAAAATTGGGTCTAGAATTTTTACATTTCACTCACCCTTGTTTGTAAGAAAAGGATATATTTTTTCTATACCAATATTGAGAGTAATTTATGTGAGATGGGAACATTTATAAGACCACAAGTGTATAAGTAGACAAGTGTTGTATTTTAGTTAACACTCAAGCTAAATCTTCTTTTAATGTATTTAATACACGAAGATTCTTGCCCTCTAGAATTTTACTTGGGAGTATTTTAATCACCAAATTTCCATCAAAACACGACTAAAAATTCACTATGTTTTTCCTTGAACACTTCATGGAAATGAAGAATAAAAAGAATAAGATATTAGAAGTACATGGGAGTCATATGGTGTGAGATCTAAATGCCAAGAAAGAGAACCAAATCATGTGAATCCCCCTTGCCCCGCCCCCTGAAAAAAATAAAATAATAATTCTTATTCCTAGTATCAAAATCAAGTTTCTAAAATGAAGTGTATAATATAAATAAAAAAACCAAAGTCTAAAATTCTAAAGTGTATGACAGAAATTAAAATCTAAAATGTCCTACAAACTTGGTAAAAATTAGTCTTCTTTGTGAGATTCTAAATTTTCTTCTCTTTTTGGTAGACGCACATGTCCATATATGATAGATGATATAGATTATATAAATTTGTGCCTTGTATGTGCACAATTATGGCCAAGTATGGAATCTCCTATCCACATACATGAAGCACAAAGAGAAAAATAAATTATTTCATGGGTTGACTCACAAAATTTAAGACTATATTAGAATTCCCCTCTTATGTATAATGTTTAATTTAAATTTTGATTATTGGAAGACAATTACTAATGCCATTCATTCTACAAAGTTGTCTAAGTTGGCAGAATCTGCAATGGTTTATGATATATGATAGTCTCATATCCCAATATGTAATAATTTCATTGCTTTCATGCCAGGAAAATTTTATAAATCTCATGGTCATATGTTGGATAGTTTTTTTTAACTATCGTCATGAATATCTCACTATGATAAGAAACTGTAGGACCAAATTGAGTAAGTACTACAAATGTATGTTCAAATCCATTTATTTTCTATCTAAAATGGATTCTAAATAACAAGTAATATGTGCACTACTTTCAAGTGAAATTAAATTCTTTTAACTACCATTTCCAATAATAAAGTGTGATAGTTGGAATGGAACAAGAATTCTTCTTGTTAATCCAAATTAGATGTTGTGAAAATGTTTCCAAAAGCTATCGTGGGATTATACTCAATGACCCACTTAGCCTTATAAACCCTGATGGAAGAGTAAAAGGGTGAGGTCTCTTAGACAAAGCATGTTAATGGCTTATTAAAGGATCTAAACTTATAAGCTCCTGATAAGTGTTTACTACGGAAAATTGTAACTTAAAACCTTTATGGTGATGCTAACTATGTTTTGTGATGTTGTAGATAGAAAGTTTGCTTCTAGATATGTTTTTAAGCTTGGTGCAGGAACTTTAACTTAAGTAGTAGTAAAAAGTCACCTACAATTTCTATCTCATTTATAGAAACCAAGTATAGAAATGCTATAAAAGTTGCAAAAGATGTAATATGACTAAGAGAATTGTTGGAAAAACTCTATATGACTGCCAATGAAAGTACAAAACTTCTGCGTAACAATTAAAGCTGCATAACTCAAATCCAGTTTAGCATCAAAGAACTTCCAAATATTATTTTTGAGAAGTTTAAAAGATGATACATGATATCAAATGGATATCCAGCCACACCATTGTTTGTGAGAGAGAGAGAGAGAGAGAGAGAGAGAGAGAGAGAGAGAGAGAGTATCTATCTTTGTTGCAGGTTCAAAACAAAGCATCTACAGTTTTTTTATGTTTTTTATTGAAGAAAAAATCCTCAATGGTGATATTGCTGTGCAATTTTGTCCTTTTGAAGATCAAGTTGTAGATATCTTCATGATGCACTTATGTGCTATGAAGTTTTGCAAGTTTAGAGCGATGCTAGGCTTTTCAAAGTTGCCATTGATGGGGAGTGTGCATGGGGATGCCACCTCCTAAAGGCCTTGTTGTATCTTCCGTCTCTATAGTTCTAAAAATTATAAAGCATTGTAAAAAATCACCTTATTTGATTTTGTAAACATCACCCTATGTGAGTTTACTTGAGAACCCAAAGAAGCATTGTGTTATAGAGATTCCTCGTTTTTAGCTCTAGGAACTTATATAAGGCTTCATGTATGCACTTATCATGATAAACTTAGGGATGTTATATACTGGGTTGATGTTTACGAATGACCTAGTCGCTATGGCAGAATTAGTGGACCTAAAGGTAATAATACAAAAGATCTTGGTGCTATGCCCTTAACCTTGGGTCATATATCGGGATATGGATAGCCAACTTGTGGCTAACATAATCTCTTACCATGTCATATTATATTTATTTATGCATTCATATGCTTAGTAGGTCGGCCTTAGGGGCTCTGGGTAGTATATTAGGGTATATATAGGAGTTAGAGAATAGGATACGATCATCATATTGAGCATTTGAGTCGTATTGTATGGTTTGGAGGTTGCCCCCTCGAAGTGGCTAAGTTATTCTACTTGTATATTGTGATCATCTATCTACATTTTGGTGTTCTTTTGTGTTCTATTGCTGTTGATATTCAAATCTATCTAAGTAATTTCATTACAAGTGGTATCAGAGCTGCAGTCTTGGCCAAAATTAGGTCAAAAACTCTAATTTTTTGTTTCAGCCGTAGCTTGCGAACAATTGCTAATTTTTCAGCCAAATTTTTACAGATGTGGTGAAACATATCAAGTAAGATTCTCTGAAAATTTCAGGATTTTTGATCTAATTTTCAAAAGTTCTCCATTTTAGGGTTTTTCCTAAATTCACTCCAAAAGACAATTTTTGGAAATTTTCAAAGTTATTTACAATTTTGAAAAGATCTAGAAAAATAAAAGGGGGTTTATTCTTTGTACTTTCTGAATTAAATCCAAAATAATTCATAAATTGGACACATAATTCTTGATTTAAGTGTAAAATAAAAGGAGTTTATTTTAGAAACCCTAATTTTTGCATCATGGGGATGGTTTTCTATGGAAAGGGTGAGGTGGATGCTAGAGAATGGTGGGTTGAATTTAAGAAGATATAATTTTCATCTACATGAACATGGTTTTGGTTTTCATTTTGGCTTCATGGTCCAACAAGGAGGTGGGTCTCAATTGAATCAAGAGTGTTTAGATTGTTCTTGGGAGGAAATGGAACAAGTTTTCTTGGCTAGGTGGAATAAAGGAGTACAAGGAGTAGAAGAAGGAGAAGGAGAAGGAGGAGGAGGAGGAGGAGGAGGAGGAGAAGGAGAGGAGGAAGGAGAAGGAGAAGGAGAAGGAGAAGATGATCAAGTTGAAAAAAAATAGAGGGTAAGAGTTTATATAGTGTGGCTCTAAAGAGGGAAGCTTCAATATTTCCATTTGATGAGTGTACCCATTGGAAAAATAATATTAATGTAGTTCAAGTGTATGGTAAGAAGATTAATTGTTTTACAGAATTGAAGCTCTCTTGTCTCAAAGAGAGTTTTCTCCTTTCACATACCTGACACATTTTTGGATTTTGGAATGTCATTGCACAAATATTTTCAGCCTAGATAGAGTTGCCTATGTTAGATATAGAAGGCCAAATTGGTTTGGAACATGAGCAAATTCTTCAGTTGCAGAGGGTGAAGTGGATAGTAATTATTGAGTATCTAATAAAGTAGAAGAATTGAGACAATGCAATGGCAACATGGGAGAAGGGATATTTCTTGTACCAACATCCAGAGATCATTGACATTGAGAACTACACTTGTGTGAAGAATCCTCCAAAAATTGTCAACATTGGGGGCAATGTTGCTTTGAAGGGGAGGGGCATGCTACGCCCTTAACCCTAGGTCATATACCAGGGTATGGATAGCCAAACTGTGGCTAACATAATCTCTTATCATGTCATATCATATTTATTTATGCTTTCATATGCTTAGTGGGTCGGCCTTAGGGCTTTGGGTAATATATTAGGGTATATATAGGAGTTAGAGAGTAGGATATGATCATCATATTGAGCATTTGAATCTTATTGTATGGTTTGGAGCTTGCGCCCTCCAAGTTGCTAAGTTATTCTACTTGCATATTGTGATCTTTTATCTACATTTTGGTGTTGTTTGGGTTCTATTGCTGTTGATATCCAGATCTAAGTAATTTCATTACATCTGGAGTGATAAGTGGGGTATGGAATGTGCCATCGACAAGTGCAAAGTTATGAAAATATTTGGGGATCAGGGGGAGTTGGACCAACACGAGTTTCTCATCAGGAATAAGAAGATTGGGGTGTGTGACAACTACAGGTATCTTGGGATAGAGACTGGTCCATAGTTATCTATTGACAAAATCAACTTTGGAATTATTCACAAATCACAAATTAATCGCTGCTGTTTACTTTCTATTAGAAAATAACATAGATAGCTAGTGAATGAATTACTATTGTGCTTAGAATCAACAATTGTAGTAAAGGAAAGAATATAAGCTCATAACACCAACAATTTTATCCTGGAAAACCTCCAATGGAGGAAAAACCAGTCGGGAAGGGCAATTTCTCTTTCTTCCCACTTCTATTGGCCAATTCAAATCAACAGGTACAAAATTTACAATAAGTAAGAAAGAGAAGTAGATAATATCTCAACACTTCCTTTCAGTTACTTGCTTGCTCTGTCCAACACTCCTTTCTTCTACAAAAATACAATTTCCAGCACTAAGATTTCTTGCTCACTTGCTCCCATGCTTCGATGATCTTTCTACACTTCTACAATCATGTATTTATAGCCTTTCTCATGTCCTCCCATGCACTGGAGAATGGGAAAGGTCATGAAGGAGAAGAGAAACGAACATCCTTTCAAATTCAGAGGTTGTTCGTTTCGAATTTTGTTTTCTATCTGTAATGGCCAGGACTGCCGCCTGTGCCTGATGGTTCCTGGGACCGCCGCCCTGGCTGGGTGGGTTCTGTAACCACCGCCCTGCACAAGGGCGGCGGTCCTGTTACTTAAAAGACAGAACCTCCATTTCATTGTTTTTCTTTTTTGTGCTGACTGTTTCTGATGAAGTAGAGTTATTTCGGATCCCTATGGATCACACCTCCCCTTCTTAGGAGGCTTTTGGTCCCACAAAAGCTTAGTGGGGGAGTAGATGAGGGAACAATTCCCTCGCTTGCTCCTTTGAGTACCACCGGGCCTGCCTTGGTGTCTTTCCTTTCAGTCCAATCTGCCAAGACTCATGTGGACCTCTTCTAGTCTCTCTGACCTTCTGCTGTAGCACTACATCCTCCTCCAATTCACCTCGTGAGTCCAAGACGCAATCCTCAATGGAAGGTAGCAACTGTAGTTCTTCATCTTCATCCAGCATGGATGGCTCATATAGGTGCAAGTTCTCGCAGTTTACTACAGAGTACATCCTCATGAATGATGGCAAATCAAGTCGAAAAGCATTTTCCCCAACCTGCTCCAATATGGTGAAGGGTCCATATCGTAGTGGCTTGAGCTTCCGTGCTTGACCTTGTAGTCTCTCCTTGCTCAAGTAAAGCCAAATTTGTCTCCAACATGAAGTTTGTGTTCCCTCCTATGCTGATCGTGCCTAGCTTTGTACTTTGCTTGAGATTTTTCTAGCTGTTCTTTGACCTTGAGATGGATTTACCGGATCCTCTCAATGAACTTGTTGGCTCTAGTCACCTCTGTGTCTCGTGTATCCTCCTCATCCTGCTGTCCAACTGCTATGTCCAGCGGATTTGTAGGTAGATATCCCAAGCATGCTTCAAATGGTGACTTCATAGTGGATGTGTGTACTGCCCGGTTATAGGAATGTTGAATGTAGGCTAAGGACTCGTCCCAAGTCCTTGGGTACTTACTGTTATACCCTCTGATCAACTATACCAAAGTCTTGTTTACCACCTCTGTTTGTCCATCTGTCTGTGGATGGAAAGCTGTGCTCCTCTGTAACCTGGTATCCATCTTGTCCCACAAAGTAGTCCAAAACTTCCCCAAGAACCTGGAATCCCTGTCAGAGACAATAGACTTTGGCAAACCAAAATGCACCCATACATTAGCAAAGAAAAGATCTGCTGCCTCATGTGCTTTTACTATCTTTTTACATGCCATAAGAATACACATTTTACTGAATCTATCCACAACAACATAGAGATAGTCATGGCCATGTTTAGACATAGGTAATCCTCCTACAAAATCCATAGAAATGTCCTCCCACGGACGAGTAGGTACTGGTAAAGGCATATACAAACCTTCCTTCCTAGTTTTAGGCTTGCTAGTACAACAAAGTTTACATCCACGAATAAATTTTGATACTTCTTCTTGCATGTTGGGCCAATATACATACCTTTGCAAGTGGGCTAGGGTCTTACCAACACTGAAATGTCCCGCTACTTTTGAGGTATGTGCTTCCCTCATCAATAGAAGTCTTTCTTCTTTAGGCACACAAAGTTTCCCCCATCGGTAGAGCAGCCCGTCCTTGAGATAACAATCTTCAATCCCCATCTTTTCAGCCCCTTGGGACTGTAACTTCTGAAATGTTACCCCAAAGTCTTTGTCTTGGGCATATGCTTCTCCGTAAGCTTCCTTCGTGAAGGGCTCGATCTGAGAGATAGTGGCCAAACAGGAGAACTTTTCCTGTGTGGGTGGCCTAGACAACATGTCTGCCACCAAATTTGTACTACCTTTCTTGTATTTGATCACCAGATGGAACTGCTGAAGAAACCCCATCCATTTGTAGTGCCTTGCCTGCTGCAATTTAGACTGTGCTTGCAAATACTGGAGAGGTTTGTGGTCAGTGTGCACAATAGTTTCTTTACCCAACAAATAATGTTTCCATTTTTTAATTGCTTGAACTAGTGCATACATTTCTTTATCATATACTGAATATCCTTTAACTGCTGAAGTGAAGGTTTCAGAATGATAACATACGGGTTTACCTCCTTGAAGCAACACTGCGCCCATAACATAATCACTGGCATCTGTCTCTACTTCAAAAGGCTGCTGCAAACTAGGAAGAGCAAGTACTGGAGCATGACTAATCTTGTATTTCAATAACTCAAAGGATTTGTCTTGTTCCTTACCCCAGTCAAAACCCTTACTCTTTGCGGCCACTGTGTGTAGAGGTGCTGCAATCGCCGAGAAACCTGGAATGAATTTCTGCATGTACTGTACTGCTCCCACAAAACTTCTAGTCTTTGTGGCTCCTGTTGGTGTTGGCCAATTTGTGATGGCTTCCACCTTCTTTGGATCCACTCGTAGCTCTCCTCCTCCAACCACATGCCCAAGATAGACAAGTGACTGTTTGGAAAATTCACATTTCTTCATATTACAAAGCAGTTGTTTCTCCCTGAGAACTTGCAAGACTTGCTGCAAATGCGTTAGATGTTCTTCCCATGTGGCACTAAAAATCAAGATATCATCTAGATATACAATGACACATGAATCTATGAAATCCCACAATACATCATTCATCAATCTCATAAATGTAGCGGGTGCATTGCATAATCCAAAAGGAAGTACTAACCATTCATACAAACCCTGTTTTGTTTTGAAGGCAGTCTTCCATATATCCTCCTCCTTCATCCTGACTTGGTGATAACCTGACTTGAGATCCAACTTCATGAAAAATTTGGCATGCTGAAGCTGGTCCAAGAGATCATCTATGCGGGGAAGTGGATATCGGTTCTTTATGGTGATCTTGTTCAAAGCGCGGTAGTCGATGCACATTCTCCAAGAACCATCCTTCTTTGGCACCATCACAATAGGCGAACCACATGGTGAGGTGCTCAGACGTATCACCCCTTGGTCTATTAGTTCCTGGAGTTGTTTCTTTACTTCAGTACTCTCAAGCAAGGATTTCCTATACAACCCGATGTTCGGTAGAGGTGACTCTGGCAATAGCTGAATCTCATGCTCTACTTCCCATTTTGGTGGTAATCCACTAGGAGCCTGAAATACTTCCTGAAAAGACTGAATAATACTATCCAAATCTTGTTTTCCTTGGTTAGAAATCTCTGAAACTTCTACCCCATCTTGTTTATCCTTTAACAAAAGTAAACAAAACTGATTATGATTTTCCTGAATAAGCCGTTTTTCTTGGTTAGCACTTACCATAGTAACCCGTGTCTTACGCTGGTGTGCCGGATGTTGTAGCTGATCCCATCCTTGACCCATCTGTACCGGTTTTCCCTTCTCATAAAGATAGCATCCCTAACATACAAGTAAGGACTCCCGAATACCACATCAAAAGCATCAAGTGGAATAACGTCAGCTTCAAAAACATCTATATATTGGGAATTTATCCCAAACTTGACCTTACATCTTCTTGTTACCTGAATTTCAACACCCTTCTTCACCCAACCCAAAGGATATGGGTGCGGATGCTCGTAAGTCTCAAGACCAAGCTTCTTTACAACTGCCTCAGAAATCAAGTTAGATTGAGAACCGGTATCAACCAAAGCATTTACCTTAGTCCTCTTGATCTGGATTTTGATCTGGAATAGTCTACTCATCTCCTCTTCGCTGTCCATGTTGGTGGCCATGCATCCAAGCCTTTCATCTACATCAGAGTCATCTTCGATTTCCACCTCCCCTTCTTGTCTTTACAGCTGTCATGGACTTCTTGGAGTCCTTGGTTCGGTTCTTTGGATGTAACTCTGGATGCAACTTCCAACATGTAGCATCAGTATGACCATTAATATCACAATTCTTGCAAAAATTCTTGGGATCTTTACAAGTATTTAAAGTAGTGGCAGCTTGTTTACCTTTCCCTTTCCACTTACTCTTGTTACTTGTTTGCCCATAATCCTTTTTCTGCTGATTTGTTGACTGCTTTACCCTCGGCTCTGCTTCTCCTTGCTTTTTCTCATCATCTATGTAGTATGCCTGTACACATGCTTCATTGAGATCCTTGGGCTTTGTGGAGATGAATTTTCTTCGAAGGTGAGTGTGAAGTCCTCCCAAGTATTTGGTTAGAATATCCTCATCCTCCAAATCCATGTTCAGCAACATGGCTTGCCTCCGAAACTCTGTAGTATAGTCCTGCACACTTTGACCACTGCCTTGTCTAAAATACTGCCATTTAATCATTTGGTCAGTTTTATGGCCAATAGGATAGAAGTTAGCTCTAAGTAATTCCTTAAATTCTTGCCAAGATTTCACAATAGGACGTTTCTTCTTTTCACAAGTAGTTAGATGAGTTTCCCACCAAACTAGAGCATGTCCCTCCATTTTGAGACGTGCAAAGGTGATCCTTTGTGCCTCAGTGACATTATGGACGCTAATAGACTTCTAACTATTTCAACCATTTATCTAACTGTTTCAACTGAATCAGAATTACAATAATGATTACATTTATCCAGTAATTCTGCATCTACTTGTCCTTCAAAGCTTTTGATTTTGAATTTAGTCTCAACTTTAAAAGGAGTATGTTCAGATTTTACCTTTTCTCTTGTGTTAGAAGTCTCTTCTTCATGCTCTTCCCCATAATCTTCCTCATGGTGACTCTTGCCTATACCAAACTTTTCGGCTAAGCCTCGAACCACCGAGTCCATGGAGTCTTGCTTGACGGAAGTTGTCTTCTGCAAATCTGCAAGTTCCTCTTGCCTTCTAAACATCCTATCCATCATGGTCTCCAGCATCTCGATTCTACGGACCAAGTTCTCTTCCTCCATTTCTCCCCGAATTCTCTGTTTCCACTTCTTTGTAGAAATCTCCAGATCGCAAGGTAAAGCTTTTTCACCTTTAGATCTTGTCACTGTCATACAAATTCAAGAATGAAATACCACAGTCCTGGATACTTGTTAGCTCTGATACCAAAATGATCTGTAAACTCTTCAACTTTGGAATTATTCACAAATCACAAATTAATCGTTGTTGTTTACTTTCTATTAGAAAATAACAGAGATAGCTAGTGAATGAATTACTATTGTGCTTAGAATCAACAATTGTAGTAAAGGAAAGAATATAAGCTCATAACACCAACAATTTTATCTTGGAAAACCTCCAATGGAGGAAAAACCAGTCGGGAAGGGCAATTGCTCTTTCTTCCCACTTCTATTGGCCAATTCAAATCAACAAGTACAAAATTTACAATAAGTAAGAAAGAGAAGTAGATAATATCTCAACACTTCCTTTCAGTTACTTGCTTGCTCTGTCTCAACACTCCTTTCTTCTACAAAAATACAATTTCCAGCACTAAGATTTCTTGCTCACTTGCTCCCATGCTTCGATGATCTTCTACACTTCTATAATCATGTATTTATAGCCTTTCTCATGTCCTCCCGTGCACTGGAGAATGGGAAAGGTCATGAAGGAGAAGAGAAATGAACATCCTTTCAAATTCAGAGGTTGTTCGTTTCGAATTTAGTTTTCTGTCCGTAATGGCCAGGACCGCCGCCCTGTGCAGACTGACGGTTCTGGGACCGCCGCCCTGGCTGGGCGGTAGGTTCTGTAACCACCGCCCTGCGCAGGGTGGCGGTCCTGTTACTTAAAAGACAGAACCTCCGTTTCATTGTTTTTCTTCTTTGTGCTGACTGTTTCTGATGAAGTAGAGTTATTACTACTAAGTGGCTCAAGAAGAATGTACCCAAGGAAAAAGGTAAGAGCTTGGTGCGTGCAAAGGCTTGGGTTGCTTGGGAGAATAAGTTCAGATTGTAGGCTTCCTTGAGATTCTTTAACCAGTTCAAGTTGTAGGAAACTCAAAATTACATCAAGTGGGGTCAGCGGTATGAGAATGTGTTGGCAAAAGTTGTCTGCTGGCTTCTCAATGCTTAGGATGGAGGATTTGTCCTTAGTAGTCATTTAGGTAGGATTGGGTTGGTTGTTTCGTCCATCGGTTGGCAGTGCCCATTGTCTAAAGATGTTGGAGGGGACTCTCTCCTTCATCTCATCCTTAAGTGCTAACACATCAGGCTGAGTGAATCAAGAATGCAAGCTGGTTTTCAAAACGTTTTGTAAGAGTTCGATGTGTTGCCCCTGCGGAAGGTGGTGAGAAAGGTTTGCTCACGTTCCTCCTTGGTGGTGAGTGTAGCAAACGACATCTATCATATTGGGTAGGTGATCATTCGCATTGGAAGGGAACCGCAAGCTTCGTGCATGTGGCGAACTTCTTGGTTGTGGTGCTCCCTCTTTATTTGAAATTCCTTCGGGGTGGCAGGTGGAGGGGGACGTTTTGCAATCGGCTCAGAACTTATAGGAACCTCGGGGATACCCAACCACCAATGAGCCAATGCCTAGTTGGGTAGGGCACCCTCTTGTTGGATACACAGAGGTGACAAAACTATTGGGGTTACCTGGCATATGTGTAAGGCACGGCAGGATGATGCCGTTGCGTTGATCCATACATTAGAGCATTCCCTGGACAATGAGATCGTGAGTAGCCGAAACGCAATCACATTGGAAGCACACGTCTGGGGTAACTCCTGAATGGTCGAGTCTCTGGATATAAGCCGATGCATTTGCTGTCCCTGAGCGTCACCAACTCAAATTCAAAATCAAATAAGTTAAATGTTAGATAACCTATTAACATGCTAGCCTAAATCATCCTATTTGATTTATGGATTGTAATTCCTTTTGTATAAAAAAGTGATGATGGCATGTATCCCCACTAAACATTAAGGGGGAGTGTTGGAGCTTGTAATATTTTGTGGGGACACACAAGTTCCTTATACATCTCCACATTAAAATTTATTAAATAAACTTATAACTAATAAACATAAGTTATATACTTTATGGTTGCTAAATATAAAGTTGACCAAATTAATTGATTTAGTTTGGAAGAACGATTCTGTACATCCTCAACTGGCATAACCGATCACCCACCTTATAGAAGTATGATCTGGCATGAGTGGAGATTGAATAAGTTGAAGAATTGGATTGATTGCTTTCGACATTGAGTTAATTGTACGAATTTGTGAGAGGGATATATTGCTGGGTTCAGGTCTGTAATTATCAGGCAAGGTCTATAAAAATCAGACAATTGTAAGTTTAGCAATATTGATATTGCATTATTATTTGTGGGTTTTTTACCATTTATGGTTTTCCTACCTAAATCTGTGTTCAAGTGTTCATTTCCTTTTTGTAATTTGATTCTTGCAAATTCTACTTTCTGCACTGATCATTATATCGCTGCAATTTAATTCACTATAATTTATTATTCTAAGGATACTTCAATATTACTTAGAATTTATAATTCTGGTTAATCCCAAATAGTTCTAACAGCAGTTTGACCTACAAACTGTGATGCACGGAAACGCCAAAAAGGGTAACGTTTCTCCCCTGAAACGTTTCAGAAATGGAAACGTGGAGGGAAATGTTTCAGAAACGTGGCATACGTTTCTGGAAACGTATGCCACATTTCCAATGATTTTTCAAGTTTTAAAGCCCAAAAACTTTTAAAAAAAAAAAAAAAAAATGCATTTATTGAAGCTAAACCTAATCTACCTACCTAGAATTGCTAAAGACAATTCCTAAAAGCTATATAATGACATCTTGGGTCCATTCTAAATCATACTCTCATTTTCTCTTGCTAAATTCAGTTCTAAACTAACATTTAGCATTGTGAAGAGAAAAGAGACATCAAGGAACAACTTGAAGGAAGAGTTTAGAAGGTGTTACTAAGAGCTAAGAGCATCAAGGAGGAATTTCAAAGCAAAGTTGGAAGCTTAAAGGAGGAAAAAACCGGTATTTTTCAAGTTTTTTTTTTTGAAGAAAATGTCAATGTGATCAATGATCACGAATGATGTGTGTATAATGCACACATCATTCATGATCATTGATCATGATATCAATATGCTTAAAAATAAAAAAAATGTAACATTTCTTTTGCAGTTTTTAAATAAAAATCATATATTGTTTTTAAAAAAAAATTATAAATATCATCCAAACTCTGTGTATGCTCTCACCTCGCACCTATACGGTGAACTTGGTGATCAAAAGCAGTATAGGATGCGTAGGGTTTTTCTTGTTGCTATTTTAAGAGATTTTTTTGTATTTTTTAAATTAAAAAATCCGAACTCTGTGTATGCTCTCACCTCAATCCCTATACGGTGAACTCGGTGATCAAAAGCAGAATAGGATACATAGGGTTTAATAATTTAATTCTTTTTCCTATTTTTTGTAACTAAAAAATCCGAAATCTGTGTATGCTCTCACCTTCACGCCTAAACGGTGAACTTGGTGATCAAAAGTAAAATGGGATATGTAGGGTGTAATAACTGTAGTTATATTTAATATTTATTGTTATCTAAGTTTATGTTTTTATTTTAAATATTTTTCAATGTAGGTTTGATTATTTGAGATAAATGGCATCCAGTTTAGCTTCAGTGGGAGGGCAAAGGGAAGGAAGCCAAGGTGGGGGTGTGCAAACTTTGGATCCTAGAGCTCCTCTTTGGAGACATGTGCAAGTGTTGGAGAACCTTGATGGCGGTGGCTCTCATGTTTGGATATGCAATCATTGCAATATTGAATTCAAAGTCTCGTATACTCGACTCAAAGCTCATTTAATGGGGCAATTAGGAACGAGGATTAGAAAATGTGCCAAGGTTGAAAGGAAACATATTTTGACATATATGAAAGAGCAAGAGGAGGCTGATTTGCAAGCTTCAAAATCTAGATTTAAAACTGCTCCATTGCAAAATAAGGGTTCACAAAAACCACCCACCTCATCAAACCATCCTTTTATTCAAATTGAAGTTGAAACTCCCATAGAGGAAGAGAGCTTGTCACGAAAGAGAACCTCCAAAGGTCCATTAGAGCAAGCATTTGCAAATGAGAAGAGGGAAGTAGCTGATGGGTTGATTGCTCGATGTGTTTATGTATGTGGGTTGCCTTTCAATGTGTTGCGGTCACCATATTGGCAACAAATGGTGAGAGGAATTAATGATGCACCACAAGGGTATAAAAACCCTAGTTATGAGGTGGGAACATCATTGTTGGCGAAAGAAGTGCCCATGTACATACTTCTTTGCAGCCAATTAGGGTTCATGGAAGGAATCATGGGTATCTATCATTTCAGATCATAGTTACGCGGGGACGCGTCCCCCCCAAATTTGACACGTTCGATATGTCTCGGACGTCCTGGGGATGTGGGGACGTGGGGAAACGTTTCCCCCACGTTTCCCTTTTTATTTTGGGAAACGTCCTGGGGACGTCTGAAAATGTTGGGAAACATCCTGGGGACGGGGAAACGTTGGGGGGACGTCCAGACGTCCCCCACGAATTTATTTCCTTTTTTGGCATTTCTTTCCTTTTTTGGATTTTTGGTGAAAAAAACATTGCCATTTTTGGAAAGGGTCCAGGAAGATGTAGTAGCAAAAACTTGCATGTGCCATAACTTTCATTATGTGGCTCCCTTTCAGGTGTCGTTTTCTCTAAAAGTGCATATTTTCTTGAGTTCTACGCATTGATGGCTATATTTTTCTTATTTTCATAAAATCAATTTTTGCACCTTTTTGGACCAAGCAACTTCTTGCATTCTTCTGAAAGAATCATGAGTAATAAGGAATGTATTTGATGTTTATGAGTTCAAGTTTCACCTTATTTAAATCTCAAATGGTTTTATTTCAGCTTATTTATATAATTTAGTCACTATATCTTTATATTTTAAATATTTAAATATTTTTTAATTAGCCATCCCCCCGCCGTCCCCAAAATTTAGAATTTTTTTACCGTCCCGGAAACCCTGTCCCCCCGTCTCAGGTAATTACGTTTTAGATGGATGGAAAGATGCCCGAAATATACCCCTAATCAACATTGTTGCAATGTGCCCTAAAGGGGCAATGTTCTTAAGGGCTGTTGATTGTGAGGGTGAAGTGAAAGATGCTCAATTTATTGCTAATATTTTGATTGAGGCTATTGAGTCAATGGGCCCTCAAAACATTGTCCAAGTCATCACGGACAATGCCAAAAATTGTAAAGCAGTAGGACTGATTGTTGAAGGGAGATATGAGCACATTTTTTGGACACCTTGTGCAGTACACTCCTTGAATTTGATGCTACAGAAGATTGGCAAAATACCATGGATAGAGGAAGTGTATACAAAGACAAATGAGATTCAAATGTTTGTCACAAATCATCATATGTCCTAGGCTATCTTTAGGAGGTTCTCAAAGTTGGAGTTGTTGAAGGTAACAAAAAAATTTGCTAGTTTCTAATTTTTATTTGCTAACTTTGTATGAAATATCAAATTATCATTTGAATTTCTTTTAAATTTAATTTTATATTTTAGTAACTTGTTTTAATTTATTTTAATAGGTTGCTGAAACAACATTTGCCTCTCACACGCTCATCTTGAGACGACTTGTGAAGGTAAGACAAGCCTTGAGGCTTATGGTGATTGATGATGTTTGGTCAGTGTGGAAACAGGCAAACACAGAACGAGCCATCAAAATAAAAACATTGATACTTGATGATGATTGGTGGGAAAAGGCTGCATACTTGCTCAGTTTTATTGAAGCCTATTTTATCTATGATTAGATATGCAGATACAAATGATGGTTGTATAGGGGAGATCTATGATGGCATTGACTCTATGCTTGAAAAAATTAGAGACATCATACAAAAAAAAAGAGCAAGATCCTGAAGAAAAAGTCTACATTGAAGCTAAGACTGTGATCATGAGAAGGTGGAATAAAATGACCACCCCATTGCATCTTCTAGCCTATGCCCTGAATCCCAAATATTATAGCAGTGAAATACTTGGGCTACCTGGTAGGCAAGCACCATACAATGACCATGAAGTTGCAACTGGAACTAAGGCAACATTCCAAAGGCTTTTTCCTGATCCAGCTGTAGCTACTACAGTTCGCTATGAAATGGCATGCTTTGTCTCTTCATCTAGTAGTAGCATGAGTGAAGTAGATGCATTAAGTGACAAGTACAACCTAAAGCCATTCATGTGGTGGTATGTACATGGCCATGATTGTAGGAACCTACGAACTATTGCCATTAAATTCCTCTCACAGGTATAAAATATTAAAATGAAATCAAAAGTTTGTTTATTAATTAAAAATTAAAAATGTATGTTCTTACTTCTTAGTAAACTAATTTTATTACTAATTGAAAATTTCTAACTTCTTTTTTGTAACAGGTGGCTAGTAATTCTCCAGCCAAGCAGAATTGGAGTACATATAGCTTCATCCACTCAGCCAAATAGAACAAGTTAGGATCCAAGAAGGCTGAGAATTTAGTGTATGTACACTCCAATTTGCACATCCTCTCACACAAGATTGAAGGCTATATTAGAGGTCCCAACAAACTTTGGGATATTGATCCTGAGAGTAGTGACTTTGATGCTTCTGCGGCTACTCTTAGCCAACTTTCACTGCTTGGTATTGATGAAGAAGAATCGAGATCCACTGCACAAGGGATGGAAAGTGGAGCTACTGGGAGTGGAGCTGCCAGTGGTGTTCATGGAGATGAGTATGAGGAAAATTTGGATGATATATTCTAGAATCTAGAATCTAGATTATTATCATGTATATGTGAATCATTGAAATTGTAACCATGTTGAATGATGAGTCGTGACTCTTTAGAAGTTCAAATTTCAATGAATACAAAATATTTTGAGTGCTTTATCAATTATCTCTTATGGTCTACAATTATAAAATGAGTATTATGCATATATATATATATTTTATTATAATATATTGTACGGACGTTTCCGGTAACGTTTCATAGCCAAGATTTTTTGAAAATTGCCGTTTCCGCGTTTCATATCCGTTTCCTAGCAACCTAGCCTACAAAGGATCAATTTGTCAGACTTCACTAGCTGTTTGACCTGAGGAGAATAAATGTTTGACCCAAGGAGGATAAATTGCACCATCATTGCTAAGAGCGGCCTCAACATGCACAAAATGGGTTTGTGCTGCATTTACAGAGTGTGGCCTGAAGCCCAAGAAGGGCCAATCGATTCTATGGCGGGCCTTCTCAAAATGAATCCTAATGAATATGTTCTGCCCAGAGGTACAAATACACTCCATAACTTCTTGCATCACGGTGATCTTATGGAGGATAATAATGACCTGCAATAAAGTTAGTTTGATTAGTCCTAAGTTTTAACTATTGCTGACAATGAAAACTTGATTTTTAAAGCCAATGCCTTTGATTAGACATATTAAGCAAGTTAATTGATGACCATATGGTATTTGATACATGGCTGCTAGCTTTGGAAATCAAGTTAATGTTTCCTCTCTTAATGAGATCACCCCTTAAATGTCATATTTAATAGCCTATCTGATTTTCAATGTCAGAACAACTTGATTTCCTTCATGAAAGCATTTCACAGAGATTCCTATCATCTGAAATGAACTATATCAGACATTTTTCTAGTCATTTTTGGCATCCCTTAATGCAGGAGGAAAATATTTTAACCAATAATTTGCATATCCATGCTTGTTCACCAACCAATATGTCTTGCAAACGTTTTAGTGGGGAGTGGAGCCTTATCACCAGCTCCCTTGAAATTTGGATTTTTATTCTCATCCATTATTAATGTTTTCTTCTCTACTATAATCTAGTATTCCCACCTTAGAGTTTCTTCCTTTGAACTCCTTTCCTCAAAGTGTGGCCTCTGCACATTGTTAATGGATGAATTGTAGTTTTGTGCAGGGACTATGATACTTACAATCTCCTACCATTGCTGACCAACTGGTACTTTTTATGTTGATCAATGTTACCTCTATTGGTTTGCACCTTTCTTCAATATTTCTAATTTATCCTCTTGAAATTTGGATGACACTTCCTTGTCAGTCTACTATTTCATTCTCTTGAAATTTGGATTGCAATTCCTCGTTAGTCTACCCCATCTTCCCTTTAGAGTCCAATTGTGGTAATTGCATCTTCCATGTAGCATCCTATCCTTCCAATTGGTTACAAGTTGTGCCGAATGCTAAGGTGTTATATTTTTGTTTTTCAATTGTTCTTAATATCTCGTGAGTTTCTCACATGCAGTAAAGAACCACATGTATTTTAATGAACACTAAGCTTGATGAAAGCACCAAAAATCTAAGAAGCATAGGTACGCCCCCTGTCCCTTCCCCCTTTTGCGCCCCTTGGATATGTATCGGGTACGGTACAGATATGTCCTAAGTACGTCTGGGTATGGTATTGATATGTCCCGAGTATGTCTGGGTATGGTACGGATATGTCCCAAGTACGTCGTGATGTACCCATAGGGTTTAGAGGTCAATGACCAAAAAAACATACCCTAACTCATAAACGAATAAAATAATGAATCGTAAACTCCTCTAAAAGCTATAAAAAGGCACTCAACCATTAACAAAACACACAGACAATTCATTAACAAAACATAGACAATTCATTGTTGGTTTTTTGTAAATGTAAGAGCAAATAGTCAAAGAGGAATTGAAGAGGAGGCAAGTATTGGAAGGAGGATTTGTTTGGAGGCTGCCATTGTAAGGAGGACGAGATTGGGGGCAGCCATTGCTTGTAAGGAGTTCAAGTTTGTTTAGAGGGAGACATAGTTTTATTGATCATTCAAAGGAGGAGACGTCACATTTGGAGGCAACCTTTGTTTGAATTTTATTGCAAGAAGGATCTATGTTTGGAGGCAGCCACTGTTACTTGTTGCCCTTGTGGTTTACAGGTATTGTTTGTTTAATTTAGCCTTTTATTTTTTATTTGTTATGATTGTACGGCTATTCGGATAGTAAAAATTTGGGTCAGGGGCTCCACACCACAATATTGAATATCTAAATATTCACTTCATCTCCTAAAAATCCTAACTTTGTGTATGCTCTCACCTCACGCCTTTTTGGTGATAAAAATTGATTAGGATGTCATCAAGTTTTACGTTAGAAAATTAATAATCAGTAAATATTGTTATTTTATCATTTTTGTAAAGGTAAAATGTTTTTAATTTTTATAACATCCTTACTCTGTGTATGCTCTCACCTCGCACCTTTATGGTGATCTTGGTGATAAAAAATAGATTAGGATGGTATCAAATTTTACGATAGAAAATTAATAAGTAGTAAATATTCTTATTTTATCATTTATGTGAAGGCAAAATGTTTTTATTTTTTTAACATCCTAACTCTGTGCATGCTTTCACCTCGCACCTTTATGGTGATAAAAAACAAATTAGAATGGCATCAAGTTCTGAAACAGGTGGAGTGCAAGGCCCATAAGCTTCTAAAAACACATCGGTTCCTATGAAACATGATCCTAATTCTCGTCTTTGGAGGCATGTGACAGTGATAAAATACCTTGTTGGTGGTGGGGGTCGTATTTGGATATGTCATGGTTGTACCATACTCAATACAAATCCTCATATAGTCGGCTGAAAATCCATTTAATTGGGGTTGGAGATGTGGGGATAATGAAGTGCCCCAAACTATCAAAAGAGAAAATGGCAGAGTACCTGAGAGAGCAGGAAGAGTTTGATAGACAAGCTGAAAGAAATAGGTCTAAAACAATTATTGCAAAGAAGGCCTTCATCAAGACCACCCACACCTACATCTTCTACTCATCCTTTCATCCAAACTCAAAGTCAAGCTCATGCTCATCCACTTAATACCCCTTTAGATAAAAAGACCTCACGAAAAAAGCCAAAAGGAGCATTGTAAAAAGCATCAATAATGACAAGAGGGACATTGTTGATGAGTTGACTGCTCAACGCATTCATGCATGTGGGCTTCCCTTCATTGTATGAGATCTCTATATTGACAACAAATGGTTAAAGCTAACAATGAAGCCCCACAAGGGTACAAAATCCCATGTTACGAACATGTTCAAACCACACTCTTGACAAATGAAGTAGAACACATTCAAACTTCTTTGCAGCCAATTATAGATTCATGGAAGTATTTAGGGGTTCCAATCATTTCAGATAGATGGAAAGATGCTTGAAATAGACCCCTAATAAATGTTGTTGTAGTATGCCTTAAAGGGGCAATGTTCCTAAAAGCCATTGATTGTGAAGGGGAAGTCAAAGATGCACAATTTATTGCTGACATTTTGATAGAGACTATTGAGTCGGTGGGCCCCCAAAATTTTGTCCAAGTCATCACAGACAATGTTAAAAATTGTATTGTAGGATTGAGTATAGAGGGTAGATATAAGCACATATTTTAGACCCCTTGTATTGTCTACTCACTTAATTTGATGCTGCAAAAGATTGGGAAAATGTCGTGAATTGAGAAAATTTACAGAGAGGCAAATGACATTTAGATGTTTATCACAAACCATCATATGTCACAAGCCATATTTAGGAGATTCTTGAGGTCGGAGTTATTGAAGGTTGTAGAGACAAGATTTGCTTCTCACACACTCGTTTTGAGACGACTTGTGAAGGTAAAAGGGGCCTTAAGCAATATGGTGATCAGCAATGTTTGGACAATGTGGAGGAAGGCAAACCCAGAGTAAGCTGCAAAGGTTAAATCATTGGTCTTTGATGATGAATGGTGGGCTAGGGTTGAGTACTTGTTCAGTTTTACAGAGCCCATTCTCTCCATGATCGGATACACAGATACTAATGCAATGTGCATGAGAGAGATTTATGATGGAATAGACTTTATGCTTGAACGGATGTGAGAGATCATACAAACAAAAGAGCAAGATTCGAAAGAGACCTACAATGAAGTCAAGATTGTGGTCAATAAGAGGTGGAATAAAATGACTACCCATTACATCTCCTTTCCTATGCATTGAATCCAAAGTATTATAGCTCTAAAATTCTTGGGCTACCTAACAAGCAACCACCATTCTCTGACTCTGAAGTTGCAAATGGAACCATGGCAGCATTCAAAAGGCTTTTTCCTAATCCATCTATAGCCAATGTGGTCCGCAATGGGTATGTTTGTAGCTTCAAAAGGAAACATGGGGGAGATTGAGGCTATCTTCAACAAGTACACCATGAGCCCAATCAAATGGTGGTATGTGCATGGCCATGATGCCAAACACCTATGACCTATTGCTATCAAAATTGTCTCACAGGCATAACATTTGTTGAAAATTTTATTAAGTTACTCAATACAAACATATTTTTTTACATTGTTAGAACTTGATGTGTTATTAATTTGAAATTTCCAACAATTAACATACTTTCTTTTGTAACGGGTGGCTAATAATTCTTTTGCAGAGCGGAATTGTACATATGCCTTTACCCACTCGGCTAAACAAAACAAGTTGGCATCCAAAAAGGCTGAGGATTTGGTATATGCGCATCCCAATTTGCGCCTCTTGTCACACAAGTATGAGGACTATATTAGAGGTCTTCACAAACTTTGGGATATTCTTCCAAAGACTATAGACTTGGATGCCTCCGCAACCACTCTTGCCCAACTTTCAATATTTGACGGTAAAGATTTAAGGGTGTTCACAAGGAGTGGAGAGCGGAGCTATTGAGAATGGAGTTAGTAGGATTGCCATGCATGAATTTGATTTTGAGGAAAATCTAGATGATATATTCTAGATTGTTTGTATTCATGTTGACATGATATTCATATATCATATGTATTGCAGCCACATGATCAATGAAAATGTAAAATCTTATGTATTTTGAATGTTTTAAACATTGATCCTACTATATTTGTGAAGTTTTGTATTTCTTCTGGACTAAAAAATGAGTATATATTTAAAATTTATTTACATACATACATACATACATACATACATATATATACATACATATATATATATATATATATATATATATATATATATTGATTTTTTAATATATATGTTCGGATGTACCCAAGGGTTGTTAAAAATCAACGTATCTGCGTACCAAACCCATATCTAAACCTGTACCCGTATCCTGGCAATGTAGCCAAAAATGTTAGTTTCTTTGGGTGTCATATTTTTTTTTTCAATTGTTGCGAATATCTCATGAATTTGTCACTTGCAGTAAAGGACCTCATTTATTTGATGAACACTAGGCTCGATGAAAGCACCAAAAATATTAATTTCGAAGTTAATCAGACTCTCTTTGAAAGTGACACCCTATGATCTAGATCGGATTGGGATTCCATGGGACGAAACACTAAGTTGTAGGAACTTAATTTCTTAGAGGAAGAGATTTAAATTACAACAATTGTAGCAAATATTTAGTACTGCAGAATTGTAGCAAAATGAAATCATGAATTAACGGAAATAAAAACATACATAGTGAATAATTTTTTAATAAAAATATTTACTGCTTCATTGATATGGGAGGTATTTGCGGCTATCTCTAAGAAAAGGTGTAAGCTATTTTTCTCATGCTATTATAAATTGAAGGTAGCTACTGCTGTTTTATCTATGTATTACAAAAGATAACAATCTCTATGAAGAGATGAGAAGCTCCCACGCTCTCTACTTTCTTCCTATCGTCCTTTTCTCTCCGTTATCTCTCTTTTTAATTTTTACATTCAAATGGCAATTTCTTTGTAGCAATTTTTACCATGCCACGCACAGTTTAAAAATAAAATATGACATGATTTGACTTGGAATTTGAAAAGTCTTGATGAGCGTCCCCTCAAAGATGTTGAAAGGATTTATCATGACTTGGAACTCATAAAAATGCAAGATTTTGGTTTCCCCAAAAAATAGGCATTTTCCTTCTTTTTGTATTTTGTGATATCAAGGCTCTTTGGAGTGGAATTTTCTGTTGAGAGTTTAGCTGGATGTCCCTATATGGTGCTGGAGCTACCTTTAGGACATCCAAAACTTGTTTGTATCCTAAGCTTTCCAATGCACATCACAGTTTCAAATTCTGAGCTACGTTAATGAGTTACATACACTATGGATTGGGGGCAACTTCCTGCAACGTTGTTACATCACTTGTGCTAATACTTTACACATTACAAGACTTGTTTATGACACATGATTACATCAAGTGGTATCCAGTTGGGGCATGTTTATACTGGAGCTAATCCTTAGAAGAAGTCATGGGCAGTCCACAGGGGAAGGTGTTGGCCCTACTAACTCACTTAATCATGCCACACATGCATCCTTGATACATTATTTCATTGGTTGAAGCCAAAATGACTACAGACAAATTTACAATGGGATCTGGAGCTTAATAATATGGTATACTCCTGAATCTTCATACTATTATCATCATCTAATTTGCTTAGTCGGCGTCCTTACATAGTCTCAAACTGACTCAAAATTTTACTTCACAGGTTCTGTTAATTATAATTGATGGAACAATGATACTGTCAACTTGGAACACCTGCACCTTATTTGCTTCATTCTTAATGTATGATATCCAACTCATTTTTTATGGAAATCAAGCCATCTACATTGACAAGAATTTTGTTTGGGATGTAATTAGATAATGACAACCTTAGTGTTTCGTTTTTAGTTTGAATTTCCATCAAATAAGAAAATGTTACTTCAGCTCAAAATCATTTGTGGGACTCATAGGCAATGCCTCACCTGTCTTGGGTTAAAAATCTTCATAATCCTTATATGGAAGTGTTAGTGCATGTAAAAGATTGGAGTGCTTGTAACATCTTCTTCAGCTGAAGAAAAAAAGAGGCTCACTATCTCCAGTAGGAAGGGGCACATCTCCATGGTCTCTCTGGTTTTACTCCGAATAAGGGGAAACATCTCAGGGTTATATGGCTTGGATGAGGTCTGGGGTATGTCCACTCCCCTAGATCTCCCAGTTCTCATTGTGTTTATAGTACAAGAGTAGCTACAGGAAAATATAATATTTAAAATTAGATTATGCTTCAAGACCTTCATCAATAACATGATATAGTTAAACTTAAAGCAGGCTACACATTACATGCATTCAAAGTTTCCACATTTAACTAGGTTCTGATACTAAAATATACAACCATCCCATTAATGGCTCGGAAACTTTCAAATTAAATGACACTAACAACTTTGATAACAAAATTTATGACTTACTGCTGCTAGCAATCCAAGTTTCACTGAACAGATGACATCATTGCATTTCTTGACTATCCTGCAACAGTGGTTACTCCTTGAAAACCTGAATACTCATTTTCAAATGTTATAAAAGATATCAAGTACTTTCTCGAGGGAGGGCCAAAAGTTGGAACTCATTCACAACTCTTTCAAAATTAACACATAGAAAAGAAATTGACTCTTTTATGTGAATTGTCAAAGGTATGAGCAGTTTGACAGGCTTCTTCCTTAAATATTCAAATCATTTAAAATCAGGTCACATCAGGGTACTAGTAATTGAATGTTTAAGCATTGATACAAGGCAATGGAACTTGGGAGTTAGATTGCCTGAAAAATCTATAAGTGGGGGTTTGCCATATTGCAAATGCAAAGGTTCATTGGGTAAGAGCAAGAGTTTTGAGGGTTTATAACAGAAAAATCCACTTCCTAGATCTCCCACTTCTCATTGTGTTTATAGTACCAGAGTAGCTACAGAAAAATATAGTATTTCAGATTAGATTATGCTATGTGAACTTTATCAGTAACATGATATAGTTAAACTTAAAGCAGGTCACACCTGATACCAAAATTTAGGACCATCCCACTAATGGCTAGGAAAATTTTAAATTTAAATGCACAAACAACTTTGATAACAATATTTATGACTCACTTCTGTTAGCATTCTACGTTTCACTAAACAGATGGCTTCATTGCATTTCTCTATTATCCTGCAACAGTGCTTACTCTTTGAAAACATAAATGTTCATTTTGAAATGCAGTAAAATATACCAATTACTTTCTCAAGGGAGGGCCAAACGTGTGGAACACACACACAACTCTTTCAAAATTAACACACAGAAAAGAAATCAACTCTTTTATATGAAGTGTCAAAGGTATGAGCAGTTTGATTGTTTTCTTCCTTAAATATTCAAATGATTTAAGCACAGATCACATCAGGGGACTAGTAATTGAATGTTCAAGCATTGATACAAGGCAATAAAACTCAGGAGTCACAGATTACCTGAAAAATCTATAAATAGCCATGTTCCACGGAGTCTTGGGATAGGGGAATGAGGGGACCAAGGGCCTAGGTTTGGGTACGGGGGGTGTGGGCAGGGGTAGACAAAGTACTTGAAAAATAAGTTATAAAAAATGTATAAGGAATAACAAATGAAATTTTGAAATACTAAACACATTGCATTGAACAATGAAAATGCTAAATATCAATATATTAATATTTATATTCAAAATGATGATTACCTAAGTAGCTGGTTTGGGTACGTGTACAAAGTACTCGGTACGTGGGTATGGCGGTCTTTTTTTTGCCTTGGGTATGTCCATACAAAAATTATATAAAAAATAAAAAAATAGCCTAATAAATAAAAAAATAGAGACATTTGTCATTAATAACCATATAATATGCAGATTAAAAATAAAATAACCACAAAAATGAAAATATTATCCGAATGCCAAACGACACAGTAATCAAATATTTCAAATGTCATGTGCTGATCATAAGTAATTGCATCAAAATTAATATTCGTAGTCATCTTGCTCTTCATCAAGAGCATCAATATCAACATCATGTGGTGCACTAGAACCACAAGGACTACCACTCTTGCTAGCTCCACCATTCCCGCCAACTATACTATGCCTCTTAGGAGAGTCAATGTCAAAAAATGATTGGTGTGAAAGGGAAGAATTCGGGTCAACATCCTCGGGATTTATATCCAAACGCTTTGAAGTTACCCCTCATTGTTCGAGTGTATGTTGACCGAGTCAGTGGCATTTTTTGCTCGGAGCTTGTTGTGATTCTATGAGTGGATGAAGTTGTATGTGCACTAATTCCACTCACAAGAAGATGAACTTGCAACCTGTATTAAAATTTATAAAAAGGTAAAAGTTAAAATTCAAGTTTTAAACAAAAAAAGTTAAAGATTCAAAATAATAATAAACTTACTTGTGATGAGACCTTGATTGCAAGATTTTGAGCAATTGGTGTTTTTTGGCCATGGATGTGCCACTGCATATGCACATCCTTCTTGTATTTGTCCCGCATGGCACCAAGCCTTTGACCTTGGGAGGTGATGAATTTCCCAAACTCGGTCATAAACGTGTCTTCTACCTCAGGATCAAGAAAAATCTTGGCAAATGCCAACTTGAACCTTTCGGCCACTTCCACGTACCTATATGGTGCCGCCACCCTCGACAAAGAAATGATCTCTCTGCTATAAAATCAAAGAGTTGATGCAAAGGCAATGAGATGTAGTAGGGTGGTCATTTTGTTCTGCCAATCAATGAAGATTGAATACACTTGTTTGAAAGAAATTTCCTTGGGATCTTGCTCCTTTGCACTAATGGCGGCTTTTATCTTCTCAATCATTGAGTTGATGTCGCAATATACTTCTCCCAAACATGGATGATCTATGTTTGTGAAACGAATCATGTTCATAACAGGCTCTGTGATACTCAACAAAGAGTCTACACGGCCCCACCAATCATCATCGAGGACCATGTTTTTCAATCTTTAAGCCCATTCTTTGCTTGACTCTTTCCATACAACCCACATGTTGCTTATGACCATGTGTTGTGGTGCCTCTTTCACCTTCATGAGTTGTCTCAAGACAATTGTGTGAGAGGCGAACCTTGTCTCAACAACCTATTAATTTTTTTGAAAAAACTAATGAAAATAAAAATTCTACAAGTGGATACTAGGCATTAAACAAATTTAAAACATAAAAAAGAGTTACAATTTACTACATAGAATAAAAATAAGAAATTTATGAGTACCTTCAGTAGCTCCAAAGAAAAGAAGTTGCTAAACATGGCTTGGGAGAGGTGATGGTTTGTGATGAATATCTGAATCTCCTCTCCCTTGGCCTACTCTTGGCCTATCCACAATTGTTTTTGCCAAGCTTTTGAAGTATGAGGCTGAGTGAGTGGACATCACAAGGTGTCCAAAAACTGTGCGGGTACCTCGCCTCCACCAACATCCTTGCGGCCTTGCAATTTTTTGCGCTATCCATAATAAATTGGATAACATTTTGAGGCCCCACCACCTCAATGAATTCAATGAGGATGTTGGCAATGAACTCCCCATCCTTCACACATCCCTCACAATCAACGGTCTTCAAAATCATTGCCCCTTTAAGGCGCATTGCAACTACATTGATAAGAGGTCTATTGCTTGCATCTTTTCATCCATTAGAAATGATGGAGACCCCCATTTTCTGCTCATAAATCCCTAATTGGCTGCAATGAATTGTCAACATATTGTTTTTGCTTAGCTAATAGGGTGGTGCAAACTTTTTCATACCTTGGCCCTTGGTAACCTTTTGAGGTCTATGGTGACCTAATCACATTGAAGGACCATTTGTTGGCGTATAAGCAACGAATAATATGCTCATCCACAAGATCTCTCACCTCATTTTGAAAAGACCTCTCTAGTGGTCCTTTTGTTCTACTTCTCTTGCTTGAAGGAGTGTCTTCATCTTGTGTGGGGGGTGATGGCAAAAATGGATGTCTTGGGGCCACCACAGTGGAACCGCTAGCAGTAGGTGGGGTCATTGGTGGCTTCCTTGATCATATCCCTTTCTTTAACAAAGGGTGGCCCATTTTTATGGCATAGGTTGTGTTTGCTTCCTCATGTTCCTTGATAAATTCAAGAATGTGTTTTTGACATTAGAGCAAGATGTGTCCCGTTACATCCTCTAAGACCAGTATTGGGTATGTGACATAGGTGGGCCTTCACCTGACTATATGAACTATGGTGTGTAGCATTGCACCAGTTGCATCTCCATTTAGCCCCCCCACCACTTGGAACCAAACTTAGAACTGCCACATG
The DNA here is from genome assembly GCA_019776745.2 of Taxus chinensis. NCBI lineage: Eukaryota > Viridiplantae > Streptophyta > Pinopsida > Cupressales > Taxaceae > Taxus > Taxus chinensis. Next base: position 677,154,596 of record CM034147.1, read on the forward strand.
TCCCCAAAGTGGCGATTGTTCATCATGTTCAAAGTGAAATTGCTCTTGACCCACTGACGAAGAACTAGTCGAAATTGTGATTGTAAAAAATGTAGCTGCAAGTTAAATAAAGATGCAAACTATCACATGTCTCCATTTTAGGGGGGCGTCCCAGGGATGTCCCTTGACTGCTGGTGGTGGGATGACAGGGGGACGTTTCCCAAAAGTCCCCAAGTCCTTGGGACATCCCTGTCCTCATAGACGACAAATGTTTTTTGGGGAGTACGCGTCCCCGTGGAATACTGATAAATTCAGGTTTGCCATATTGCAATTGCAAATGTTCATTGGGTAAGATCAAGAATTTGAGGGTTTATAACAAAAAATTTAAAAGGTCTAGTGTGATGTCTTGTAACCCTCAACTGCATCTTGCACGATTGCATCAACAGGCAGATCAGCAACCCATCAGATTGGCTGATGAGGAACATGATGTGGGAAATCAGGTGGCCAATACAAACCATGTCAACACCACTCAAGCTCTGCATCTTATCCCTGGAGGGTTCTCAGGTATTGTCAACAGCTCACATTAAACAACTCTGGGAATGTCTCTGTTGCTCAGATGGGTTTCTAATGCCAATATGCAGATGCCTAGTACCCTTTATTTTGCTTTTATCCCTCCAAACCATCTCTAGGCAAGAATCTCCTTTTACCATGCCAAATCTTTCAGGAAGGTTGTTCTTACAATATCTATGGCGTTAGTGGTTCAGTTCAAGGTTTTCATGCTAGCAATCAGAGTTTCAGTAATCAAGGACCAAGTAATCAGGGTTTGGTACTTATCACCATATTGCAATTGCAAATGTTCATTGGGTAAGATCAAGAATTTGAGGGTCTATAACAAAAAAATCAAAAGGTCCAGTGTGATGTCTTATAACCCTCAACTGCGTTTTGGATGATTGCATCAACAGGCAGATCAGCAACCCATCAGATTGGCTGATGAGGAACATGATGTGGGAAATCAGGTGGCCAATACAAACCATGTCAACACCACTCAAGCTCTGCATCTTATCCCCTGGAGTTTCTCAGGTATTGTCAATAGCTCACATTAAACAATTCTGGGAATGTCTCTGTTGCTCAGATGGGTTTCTAATGCCAATATGCAGATTCCTAGTACCCTTTATTTTGCTTTTATCTCTCCAAGCCATCTCTAGGAAAGAATCTCCTTTTACCATGCCAAATCTTTCAGAAGGTCATTCTTACAATACCTATGGCGTTAGTGGTTCGGTTCAAGTTTTCATGCTAGCAATCAGAGTTTCAATAATCAAGGATGGAGTAATCAGGGGTTGGTACTTATCACACAGAAGGGTATAGGCAATCTACGAATCCTTTTGATCCCCAAAGCAATAATCCTAGCATGCTCCCCCACCTAGATGTTACCAGGATCTAAATAGCTTTTATAAAAGCCATTGACAGCCTTGAAGGGAGACTTGAGCATTTGGGAAACAAACTCGGGGAGTACGGAGCTATTTTTCTGGTTTTGGGAGAATGCATTGTGAAACTAACTGCTTTTGATTCCCAGCATGGTGAAAGTATGGGACACTTGAAGATGAATTTAGAATTACAGCTGCGCAGGCTTCAAATGCATGAGAAGCTCTTGTTGTATGACCCAGTTAAAAAATTGATTGAGGAAGCAAATCAGGAAAGTGCTGAACATGGCAGGGGAATTAAGCACAATGCTAGCCATGCTGGCAGCAGGAGCTCAACTTAGGTATAATCTATGGCCTGGCAATTCCCTATTCACCAACCTGATGCTCGATATACTTCTAACAACAAATGGGTTCCACCAAAGCCAACGAGGGGAAAGAGATTGGGGGGTGGTGGTGGTGCGCGGGAGTGGGCAGGAAAAAAAAAGTCATCCCTTGTGATAGGATTAAGTAATTGTGTAGAATCAATGGGGTCCATTTTTGATAGTCGTAGACATGATATGTGATATGTGACAGCCATCATCACTCGAACATTTATTTTTCTTTATGTCATTTGGATATTGTTGGTCGTAGTTCTATGTTTGTTGGTCATTAGACAATAGTTCATTGTCAAAACTGATAGCAATACAAAGTCTTTGTAAATAGTTGGGTCGTGGAGGAATTTCATCTCTCAATGGTTACGGTCAAAATCCTTTGTAATCTGACTCACTCCAGGTTAGGCATTTGTTTCTCATAAGTTGGCTGTAAGTACATTCCTCTTCCATTCTAATATAATATTATTTATCAAAACAAAAAGGATTTAGTCATTTACATTAAAACTCATCAAGGTCACATAAGCTTCTGTCATGTGAGACTATTGACTAATCAATTCGTCAAATGTGCATGGAGATAATGGTTTCACTTTTGCAAGCACATACACAAAGAACACATGCAAAGAGCTGTCCTGTTTCCCAATTTCAAGTGCAATCAAGAAAATGGTAGAAGTACGGTACAATTCTGTACTCTTGTGACAGAAACTAAACATCCGTAGGGTCAGAAGGGAAGCTCTATTCGGACAATTGAAGATAAAAGCACATTCAATTCAAATTTCTTGAAACAATTCAACTATCCTTTAATTAATTGATAATTTCATGTTTCCACAAGATTTCATTGACTGATTGTGTTGTTTGCATACCAATTTATAGAAACAATGCTGTCAGGTCATAAAGTGTAGGCATGGGTTGAAACAGGACCCCTCTCATGTCAAATGAACCTCTCGGTTACATTTCCAGTCAGGCGTTAAGGCACCCGGTTCCATATCAAATTAGGGAAACAATGCTATGAGATCACACAGAGCAGGCATGGTTTGAATGGATCCCTTTTATGTCAAAGGAACCTCTTGGCCACTTCGCCAGTCAGGTGTTAAAGGTTTCCAGTCTTTCAAACATAAATTTGGCCTAATCAAGCAAGAACACAGCCTGAATTCATTTGCACACTTGCGAATTCTCATTTTATTATAGATTAAAAACAATATAATGTCAGCATGAAATCATTTGCGTACTTATGAGTTCTCATTTTATTATAGATTAAAAACAATGTAATATATCACTTTTTAGTATAAAAGAAATGGACATTTGCACAGGTGTATGGGCTTATGAATACCCCAAAGACATAGCACAGCAGAAATTTATTCTGAGAAACATCATAGCATCCAAAACAGTACTGAGTTCTCAGCAGGGGCACTATACATGTTTACCAAAGTTGAGCAATATTCACGTTTGTGTTCCTATTTTTGGGTGTATATGACTGCGTGTATCTTGTTGATCCTTATCTGATGTTTTCAATCCTAATTCGTGAAAGGAGTACTTAAAGAAGGAAAACAAATTGAGAACATTCACACATTAAATTTCTTGACCTATTAGTCCATTCCTATGCCTTAGTCGTGCAAAATATTGTCGATAAATGCTCAAAATATCTGATAGACAATTTCTACCTGAAATTAATTATACACAAATCACATCTTTGTGGGAGTCCAAACCTCTTGGAGCTCATAACTCTTTAGCCTGACCTCTCATTCTAGTTATTGAACCAACACATTAAAATATTGGAGAAGATTACAGAATCAATGCCGTATAGGTAACAGGAAAAAATACGATGCTTTGCTAGAACTTTCAGCACCTATTATTTGCAAACCCGCAAAACTTCATCGATTAGAGGATAAATACTAACTGGAATGAGTCTAAAACATTGCTCAGTCAGTATTCATTCATGAATAGAAATAATGTTCATTAGGAGAAAATGTGTTTTCATTCAAGAAGCCAGGAAAAAAAAATTAAGGATTTTCTTCCTATCATAAATGCTTTGGACCTGTTGCTAATTACTTTAGTGACTGTAGTTTGTGGCTTATGTCAACATTTTTCTTTCATAGTTTTTGATCAATAGGTCCAGTTATTTCCAAGGTTTTTTACCCATATTCTTATGCTTTTTCAAACTTTTCCAACCTAATGAGAATACCACTTCAAAATTTCTATACGTTTTTCTATTAGTCTTCATTAGGTAGTGCTTTGTGTGAAAAAGATGCTGCATTTGGTTGATTTAATCTAGTTGCCATCCTTACCGTATGAAATTGGACCATAAAGTTTTGAACAAATATATGTTGTCAGGAAAAACCAAGCTTTAGAGGGATGAGTAAAATTATGTGAATTCTTGTAACTCTGGATCTTTTACCTGAGTGAGAAAGAAGAATATATGCAAACATAGAATGAATGGCATTGGATGACTTTTGGTTTCAGGCTTCAAAGGATCATATAGTTGAGCACAAGGATGAAAGAAAAGCTGATTCACAGAAGGCATGCAACGGACTCTCTTCTTCTCTTGTTTATATTTTTTCGCAGAGCATGGATACCATGTTTAATAGTGGAAAATGATTCATGTTCTTTGTGTTGGGTGATACAAGAAGGCCAAAGAAACTTCAGGGGAAATTGGAAATTGAATCCTAATTAAAGATCCAAAATATTGCTTAGCACTGCCAACTCACTATATAAACATCCAAAATATTGCTAACAGAGTTCTATCTCATTCCAGGCTTTTACAGGTCTTGTTGTAGAGCATGCCATAACTGAGGTTTCTGATGATGTTAAAGGATTGAAGAGTTCACAGGTGAGGATTCATGTGAAAGATAAAAATCATGTTCAGAGAGAGTAAATGTATGCACAAACTTTATCTTGACTGATTGGTTTTCATGATCTGAACAGGTACCAGAATCAAAGCCTTCAAGACCTGTTTCAAGGTTCAAGATGCAGAAAGCTAATCGTTGATGCTAAGATTGCTTCTTTCGATAAATGTTCTTTCCAGAGCAGCCAGAAATGTACAATTCGATGGAAAGGGAGCATTTTCCAACGTATCATGTTGGGAGTCATTCTTGGTCACATATTATGGTGCAGGCAACCCATTTTTGACAAGCAGTGGATGATAATGTAGAGATGATGTACTTGTCTTGAAGTGATTATGGACAAGTTTTCCAATGAGCGGTTTTGAGCATGAGGTCCCAAAGAAAATTTATTTGGTCCTGCTAGGAATGATTCTAGTGAGAATGACATGTTATAATAATTCATTTTGTGTGGCGCTAAGAACTGTGTGAAGCAGAAGTGTGCTTTCATTAAACATGTTAATTCAAGTATGCTTACAGAAAAATATTCTGCAACTCTTTTACCAAGATTAGTTCATGCAACGCACTTTTGTGAAATGACCGAGAACTCTCTAGATTTTGGTTCCAGAGTCTAGAATTGTGAATTGCATCGGTAGCTTTTGAAAAATGAAAACAATGAGAGACAGGATATATTGAATCTGCTCAATACAATCCATCTCGACTTTTGAAGGTTTTTATTCATATTTTCTAACACAGAAACATACCACAAGATAATTGATGTAACTAATATGGCACCCTTTTTAAAACAAATCATGCTTTCCTAAGCACTAAAATGTCACCTTATGGATGAAATATTGTCAATCTATGAGGTGACATTTCTTCTATAAATATCAAATTTTTGTCATTTCTCTTTTTTGTGCAAGATATTTGATCATTTATCAGATGCTCATGTTTGTTGCATGGAATAAAATTACCTGGCTATCTATGGAATTAGCTGATATATGCGTGACACACATCAATGTTGGCCATATAACCAACTGATCTTGTATCATGTGCACAAATCTGAGTCTTAACACAAAAATATAGCGACAAACACCCCCAGTCTTTTTGTTGCAAATTTACGCTCTGTGGGTGTGAAGCAGGTCAACAATTTATCATACGTTCAAACAACAGCAAGATCCTTACGAGAATAATAGCGGAAATTTTATAGGTTACTATACAATTTTATCTTGGTAAAATTTGTCAATAGGATGTAGGATATTTCAATTATGGAAACAATGCATCTCATTTGGTTTTCACAGTTTTTGTGCCTCTGTTTCTCATGCTGAATATCAATATTCTTGGCAATGGATTTAAAAGACCTTGAAGAAAATTGACCTCAATGATCGTTTGCTTTTGCCTTTGAGACTCTGGACTTGTTACTGTTTTAGAGCTTGGCTCCTCTTCAAGCAGCAGTTTTAGAAGGGATTGCAAACATTTAAAAGGTGGATTGCTGGTTATTTAATAGGGGATACGGCTATTCAATATGTGGAATTTGTTCCTACCTGTTATTTTAAATTGGAATGCAATTTTAATTATATTTTTAAGCCATTCATGTGTCTTTTTTTTACAGTTCAAAATAACTTATGTTGTACTTTTAGCTCTTACCCATGAATACTATGCATAGAAAGGGATTTTACTCTCCCAACATTGCATGCAATTTATTGGCAAGTGGTATTGGTTTGAACTTTATATTTTCTAAAGGGATCATATAAATTAATGTTAGTCTGAACAAGTGGCACATTGTAGCTAATCCGAATGGTCTGGTTAACAATTTGTGTGTGAAGTATTTGTTGGCATTTTACATATGAAGAAAACATTTATTAAATTATACTCATTTTTATTTTGAGTGGCATGCTTATGTAAATTGTTGTGTTTTTTCTGTTGTATTAAATGTTTATAAAGCTATTTTCCTTCCTACGCTCAAAAACTGTTGATCATATTAGTATCATTAATAATTTGTTTTTAATGTAAATTTTATGTTTATAACAATTTGTTGATGGACATGGTTTCAAATTAATTTTGGGAAGGCTGATATATTTTCCCTTTGAAACTGTGATGGTCAAAGGTTGATGTATTTTTTTCTTAGTTTTTAATGTGTATTTTTTTCTAGTGATATATGTTGTTTACTTTATCATTATTACTTCGGGTCATATCATTTATATACGTTTTGTTACCTTATTTCATGGAAGATGCTATTGATGGATTTGCCTTGTTGCATTTGTGCAGGTGCACTTTAGCTGTAAAGTCATGACAGGTCTGGGAAAAGATGTAAGCTCGGATATTAATGCTCGAACCATCAGTTGTCGACTCGATTCAGGGGTCAAGACAAAATCATCGTTGGGTTTGTTGGTAATTGTTGAAGAAGTTCTTGTTGTTGGTAGATTTATGTGTTTGGCAATTTTGCCATTGTGATGACTTCTTGCTTCATTTGATCTAGTTCTTGACTGCTTCTCGATTTTGAGTTTACTGTTGTTTGGGTTGATTGTTATGCTTGTTGTCTTGGTTGCTACTCTAGCCTAAAGCACCTATGCAAGGATTGATATTGCTAACAGTAAAGTGTTTGTAATGAGGCATTAGACATAATATGGAGGCATTTTGGAAATTGATTCTAAATTTAAACCGCGTAAGTGTTTGGCAGATGGGAGTTGATACATTGGAGGGAAGTAGAAATAAGAAGAGAGAGACATGTATCTATGATTTGGTTTCTTGTGTAAAACTTGCTAAACAAGCTACTCATACTATGGGTTCAAACTGCAAATTTGTTGCAATTTGCAGTTTTGCTAGGCTTGTATGAAGTGTATGAAATGCTATGCAAACTGTGTATTGCTAGGATTGCATGAACTGCCATGAAGTGAATGAAATGCTTTCTTTTTAATCATTTCAAATTGTATGTATGGGTTTTTCAGTCGACTGGGTTGCATGTCACCATGGAAGGCGAAGAGAGTCTTTTTTGCATGGAAGGAGACTTGGTCTCTCAGTCGGGTCATCAAAAATCATGCACAGTTCTTAAAAAGATTTTGATTTCACAATATGAACTATGCAAGTCTCAGATCTTTAACTTTGTGGAGAAAAAAAAAGAGAGCAGAAGAGAAACCTGCATTTTCGGCCTTAGTTTTTAGCTGAGTTTACAGCGATGTATTCGGTTACTTTTGTTTGTTTATTATTTGGGTAATTTTATTTTCCATGCAAATAAAAATATAGTTCATGTCGGCTACATTAGAAGTTTATTCTGCTGTATAGACTTTAAATTTATTTGTATGGGCATATGGTACAAGTTTGTTCTGCTATATTGACTGTGTGATTATAAATAAAAATCTAGTTCATGTGGGTGTATGGTAGAAGTTTATGTTGCTGTATAGACTTTGTGCGTGTGTAGATAAGAATCTAGTTCATATGGGTGTATGGTAGAAGTTTATTCTGCTGTATAGACTTTGTGTGTGTGTGCAAGCTCCTGTGTGTATTTGTCTTGGTTGTAGCAGTCCTTTCGATTTTCTTGTAGGTATTTGAGAATATGGGGCAATACACTTACTGGAATGGCTTGAGTTGTTACTATTGTGGTTTGATCTCATGGGTGTAAATGCATGCGGTTAAAACATTTTATTACATTGCTGCAGCTGTAGATATATGAATATATGTGCACTTACACATGTATGCATATATGCGATTTTTATTCGGGTCTTGTTGGATGGCCTTGTTATCTTCTACTATGAATGATTAATTAAGTGTATTAGATTTTCTGTTTTGTTGTAGAGCTCATGTTGGAACGAGGTTTTAAAGAAACATGCCAATGGATATCTGTGTTTGATCTTTGAATTCTTTAATGCATGATTAATTCTTCTTTATTGTCCTTCGAAATTTGATTTTGGTATGGTTTTGAACTAGTTGTTTCTGAGCTATTTTTGATGTAAGTTTAAGTTGGTTGATTGCGAACATGTTTGTTGGAACTTTCATTTGGTTTATATATATATATGTTGGACTCATTTATGATTGGCACATGATTCACTATTTGATCTTTCATTTGGCTGTGGATTAAAGTTGCTTATAAGTTATTTTCTAAGTCTCTGATTGGCTTAGTCACTGTTATGTTTTGAATGATTTAAGTACATCGCAATATTCAGCTATGATCCTCCGTGTTTAAAGTCTAAATTCTGATCATTTCTATACTTTTCACTGTTGCATAAAGGTTTGCAATTTTGTCACTTTTGCAACGTTTCACGATTGTGAAATGTTCATACAAAACCACAAACTAATTTTGTGTTCAAAAAATATTTCATACTCGCAAAATCCTTTGGTTGGTAAGCGGACTGCTCATGGTAAAACACACAAGCTTGCCAGTATGAACACTCTTATTTGACTCATGATTGGTCTGCAACTACATGCATCCTATTTTGTTGTTTACTATAACACAAAAGTTGGTTGTTTGTCTGCTTGAGTTCATTTGGATTTCCGATTTTATTGATGACTGTATTGGGCTTGCCTGAGCTTAATCGTTTTATGGGTCCCAATATTAGATTGTGTTTTGATCTGTGCTGATTGGCTAGAGTTGCTGGTGCATGCTTGAGTTTCAGAGCTATGGTTAGGGTGGGTAGACTCAACATGGTTGAGATCATCTTACTCATTACCATCATAACTTCAAATTCTTTTCTATGCAAGCTGGATTCGTTTTGGATTCATGTTTTCAGTACCTTGTGCTAACATAGATTTTGACACTTTATTCATAAATGTATATTGTAATTGTTAAATTGCTGAAATTAACTTAAGTGTAAAAATATTTATATTAGATGTTATTAAACATGGAAATCATAGTTGTATTTATATTGTATGATGAATTGTATTCATGAAAGAAGTTGAAGGGATGTTGTGCTCACAAAGAAGTTTTCGATTATAAGTTGAGCTGGGAGAAGACTTTGATTATTGCATTGCTAAATCATTGTAAGTTTTATTACAGATAACATTGATCGGTGATGCCTCGATAAATCATAAGTTGGAAACTTGTTTTGAAATGAGAAAAACTAGTAGTAGGTTCTTAACAAGTTACATATTTACTTAAGGCAATTGTTATGCGAATCGTAATTCATGCTTCAGTGAAAGGATCTTATCAATCAAGGTTTGTGAATTAAAAGTTTATGAAATGATTCAATATATACTTTTAAGGAAACATGTGCTTCATTATAAATGAATGCATATCAATGAGAGTTGTTTTCTATTGAAAATGTGCACGAGGGGTATTATAACATGTAACAATACATAAATTCAATAAGACATAACACAACTCAAAATATTCCATTAATTCAGTAAATACAACACGTACAATTCTGAATCGTGCAGGAATAAAGAGAAATTGAAAGTCAAATTTGAGAAAGTGATTATGTTCTACTGAATTGACCAGAATTGGATTGGTTTGATAAAGGGTTGCTGTGGCAATAGTGGTCAACCTGATCTGATAATGTTTTTGAGTTCTGATGGCTGAAAATTTGTTAAACCCTCAGTCAGTAGACGATGCCCAGAAACCTCGTTTAAATTGTTGAATTGATGCCTAAAAGTGTTGTTATGTATTTACTATTAATTTAATATGCAACACCTAAAAATCCATCTAAGACCCAAGGTAATATACAAAGTAATTGGCTTGAGCAACCCTTAAGTGAGAGTCGCTCTATACATTAGGGGTTAAAGAATTAGGGCTCATTTAGCTCTATGCGAGTGTCCCATCCCAATAAGTGAGAGGCCTTCATCCCTCTCTCTATATGATGTTATAAAAAATGTAATGTCCTTTTAGTACAAGCATGTAGCAACAAGCCTTCAATATGAAGAATGGAGTAAGGGCATAACTTTGATAATGCTTGATAATCTTGTGCGATATGATCCCCCCTACGAAGCATGGAAAAATGGCACACACTGACACGACTAGAATTGTGGACCATGATGGTGGTTAGACAACTATTGGATTTGGTTCAATTCCGGTGAAAGTGGTTCAACTATGTTCAGGGTGAATAGAGACTCAAGAAACAAAATCGAATGTGTGTGGCAGTGCAATGAACACCTTGAGACAAGCTAATGACAAATTTGGAAGTGCTCGTGAAAATTGTTGATAGTCAAAGCCATGCGAAGCATACTGAGAGGAAAGTGCTAAAAAGAGCTTGATTTGAACTAATTAACCAAAAAGCATGATAAATGCAATGTAACTACATGAGTCGTACCAAAATTAGGGGGTCTCCATAATGCCCCTTTTTGATGTTTGGCATGTATACGAATCAAAGTAGAAATACATGACAAACATACCTGAGATATGTAAATGTTTCAATGTCTTGAATATACTTGCAAGCAAAGTGAATGCATACAATTAGATCAATGTATTGATAATTTGATAATAATAGTCTAAAGATGTAAATGTTTCAATGTCTTGAATATACTTGCAAGTAAAGTGAATGCATACGAGTAGATCAATGTATTGATAATTTGATAATAATAGTGTAACCAAATGAGATGACTGGAAAATTGAAAATGAGTAAAATGATGAATACACTTGGTGCATGTCACTTTTGAGAAGAATTAGAATTGTCATTAGCTTAAAATTGGAACATGTTAACCTACTCAACTAGCAAAATAACACTAATATGCATCCATACTAACCATATTGAGTCGCAAAATTTACTTCTTGGCCAAAAAGGAAACATGTGGAAGCTCTTTATAACATTTTGACATAACTTTGTAACCTGTTGATGTCTTGTAACCATTTGCAATTTGTAACTGAAAATAAAATAGGCTAACTACATGCCCCCCTTTGAGGTGAAAGATATTATATGTCACTTATTTTAAGATAAAAGGATTAAACACATCATACATAACATATGTCAAAGCAAGAGTTGTCATAATCATGAAAGCACATTTGCAAACATCTATAATTATGGAAATATGTTATCAAATCCCATACATAACTTGACACTTATGTTGGAGTTTCTATAATATAAGCAAGGGAAAAAAAAGAGGGGCAAATGATATGCCTTGATGAATTAAGCAAAAAATGACAAACAATATGCCCCACTCGTAAACATTTGCACTATAAGGATGATATATCAATGAAGCACACACTAATGACATGCCTCAATAGATGCATAGTGGAAAACATGACAACGAAGGCATCAATCATAGTATACCACACATAATAATGTGCATGTTATGGATCATGACACCAAACATATAATAGTGCAAAAATTGTGAATGCCCAAGAAAACTCCTCAATGTGGACTTACATCAACCATGACAAAAAAATTGAAATTGACGAATGAAGGATTGCATTTATTAATAAAATCTCTCAATATATTAGAAGATGTGGTCAATACATAGTAAAAAACAAGGGTTGGGTTTCAACTTTTCTTTTGACCAAGAAAAAGCAAGAGTTGTGAGCCAATGGTGAAGAATTGCGAACCAAATATGTTTTTGACCATTTGGTTGACATGTTTGAAGTGTTAGATACATAATGGGAACATATGGGATGTGGTGGCAAGTGATCAATGGTGCTACGTAAACTATTCTAATCCTACACGATGTGCAAAAAACAAATTTGTATAATCAATCCAACCCTCAGTATAAGTGTAAATAAAATATTGCACCAACAAATATCACATAGAACCTAGAATGCACAAATATAAAACCACATAGAACAAGTGAAACCATAAGACAAACTAAGTAATCAAAAGCAACCAAGCGACGAACTACACATAATCAATACACATTCGAAGATTAGAGGATCCTTTATGGACAAGATAAGATGAGCCATGCCAAAAAACGTGCACAAGACCATAAAAGCACAAGCACATGCAAGAAAGCAACTCTGGAAATTAGAGGGAAAACAAGAGACCACACTATATGTCAATCATGTGAAACAAGATCATATCGTAACTAACCACCCAAGTTATAATCTAGAGAAACATTTGTAAGAAATTGTAGAGCTCAATATGATAATGGAAAATAAGAATGATAGAACCTTAAGAACAGTGAAAAATGCTCCCAACATAGTCATGCCCTCAATGTAAGGAAGCCCCTAAGTGTAGGCATGACGAAGTTGTGAAACAACTATAAAGCCAAGGTTATATGTAGCATGCATATTGCATCTAATTCAAATAATTCTACGAGCAAGACATGCTTAAACAATGTATGTGTAAACATCTAGCAATAGGTAGATAAACATGATATGTCACAATGTGTGACCATGTAGTAGAAAAATATAAAGGAAAAATAACGTGTTTTATCATTTGTAGAAGGATAAAACCAAACAAGTAAAAATCCAAGAAACACAAAAGCAAGAGAAAACAAGAAGACTAATATCAATCAAGTGAGACACAAGCTAAGGGTGAAAGTGAGAAGTATGAAGATTATGATCAATCAAGTGAAACACAATCCAAGGGGGTAAAGCAAAAAGAAACAAGAAGACTAAGATCAATCAAGCAAGACACAAGTCAAGGGGAAAAAGTGAGAAGAAAAAAGAAGATTAATTTCAATAAAGTGAGATTCAAGGCAAGGGGAGGAAACGACAAGAAGGAAGAAGAGGATTCCCACTAACCCACAACTTCCCTAATAGCTTAGTGCCCTCTAGAACATAAGGCTTGGATATGTATTTTTTGTCATCATTGGGAAGTTTGAGTAGGATTATAGAATCGAGTGCACTCTAGAATGAAACCTTTGGGTATATATGTGTTTTCATCATTAGGAAGTCTATTTATGATTATGTAATGGGAACAATAATCAAAATCTAGTGAAATAAACAATACAAGATCACCGTAATCAAAGGGGCTAGAAGAATGACATAACAAATTGAAAGATGAAAGAATAAGGTAACTTCAAATTTTAAAAATTGAGAAGTGAAAAATAAATCAATAGAAGATAGTAATGAAAAATAAGAAGAAGCGATGAGAAAGCTAGAAAGTCATACATGACACAAGTGAGAAACAAAGAACTTGAGAAGACAAAAAAAAAGAGAGAAGAAAACAAAGAAAAAGCTATTTACAATAAATTGTTCTGTTGAAGCACATGAGAATGGATTGGAATGATAAATGATAATCCCATCCAAATGTCCATAATCTACCGCCATGTCACCATGATCAAGATCCAAAAATCCTAAGGACCATGATTCTAAAGAGCTAGATGTGTCATTAGTATCATTAGAAATAAAATCAAGAGTTTTATAGTAACTACAATTATAATAGCTAACAATGTAATCATTATTATGGTAAACAATTTCAATAGCTATTTTATCCTCTTAGAAGGAAGCACTTTGTTTGGATCATGTAGCTGAAACCTTATTTGGCACTTTAACTTGAACATACACAAGAGGTTGTGACAAGTATACTTTGATGCATTGATGTGTAGGTACTTGAACTTGAGATAATTGTCAATTGGGGTTATATGCTTTCTTATTTTGGTAGTAGATTAGGTAATACCTCATGTTGAGTTTGAGTTGATGGCTAGTAAGGAGTTTGTCAAATACTAATCACTTTGTTATCATGTAAAAGTTTCAAGCATTAATGTAATGTGGATGGGATGACTCACATTTGACTAAGCCAATGGTTTCCAAGTAATATGCATATCTCCCATTATCAGACAATATACATGAAACTACACTAGAAAAGTCTTAGGTGCTCTTGTGATAAGTGATTTGATACTGTTAAGAAGTGTCTAAGTAAGATTGTCATAACCTTTAATAATAACGACCGAGCCATCTAAATCTTGTTGAATGTATCCCTGACTATAAATGAATATCAATGTGTATGTGTTTAAACTTGGTCCATTATTGATCACAATGCTCTTAGTTAGCTTCAAATGTGAATCCATGGAAGCTTTTATGAATAATGATTGGATGTTAGAATCATCTACTGAAATATCATGGTCATAGAAAGCAAGAAAATGAACCTCAGTGCGTATACATGACCAAACATATGAAATCATCTAAGTTATGAGCATTTTGAAATGGTGAAGATTGTGTAGGGGCTAACATGTGAACCTCATTTGGATTTGAAGTCATGATTCAAAAGAGGATTGGTAAATACTTTCAAATGTTGATTGGGCTATGCATCTGATTTATTTAATGTACTATTATGTCCTTTCACTTGAAAAGCATTATTATTAATTGAGTCAGGAATCTTTGTCTCAATGAAAACATATATTTTTAGCATGACCCAAAGCTCTATGATAATCACACAATATGCATTTACATCATAATTATTAGGTGAAGGAAGAGATGAGTTCAAGCTCGCATTGAGGAGGCAAATAGATCATAATGTCCTTTCACTTGAAGAGCATTATTATCAATTAAGGCATGAATCTTTGTCTTAATGAAAAACGTATATTTGTACCATGACCCAAAGCTCTATGATAATCACACAACATGCATTTACATCATAATTATTAGGTAAAGGATGAGATGAATCAAACTTGCATCGAGGAGGCAAATAAATCATAATGCATTGAAGTGATTTATTTGTTTTAAACACAACTACCTAAATGTGACACAACAAGACCCTAACCTAAATACAATACTTTTAGATTCTGAAAAGAGGGAAATAAATAACGAATAATTAAATTAACTAGCTCAAGAAGAATCAATATGTCAGATTAACGTAATTGATTCATTTTGTTGTGTGGAAATGATTATAAAAAATCAGGAAGTAGAGAAGAAGGGATATGAAGAAATGACATTGTTTCGAGATTGCATGTTAGAAACATAATGCACTGACTGGTATTGACCCATTGTTAGTGGTCACTGCCAAAAAATAGATGCCTCTAGTGACATAGGTCCACCACTATTGTTTATGTTGGTTAGACTACTTTGAGTTTTTGTGTGTTCTTTGGTCTATTCCTTGACAATAACCTTTTCTAGATATGCAAATGTTAGAATGTATTATTCTTTACAATGTCTCCAAAACCTTAACAACTTCCCCAAGAATGATAAATTGTGAAGAGTAATTGGCTCGAGCCGCCCACCTTTGGGGATTTATCTGCATATTAGGATAAGAATTAGGGGTCATGTAGTTCTATGTAGAAATTATCCCACCCAATGTGAGAGAGGCCTCAACCCTCTTATATTTTCCTAGAAAATGAATCCAACTATATGCTCTTTTATATACCCTTCTTTTTGTACAAGAAAGTAAAATAGAACCGATCCTTGAATTTTAATAATAAAATAAATAACCATTTGATTAGAGTAGAATTGTTCCTTTTTCTTTTGTAATTAATCAGATCAGAATATCTGAAGAGGATCATGCCAAAACCACGTTTATAACTCCTTGGGGAACTTACTGTTATGCGGTCATACCATTTGGCCTTAAGAATGCTGGGGCTATGTACCAATGAGCGATGACTTATATATTCGATGATCTTATACATAAGATTGTGGAATCCTACGTGGATGACATGTTGGTTAAGGCCATAAAGCATTGTGATCACCTAGAG
This sequence comes from Taxus chinensis, assembly GCA_019776745.2. Taxonomy (NCBI): domain Eukaryota; kingdom Viridiplantae; phylum Streptophyta; class Pinopsida; order Cupressales; family Taxaceae; genus Taxus; species Taxus chinensis. Next base: position 677,170,667 of record CM034147.1, read on the forward strand.
GTGCTTTGTATCATCCTTTCATGCTTAATTGAATACAACATCACATTGAATCCAAAAAAGTGTGTATTCAGCGTAATAGGAGGAAAGTTTTTGGGGTACATCATATCTTCACGAGGAATTGATGTAGACCCAACCAAAATTTGAGCTATATTGGAAATGATTCCACCAACAGATGAGTCTAGCATCAGATCTTTTCTTGGAAAACTCGGGGCAATCCGAAGATTTATCCCTTACTTGACCTTTGTCGTTCACCCAATCAACAATTTGTTGAAAAAGGATTTTAGCATTGATTGGAAAAAAGAATGCAACGAGGCCTTCAAGGTAGTTAAACGATTCTTATTGTCCCCTCCCACGCTAATGCCACCTAGATCAGATCACCCTTTGATCTTGTATTCACGAGATACAGATGTTTCACTAGCCTGCATGTTGGCTCAAGAAGATGACGATAAATGAGAGCGTGTAATTTATTTTATTAGTCAGATGTTGCTTGATTATGAGACATGTTACACCCAGGTAGAGAAAGAATGCCTTGCCATAGTCTTTGCAACAAAGCGCTTAAGACATTATATGTTGAATCAAGAAATGAGGGTTATTGTTAAGTCAGATCACTTGTGGACATTCCTCACACAAGGATCCTTGTCTAAGAAGGTCGGGTGCTTCATAACTCTGATGGGTGAATTTGAGTTAACATTTGTTAATAAGAAATCTGTCAAAGGACAAATCATTGTGGATTGGTTAATTGATAATCCATTAGATGGAGGTGATCTGGTAGATCTAGACTTCCTCGATGAGTGTGTGTACTTCTTGAGACTAGGCCCCCCATTTCAGCGTGTCCATGGTATACCGACATCATTAATTTTATAGTGGACCATACGTATCCAGAAGGGGCAACATCTCAACAAAGAAGGTGGTTACATGTCATTGCCACTAAGTATGTTATTGTAGAGCAGGTGCTCTATCGCAGGGCCTTCGATGGAATGTTGTTAAGATGTGTTGACGCTCAAAGAATCCAAAAAGATTCTTTATGAGTCACATAGCAGAGTATGTGGAGGTCACTTCGGTGGCCACGCCACTACTCGAGAAGATACATTGAATGGGCTATTTCTGGCCCACTCTAGAACATGACACAATAGAGTTTGTGCACAGATGCCACAAATGCCAAGAGTTCTCCCATGAGATCCACATACCGGCACAAGATTTGCAACCAATCAAAACCCCATGGCCCTTTTCCATGTGGGGCCTAGATTTAATAGGGAAATTCTCTCCCTCATCAACAGATGGCCATAACTTCATAATCACGGCCACAAAGTACTTTACCAAGTGGGTAGAAGCCATGCCTCTTACCACTGTACCTGGGTCTATGATCGCTAAGTTCATCTTAAACCAGATCATTTGTAGGTACGGTGTCCCACAAGTCATTATCTCGGATAATGACACGTCTTTCAAAAATGACGAGGTGCGTGAATTATGTGCAAAGTTCAAGATAAGTCATCACATGGCTTCTCTTTATTATCCTCAGGCTAATGGATAGGCCATGAGGCTACGAATAAAACATTAAAGTCCATCCTCCTTAAGACTGTTAAGGAGAACAAACGAGATTGGCATTTAAAGCTTTTCCGGCCTTGTGGGCCTATCGAGACGTCAGTTAGAACACCAACAGGGGCAACCCCCTTTTCTTTGGTATTTGGTGCGGAAGAAGTTTTACCACTCGAGGTTGAAATACTGAGTCTCCGTATTTCACTGCACGGAATCTTGGGAGAAGAAGGCTATCGAGAAGCGTGACTCTCTTCAGTTAGAAAGTCTTGATGAGGTTAGACTCAACGCTGAACAACATCACAATATTTATGTTGACTGGATGGCTCGGCAATACAATAAGAAGGTTTACAAGCGTGAAATATACGAGGGATATTTGGTCTTAAGACTTGACAACCGGATAGACAAAAAACTGGTGAGGGAAGGAAATTCAGACCTAGGTGGTTGGGTCCATATCGAGTAGTAGAAGACTACAAAAATGGGCATTTCACCTGTGTACACTAGAGGGTGAGGAGTTTAATGAATATGTGAACTCTCTTCACCTAAAGAGGTATTACGCATGATCCATTAGCATTTTCATATGTACATTACTACATCTACATCACACTTTCATTTGCCAGCTCATTCTGTAAAATTTGTGATCAAGGGATTTATTCTTATAGCAACTCCTAAAAACTTCTGAAAAGCATTGGCAAAACATTCAAATCATGTCTCTTCAAATTTTCATGGTATCATCAATTGTTTTCAAATCATTTCATCAGTTCAAATAGGATAAGACAAAGTTTTGACTGTGATCATACCAAGGCCTGCATACTTGGTTCCGCTTATAGTCTCTTTCTAGATTAGGTGTCTTTTCCTATAGTCTATTCTAGAAGCTTCATGGTGTCACATCTATCCCATAAAAATCTCTTTGGAAATAAGAACATACTAAACATTTTACCTAGATGAGTAAGTCAAATGCAAATCCACAGAAATTTTTTATTTTACACATTTCTTTTCCCTACCAACCTTCGGTGTTGAGCCTACATCTCTTACTGGTGATGTAGGGTTGGGAAAGGAGAGAAATGCCCTTACTCACCTATTCCTTGTCCATGGTGATGAGCCCATGCTTCCTCCTGGTAGCATGGGGCAAGGAGTAGGGGGTCTCTTTGATAAACTTGAAAGTTACAAATAATTCACTCAAATGTTGTGAAATCATAAGTCAAAAACAAAGTGAGTTAGATGTCCAAAAATCCAAAAGAGTTTAAAACCTCAAAACTAGATTTTGTCAACCAAGTAGCCATCTACGGATCTAAGTCTAGATAAACTGGAAAGTAAATCACATTCTAAGCTATGAGGTAACTTGAGTAGGGTGAAGTTGTAGTGTCTCAATGTGGTCCTGTCAAACCATTGTCTTTCCCTCATCATTACCATTCAACAATTTTTTGTAACTTGTGCCCTTTCTGGATCTTGGTGTTGAGCCCTCGCATCTTACTGGTTGCGTGGGGTTAGGAGTGGGGCAAGTACATCTTCTTATCATATCACTGTATCACCATGTTTTTCCAAGACAATATGAAGTATCAAAGATTGTTTAAAGAAACTAAAGTTCAAACATCACATTGTGTTCGCATTATCATATATCAACATTATAAAATACAAAAAGAAATCATTCTGTTATCATTTCACACCCATTGCATGCATTCTGAAAAGCATAGAAAAGTGGAAATTCTAAACATCTAGAGTACACATGAGAAATAAACCAAAAGAGAGTCAACTCAGATACAATGGATTACCGAACCAAAAATAAGAGTCTGTATATATCATAGTGGGTCAAGTTTCTATACAATGCCATCACGTGCTAAGGCATGGTCAAAATGCTCGCAATGAGCCCGAAATATACAAAAAAATCATATAGTGCCCAACAAAATGACAACAAAGCAATAAATGGCCCAATGGCCTGTCAATCCCTGTGGGATCCCTCAGATGGTGCATGGCCACGTCCAGGGCTCCTGCTAACTGCAACGATGCTGGGAGTGAACCGAATGGTGTGAGTGCTCGTGACAGTGGCCGTTGGCTGTGGTCTCACTACGGGAATGGCTCTGCCTCATCAGATGCTTGATGACCTCATATCCGGCCACCATAGTATGAAGGGAGGTCACCACCTCCACTATCCTCCAAACAGGAGCAAACACGTCAGTGTGTCTTTCGGCAGCTAGTGGCTGACCCTGAATCATCAGTCAGCTCAGCTCGGGTCTTCCCCGAGGGGATCAGTAGGGTGTCCATGCACACCCGTCGGATGAGCTCTCTCCACTCCTGTGCAGTCGCTGCAAGAAGGGAAGGAGAAGAAGCAGATAAGTTAGAAAAGTGCAAAATGCAAATCAAAAGAGAATATCAAAACTAAGGTTTCAAATTAACAAAGGTGAGAGAAGAGTGTCAAACATACTCAGATCTCCGGGCATCTATGTAGGGTTCAGTGACTGTTGCTGCCAATGCTACTGGTGGCTGTGGGGCCTCCCCAAAGCCAGAGGCCAAATGCTGTCTGATCACGGACTCATCATCCCCCTCCCCACCTAGAGGAAATGGACTCCTCTGAGACTAAGGTCTCTCTCTCTGCACTAGCCTCCTCATGTGTGGCTCTCAACATCTCTTGAGTGTCATGCCACTCAGGATTGCTCTCCTCCTCTGCCATATGGGCTGCCTTGCCAGTCTCGACATCCCCCCTCATCCTCCTCAGTCTCCTCTTCGACTGACTCCTCCTCCATCTCATCCCCTGTGTGCTCCTCAGAATCAGAGTCTACACTAATGGGCTCATCCTCCTCTCCGCTGTGGGCAGGAGAGGCCGCAATCTGGAGTAAAGGCACTCGAGGGGCACCAACTACCTGTCGAGCATGAACCATGCACCTAACTACAATAGGCACACCTAGAGTAACTACTATCCAACCGAGATCTCCTCTAGGGCCCCTCCGGGCCTCCTGAATGGTCCTATAAACCGGTACCACTGGGGGAAGTATGTCAGCATATGGTAGGCCAAACTGCTAAGGAACCCGATCAAACGGGTGAATCTCAACTCTCCTTGCCCTATCAACTAGCTGGCCTGTAGTAGAACAAGCTACCACCATGGTCACCTCCTGTCCCCATAACCCTGCCATGTCCTGGTAGGGAGTAGTGACCATGTCTACTATGGTAAGAGAAGCCACTGGCTGATGAGGTGTCCTAAGAACTGACATAGTTATCCACCTCACTGCCTCGGATGCCCGCTGGGTCCAATACCTATACTCCCCTTCCATAAGGGGGTGATACACTCATATACCCAGCTCATGACAAGAGTGGGGTGGCTCAGTGACTGCCCCTGCAATCAGACTACCCTGTATAGGTCATGGTAGGTAGTCCCTAGGATGTCCACTCCCCATGCGTACCTATGGCCATGTCCCTCAATCTGTGTGATAATGGGAGCCCAACAGTAGAGAAGAGTGTCACCTCCCTTGTCCCTGATCAATCGTGAGGACAAGATACCCATAATGGCTCTCCGAATGATCAGAATAGGAGTAGTAGCAATCAACAGACCTTCATCCCCTTCTTCAAACCAGATGAGACAAAAATGTCTCCCATATATGTGGCCCACTGTGTCATCACGGCCCTAGATCCTGTTGTCTCTAAGGTCAGTCTCCTCCCAAGAATCGGGAGCCCAAGGATGCGGTATACATCCTCCAGAGTAATGGTCCACTCACCCCTAACACCTGGAAACCAGAAGGTGTTCCGATCTACATCCCAGTAGGAGAACAAGTCACACAATATGTGACTGATGGGGGCAATGTGGGGTACCCGTGCAATCCTCCAGATACCTGCCCTCTGCAGAGTGTCCCTCTCAGCCTGAGTCAGCTGATCCAGAATCCCAGGGAGCCAATCACACTCTCTCTCTCTACTCCAACAGATGTATTCCTCCTTCTACATTCACCAAAACATGAGAAAAGAACAAGTTAGTAACATATACAAGAAGACAAGCTCACCAAAAACATGATAAAACATGAAAAATCCAAAAAAAATTCAAGTTAGTGAACGTTTTGGTCATTTTGTTCAGAACCGCCCAAGTGCAGGGTGGCGGTCCTGTGACCGCCACCTTGCTTTGGGTGGTCCTGAACCGATTTTCCAAACGTGCCCTTAACCCTAAAAAAGTTCAAAAGTGCAAAAAAAGACCATTTTCAACAAAATAAAAGCATGCCCTATGGGCGCCCCCCCTAGAGACTCATTTAAGACAAAAAAATTTTGAAAATAATCCCCCCTAGGTGAACTTTTCAACATTTTTACATTTAGGGTATAAAAAGACAAAAGTGAAAATAACCAACCTTTGACCGCGTTGGTCGATCTCCCACACGTGGAGGCATGATCACTATTTCGCAACGGTCATTTCAGTTGTACTCTTGTCAGAAACGGTCACCATGAATCCAGAGCTCCAAATTCACCAAATCAACAATGCACAAATGAATTGAAAAGTGAGTTTGTTTTGATATATATATGTTATTTTTAACCTCGTTTTGAGTGTATGTGTTCATGCAGGGCTGGAGCGTTGGTGCAGGTATATTTCTATATCCCCGCACAAATGGTAAGTCCTCTTGTCATTTTGATTTAGTGTTTATTTTTCAATATTTTATCTATCTGCACTTGAGTCTTATTTTTCTCTTGCAGGTAGCGGGAGTTTGGGTGATGACATTTTGACACACAGGCATGTTCAGGTATAACTTCTAACTCCCCTTTTTGGGAATGTCATACTCGGACTCTACGTTTTATGCCTTTTCATGGCTAAAATGCTTCTCGAGGGGGCAATATGTACGCACCCAAAATTGCATGTGCTACATTTTCGGAAAAATGGTTACAAAAGTCCCTAATGATGATTCAGGTCCTTTCAAGAAGGTGTTAGAGCTCCAATTTCCATTCGCAGTGTATATTTGTTGCCTAGACGTCTTTACTTAGCCTTCCCACTTTTTCTAGCTTCTTGCCTCTTTCTGTGCATGTTTTGGCCTTTAGTGCTAGGACTGCCGTTCTGCCAAAACAGGGCGGCGGTCCTGAAACTGCTGCCCTGTGCAAGGGGACGGTCCTGCCCGTTTTTTCTAGATTCCCTCATGCATGTTTTAACATGCAACGGTTCACTTAATTTCACTTTTTGCATGCATCCATGAGCCAAATTGTCTAAAATTAGCTTTGATTGCTTGGTTCTCCTTCCTCCTATTTTTAAATAGATTTAATTAGTTGGAACTGCTCCTTCTTGCCTTGAGCTTGAAGGCACCTCCCATCCTCCATTCCTATATATTCCATGCTTGTATTCAAGCAAAAGGCCTGAGAATTTTGTGTATCTTGCATTGTATTGCTGCTATGATCTTGCTAGGAATTGCATAGCCAAGCTCTGATCTCTTGTGCTATCTCTCTTCTACTTGCATTGACATCCAGACTGCCATCAAGCTGCCATTGCTCAAGCGCCATCCTCCTATTGTTGTTCTTGTCATTCCCAATCCCTTGAATCACATGAACACTCAGAGAAAGAAAGGAACATACTGAGGGGACATATACAAACACAACCAGATTTGTCCAAAGCTCTTGCTTGTCCAGGTTGGAATTGTGTGTTTGTTTGCCTTGTTTGTTGAATTGTCAATTTCAAATCACTAGTTTCAATCACATATCAAATAGAGTAGAAAATCATTCATTTCAATAAATTAGTCAATCACAAGTAGATCAAATCATTAGTAAGCTTCACCTCTTTAACATTACCAGGGAAGTTGTGGGGAACAATAGCCCCTTTCAGGGTCATGATTTGTTCTTCACCTCTGAGGTAGGGTTTGAAGGGTTTTGATTAGATTAGGTTATTTGTTTTAGATTAGATTCATACATTGCACAAGTAACCAACTACATCCGACTGATTACTTGTCTTTAGTTTATTTATTAGGTTAGAATGCATTTCTTAAAAATTAGAAAAGAACAAAAAGATTTCCATTTGATAGATTAGTTTGCTTTTATTGCTTTGATCCAATATATTGTGAAAAATCCAAAAAACATATATTAGATTTCCTTCAGTAATTAGTTTGCTTATCAAAAATCATTTTATTTCATTCTGTATGACCATCAATGGTCCACAACAGGAAAAAAACATACAATTGTGATCCCTTGGTCTCACAACCCAATGGGCCAGAATTGATAACTGACATTGATACCAGTTTACGTTTGACAGTCTTGTGCACACCTGCAACTTTCACTGAGAAAATAGAACAACTCAATATGCTAAACATTGTTGACTAATCAAGCCTACGACTATTGGACTACTCCATGGCAATAGGGTTTGATTACACGCATGACCATTCAAGGGCCACAACCTCCACGAGTCTTTGGTTGTGATCCTCAGGTTCCACAACCCAACGAGCATGCTAGTCAGTTAGACATTGACACTAGTTTACGTACATTAGTATTCAGATCTTCACCACTTCCACCAGATATTATTACACAACTTTCCTTACTGAACATAGCAGTTGATCAGGCTAATACTTTCTGGACCAGACCAGAAAATCACCCATAAATACCTGTGGCTCCATCACGCCTCTCGTTCTTACTTCCATGACCTTGTCTGGAAATCTATACGAGGTGCCCACAGGTCATTTTCCACGTGTTCAACAACCAAAAAATAGAATCTCGGTCGAGCTCAACATTGATTGGAGTCTACGAGTGGCTATTATTTCAGACTGAGCCATCACACCACTTCAAGTTAGGAGAGCATTCTTTCCCTTAGACTCGCAAATCCTAACATTGCGTGTTGAAGATATAAGATATTCCCAATTAGCTTGATCCCCGTCACCACACTCACATTCACACTCATTCTACACCGGTTGTCTCAGCATGACCTTGAGAGGTCGGGGTGCGAAGAAGGTCACGTGTTGAATTTTTTTTCATACAAAAACATATTTTGGAGATATCTCATAAAAGAAAAGCGTCCTCAACATTGCATGTTATAAAAACTCATTTATACATATTTTCTATATCAAACGATTTTCTTTTGTTTCATTCATGCCTTTACAGATCCTTGTCAATTACAAGGGTGGGATGTTGTAGATGAGGGATCCAATGGAAATGATGTAACATCTTGGCCATTCAAAGGTGAATGGTAGAGAGGGTGAGTGCTTTCCCTGTGGAAAACATGACGCCTCATGTCGAAGGAGGAAGCCTCAAGTCAATTACACATTATAACACACCAAGTTTCATGTTTCCTCTGCTCAAGTGTTGGATCCCCTCCATTTCATCAAGCTAAATTCTTTTCTTCTTTCAAGGAAATAGTGGAGGCCATTGAAACAAACTGTGGAAGCCTATTTGAGTTAGAAAACCTCTAACAACACTAAAAAAAGAAAGATAAACAACGACGTCGCAACAACGATTCTTATCCAGAGGGCCACTAATTGTTTAGTAAATTTGAGCTATTTCTTCTATTAGGTGCAGAGGCTAAGCACTTTACCATGTCCAAGACCTTGAGTGATTGCTCATGCATGGATTATGTACCATGTTTTCATTTGTGTTTGTCATTTTTTCTCAACAATGTGATTACTCTAATATCTACAAGTTGCAAATCCAATAAAAAGGATGGATTTTCAGGTTGTCAGCTATTAAGATAGATTTTTTGTTCAACAAACATCGTATTAAAAAAATGACGTGAAAATGGTAAGAAAAAGTGAATGTGGTCCATATGTGACTTTTTATAAGAAAAACTAAAACTTCATATGTTCCCTCCAATAGATTCCCAACCCAAAAATTATCTTCCTTCAATCCCCTTCTTTATCGTGATTATTCCCCCGTCCAATGTTTCACCTTCAATCCTTCAATTTTTACTTCTTCAACACCTCCCTTTCAATGTCTCTAGTGCAACACCCTGGTGCGATTGCTAGTTACTATGAATAATTAGAGTTACCTTTTCCATCATGGTATAATATTGGAGTGGAGCATGTTTTCTTGGCATGAAATTCTTTGTTGAGTAAGATTAAGACACCATCAATCATATTTTGCTTAATTGAAGAACAATACCCACAACAATTTTTTTTAATAAATTTTCTTGAAAGAATGTTGGGTGTGTAGGTCAACATCAAAAATAATACATTATAGTGGGTCCTTTGATTGCGATATCCTCTAGGTGGTGAGTGGATGTGATGAAATAAGTGTTAACTAACACGAGTCAACTTAACTAAAAAAATATCAAGCTTAAGAATAACGTTGTTGTGTCTTTTATTCAGCCTAGACATTTTACAAGAGAAATTTTTCCTTGAATTCTTTGGCTATGCGAAATCACAACAGGATCTGAGAATCATCTTTGGGACTACACATTTTTTTTTAATCCAATGAAGAAAGAAGGGGAAACTTCAATATATTCGGCATTAGGCAACGATAAATTCATTGATGAAAGGATTGAGAGTTTTATGCTTAGTATAAGGAACACACATTGTGAGTAGATTCGAAAGGGATCCCGCAAATGAAGCCATGTGAGATGGGTTGTTGCATTAGATGTCACACTTTTATTTTGATAGCCACCCAACCAAAAATATCTAATATTGTTATAAATGTATATTTTATTCCTTTCCTTAAACTTGATAAACTTCTCTCTTCACAAGGATTCATGATTAGCTTCATCACCACCACTAAGAGTTCCTCTAAATTGCAATCCCAAAAGTTCATATCCGATATTTGATTTGTAGCTCTATCTCCTCCATGCATACATAGCCTCCTTATCAACTACGAAATCCTAAATGCTCTTTCTTTGGCATTAAGCATTTTGTTGTTATATTATATACATGAGATTTATCTGTCATTGAAGAATGACTGGAGTAGGTCAGAAGGGAGACTTCATGAAATCTTGTGTGCATCATAAATGATGTCTTCTTCATTGGATGAAAGATTGGGCTTCATAGTTTGGGATTAAGTGGGTGTCATTCCACATAATAGGGACCATGAGAGATTTTATACTGCTAGCAATCGTACATGGAGTGTACGTTGGAAACACCGAAGGGGATATGGGGTGAAGATTTGAAAATTGAGGAAGCGAAAAAGAGGGAGAGGATAAGGGGTGATTAAAAAGGGGTTTGAGGGAGGGGAAGAACATTGTGGTTCACTATATATCATTTATATCTTGAACGCATAATTCACGTGAGTGTGAATTACATTTAAAGGGGACAAACCAAAAAATGGGGAAAATCCAAAATGTTTAGAAGTAAAAATAATTTATGAAAGGAATCCAACCAAATCTACAAGAACAAAACATCAACATTTTCATCATAATTGCGTTAGTTTTTCAAATGGACTTTCTTCAACATTTTAATAAAAATTTGTTAGATTCGTGCCAATTCCTACAAAGCTGAGTGAAAATTGGAAAGAAAAACCAACTTTTCAGATGTCTATTACTTCGATTCGGACGACAATTGTTGTGGGTGACAAGCTGTCAGAGGAAACATTATACTACTTAGATGCCATGAACACAAAATATCTATGTTACGAGATTATGAAAACAGATCCCCACTAATTTTATATCACAAATCTGGCATTTTAATATATATTTCAGGGTATTACAAAACATATATAGTTTAACTTAGATCATCTACACAAATTTTAACAAAAGACATATCTAAACCCCAAAAATTATAGATCTAAAGCATTAGAAACCTCATGTCAAAATTGTACGAAGAGACACCCAAACAAATCAAAATCATTATATAGACGTGGATTTCTTAAATTTTGAAGAACCATAAAAAAGAAAGTATAGGCATAAGAAGTTATAATCTTGGATATACCCTCGAAAAGTCTTGCGGAGAAACTCCAAGAAGATAAAAAAAAAATTGCAGTGGAAGCCAAAGCGAGTAAAATGAGAGAGAGCAAAGGGCGCAGATTGCCTTGCAAAGAGGTCACTGACGCCGTGGATCTTAGATTGGCCTTCCTTTGCCTACAAAAGGGATTTTTTTCTTCCCTTTGCATGCTGCTACTATTGTGCCCATTTTGTAGTAGACAATTAGTTGCCTGCAAAAGGGTTAAATTTTGATTATTGTTTTTGACGAAACTGAGCGTTGATGACGGTGACAAAGAAGTTATCCAAAACATGCATGAAACGGTGACAGGTGGGCTATTATTTTAGTTCACGAGGTTCATGCCATGGAAGACAACCACGTGGCCGTGTCAAGGAGATTGGTCACATAAATTAAATTATAAAAAGAACCAACAGTGGAGATTGACGTGATGAACGACCATAGGGTAATGATAACAGGAACAAAGGTCTTCGGTGTGATAACACCTCTCCATTAATCCCATAAATGATAGCTATCTAGCATTGTTTGCCATGTGTTTGCAACACATCAACAAAGAAGAAGTGATGAATCTCCATTGCCTAATGATGCCAAGGGTTTCGAGAGTTTGAGAAGGGTATATAATGTGGACAAACATGAAGTTGCATCCTTAGCATTCCAACCAAAATTTCAATCCTATGTTTGTTATAACCATGTACAAGAGGTCCTACAGGATTGCACTTGCTATTGTGGACTTTTTTGTGGTATCATCATCAAAAATTATAGTAGGGCTTTAACTAAAAATGGACGAAAAGAAAAGCATGGTAATTGTGGAGATGATCTAGTGCTTGACTCGTGGATATATGCTTATCCGGGTCAAATGTCAATCCACACACTATTATCACCGACACTTCTTCACTATAAATTATAAAAAACATTTCTTACAATTGCTAACCCACACAATGGAAATGAATGGCCTCGATCTATTACATCAAAAAATTAATACCCTTGATTTTCAACCATTCACAAAAGTGTCAGCAACTCAAGTCACACCAATGTTATCTAGGAAAAAATTACAACCATTCAATGTTCCTCTAATATGTGGTAAATCACTAACTGTTTGATATTCATTGAATGGATGGTAAAAATGCTAAGGAAATCCACGACATCGAAATCATTGAACATCAACACATCCGAAAGATAGTTTCAAACCGTCCCATTTGCACATCACAATACTTCACAATAAAAAATTTAGAATAAACATCGACATTTATTATAAAGTCTTAACAAATTCAATAATTTTAAATATTGTTATTATAATATTTACACATTTAGTTGTTGACTATTCCAAAAAAAAACATAAAATAATTCAAACACTAGTAATTCATTAAAAATTCTTACTTTTTAATTTAATTTTTGTAAATTAAATTCCAATTTTTTACTTAAAATAACATGAAATTTAGAACTCTTACCGTAATTTTAAAAACTCCAAAATATTGTAAACACATATAATTCTGAAAATGTAAAGGACTCCTCTTGTGTCTCTTTGCTTCATCATTTCGCAGATGGAGCTCAGCCATGACTGCCGAAAGAGATTTCTCTTGGGAGATGCCACGTGTTAAATTGGACGGCCACCTGTGCCTTCCAAAAACAAAATACGTGATGTTAATTTTTCAATGTTGCCCTTCAAAAATGCAAAACAATGTTATTTCTACACTAAAAATAAAATAATTAAAAGTTTGGTTTCTATTTATTTAGCTACTTCTAATATATTAATTTAGTTTAATACGAGCAATCACATGTGGGTAGTGCAATGAGAACACAGAAAGGGGAGGGAGATAAGTGTAAGAAAACTAGGGAAGGGGAGAAAATACATGAAGCGGAGAGGGTTAGGGAGGGATATAATGTGAGAAATGTATAGAAAGGAAGATGATAGAAGAAGCAATAGAAGGAGCAAAAGAAGGAAACTGTGATACAAAGTAAAATATAAAAGTTTCAGTCTAATATAAATGTATATAAAGATAAGAGGGAAAATATTAAAGTAACACCTATAGTGATATGGAGTAGTTGCGGTAAAGATGTAGTTAATCACATTAATTTTAATAATTATATATTGGTGGTCGATACTTCATTTATACAAATAGTCATTTGTTATAATTCAACCAATTTGTTACACCCAAGATAAAAAGAAAACAATAGGCATGAATTAATCTATCCCATTATGTAGAATATTTGACCATTAGTTTTTGTAAACAATAAAATCGGAGTATGCTTTATAAGAATGACAAATGTGTGAAGTGTTGTAAAATACAAGGATCCAATCAAATAATTGTAAATGTCTTAAGTCTCGCAAGTGCACTACTAAATAAGAAACAATGAATAGACCATAGAAAACAAATAGCAATAATTACAAGACAATAAAAAATAAATCCAACATCTAAAAGTAAATACAGAATGAATGCTCAACTCTTGTTTGTACATTAGTATAAAACCAATATATTAAGAAATGAAGTGTTTGATACAACATGGATGCTCCAATTTTGTTTTCAAACCAATATAAAATCAACATTGATTGAAATAAAGTGTTCAGAATGTCATTGTACTTTTCAATTAATATATAGTGACAATGCTTTAAGAAATGTGGATAATATTATAAGAGAGGCAAAGAGAAATGAACACAAGGAAGGGGAGAAACATAACAATGGAGAAGTTAACACAAGAGGCAAAGGAGCAGTGACATACAATAGCTAGGGAAAGAAATTTGACATGGGAATTAAGATGAAGGGAAGGGAGGAAGGGACTCTATGTGTTGTTCTTCATTTTTGTGCACCTGCAGTAGCGGTGTTCTGCACATCTTGGAGTAAGGATCAAAAGGGAAAGGTGGGGAAATGCAAATGCCCATCAAGGAAGGGACTCTAGAAATTGTTGTGAAAGTAAGACTTGGTTTTGCGGTGTTTTCAATGTCAATAGTGGCTTTTTGCAGAGTAACCCCTTAAGACTTGTGGATAGATAAAACCCAAGCTATTTTTAGTGGCGCACTTAGTGAAGAAAATACAGAAGGTTCATGCAGGAGAACAGAGCACATTCAAAGGTGCGGAAGCATCAGAGAGGATCACGCGCAGAATAGAGATAGATTCGAGGGACTTAGCCATTTTCATGATGAGGATCTATTTTTGGAGATAGCGTGTGGAGCACTCAAACCAATTGGAGACTTGCATGTCACACATTGGCTATTTTTGGATGATTGGCTATGAAGTGCTTTGCATGGATGCAGGCTAAAGATAGAATGGAAAACTGATAGTTGACTAAGGGAGATCTATTGTTAACACTCTTGCATGTAAGCCTATTTTTGTAACGGTGTGTGGCTAATAATAGCATGTGACCTATTTTGGGATTAGATAAGTGGTGAAGGGAAAGTCCCCACCCTTATAAATATGTAGTGAACTGTATATATATATATATATATATATATAGAGAGAGAGAGAGATAAGCATAGATATACATGTGAGAACTAGGGTATAGTGAGATTATGCTACTAAATCTGTTACACGCATGAGTGTATACTATTGTTATTGTAATGAAGCTTCTGTGTATTTACTGCAATTAATATAATGGAGATTATGGACTGAAACAAGGTGTTATCATGGTTATAATTCAGTATTGCATGCTTGATTCCATTATGGTTATCTGTTAAGTCTGTTATGTTCTAGATCAAGTTTGAATATGCACTATATGAAAGATATATTAGTTATAGATCTGAATGATTAAAGTCTTCATCATGCTAACATCCTACAACAACAACCCTAAAGAGGGGCCTGGTACCTTTGCACACTTTGGGTGAGCACTCAGTCTAGGCTGAGTGATGTGCCAGCGTGCCTGGGCTTGTATTGCTGAATTCTAGGCTGCATCATTGGTTCCATTGTTGGGACCTCTTTTTCAGTTGTTTTTAGGATGGTTCATGATGAAGACATACTAGTTGACCTTAGCAAGTGTTGAGGAGTGGATACATGATCTAGAAGAAGAATATGCATGATGGTTCAGCACTGGATCTGAGTTTAACGCACACGTGTGGGTGGAACAAAACCTATGTATGACAGTTTATATGAGAGCTTCTTCGCTATCTTTCCAGTAGAATTGTATGAGTGGCTGATTGCGTATGCATCTAAGTGGAATTGGAGGTATCACACACTTGTCTAGATGCAGAAGAATTTCAGGCCCTTTATGATGCTGATCTGATTTGGACTCGAGCTGTGGATATGTGGTTCATGGCATTTTAAATAGTTATATCTTGGAGTACTCAATTTCCACTTATTCATGTCCAGAGGTAGCTAAATTCTAGTTTTTACAATATCCAAGGGGAACTTACCTGCAAGGCATTCCACTGGTGATCAAGATCCTAATGGTAACTTTGAATTTGGAGAGTAAACCGATGGCTAACTAAACCCCACCACGCACGGGGGAAGGAGTAGGTTTGGTGAAAGATGGCAGACCTAGCGGCAGAAAGGTAGAGAGAGGAAAAGTGAGCTTAAGTATAATGAGGTGCACAAGAGGGAGGTAGAGAAGCAGTGGGAGGTTGCAGAAGACAAATGGCATTGTGGAGAAAGATAGTTCAGAAGGAGTTGAAGTTCACACAGAAGATGTGGAACCCGAGCCTCAGGAACTCCCCCATTTGGGAAAACATGATAGGGAACCCTCCTCGGCCTCACGTAGAAGCACACCAGCAGAGACAATGGGCCATGGGTGTGCATCTGAATCCACCTGGCAACCTTGCCCTTGCACTTGGTTTTCCAGCATCTAGTACAACAAACAGTCAACAAGCTAATTCAAGTAGTGGAAGAGTAGGAGTGAGTCTTATGAAAGGCACAGTAATGGCAGCACAAATGAATTCATTGTTATATGGGAGTAATTTTTTGGGTGTATCATCAGCATAGAATACAGGTGCACTGATTTTTGGACTAACTTCTGGAAGTGGTAACACTTCACAGACTGTCGGGGTATAGTTTAGTTCTACTATTGGGACATAGGGAAGTACATCTTCTAGTCTGACACCAGCTACAGGTTTGGGATCAGGAGGCATAGGTAGCTCTAGTTCTGGTGGATTTGGTGGTTCTGGAGGTAGGGGAAACACAGGAGGTTCTAGATCAGGTGGGCAAGGTCTGCACCAACCCCAAAATATTTACATGGAGATGTCTCTTCATCTTCTAGACTATAGGGGCATAGAAGATGCTACTGAACATGTGCATATGTGTGAAATAATATGGCATGCAAAAGGAATCATGGCTTCTGAGTGTAGGGTAAGCCAATTTTCTACTACATTACAAGGGGCGCACACATAGCTGGTACAGAAAGTTTGACCCTGATCAGACTTGCGTAGACTATACAACTTTAAAAGATGCATTCCTTAAAGAGTTTCACATCCCTGAGTTTGAGCAGAAGAGTATAAGTGCACTCAAGGATATTAAGCAAGGCACTACTGAGAGTGTTAGAGAGTATGATGCCCATTTTAAAACATTATTATCTAAGCTTTCTTATGATATACATGCAAGCCAACATGCACAGTGGTTCGTTGGGGGCCTAATTACCCCTTTTAGAAGGGCATTATCACATAAGACATACACTGATCCATGTGAAGCACTTGAAGTAGCCTTACGCACTGAGGTAGTTGGAAGTATAGATACTGGGGTGAGCCCATTTTTAGAAGCACAAATCGTAGCTATGGAAAAATAGTTGGAGAAAACTATCAGCAAATTCAGCACATGAGATGCGTACATAGGGATTTGGTGTATAGATTGTGAAGTAGAAGGTCACACAAAGGATAGTTGTCCTCACAGATCAGTATGCTCATTGTTGTTGGATTGTGAGATATGCCATTTAAACCATGATGCTAGCCACTTCCCATTATTACAATGCATGATAAGGAAGAATGTTTCAAGCTACTGTAAAATCTACAGGTCCATGACTCATGACACGGAAGACTGTCGACTGATTGGTCAGATCCATGATGCTATAGATATTGGTGTATGACAGACATGAGTTTCAGATAACTCTAAGGGAAAGAATGAGCATCAGGACTAGGATCACAATCAGGTGTGCTATGATCAGAATGAAGGGCGTTTTGAAGGTGGTCATGGCAGAGGTCGAGGATACCATAGTGGATTTGGAGGATGAGGCCATGGTAGTGGAAGAAGTGAGTTTCCCTCATGGAACATGTTATACATGTGGATCTCCTGACCACTACAGGCATGAATGTCCTCAGAATATTACATGTTATTTTTGTGGAAAGAACCATAGCTATGAGGAGTTCCCAGACTTATATGAGCATCTTAGTAAGCAACATAAACAAGAAAACAAAGGTGCAGGGATGGTTAGGATACAACGTGCTGTTGAAAATCAATGGATGCCTAAGTTGGAGGTAGAGTCTGAGGCATTGCAAGTGAAGATCACAACCCGCTGAGGCGGCAATGCACCAGAGAAGCATTACAACAGAATCCTACCATCACTAAGGAGGAGGTTCTACATGCACGGTACCCAGATCCTGCCCATCAAAAGGAGGTTTATCAAGAAACCATGGAAGTTCTTAGGAATCTTCAGGGTGAGATACAGTACTTAAAAGAGCGAAATCACGGAAGATGGAGCAAAAGAAAGTATCAGAGATGGTCCAAACTGATATAGATGACTTAAGGGAAGTATGTAAAATGTTGCATCAGGAAAATATCATTCCATTGTTAGGGGATTGGTTAAAGGGAAACACTCCACGCGTAAGTATTGAGACTGGATGACAGATCCTGCATGTGAATCTTCCCCCTCATAGCCTAGATTATGACAAGGAAATCACTCTGAATGTTGTTGTGGATGGCTGGCTATTGAGTAATATACTGATTGATACAGGCGTGGAAGTCAATGTTCTTACCTTAGATGCATGGGTACAAATGGGAAGACCCCCATTGCAGCCATCCTCTAATGTATTGTTCATGGCTAATCAAGACTAAAGCCACTCCCATCAGAGTTTTGAAAGATGCATCCATTACCATACAAGGAGCCAAGTTCACTAGAGACTTTGAGGTTTTAGCACTGGCAGAGTCAGATAGCTTCCCAACTCTATTGGGGCATCCTTGGTGCTATGCAAATAATGTTGATCTTCGGTTCAACAAGGGCTATATCAGTTTTGAAAACAAGGAGGAGAGAGTTATTATCCCTTTAACAGATGGAAAATCTGTGCCCTATGTTGAGCCCTTAAGTGAAGAAGATCTAAATAGGATTTATGTACGTGTCATCCATGAGACCCAAAGATGCTTGAGCCAACTAAAGAAGGAATAATTCAGTGGGAGGATGCACAGTCTATTAGCGATACTACAAGTGTTGCTTGTGATAATTGGGCTCATAACACTTATGAGTTGGTAGGGCGTGAAGTAAAGAGCATATTTCCTAAAGGCAATAAAACCATGTTATGTCAGGAGAATAGGTAACAACTCAGTACCTTGTTACACCAGAGAAGGAGATCCTATGGTATTCCTATGTGCCATGGAAGAACAATGGATAGACCCATTGGAAAGAAGAAATATGCTAGCATATACACTACGTGGGATAGCAGCATGCTGGTGGATGGCCCACAAGGATAATCTTATAGGATGGAATGAAATTAGGATTTTCTCTTGCTACTAGGTTCTTCAGGAGCAATGCACCTACTCAAATATGTACTTATTATGGTAATCAACCTATTCAGCACCACGTTCAGAAGTGTGAGAGACTCTGGACAGAAGGGCAGGAATCTTTACCACCTTCACTATGGGTGCACAAGTTTTATTCCACTTTACAAGGATGTGTGCGTGCTTGGTATGTATATGTAGAACTCCATAGAGAGACTTGAAATTGGCAGGATTTAATTACAGGAATGGCCCAGATGTTTGACTTCTTCTCTACAAAATCTCGGTGGAAGAAGCATTGAAAAGTCATAAAGTGCTTAACTATGGGAGATAGTGCCAAGGCTAAAGAAATCCTTCAGGAGTTATTAGATGAAGGAGACTCAGGAGCGCATCTTGTTGAAGAGATAGAGGCTGATGCAACATTACTTCAATGTGCTTGCCTTGAGAAAGAAAAAGGAAAAATGGTCTACTTAGTGGATGATGAAGAAGTAGAAAATCTGGATGTAAATCATTCAACGGGTAGGCGTGAGGTATTGGACAGTGCAGATACAACCATGTGTGCCTATCATGAACCTATGAAGACAAAGAAGGTGAATATTGGATCAGAGGCTGAGCCTAAGGAAGTCGTAATTGGGGACTATTGGTCAGACTCTGAAGTGGAAAAAATCATAGAGTTACTAAGGGATTACCAGGACTTATTCCCTAGGGGGTACCATGAACTTAAAGGTGTGCATGAATCGTTAGGGGAGATGAAGATAAAACTTAAAGAGGGTGCACACCTAGTTAGAAAGAGACCCTACAGGATGAACCCCAACTTGCGTGAAAAGGTCAAAGAAGAAATTGACAAAATGTTGAAGTCTGGAATTATCAAGCCCCTTGATGAGTCAGAATGGGTTAGTCCAATGGTGATCAGTATCAAGAAGGATGGATGGATTAGGATTTGCGTGGACTACAGGGAGTTGAATGTTGCATGTGTGACTGATCCCTTTCCTACGCCATTCACTGAGGAAATACTAGAAGGCATTGCAGGGTGTGAAATCTATTCATTTACAGATGGGTTCTCTGGGTATCATCAGGTTCAGATTTCCCAGGAGGATCAGGAAAAGACTATGTTTACTACTGAATGGGGTAGCTTCGCCTATACTGTAATGCCTTTTGGTCTGAAAAATGTGCCTATTGTATTTTTGTGCATAGTTGTTCAAGCATTCAAGGAATTTATTCACAACTTCTTACAGGTCTATTTAGATGATTGGATGGTGTATGGATTAGTTAAGGATCATTGTGACAATATGTGCTTAATGTTTGAAAGATGTAGACAGTTGAGTATCTCATTGAACATCAAGAAGTGCATATTTGCTACACCATTTGGGATATTGTTAGGACACATAATCTGCAAGGAAGGTTTGTTGGTTGATCCAGCCAAGGTTGCAGTCATTATAGGCCTAAGGGAGCCTACCAGTCAGAGTGAGGTGCATGGATTTTTGGGTCATACAGGATATTACAGGAAGTTTATCAAAGGATATGCCAAAATTTCCACACCATTGGAAGAGTTACTGAAAGGGAAAGGTATGTTCTACTGGGGAGAACCACAGCAGCGTGCATTCAAGACATTAAAGGAAAAACTTACTACCACGCCTATTCTGCATTTTCCTTTGTGGGACCAACCCTTTCATGTACATGTTGATGCCTCTGGCATGACCATTGGCACGTAGTGTTGGCTCAACCTAGAGAAGGTATTGTAGATCATCCTATCTGTTTTGCTAGTAGAAAGTTGACTCCTGCAGAACAGAATTACACAACTACAGAGCACGAAGCTTTGTCAATGATCTATGCGCTACATAAATTCCGACAGTACCTACTAGCTACACCATTCATCTTTTATACAGATCACATGGCATTGAAGTATTTGGTAAACAAACCTATTCTACAAGGGCACATATGTCGATGGGTGCTCTTATTTCAGGAATTTGATTTCACAGTTGTGGTAAAACTAGGGAAAAGTAATTCTGGACCAGACCATCTATCCAGAATACAGTCAGGAGAAGAAGCACATGTAATTGAAGATACCATGCCAGATGCACAGTTATACAGGTTACAACGAGCACCATTAGAACTAGAGGACATTGTTGTCTTTCTATGAACAGGGATGGCACCAGAAGGAATGAAATCCTTGGAGAAGAAACAACTTGCTATACGTGCAACCCCCTATATGTTAATCAGTGGTGACCTGTACAAATTAGGCTGAGATGAAGTATTGCACTATTGTGTATTGGAACATGAGCATACAGATATTATGGAAGAAGCTCATGGTGGTATTGTAGGTGGCCACTATGTCGGTGATGCCACTACGCACAAGATTCTACTCACTGGATTATGGTGGGAGACCCTGTATAAAGATTGTAAGGAATTTTGTAAGGCTTGTGATCATTGTCAATGCCTTGGGAAACCATGTCAATGAGATGAAATGCCTCTAAGACCCATTACTAGTGCAGAACCATTTGAGAAATGGGCTATAGATTTTGTGGGTCCTATTTCACCAGCTGTGTGCAGAACTGGATCGTGTTACATCATAACTTGCATAGATTATCTGACAAGGTGGGCAGAAGCAACACCTACAAAGGATTGTACAATGGCCACAACAGCCAGGTTTCTTTGGGAAAATATTATTACAAGGTATGGATGTCCTTTAAGTTTGACCAGTGATAGGGGCACACATTTTCTTAATGAGACAATCAGAATTCTATTGGATGAATTCATGATTGCACACCATAAGACTACACCCTATCATCCTCAGGAAAATGGGACTGCTGAGGCTTTCAACAAAATTTTGAGCCAGACATTGACAAAAATCTGTGATGTTGGAAGAAAGGATTGGGATGATAAAGTATCTACAGTACTTTGGGCATATCGGACAACATATAAAAGGTTGAACAAAGCCACACCATTTCAGTTAGTGTTTGGTGCAGAAGCAGTTCTTCCTATGGAATTTATGTTACCTTCTTTGTGTATTGCGCACACTGGAGGTCTTGCTGATGAGAAAGCATTAGAAGAACACATTGAACAGTTAATCAAATTGGATGAACGACGAGCCATAGCACGTTGGAGTCAAAAACAAGAGAAGGCCAGGTAGAAAGCATGGCATGACAGGCACATCAGGGATAAAAAGTTGAGATAGGACAGATGGTGCTCCTTTATGATTCTAAGTTTTTATGCCATCCAGGAAAACTCAAAGTACATTGGTTGGGGCCGTATGTTATCACTCACATACTCGAATCAGGCACTTGTCAGTTAGAGGCCCTTGATGGAATACGGTTACCCGGTTACTTCAATGGGAGTAGGCTGAAGCCCTACTATAAATAAGTCTTCTTGGTGTTTGTAATAAGGCAGTGTTTCCATTTAGATTAGGTTTTCAATTCTACATTCCCTTAATGTGTTTCTTTCTTTGTTGCTATGCTTTGTCAATTTAGTTGGTGTGTTTGTGTAATAAGCACGTTTACGTGCCAGAAGCTAATTACTATTTGAATAATTTTTATGCGCAGAGGACTGCACATACCCTTAGTGTGGGGTAGGTTGTTGATATTTAGGTACACGGATTGATGGAAATAAGTCCACATGAAAGGAACTATCTACGGGTGCTATTCAAGGTTGGAAAATTGAAAAAAAAAGAGAGATTTCTTCTGGACACAAGGACCATAGATAGAGAGGAATGAAGAAACAAGTATAACGTGAGGTAAGCAGGGGCTGGGAAGACTACCAGTGGAAGGCACAGTGATGAGGTACTCAGGTGCATGGAAGTGCACTGAAGAGAAGTCTGCAACCAAAAGGTAGGAGGGGCATGCTAGAAGGTTATAGCTTGGGTGCGAAGATGTACCACGTGGAAATAATGAAAATGGTCAATTAATGAGAGGATTGTTGGTAGGTGGAGGAGTAATAAATGCACTAAATTTTTGAAATTCTATATAAGGATGGGATGCGAGTTCATTTTTACCATTGCAATTGAGAGAATTTGAAAAGGGTTAAGTGTGAATGAGCTGAGAAATCATGTTGAGGTGCGTAGAGTGTGAAACCAGACGTGAGGAGAAGGGTTGTGTGCTGGAGAAGCTTGTGTTCCCATAGGAGAAGGGTTTGAGAAAAGTAGATGCATTACAAACAAGCTAGGGCATGTGATTTCCACTAGGGCACAATATTTAAGCTAGGGTTTTGATTTTCTCGACTACAGAGGGAAGAAAAGAGAGATTTTTCAAATGGCACCAAAGAAAGCACCCGCAACAGGAGATAAAGGGAAGAAGAAGGTTGAAGTGGAAGAAGAGATTGCTCCGAGAGTAATTTTTCAGAAATACAGTATCCAGAGGGCATGATTGTGGGACAAGAATGGGATTCCCATATCCGCCAATGTAAAATCAATGACTACAACCATTGAACATCAGATAATAAGAAGGAGCTCGATGCGTTGCTGAGCATGAAAACAAACAAGCGCACGACAGAGGATATGCCAGTATACGATGACGCTGGTGAGAAGTTGCTGAAGTAGAATGGAGTCTACCAGCTATATGAGCTACCATATTTTGGAAAGTATGAACCATTGTATCGGTGGCTGATGAGTAGAGTCCATGAGGACTTCTTCTACTTTCTGGATGGAGGGTAAGAATCACAACTGCTTTGATTTCAATGGTGACAGGACTAAGGGCCTCAGGGTTGGATCTGGATAATGATTTAACTGATAAAGTCACAATCCTAGAGATGAGGAAGGAGCTAGGGTATACCAAGGGTCTGCATGGCATGGACATTGACAAGTTGAAGAAGTACCCAGTAGTGCAGGCAGTTGCACATCTTGTGACAAAGCTGAATGACCAAGGAAGGTGGTCGCAGGTAAACACAATGTGGTTGCATGTCACCAAGAAGATGTCTCAAGGAGTGGTCTACAACATTGCAGATCACATAGCAAAGAAAATCATCAAAGAAGTGTGACAAGGTGACAAAATAATTTTTGGCATTGTGTTATTGTCCTTAGTATTCATGGAGATTGGGGTGCCTGATGGGCCAAAGGAGAAGATTTGGGAGTACCCCACGGAACACAAGTCACTGCGGAAAGGTTTGGCAAGTACTTGTGTGATGGATCAATGAGTGGACCATTCAAGAAGAGGGTGGAGATGTGGTACGATAGACTCCACATGGCATTTGAGGAAGAGTGGCGCATACCCAAGGATTTTCCTTTAGTGGTGGGTAAGGTAGTTCAGTTTGCAGTATACCAACATTTTTGCATCGCGTGATTTACGATGAAGGATGGGGCTTGGAGCCCATGGTGCAAACTTCCGTATGCCTTCACAGCAAGGTATTTCCAGGCATCAGTTCACTAGTTCTCAGATGCACACCACTTAACCTTCAATGCAGACAAGGTAGATTGCAACTACCACACTCTGAGGAAGAAGTATGTATATCCAGGGCACAATGCATACATTGAAAGACTTATTTCAGATATTATAAGCATGAAACCTGTGAGCTTGGCAGTTGGGGACACTAGAGCATGCTTGTGTACCTGTAACTCAAACCCAAGCTGGAGAATGCTAAGTATGTGGAGAATGAGTTTGTGCTCCCAGGGCCGCCAAAGGGTAAGCATATAATGGAAAATGTTCCAACACCCAAGCCCACAGAAACAATTCAAGTTGATGATGAAGAGAGGAGCATGAGGATAGTGGTGGTTTGGAACACAGAGGTAGAAGACAACCTCCAAATAAGGATGAAGTTGAGCATGCAACTACTCCACTTTCAGCCACAAGAGGGAGATGATGAGGACTTGGATGCAGTCCAAGGAGAGCACCGATTCAAGAGAGTATTCAGGAGAACAAGGACCCAAGGTGCTACTCCTGTAAACAGTGTGTAGATCACCTCGACTCTCTCCACAGAAGGAGACAACTGAGAAAAGGAGAAGGAAATTAAAGTTGAATGAGGAAGCAAAAGATTCAGAGGAAAGTCACGCCCAATTCTCCTACACCTCCAGAGAATGTAGAGGAACAAAAAGATGAAGAAATGAAGGATGGAGAAGAGGAAGAAAAAGGGGCAGAAGAGACAACAACAGAGACTGCTCAGGACATAGCAACACAAGTTCCCAATCTTGAAGCCCAAGTTCCTAAGCAACCTAGATCAAGAAGAACAAGTGGGGAGTATATTCCACCAGCCATGGGCTACACCGAGGACACAGGTAAAATTTTTGCGCCCATTTCCAGAGCACAATGGCACAAAAGGAGTTATACGGTTGGGAGTTAATGGATGAAGATATGGTGACAGTGTGCACAAGGAAGAAATTATCATGGTTGATGCACATGCACATGGATGAACCAGACTTTGATGTATGTGAGGAGTCATGCATGTCAAGGAGGTTGAAAAAGACACCTCAGGCCAGACACATAACAGTAAATCCTACTATTATGTCAGATGAACAGGTGAGCAATGCTTTGGTGAAAGTGTCAACAGAGGTCACACGTCAGAATATGGACAAAAGCTGCCACAATTAGGGTGCTAAGGGAGGAGATCAAGACTAAGGATGAGGAGATAGCGTGCCTAAAATAGGAAAAATATTTGGCACAGAAGAAGAACGTTGTGTTTATCAACATGGCAGAGGAGATTGGTGACAATGTCATGAAGGCTAGGCCACACTTAGAACCAAAGGTACCCAAGACGTTTCCTTCAGCAATACATTATGTCAGTACATTGGTGGACTTAGTGCTTGAAGATGAACCTTTGTGCATGCCTGAGCCAAAGGATCCAGCACAGGAAGTAGAGTGCAAAAAGGCTTTAGTGATGTAGAAGATTGCATCATATGAAGGATTGCTTCAGAGCTTATAGGAGGAACTCAAGAAGGTGGATCAAGCGCTGAATATTTGTACAGTGCCAGAGGTTGTTATAAGGACCAAGACCATTTTAGAAGACAATGAGGTCCTGAAGGCCATGAAGGATGAGACATTGGGCCACACAGAATGGTTAGCACTTGTTAAGTAGAAGCA
Source organism: Taxus chinensis (assembly GCA_019776745.2). Lineage (NCBI taxonomy): Eukaryota > Viridiplantae > Streptophyta > Pinopsida > Cupressales > Taxaceae > Taxus > Taxus chinensis. Next base: position 677,196,611 of record CM034147.1, read on the forward strand.
CGAGGCCCTTACAGCTACTCAGGAACCTCACAGGGAAAGGTTGGATGAGCTTGGAAAACTCATCGCTCAAAATATGGACTTGTTGGAAGGAAGAATGACTGGCATGTCCAGCATTATGTTGGTATTATAGAATGAAAAAGGAGAGATTGCAAGGGATGAATTGGAGTCAATTGTAGTGGATATTCCAGAGAAAGCAGAGGTCACGCTCAATGACTGGCAGACCTTAGAGGTAGAGATAAAAGAGGAATATCTAGAATTGATTATTCAGGTTGCAGAAGAAGACACTGCAGGTTGAAGCATTCTTTCATTCATCAAAATTCTTTCTATTCTTCTATTCATATTCTTTGATTCATTTTTGGAGACAACCATTGCTGGGGCAGAAATGAAACTAGTGTGGGGTAATGTTGATCAGTCAAACTCTGGCACTTAGTGAAGAAAATACAGAAGGTTCGTGTGGGAGAACAGAGTGCATTCAAAGGAACGGAAGCATCAGAGAGGATCACGCGTAGAATGGAGATAGATTCGGGACTTAGCCATTTTCATGATGAGGATCTATTTTTGGAGATAGCATGCGGAGCACTCAAACCGATTGGAGACTTGCGCGTCACACATTGGCTATTTTTGGATGATCAGCTACGAAGTGCTTTGCATGGATGCAGGCTAAAGATAGAATGGTGAACTGATAGTTGACTAAGGGAGATCTATTGTTAACACTCTTGCATGTAAGCCTATTTTTGTAATGGCGCATGGCTAATAATAGCATGCGACCTATTTTGGGATTAGATAAGTGGTGAAGGGAAAGTCCCCACCCTTATAAATATGTAGTGAACTATGTAGTAGATATCTAGAGAGAGAGAGGATAGATATAGGTGTGAGAACTAGGGTATAGTGAGATTATGTTGCCTAGATCTGTTACGCGCATGAGCGTGTACTACTGTTATTGTAATGAAGCTTCTGTGTATTTACTGTAATTAATATAATGGAGATTATGGACTGAAACAAGGTGTTCTCATGGTTATAATTCAGTATTGCATGCTTGATTCCATTATGGTTATCTGTTAAATCTGTTATGTTCTAGATCAGGTTTGAATATGCACTGTATGAAAGATATATTAGTTATAGATCTGAATGATTAAAGTCTTCATCATGCTAACATCTTATGTAACAACAACCCTAAAGAGGGGCCTGGTACCTTTGTGCACTTTGGGTGAGTGCTTAGTCTAGGATGAGTGATGTGTCAGCGCACCTGGACTTGTATTGATGAATTCTAGGCTGCATCAAAGAGGCAGGTATCGGTACAACACATTAGCATCTCCCAATAATCAAATGTAGGAATGTCACCGTGGATATTTAGAAGCATGCCACGAAACGAAATTTGTGAAGGAGTGGATCCCTGTTGCTTAAATACAGATCTCAAGGATATAGAGTTTTGAAAGTCTTTCCAAAGTGAGGCACCATAGGAATTGCTGGAATATAAAGGAATGTTCATGAAAGGTGGCAATTGTCTAAACTATCTAAAAAGAATGATGGACCTGTGGCTGAACGGAGAAGTTTTGAAATGTGGAAAAGCCTCTAGAAGATGATATTCGATTTTGGCAGTAGCTTAGGGCCAATGAAACTCATTTCATCAATAAGAATATATTTGATATGTTTTAAGGAGTCTTGAAAAGATGATAATGTTTGGCCTTCAAGGGGTTTCAAATCTCTAATGCAAATATGAAGGAAGGAATGAATAGTGAAAGCAAAATGTTGAAAGTGGCAACCTCGGTAGGGGCTAGTAAAAGAGGGGGTGAAATAGGAGGTGCTACAATGGAGGAGAAGGAAGACTTGAGAGAGTGAATAAGGAAGGACTTTCCTATTCCCGTATTCCATTGAATAATGAGCTTAAGGGGTGGGAAGATATTATTGCAAAAAAAGTGATGAATAATAGTGTCAAAAGCCAATTGTTGGTCTTCATTGAATTACAAAGGCCAAGATGTGGTGGATACACTAGTATGAGGAGGACAATATTTGACCTTACTCATTTCGTTAAAGGAAGAACCTCTATCTTGCAATTAGATTTGAATATTTTGGGAGGACCGATTGTAGCGAGAGTCAAATTCTTGAAGTCCTAACATATGCAGACAATTAAGACTTTCTGTACGTCCTGGATGGAGTTGAGACAAAAAGTGCCATTCATTTATTTGTTTAGATGTTTGTACGGTGTCTGAGTCTGATCGAGATGAACCCTATGAATTATTTACAGGTTTTGTGTTTGCCTTTGCAACATGTCATGGGTTGTAGAAATCCTTGAAGAGGTGCCAATTGGAAATAATACTAAGAGGGTCAGAACCAATATCTGAAGGAATATTGTGGAAAGGCTTGTATAGAAGGAGTTCAAGCCAACAGAAAAGTTCAAAGGAGCTTGAATTTTCTGCTGGAATGGTAGAGAATCTAGGATATGCATGGAAAATTGCAAGGAAATTTTGGTGTCTCCATTTATTTCTAGTTCTATATTTATTGTAACTCCAATCTCGAGAAACCTGGATAAGAGAAATTGATTTTATAGCTGGAGCACATAAGAGGTATGCGTCAAATAGTAGGGTTTTTTCTTGTGCTCGAGAAAGAGATTCAGGATGCCACCTAAGAATTTATTTCTCTACATTTAAAGAAACAAAAGTCCATCTACATATAACAAGTAGAAATTTTAGAAGCACGTGACAGGTTTCTTGTGCACTTATTTCATGTTCAACAACACCTTCTCCAAGCATCTTCCATATGGCGAACAATGCGAGGAAATCTGGATTGGTATTTTTTGATAGTCTAGACAGAATTTGGTGGTATGTTTTCGACCGTTTCTCTACTTAAGAGGCATACTTTGCATGCTAGAAAAGTACAGGTTGACAATCAATGTTGGCTCTCTATATAGATAGCATGGATTTGTTGTGAATGTTTAATCTATCATCATTCCTAGAAAAAGGTATTTAATAACACTTATGTCATCAATGGACAAGGAAGAAATAGGATGCATTTCCCAAGGTGCATTGTATCGACATTTGAGGAAGGAATTTTTTTCCGTAAACATGTTCCCTCTGAAAAATTTGTGTGTCGTTGAACTCGATTGATATTCTCCTCTAAGTCTTGCATTGGCAGGGAAAAAAACACCTACATTGATGGTAACAAACATGCATCATCATTGAGTGACCTTTGTTGAAATTTTGCTAGGTGATTTGCTAGACAAGGGTTCCAAGCGGAGACATACTTATCAAAGTATTGGTTTGGTAGTGTCAATGGAAGCATTATCAACCCAGTTAATTGCATCGATGTTAGGGGCACCCTCTAGCCACAAGAAACCATGACCATGGGAGGACCCTCTATGTTTCCACTCATACATGAAAGAATGGGATAGGTAAAAAATGGCGATTCCAAGAAAAAAAAAGAAACAAAATTAAATAGTGATACATGTATTTTTGTAGCACTTCTTCACAAAATATTGTGAACCTTTGATGCAAGTAAACGATCACACAGTGTGGGTGATTAATAATGTTTATTGTTATAAAGCGGTCAGGCGTACCGGGGATAAGAGGGACAAGTACTAGGTATGTAGTTATGGAGATATGGCCATTTTGTTTCAACAACACTTAGATTAAAGAATAATTTCAATGTGCCTAATTGCTCAACCATTTATGAGATTTCACATTTGATTTTAGACCAGAAGGAGTGTTTCCCTTGGAGGTTATTTTTGAACCGCATTAGATTATCTAACAAATAATATTTTGGGAAATCTTGAAGTTTCTTGTGCATCTCTCCTATAGTTGGTGGGATACCATGTTCAATGTTTTGTTTCATTAAGACACCTCCTATAGATTGGATCCTATGGTGCATAACGAATTTTAGCAAATAGTACCAAAACCAGGGGTGGGAAACAAAATGGTCATCATGGTAACGTATTAAGTGGAGGGCATATTCGTGCAATTCAACACCCTTGATGTGTGGTTGTTTAAACATTGCTTTTACCTTTAGGAAATAAATTTAGAAAATCCATGGAAAAAAGACCCCCACTAGAGTATTTGTTGATGGGGGAGATACCTATGTTTGGCCAAGGCATAATATGAGGTATGTTTTTTTCACGGGACATAAGGAAATATGAAATTTCATCTTCGATACATGTGTTATGTGTAGATTACATGAATAAAGATGTATGAGCAGTTGATTCTTTTGAGAGTAAAGGGTCATCATTGAAATCTTTTATGGTGGTGTCTGTAGAAGGCTAAATGTCCATTTTGATTGTGTTAAGAGAGTAGGCAATATTTGTTGGTTCTAAAGGAAGGGAAGAGAGGGCATCATTTTCAATCACAACATCTTTGTAGTGTGGATCATGGGAAATTTTATATTGAAGTACCTTCCACACAAGGGATCTACTAACATAGAAATCACATTTTGTTTGTTGTGCACTAGACTTTTGTACCAAAAGTAGATCCACATCTCTGAGGTGATGGGGGGGGTACTTTGCAATTGACAATTTTTTTTTGTGGGAAACTTATATTGTGCCTTGAGTATTTTTATTGCCCACCACATGCATGGCTAACTTGAAGAATAGGATTTACTCGTGCTATTAACATTTATTCAACTTGGCTAAAAAATTTAAGGACAAAAGGTTGGATTCTGGGTCCATATTGTTCAAGGATGAAAACTAGTGTCCTTGTTTTTTTGACCTACATCTATTGCAAATGTGGGATCATGTTACACCCTTAGCCTATTGCTTGTATTAGGATATAAGTAGCCAACTTGTGGCTTACCATATCATTTTATCATATCATTTATACTTTCTCATGCTTAATAGGTCGGCCTTGGTGATGACCATAGCATATGAATAGTATATATAGGGGATTGTAGGTAGTATTTCATTATCATTTGAGCATTTGAGTCTTATTATATGGTTTGGAGGTTGCCCCCTCGAAGTGGCGAAAGCTATTATAATTGCATATTGAGATCATTATTATAAAATATTGTGTTTATTTGGTGTTCTATTGTTTCTCATAATCTGAATTATACAAGTAATTTCATTACAAGTGGTATTAGAGCTGCGATCTGGGCCAAAATTAGGGCAAAAACCCTAATTTTTTTTTGTTTCCGCCATATATTGCGAACCAAAGTGAATTGGTGGGAGATATTTTTACCAGAGTTGTGAAGCATTTCATGTAAGGTTCCCTGAAAATTTTAGACTTTTTTTATTTATTTTGCAAAAGTTATTACAAATTTAGGGTTTTTCATAAAATCGCTCCCTAGGGTGCAAATTGTGGAATATTTTCAAGTTCTTTACAGTTTCAGAAATCTCCCAAAAAAATAGTATTAGTATATTCTCTGTGTTTATTCCTATTCGGGACTAATTTGTATCAAAACCCTAAACCCTAAGGTTTGACATCATGGTGGGGCCTTCCACAAGAGCAAAAAAGAATCCGGTTACTCCGGGTAAAACCCCAGATAAATATGGGGTAGTGATTGAAGAGATGTAGTCAGAAGGGGTAAATACATATTCCTCAGTACTTGGGTTTCCCTCAGTTGATCATAAGGTGAGCCAACTTGAGTATGAGCTACAAAATGTACAATCTAAGATGGCCTCTAAAGGAGACATAGACCAAATCAATCATCGGTTGGATGATATCATGCAACATGTAAAGGGTAAATAGTATGGCCCAAATCTGGCCCATATCAACCAAGGAGGATCTTCAGTTGAAAAATCATTGGAAAAAATAACCATGTTAGATCACTTTTCCAGCCCAATCAGAATCCAACTTATTCGCAACCACGAAACATGATGTTGAAAGTGGATATGCACAAATTTGATGGTAAGGATCCCCTGAATTGGATAAATTAGATGGAGAACTTATTTGAGTTACATCAAACACCATTAGGAAAAAGGTGACATTGGCATCCCTATAGCTTGAACCAGACCAATTCATTTGGTATCGATGGTTATGTGCTCAGAGGCAGAAGAATGGTCTTGGTGTCACTTGGAAAATTTTTAGTGAGGAGTTGCAACTGCACTATGGTTCCAATGTTTCAAAGAACTTCTTTAGTCAATTAGAGGGAGTTACGGAAAACAGGATCAGTCAAAGATTATGTACATCAATTCCAGAACCTATCCTTAAGGGTGAAGAATATTCCAGAAGAGAATCTGAATGACCTGTTTCTTGGGGGTCTTAAGGACCACATCGAGCATGAGGTACGTATGTTTAATCCACTGAAGCTTTCTGATTTTATTATCATGGCACGTTGAGCGGAGAAAAAATTTCTTTGTAGTAGGAGGCTACCTTTCATTAACACCAGATACCGTAGTATCTCTTCCCCTTCATTTGCTAGGCCAATTAGACCGACTCCTCAACAAATGGAAGAAAAGAGATCAAAAGGATTATGTTTAAACTGTGATAGAAAATATGGACTGGGACACAAATGTGATGGGAAGAAGTTGTTCTATATTGATAGAGGTAATGAGTATGATGACGAAGCTGAAATTATAGGAGAGGCTGAGGAACCAGTAGAAGATGAAGTAGAGGATCACCAACCTATAATTACTTGCGATGCATTATCAGGTATTAGTACTCTTCAAACACTTAAGGTTATTGGATATCTCAAAAAATAGAAGGTGATGGTGTTGATTGACTCAGGGAGTACTCATAACTTCATAAATAGTAAGTTAGTTTCCCGCCTCAATTGTTTTATTTACCTAGCTCTAGAAATGCAAGTTATGATTGCAAATGGTGGGACAATCAAGTGCACAGGAAAGTTCCATAGTATCAAGATTTACATGGGAGACTACATGTTAGACTCACCTATGTTTGTTATTTCTATGGGAGGGGAAGATATTTTTTTGGGTGTTCAATGGCTCACAACCTTAGGTACTGTAGAGATGAATTTCCAATAATTGTTCATGCAATTTCATTCAGATGGAAGGAAAATACAATTGAATGGGATGGTAGTTAAGTCTCCACAGATTATTAGCTCTCATCAGATGCAAAAGGTTCTCAGAAAAGGAGTAGATGGATTTATAACAAAGTTATTTTCCATAGAAGTACAAAATACAGAGTCTTCAATGCCACCTGATCTTCAGAAGATTTTTGATGCTCACTCATAATGTTTTTGATGTAATTCCAAAGGGACTACCACCAGTTAGGGATCATGATCATGTCATTCAGTTGATTCTAGGGAGCCAAACACCTAACATCAAACCATACAGATACCCATATTCCCAGAAAAGTGAGATCGAGAAAATGGTTCAGGAAATGTTGAAGGTAGGTATCATCAGGCATAACCAGAGTGCATATTCTTCACCAGTGGTCATGGTACATAAGAAGGATGAAACATGGAGGATGTGTCTAGATTACCGAGAGCTCAACAAGTACACCATCAAAGATAAGTTTCCTATTCGAGTAATTGATGATTTACTTGATGAATTGCATGGTGCTATTTATTTCACAAAATTAGATCTTCGTTCGGTCGGTACCATCAAATTAGAATAAAAGAGGAAGATGTTCATAAAATGACTTTCAAGACTCATGAGGGCCATTATGAGTTTTTGGTAATGCCTTTTGGTCTTACAAATGTGCACCTTCAACCTTTCAAAGATTGATGAACACTGTTTTAGGCCATTTAAAAGAAATTTGTATTAGTTTTCTTTGATGACATATTGATTTACAGTAAGAAATGGGAATAACACTTACAACATGTAAATAAAGTGTTGGAAGTTTTGGAGAAACATACTCTCTATGCAAAGCCATGTAAATGTTCTTTTGGTGTACAAGAGGTACAGTACTTGGGTCACATTGTATCCCATGAAGGCGTCAAATTTGATCCTCAGAAGATCAAAGTTATGGTGGAATGGCCAAGACCCAAAAATCTCAAAAATCTTCGTGGGTTCCTAGGACTAACAAGGTACTACAGAAGATTTGTGCAGGGATATGGTAGAATAATAGCCCCACTCACTACATTGCTAAAGAAGGATGCTTTCCATTGGACAGATGTAGCCATTAAATCCTTTGAGCAGTTGAAGGAAGCCATGTGTAGCACCCCAATTTTGGCTACTCCCAACTTCTCAAAAACCTTCATTGTTGAATGTGACGCTTTAGGATCAGGATTGGGAGCAGTTCTAATGTAGGAAGGAAAACCAATTGCATTTGAGAGTCGCCAATTCAAAGGAAAAGATATTCTCAAACCTGCCTATGAGAAAGAAATGATGGCTATTCTTCATGCGGTCAAGCAATGGAGGCCCTATCTCATGGGGAGACACTTCAAGGTAAAAACTGATCATGATAGTCTCAAATACTTTTTGGAGCAAAGGTTATCATTTGAGGAACAACAAAATTGGGTAACAAAAATGTTGGGTTATGATTTTGAAATCATATACAAAAAGGGTAAAGAAAATGTAGTAGCTGATGATGTTGTCTAGAAGTGATACATCCACCGATGCCTTACTATGTGGAATGTCCATGTTGATGACCGATTGGGTGGATGAAGTAAGATTGGAATGGGATCAAGACAAGGATACACAATTTCTAATACAGAATATCAAGCAAGGATCTATGACATCTAACAAAGTTGAGTGGAAAGGTAATTCCCTATGGTATAAGGATAGGCTATACTTGAGTAAATATTATGAGTTGAAGCATAAGATTCTTGCAGAGCTACATGCCTCACCTGTTGGAGAAAACTTTGGGTTTTTGAAGACATATCATAGAATAAAAAAAGAATTCTTTTGGGAAGGACTCAAGGGGGATGTACAAAATTTTGTATCAGAGTGTTTAGTGTGCCAACAGAACAAAGGGGAAACAACTAAGAAACCAGGTCTGTTGCAACCCTTACCAATTTCTAGCCAGAGATGGCAGGAGGTCTCCATGGATTTCATCACCGGATTTCCTTGTTCAGAGGGTAAGAATGTTATTTTCATGATTGTGGATAGGCTCATAAAATATGCCCATATTTGTGCCCTATCACATCCATTGGTAGCCAGTACAGTCGCAGCTATTTTTTTGGAGATAGTTCAAAGGCTACATGGAATCCCAAAGATAATTGTAAGTGATCCTATTTTCACAAGTAATTTTTGGACAGAATTATTTTCATGTTTGGGTACTCAATTAGCTCACATTTCATCTTATCATCCTCAAATTGATGGACAAACGGAAGTGGTCAACAAATGCTTAGAGGGGTATCTACGTTGTTTTGTATTAGATAAGAAGGAAAGGTGGATTAAATGGCTACCACTTGCAGAATGGTGGTATAACACATATTTTCATACCTCTTCTCAAATGACCCCATTTTTAGCATTATATGGTTACCATCCACCTTCTATCACTTCCTCCTTGAGGGTGCAAACTAAGTTCAGAGATGTTGAGGAACACATTCAACATCAACCACAAGTTTTGGCTAGTTTGAAGGAGAATTTAGCATTAGCACAAAATAGGATGAAACAACAAGCAGATCAACACCGTAGTGAAATACATTTTGAAATTGGTGACTGGGTTTTTGTACATCTCCAGCCTTACAAATAGATGTCCCTAAAGCAACAAAAAAAGGATAACAGACTTGATCCTAAATATTATGGCCCTTATCAGGTTCTACAGAAAATTGTCAGTGTTTCTTATAAACTAGAGTTGCCTCCATCTTCACACATACACTCCAGTATTCCATGTTTCATGCCTGAAGAAGGTTATTGGACAAAAATTTGAATCCCAGACAGAGTTACCAGAACTTGACAAGGAAGGAAGAATCATTTTATAGCCAGAGAAGATTTTGTAAACACGTACTAAGAGGCTGAGAACCAGAGACATTAAGGAATATCTGATCAAGTGGAAGAATATGAGCATAGAAGATGCAACCTGGGAGGATGAAGGTTTTAGGCAGAAACATCTAGGATTATTCAACGTTGAGGACAACGTTGGTTTGAAGGGGAAGGGCATGCTACACCCTTAACCTATTGCTTGTATTAGGATATGAGTAGCCAACTTGTGGCTTACCATATCATTTTATTATATCATTTATACTTTCTCATGCTTAATAGGTCGGCCTTGGTGATGGCCATAACATATGAATAGTATATATAGGGGATTGTAGGTAGTATTTCATTATCATTTGAGCATTTGATTCTTATTATATGGTTTGGAGGTTGCCCCCTCGAAGTGGCGAAGCTATTATAATTGCATATTGAGATCATTATTATGAAATATTGTGTTATTTGGTGTTCTATTGTTTCTCATAATTTGAATTATACAAGTAATTTCATTACAGATCATGCATGGAAATTTTTTCATATGCCAGGGTAATTCTCTAAACATATAAAGAAAGTGTTGATATTAGAAAGAGAATCAATCTTTTTTTAGAACCTCCTTTTCATTTCTATGAAAGGGGTCAATGTCGAATTAGAGGCTCTGAGAGGAAAAAGTGAAAAATAAGTGCGTTCTTCAAGTGAGGGGTATGTATTAAAAGAAGGGAAATCTTGTTTAGTAGAATTTGGGGGGGGTTGATCAGGGTTGGATAGGAAGGCCATAACTAGAGGGTTGAATAAAATTTATGGAAGAGGAGGTAGAACAAGAAGAGGTAGGTTTTCTCTGCAATAAGGGCCATGTGATGTGCACATTGTGGCCATTCATGCAATGGTTCGAGGAAATATATGCTTTGAAAGGTCTATGGAAACAAGGAAGTGAAGATTTGATATATGAAGCAGTTCCCTGCAAAATCTCAACAGTTGAAGATGAAGATGAGGAAGACATTCTGACATATTGAACATGGTTTGGGTTTACATGCGAAAGATAAGCATTGAAGGGTGTGTTTTTTCTTGCATGGTAACAATGACGACCCTCAACGTTAATACGAAATTTGTTCTGTACATAGATCTCCCTTCTTTGGTCTCGCTTCTATGGAGTGGACATGAATAACAACAAAATGTTCTGGAAAAGAAAAGAAAGTTTAAATCATCAATAGGAAAATAGATAACTTATTTAGTCATGTAATGTAGTTAAAAAACAAATGTAATTTTGTGATATACATGCAAATATTTCTAGGGATGTTGTTTATTATAGGGAAAAACTTAACAACACTTACTATTTAAGTATACACACTTTTTTTTACACCATAGCAAGACAAAGAACTTATCAACACTTAAATGAAAAGGGGGAATGATATATACAAAGTGATGATGTTCTACACAATATAAATAGTGTTCCTCTTCACATAATCCTTAATGTATATGGTCAACAATGTTTTAGGAATCCACAAGTTTTATTTTGCTACAAATAAAAGCAATGCAATTCACTAGTCATTTGAAAAATTCAGTGTTTCACTTAAAGTATTTCCTCATACAAAAAAACGATAAATTCATTCTATCTAAATACAAAAATTTGCTTCTATGTTTTTGTCTAAATAACATCTCCAACGATAAGCATGTACAAACTTTATGCCAAAAATGTTTGATAGTTTCATAGTTTTTGACAATGCACAACTTTACTCTTCTTTGCAGGGCCTAAAGGGGAAAAGACAATCATATTTGGCTATTCCCAAATTATTTGTAGTCTTCATTCCTTCAAGCTAAAAAGGAAAATGAATAAAATAAATAGGTAACCACAAATTGAAGTAAATTTTGCAATAGCTTTTGTGAAAATTCTATTGACAAGAGAAGGAACGAGATAGGTTGAATTCAAATTATAAATATATGTTCGTAACTAAGCTAGCAATAAATAAAGGGTTCCCAAATGGTAGGAAGCTTCAAAAAACTTGCAGTCGAGCATTCTAAACGTCCAACTTGGGATGCTTCGAAGAGGCCTCACAGGGAGGCCAACCTCCCTTAGCACACAACAAATCAAGCCAATAACGAAGGCGCATGCCACTACATGCCAATATTAAAACTGGTGGCTACTAACAAACACTATTTTTTTTGTTTTCCTATAACATAAAATAAGAGTGAACAAGCCATAAAAAATTCATCAACACATTATGTCAAAAGTCTCTACATCAATAACAAAACATGCTTTTAAATCCATGAAATTACAAAGTCTTAAAATACGTTAACTTGTAAATCCTATTATTTTTATACATTTCCAACATAAAAATATTAATATCTATATAATAAATAAAAAGGTTTTTTTGTAAAAATGGAAAAAATACATTTACACATTCTATTGTATTGCATTTATCATTGTCTACACCTGCAATTTTATCAACCCTGTCTATAATGTCTGGGACAGGGCATGCGTCATTGTCAAAGCTTTCCAGTAAGTAAACATTAACCTGTCTTCTCACGGGTCTTGGGAACCTAAACTCCACCCATCTGCTTAGCCGTGTGCATCAAAATTGTCATGTGAAACACACACATGAAACAGACAGACCTAATTGCCCTTTATAAAATGGGAACTTTTACACAAAGATACAAGAAGTAGTTTATAATTATGTTAAATGTAAATGTTAAACAACATAATACTTTGAAAGCATTAAGTTGTTCGAAGAAGTAATGGGAAAATCTAGGTCAGCAACCAGCAACAAAAACTCTAGAAAAAACTACAGGTGCTTCTAAGATATATATAATTTCTTGTTTCTTGCATGGAAAATGGTTGCTTCCAACACATATATAAAGAGAAATTTGTGTTGGTGTGCTTCTAATTTTTTCATATCTTCTTGAAGTGGAACTATTCAACGGAAAACACTGGCATACCAGGCATAATGAGTTTAGAATGAGCTTCAAGCCTCCAACTATAAAATCTGAAACGAATGAAACTAACACAAGCTATAACCCCCTATCAAATAAAGGATCCTCTCACTACAACAGTGCAGAGAGGAAATCAACATAAAAGACAGATGAGACTAGGTTTTTCTCACAAGGGTATGAAAATTTACCTTGATCTATGCCAAAAGCATAGTTAAGCGGAAATACAAAACGTGTGTGACTCCTAAAACGATGCCGATTGTTAATGCTTCAGTCAGTCCTTACCCATTTTCCTGCGCCAGATGTAAAGGAATTTCTTCATTTCAATTTGTAAATCTCTCTCTCATTCCAATTTAATTTTTTCCCGTCTGTGCAAGCTCCAAGAAATTTGAAAATAATGAAAAACGTTTAAACGACCATCAAATTTAACCCCTTCCAGACACTCTTGACAGTTATGGCATTTGCAGGGGATCAGACCACTACTTGCTGCACACTCCTCCCACAATATGCACCTATGACTAGGGGTTAAATTTGACATCCACTTATGCCTGTCAAACAATTTTTTAGCTGACCCGTAATTTGTTGATATTGACCTTCACAAATCCGAATAATGTTATTTGTATACTACTAATAAAATATATAAAATACCTTTTTATAATTATTTAACTAATTTTAATACATATTAATATAGTTTATATAAATCTATATACTAAATGATGGTTATATATTAAATATACAAGTCACATGCGGCAATTATTTCAAATATTTGCAAGTATTTTATGGCTTAAAATCATGGAAAAACATCTAAATATACCAATACTTTTCCTATTCTTAATATGTCAATGCTTTTCCCTATTCTAAGGTAGCTAAAATGCATTTAAAATTCATGCAACCAAATGTTTGAATACTTGGTAGCGTACTCTTTGGGATTCAGTCGTAACAATCACACTGTGACTATAGTATATAAAATAGCCTATTCACATTCTCCTCAATTAATGCCAGGTGCTCCTTATGTATAGTATGCTAATAGTGCATCATATTCAACGTGAAAAATTTGAAAATAAACCACATTTCCTTTTTATATGGTTGTCGGGTATCCTATGTTCACAGTGAAATAACATGAGATATATGACACGATTTGCATTCGTAACATGAAAACTTTGATAACTTGACACTCGTAAAAGTGACACGTTGATAACTTGACACGTGCAAACGTCTATTCAGTCACCTATTGACCATTTCAACCCATGCCACCACTACTAGCTTCTAATTGTGTTGTTTTGTTGGCTTATCTATGTGACAATGGTGTTTATGTGAAATTGATCCCAAACATGTTTGTATGGATATAACCTATTTCTCGTTCTTTGAACCTTCCATGTGTTGAAATTTCAATATTGTGATTTTCCATCTCTTTGAATAATGGAGCTGAAACAAAAAATGGGTGCGTACTCCTCTCAAATTGACCACTAAAACTACGTGTAAGAGTGCATAAAAAATCACATTAAATTAGATCCAAAATACACGTTAAATATAAGTGGAATATTTTGTGAACCTCACAATGTCTGTCACAAATTATTATTACTATACCCATGCTTTTCCTATTCTTGTGTACAGCTAAAATTCATTTAAAAATTCACATAACTAAATGTTTGAATACTTGAGTAGACAACTCTTTGGGGTTTAGCGTTGGTAATGGCATTTTGACTATAGTTTTCTGCCACCAAATATTATTCACATTCTCCTCAATTAAGGTCATGTGCTCATTATATACAATGTGCTAATAGCACATCATCCTCAACTTGAATATTTCCAAAAAAATCATTTTTCCTTTGTCTATGGCTATCCTGTATTCTGCGATGACCGTGAAAAACATGAAAAACTTTGACACTATTCACATTCATAGCATGAAATATTTTTATAGTTTGTCACATGCAAAAGTGACACGGTTGACAACTTGACACACACAAACATAGACATTTAGTTTCCCCTTGATAATTTCAACCCATGCCTCCATTGCTAACTCATGATTATGTTGTTTCGTTGTCTTCTCTTGTAACAACTGTGTTAATGCTGAATTGATCCCAGGAATGTGTGACAAAATATAACATATTTCTCATTCTTTTAATCTTCCATGCTTTTAAATTTCAATATCACAATTCACCATCTCTTTTGAACAAATTAGCTGCAAAACACATAAGATGAGTTTGTACTTATCTAAAATTGACCACTAAGAATGTGTTAGAGTGCATCATAAAAATCACGTTGATTTTATATAAAAAAATATACATTAAATTAGATTGAATTTGTTATGACAAAGTACAATATGCATCACTAATCTTAATATACCAATGTTTTCCCTATTCTTAAGTGTTTTCTATTTCCAAATTGCATTTACAAATTTAATTTTGAGAGTATTTTTTCAACTCTTGCATTATTAAAACATATAATAATGTAATTTTAACAATCTAAACAGTTTCAAAGGAAAATGGTTCCCTTTTTTCATGGTATACAACCTATTTTCTATTAATGGTATTTAAAGTTAAATCTAATTTTATGTGACCCTTACGATAGGTGTCAAAAATAATTATTTATTTATATAACATGTTTTTTTGTTCTTAAGTATTTTTTATGTTTATTATGTTTAAAGTTTTTATTCATTGTATTGGTTCAATGTTTGCACTATCAAAACACATAATAATGTAATTGTAGTAACCCAAAAAACTTAACTCTTGCCCATCGTGGGTGAGAGTAGGTCACTTAGTCTAGCATATCTATTGGAACAAGTGGCGGAAAATGATTGATTTTTTTTTGACCCACCATACCAGGCCACTTACACATGATACTCGTCTTCTTCATATCCTAATACAAATCAATTACAACATAAAAAACTATGGCCCTTCTTGCACAGTCATTTTTCATGTAGCTCAAATTACCAATTGCATTGGTCATGAGTGAGATGTTCTCCATTGCTTGTATGTACTTTTACTAATGATATTGGAGGTGTAGAATGTTGGGGTATTCTTCTCGCAATAGTGTCTTGCATCCACAACTTCTAAGACCTCCACATATTACCTCTTTTATCTATCAAATGACTATCAAAATTTTCTTTTGAGTCGTTCATCCGTCTCCCTAAAGAACATGAGGCATCCCTATATTTAGTTCGATTCTTAAATGAAATAGATACCCCAACATACACCAAATTCTATCACATTTCTATTTAAAACTTTTCTAGAAATTATATGGTTCAACTTATATGGTTTTTTACATTCCTTTGCATTTCGTTCCTTCCTCCTCGAGGGATGCTTATGACATCGTTGACAAGGAGATATTTGTCCAGTGCGACCAACAAAAACATTAGGTTCCACCTCCATGTCCTTGCCATCAAATGAGTAAAGAAAAATCCCAACATTCCTCGTGGATGTTTCCTTCCTCTTAACAACAAACATTCAATGATTTAACACAACTCTATTTGGATTCAACTCCCTACATTTCCTTGGCACCCTCTTCCCCTAATGTCTTGCATGCCTTCCCCTACCTTCCCTTCCATGTCACAAACCTTCATAATTCCACCATTCCATTCTAATCAACCCCTATTAATGTGTCTATTGTACCTTCTCGGTGCGATTGATAGTAATATATTATTGTCGAACACACATCTTTAAGTATGAAAATGTAATAAATGATCTCATAAATTTGATGTCATCATTTGTCATTGTGTGACAATGTAACTGAGATATAGAATTTATAGGATCAACTATGCAATAATGTGATGCCCTGATAAAATATATAGTCAATAGAGAATATGTAAGAACCAATGTGTAAATATAGAATCATTGTTTCATTTTCAATCTGAGAGTAAATTATGGTGACATGACTGGAAAAATACCATATAACTAGTGAGTATTGAAGCACAGTTTTTTAGTAGTTTTCAAAATTTTCTAATATGTTTCGAAAGCTAAAAGAGGCTTATATGTGTATTTTTTAGACTTTTTGTTAGACTTAATTTTATTTCCATTAAGGAAACCTTTGTTCTTTATTGGTTCGGGAATTTCACTAATGGTTCTTCTTGAGGTCATATTGATCCATTAATGGAAATTTTATTTTTTTATATCTGTGGTTTTATTTTTTAACTTGCCTGGCACTCAACCATTTTTATGCTTAAGTCAGTGATTGCATAATATTTTCCAAACAACCATATTTATGTCTAGATATTAGTGTTATCATTTCTACTCATGTGCATTATCCATATAGTTCTCTCATAAATTAAATATTTTAGATATTAATAAAAATCTATTAAAAATAAAAATATTATTTGAATTAATGATGTGATCTTTACCCGTACATGTCACCTCATCCTTCTAAACACCTCTATCACAGATTTTTCAATAATATTGACATTATAATAGGCACAACCAAAATCATTTTGAATAACACTAATAAACTATTTTTCTTGCTTAAATGGCCAATGCATGAATACTAGGAGACAATTTTCTTCAAATAGTTTTTCATCTCAGAAAGAAATCATTTTTTAAAGTAAAAATAATAATGAAATTAAAGTAATTTAATTTTCATAGCATAATAAATTGAGTAATTAAAGTAATTAAAAAATTAGAAAAGAAAGTAAAGTAATGCTTAATTTCCTCGAGCATCTTTTATAATTTTCATGTGATGATTTACACATACTTTGACCTACATATTATCAAAACTTGATATATGTGTACTCATCTAGTGTGAGTGATATGTGAACTCCTAAGATTGCTTACTTATGGAATTCAAAAAATCATATGTTCTACTTTTATTTAACTTCAAAATGTCATTTCTTAACATGTTAGAGTTGTAGAATATGCATTCGAGTGAGTGCATTGGTTGTAAACCAAGAAAATTAAGAAATACCTTGAGACAAAACACAATGTAAAGGATTTTATCCTAACAACCCAAATGTTGGGAAAACCATATGGAAGTGGAAGATGAATATCTTTCTTAACTTAATTCAATGAAATGGGTCAATAAAAAGAGCTCCAAGAGCTTATAATTCATACTCCTTGTTAATTTATATCTTCCAAATATTGTAATGGAATAATTACACACTTTATAGAATTATTGCAATCAAGACCACTGAGTACAACCATTCTTATACAATTTTATATATGTATTTTTGAATATCCACACCTATGAATAACCATAATTTGAAAAGACAAATTTATGAATTTCCTTAAAGTAAATTTTTAAGTAGTGTGGGTGGAACTGCTAGTTTTTGTAGATCAATAGTTGAAAAATATCGATGTTTACAAATTGTTAGAAACAAAATTTTCGCAAAGGTTTCAAAACCATTTCACAAGGCTTGAAAAAATGTCTGGGATCTATCAACTACATAAATTCCCTCAACTTTTAGAGGCCATAACTTGTGCATGAAAAATAGAAATCAAGTGTTGTTTTGTTAAGTGTATAATTTTTTGTTAAAATCCAAAGTTAAAATCATATACATGTACATTTTGATAAGCAATACTATGTGTTTCACCTGGATGTAATATATTTTTCAGGATCCACAATCCCATCCTTTCCACTCAACAATTCATGTTTTAATGACATTGATATATCCTTGTATTATTATGGAATTATTAATTAATTTATTGGATCCCCACGGATCAGGCATACAATTTTCAAGTTTCTTTGACCTCTCACAAATGATACTTACAAGACAGAGAATTATCTCTCCCTGTGCCTCTTTGATATTTTGTGAAGTTGTTGGTGTTTGACCTTGAATCCAACCTACCAATTTCTTTAAGCCATTTCTTTGGTTTCTTTACACTTCCCTTACCACACATATTTACTCACCTTCTTTCAAGTGACCTTTAAGATATGTTATATGTTTCCATTACAGAACACAATTGCAACTAAATTTTCTTCCTTCTCCTATGAAATAGATGGTGTTTGATTTTCTTCTTCCAATGGAAAATATGAATTGATTTCTGACTTCTTGCTATTAAAATCTGATTGGTTTTGTGTATGAACTTACCACGCTTTGCTATGGTGCTCATTCATGGTATTTTATTGGTGGAATTCTTCAATGATGTTCTCTTATTAACATTTGATATGATCACGATCTCTTATTGATGTTGAGGCTAACAATTTTAGTGTAGGACTTATTTTCATCTATTTATTTGTATTATCTCACTCAGGATATTCCACTTCACTTGGAGTTTCTCTACACTTATGGGATATGCTTGCTTAGGTGTACACTTGACTACACTATTCTAGGTGTTGGTTACCACTTGACTACATTATTCTAGGTGTTGGTTACCACTTTACTACACCATTCTAGGTGTTTGTTACCACTATTCTAGGTGGATATTTCCATGATTATAGGAGGAGGTTACACATTCATCTCCTATATGTACATCTCTTGCATTATTCTATTTGATCGTGTTGAGTTGGAGATATTTCTGTATTATTACAATTATCTCTCTTGTATTTTTGTAATTTGTAGTCTTGTATACTTGCTTTGTTTTGTCTTGGAACAATTCAAGTCTCACATTGTTCACCTATGAATTATTTGAACTAGTAGATCTGTGGCACTTCTCTGATATGGTATCAGAGCCAAGATGGTATTGAGTTTGTTTGGTTATTATTCTGCAAGTTTAATTTCATTTGAGGTCATTCTTTACAATTATTTGGGTGTTTTTGGTGTTGTTTTTGCCTGGTTTGTGGGTATATAGCGTATTTTAAGGCTTATGAGGTTTAAAGGCCCACATAGTGAATATACAGTCCTAGAGACTACTTTTTTGTAGGCCCTAAATCATTGTTATAGGCTCCCTGGAAGGTTTATCCAAATCTAGAGGTTGATTTGTAGACCTATGAAGGGCAATTTCACCTATGGTAGTGCTTTGCATGCATGCTCAGACTTAGAAAGGGCGTTGTTTATGATCAAGAGGTGTTTCAGACCCGCAACATATTTTCTAACAGACCATACATGCATTGCAGATCCAGAATCAATTGTTGTTTTTTGAGTCCCGCAAAACTGATGTTTTCTAGGTCAAAGAATATAAGTGTGTCCCACTTTGGTGGAAAAAAATATTTTAAAATATGACTAGTAAATAAATATATAGAAAAACTATTTTTTTTTTTAAAATCAGGTAAATTTTGGATGCCCTGCACCTTGGTATTTATAAGCTCTTAAAAATACATGACATTACACTTAGATATGCAACAATTTAAGGGCCACAGTGAAGATATTCTTGATCCATCATAGCTGCAGCCTGTGTACAGACATATATATATATATATATATATATATATATATATATATATATATATATATATATATATATATATAAGTGAAAAAAGTATATTTCAAGTTTAGTGCAAATTCATTTGAAATAGGGCTTATTTACGAGAAATAATTATTGTAAAACTTTTGATTGGTAGCTCAATATCGAGTACCATTTTTTTTTGCAAAAGTTAAATATTTATCATTTCCCAAGCATTGGACCTATTTATTTTGTAAAACAAACTAAGTTATAAAGTGCCAAAATTGTGGAGGATCTTCTTGATATAGTTTCTGGGGGGTGTACAATGTGTTTCCTCTCTTGTTCAAAAATTCTTTCTTTCCATACATTTATTTTTTTATGCAACAACTACCACAACCTTTCTTTCTGCACTAATGGATCTAATTTCATTTAACCCACTTACACCTTTTAACTACCACGAATGGAAATCAAAAAGTACCATTTCATTTAGGAGAACAAGGTTGTACCGTATCATAATGGGGGTTAGAACCTAAGCCTAATAAAGCTGCAAAAAAAATTAAGTGGTTTAATAAGTGTGATGAAGCCTTTGGTATTATGTGTCTTTAGGTGTCTCCTGAACTCCTCTTTCATATATAGAGTTAACCAAATCTCCCAACGAGGTGTGGAAAACCTTTGAAACCTTATTTGGAAAAGTTGACACTATAAGGGGTCATGAGCTAGAAATAAAACTTATCATCTTAAGTCCTAGAAACTTTGACACTCTGGAAGATTTTTTTACCAAGCTCAACTCTTTATGATTGCATTTAAAATAATGTGGAATAGAAAAGACGGGATGAACAACTAGTTCTTCCAGTGCTTTCCGAAATAGGTCCCGAATATTCTATCTTTGTTTCTACATTTTATGCAACCAAGAGGGATCTTGGAGACACATGGTCTATGCCATCCTTAGATGACTTCATTGTTCATTTGACTAAGGAGGAAGACAAGATAATCCAAATGGGTACCTTTAAGTCATCCAAAGCTCAAGCCCTCATTGCGAGGAATGGGAAACAAAAAATCCTCTAACAACCAAGAGAAGAAGCACAACACATTTACACACTCTCAGATATTTATCATATTGAAATAATATATTTGGGGAAAATATGTTCTATCCCTAAACCATAATTTCTATATTCTACTTCTAGAGATTTATTGATTGAACACTTTCTCATCAGTATATAATTTATGATTGTGTATTTATTGTTAAAGATCAATATATTGAAATAATTATCTTAATTGAGAAATGGCCTAATTTTTGTAATCAAGGTGACCAAGGATGGGAGGGCTAAATGGCCATTTTAACAACTCTAATAGTCAACAAGTTTCTAATTATAATTGGAAAAATTTCATACACTAACATTAATGGTGTCGAACATCCATTCTAATAATGACCATCCATTCTAATAATGACATAGAATTAAAGGGGAACTCAAAGCATGTGAAGACTTTTTAATTATATGGTAGTGGAACAACATTACATGGATACCAAGTTGTTTCCTGCTAATGATGACCATCATTCTCAGAACATGTCTAAATTGTGGATTAAATTTTTGAAAGAGATGCAGTGGGCTCATCCTCCTCTCCCCATCTATATATCTCTATAGGGGGCTGAGGACCCTCCCCCCTCCTACGTTGAAAGGCCCTCAGCCTCCTCGAATTAATTTAGAGAATCTAGGGGAGCCCCCTCCCTAAACTATCTTATCTTATTTATCTGGGGGTGATTCATGAACCAGCGTAGGCCGTCACCATATGGATATAGATAGATAGATATAGATATCTATCTATATCTATCATGAGGCTCTATAATATTTTCTCACCTTCCATTAACATATATAGGGTAGATGAATTTGGTGATGAGGGAAGATGTAGACAAGATGTGGCATTTATACCTTGGAATATCCTTAAAGGAAGCATGAATTTCATGCATTTGTGACTCGAATACCACTTACTCTATTTTATGTGTTCCATAAGGTTTCTTAGAATGCTATCACTATTGGATTTTCACAAAATGGCCTTGCTGAAAAGGCCATATAAAGATAATAAACAATGCAATTGATAGTTATAGAGATAAACTCAAAAAAAAATTCTAGCATCCTCTCAATGTGTGTTAGAATCGAAACTACAGATCAACATATAGAGATCCATCAAAAAATAATGAATGGGAGTTCTAGAACTACATATCGAAATCCATAAAAAATAATTGTCGGAAAATTTTAATTTGATATTATAATGTCTAAACCTTGATAAACATGTACACATAATGTGGAAGAATAATTCAAAATAGATCAAAGTATTCAACCAAATGCCTCAACTGAATTTGGTTTCATGGAACACCATGATTTTAAGATGTGCTCAAAATAAAATTGTTGATAAAGCCTTGCAAAATTATAGGAAAGAGTAGTGAAAAATCCATGTTTTGTACATATTCTCAACATCCTCCCACTTAAACTAAAATTGGAGCTTTGGAATAAGGTATAGAGAGCCATTGAAAATTAATTTTAAAAAAAGTGAAAACATATCAAATAACATTGCAAATAGCTTTATAGACATGTATGTAAAATATAGAAGCATATATAAAAACCTAAATTATTTTCCAAAATAGTACATATAAATAAAACTACTATATCGAATATAGATTTAATATACAACACTTTCATGTAGAACCCTTGAAAACCTCATAAATAATTGATAACGATATAAGTATAAGGGTGATGAAAACCTAATTTACGGTTACAAGTAATGTAAGTATTATGGGTGGTTGATAAGGGTGATAAAACTTAAAATTTTCCCTTAAATGGGTTTCCAAAATTGATTTTTAATGGATAGAAAAATTCAAAGAAATATGCAAGATGAGATGACCATGTTGGTAGTTCATACTATTTCATATAGGGGTGGATTGAAGAAGGGCTAGTGCCCACAAATGAGTTGATTGAAGTATTTTATGTTTTTTCATGTCTAGTCATCATCATCTGTATTGTATTTTATCATCAATATATTTTATATGATTATTTGATGGGATATATTATGTGGGGAAGGATTTTATCAAAACATTATCAATTGTAAAAATTACATGACCTAAAAAAATCTATAACCAAGGGAAAAACACGTCATAACATGTAAAGTTGATGGTTGTTTACACATTTTACCTTCCTCGTGACTACATATGGACACTCAATGTGAATATTTTTCTTGACAAGATGCACATCAAGTATGTTGTGAGGGGTCTCTACACTTTTCTTAAATGGTTGCATGTAGAGCACATACACCCATATTACATGGAGTTTAAGCTAAAAAGATAGATAGAGGAGGACGAAGGGCATGCAATCACAAGGTTATAAAGGAAGTGGCATTTTTTTTTTCATAATTTAATGCAAGGCCAAGAATGTGTTTGGGATAGGAGATGAAAAATGGCCCACATATTTTGATTCCCAAGAGAGGTTTTGTACAAATAGGTTCCTTTCCTTTGATGGCATCGAGAATTTGGACATTAGAGGTTTATAAACACCACTGCATTTTTTGATGAGAATACTTCCATGGGCTCATGTAACTTTCAAGACATAAAATATGTTCCATTTTATCATGACAATTGGATCCAGGTTGGCCTTTACAACCTCTTCAATCACACATCTAACATTTTTCTTTTTTTCACATTGTTTTGCATAGATCTAACTCTATTTTAAGCCATGCAGTGTAAAGTGATCCTAAAATTCTTGCAGTCATCTTGAATTCCCTGTGAATGCAAGATTTGACATCCATGGATTTTTTCATAGAGTGTTATGATCTTCATAGCTCACAGGGAATTACATACAACAAACACATTTTACATCATAGTCCTAGCCCATGGTTGATATGAATGAAAAATGGACGCAGTGATTTACAAGGCATGTAATTGTTTTGAAAAAAATGTCTTGGAGAGCTATTATCTCCTAAACTATAAGGATATTCACAAATGCAAACTCCACAACCTTCTCTAACATCCTATGAGTGTATGACTAAATGGGAGATTTAAAATTGGGTCTAGACATTCATCAAAGAATTATGGATTTGTTTTTTCTCTATACATTCGATTTGGAAATGTTCTAGTAGTTATGTATGAAAAACAAGGAAGCATACTCCCAAATCGTGTCAAAAATAAGAGTTATGGAGTAGGGTATGAAAATCCATCAATGGAAAATACTTTTTGTCAAATGTTTTAGTTATAGGTGCCTTAAGTGATATGAATGAAAACTGTGGAGGTATATGCAAGGCATGTGAATTGTTTTAAAAAATGCCTCTGAGAGATATAATCTCATAGAATACAATGATTTAAATCAACATAACATGAGACTTAATTTTTAAAACACCTCGAAAAATGTGGTCTCATGGAATACTGTGATGGCAGGGTATGCAAAAAATAATATTTTTGAAAAGGCATTTGAAAATATGAAGAAAATACAATTGGAAGGTGTAAATTTAGACTTCATAACCTTTCCAGCATATTCCCAACCAATATGAAAATGGGAGCTTTATAACAATTTATGGAGATGCATTAAATTTAATGGAAAGAGGATTTTTGTTAGATGTTAGAGTTGTGAATGCCCAGATATGTATGTAAGATGTGCAATCATATAAAATGTATATGAACAATTTGACGTTATTAAATAATATCTCCTCTCCTAAGTTGATTTCTAATATTTCTTGGCAAATACATTGCATTTCTTGTAAGGATTTGATCTTTGGGTCAATCAACTTGTAAATATAAGCTACATTAACACTACACCAAAACATCAAATCAAGGTGATTTTTAAGGCATTTAAATTTTTTTGACTTGTTAACATGGAGCTTGGGGATGCGTGGTAAATAACTTAAATTTTTTTTACTTGTTATAGCCTCTCAAGAAAAGATTTAATATTAATTGGCATATGCATTCCATACACTAGGATTTGATCTCAATTCAATTCAATTAACCTGTAAATGTAAGTGAACTCAAAACCACTAAATTATGGTGCTTAGTAAAGCACTTAATTTTTTTTCACTTATGATAGCCTCTCTCAAACAAAGATTTAAGCTTGCATGCATTCCTTAAATTTGTTTGTGCACCAACAGAAGTTCCCTTTCACTAGCATACTCTAATAATCCACATTTAGACAAATAAATCCCTCATTAATAAATCCCTCATATACTAATTGATTAAGAAAATATTGAAAGAAATAGATGTTAAATATAAATATGTAACTGGCACAATGATATAAACAAGCAAATAAGAAATTTAAATTTGAAACCCTAGTTGTAAATGAGAGGGATAAAGTACTTAGTTGATTCAAAGTGATGTTGAAGGTGTGGAGAGCTGGAAAACTGATGGAACAGGAAGTAGAACATTGTAACCAAACCCATAAAATTACAAGAAGTGTAATCAAGAATGTCAGGACTAAGGTGCCTATGCAGGGTCAGGGGCGCCTGGGCACTAGAGACCTATTCTGGGTGCCTGTGACTACTCAGAAGCTGTGAAACCCAATTTTACAAGGGTTACGAGATGTTCGTTGGTTTTCACCTTTGATCGCCTGTATGTCACTACACTTCATTGTTATTCACCTGAAACCTACAATAAGAAAGAAGCACCTACAAAACCCCAAAACACATCAAATCCTAAAAAATAAAGAAGATAAAATGGGGAGTCAGACTGACCCCGACAGTCACCTGAAAAAGTGAACTTATGATCCAAGCATTGCACTACATTTCAAACTCATGTAGTTCTATGTGTGTGTGTAGAAATCGTGCCCTAGGTGGCTCTTGTGTGAGTTGCACTTGATAGCGAGCAATAGCTAGATGTAGAAGATGTAGATAGATGTGTGCATGGAAAAATGAACTTCCCCTCCTATGAAGTGTATGCATAAAAATACCAGTCCCTTGTCCCTTGTGTGGAGCTATATGGATGCTTGAATGCTCTTAGAATGATCTTGGATGCAACCTTAGGTGGTGATAGATAATGCTTAGTGCTTGGTCCTTTATTATGATCACATAACTTTGTATTTATATGATTCCCTTGGTTGAATTTCGTAATTAACCACTAAATGGATGACTCAGTAAGAAATGTAAGATGCCCAAATGGTTATAGAAAAGACCCAAAAATGTGAGAAAAGTACAAAGAGGTTGGGGGCACCACAGGGGACAGAGGCTACCTGAGCACTGGTCCTAGGGCGTTGGTGTCTAGAGTCAGAAATGTTGAAGTATGAAAAGACAGACTGGGAAAGAAGGAGTGTAAGACCAAAAGAGAAAATAGAAAATCAAGCAAAGAGGCCAAAGACAGTGATCAATTAGTAATTTTCTCACTTAGGAATCATATGAATAGTGGTATGTGATCAGGACTAGATAAATACCCAAAGTGTGTGATTTAGTGTCTACATTTTCCCCCACTTTATGTTGTTGAGAGAATGCTCGATAACATAAAGTAGATAAGAGATGTGTACCTGATACCATGTAGATCGATGGTGAAAAGTGTGCTGAGAGAGACAAGAAAAAGTGTGGAGTGATAAAAAGTGAAGCATGGAAGCTAGAGAAGAGGAAGTGAAAATGATGATGACCCTAGGGGTGAAAGAGTATGTGTAGATGTCATTTGTACCTATTGTTGATGTGATGCTTGATGATGTGTGATGATGTGTGATTGATGTGACTACTACTTCCCATAAGGATGGACCTGCAAAAGAGAAGAATCGAACAAGTAGTCAAATACGTGTATATGAAAAATTCGATCAAAAATGTAAAAAGTATGTAAAAGTATGTAAAATGAAAAAGGAACATGTGCACCTGATCCATGATGAGTAAAAGAGATAGAAAGGATCCTGAAGATGTTGTAGAAGAACAAGTTTTTTGGGTGATCTCACGCCAGTTGCACTGAGTAGAGTTTTTTGGGTGATCTCATGCCAGTTGCACCAAGTACAAAGAAGTGTAGGGAGAAAAGTCTAGTGTTATTATCTAACCTTTGACTGCTTCCCAAAGTATAAACACCACTGCAGATGGTGTGTAAAAATATGATGATCCAGTTCTGATCCAATGTGAAAGTAGAAAAGAAGGTGTAGTTCATGCATGCCGAGTGCTGAAAGGACTGTCTATCCTGTAAAATTTGTTGTGTAAACTACCATGAACTATGCCAAACTGAGAAAAACTGTGTAACTTCCCCCTGGTCACAGGCACCCAGGAAGGGTCAAGGGCCCAGGTGCTACTGTCTGGTGTTGGGCGCTAGTGTCTGTGTTGTGCTGAAGACCCAAGTCAGATTCTGGGATGTTGTTATGAGACTGAAGACTGTGTTGTACTGGTACTAAAACTATGTTGAACTATGACTTAACTATTGTATGGGGTGACTGATTCACCCAATGATGCCCCCCTCATTTGGGGTGCATGCGATGTCACAAGGAGTATGCGGCCCAAAGGAGGACCGACCGTTGAACTAAAACTGATGCCCTATGAGGGGGAGGGAATGTGCTTGGTAGAAACCAAGGCACACACAAACAAAGTGGTTAGAAACAAGTGTTAGTGTAAACAAGATAAAGATAGAAGACAAAATGTAAGCTAAGCAGTAAGAAGACAAATGTAAGACAAGCAATAATGAAGACAAAGTAGACCGAAAAGTGGGTTTCAAACATGGGACATCACTCATGATGTCACAAGACAATCAAGGCCGAAGTGGCCAAAAGCATACAAGCAATGAGAACAACAAGACATAGGGAAAATCCCACAAACAATGAAAACAAGAAATGAAAAATAATAATAAGAAAGTAACAGACAACCATGGTAGCAAATAGTTCATGCAAGAAAAATGTTGCACATGAAGCACCCGTTAGCATGTTAGAAAGATAGAAAGTATGTCAAATGCATGTATAATCATGATATAGTAGTGTGCTATGAAAAATGAAACAAT
This sequence comes from Taxus chinensis, assembly GCA_019776745.2. NCBI lineage: Eukaryota > Viridiplantae > Streptophyta > Pinopsida > Cupressales > Taxaceae > Taxus > Taxus chinensis. The sequence continues at coordinate 677,224,458 of CM034147.1, forward strand.
AACACCTATAGTGTGTACGAAAGTGGATGCCCCAGGAGCCTTATGGGACTGGTAATAGGTACTGTGCACCAAGCATCCATGCTTATGTGTATCGATCTATGTAAAGTCTATGATCACAACTAGAAAACAAGTGAATGCTGCATGTGTATATAGAAAAGATAATGACATACAATGTATCTAGCTAACATAGTAAGTAAAAGTGTACATGCAAGTATAAGTAAGCAAGAACAATGTGCAACCAAGATATGCAATATGTTGTGGATGAGTGAGATGGAATGGAATGCAAAGTGAGTGTGATAGGAGCCATGTTCCCCCCAAGTGAATGTGAATGAGTATGCATGAGATGAGGTTCATTTATAAATGCCCCCTCAACAGTCAAGAATGAACCATAGAACAAGAGTGCATCATCGGGAAATGGTTTGAATGTGTGCACTAGAAAGATATGATCGTCAAAGCATAGAATAGAGAGTAGAAGTGAGTGAGTGTGGTGAGGTTCATTTTAGATTTATACCCTCAATAGTTGAGTATGAACCATGGAACTAGAGTGCATCATAGGGTAGTGTGCTGTGAATGTGTGCGATGAGAGATATGTCAATGAGTTGTGAGTGTGGCATGAATGTGCCAATGTGTGAATGTGTAGTGTGTGAGGTTCATGAATGTAGTGAGCCCTCAATAGTCAAGTGTGAACCGTAGCACAAGAGTGCGTCATAGGGTAATGATGATACAAGTGTATCAAGATGTGTAAGATGTGTGAAGACTAGATGTGAAGTAAGAAGTGAAGCATGTAGAAGTATGTAAGACACCTGATAATGCTAGAAGGGGGGGAATAAGTATGATTCCCCCCAAGTATGAAATGATGAGAATGATCAAGTGACATTGTCTAAAAGATCATCATTGTCATGATCGAAGCCAAATGGAGATGCATCAAAAACCTGGTAAGCAATAGTGTGTGGTGGATCATATAAGGAGCCATTGTGGTGTAAATTATACATGTGCATTATGTACTTTTCATTAGTGAAAGGTGTTGGTGGACATCCATGTGCATACCAATGAGTGAGATTTTGTGAATAGCTGAGAGATGAATCATTACAGATAGAAACACAACCAAAAGGCATAGGAAATGTGATGCTAGTATGATTAGGGTCCAAACTACCCCCCAATGTAATCAAGCCAAGATTTCCCAAGTGTCAGTGGAGAAGTGTGAGAAGCGTGTGCAAAATACTGTTAGATAGAAGACACGAAGACCATAGGAAATTGTAATATTAACACATCCATGATAGAGATGGGGTGAATGAGGTGGTGGTAAGATATCATTGAGTGTAAAGCCAAGCTGAGTCAAGCCATCATATGTGAAAATAGTATCAGAGAAAGTAAGATCCAATGGAATATGATGCCAATAAGAGTTATTCATGAAAATCGTGCATGTGAAAGGAGGAAGTACAGATGCAGATTGCCATGATGAGAAGGTGAAATGATGTCCAGAGTATGGACAGACCCCCGATAAAGTACCATAACATTAGTAGAAGGAGGGGGTGTTTTGAATTGATATTCACCAGGGCCACAGTAATGAAAGTATCATTGAAATATGAATCATCTACCTCAATAGGAGTAAAATTAAGATTGCACAATTTTTCATTAGTAAGCTCAATGGTATCAACCTCGTCATCAGAATCATCAGTGTTGGCATTGTCATGTTGGATAACAGTATCAAGGATATTGGTAGGAGGTGCACTAGATGTAGGAGCAAGAGGAGCCTCAACGAGTGGAGCAGTAGTGTTTATAGGAGCAGACACTGTGGGTGAAATGATAACAGTAGTATGAGTGGAAATAGCTAGAGTGCTTGGAGTGGCGGAAGAAGACTGTGAAGCACTAGATTGATGATATCATATGTATCAATATTGCTATATGGAATAGGTTGTGATGGAGGAATAGGCATAGTAGTAACAGGGTCTATGTGACAAAATTTGAATGGATCAAGGTCCGCAACAATGGTATGTTCATAGCCATCATGTAGGAATTTGATGCATTGATGAACAGTGGATGGAACTGCGTGCATTGCATGAATCCAGGGTCTACCAACAAAATATTGAGCTAAAATGAGGTATCAATAATGAAGAATATTGTAGGGACAGTCTTAGGCCCGACTTGTATAGGTAATGTGATAGTTCCCAAGCATGTGTGAGTAGTTGAATCATAGCCACGAATAAGAGTGGAATTCTTAGCAATTAGATTATCTGCAATGCCAATTTGTTTTAAAAGGGAATGAGCACATAAATTAATGGGAAGATCCATTTTCAATGAGTACACACTTGATACAAATGGTGCCAATGATAGCAGTGATAAGTAAAGGTGCACATGGATTGTCAATAACATATGGTGATATGTCCTCATTAGTAAATGATATAGCACGTGGCAGATTTTTGAGAGACTGAATGAGGTGTGTGAATGCCACTGAAGAATTATCACTTTCAATGTGAATAGAACAAAGGGTTGCCTCTAATGTATGACGAAATCAGGTGCATTGCAATAAGTCATAGAGAGATATTTTGGAAGGTGTATTCTTAAGTTTCTCAATGATATCATAGCCCTTAGAAGTAGCAGGAGGAGCTGTAGAAGTGATAGGCAGTGGGATAGAAATAGGTGGAGCCGTAGGAGGATGAGTGCAGTGAGTAGTTACTACATTGATAGTAGGATCATCCATAGGCATAATAAAGCGAGGAGGATGTTGAGTACGAACTTGCATGAAATTAGCAGCAGTAGTAACCATGCCAAAAACCTTAGTTGGAGTGAAAGAAGGATAAGAAGATTGATCCATGACTTGATAAGATGAAGACATACTCAGAAGGAAGGGTTTGAATGGTCGGGTTCACCAAATGATTAAGAAAATATTGAAATAAATAAATGTTAAATCTAAATATGTACAACACAATGATATAAACAATTAAGTACATATTTGACCCAAAAAAATAAGTAATTTAAATTTGAAACCCTAGTTGCAAATGAAGGGATAAAATACTTAGTTGATTCACAGTGATGTCGAAGGTGTGCAAAGAGTTGGAAAAATTCTAGAATAGAGAGACTCAGAATGTCGCAACTGAACCCAAAAATTGCAGAAGTGTTGAAATTCTAGGACCAGGGTGCCTATGTAGGGTCAAGGGGTGCTTGGGGTGCTAGAGACCTATTATGGGCACCTGTGACTGCTCAGAAGTTGTGAAACCCAATTTCACAGGGTCGTGAGATGTTCATTAGTTTATCACCTTTGATCACCTATATGTCACTGCACTTCATTGTTATTCTCCTGAAACCTGCAATAAGAAAGAAGCACCTACAAAACCCCAAAACACATCAAATCCTAAAAAAGAAAAGATGTAAATGGGCAGGTCAGACTGACCTCGGACTAGTCACCCAAAGTGAACTTATGATCCGAGTGTTGCACTACATTTCAGACTCCATGTAGTTCTTGTGTGTGTGTGTAGAATCGTGCCCTAGGTGGCTCTTGTGTGAGTCACACTTGATAGCGAGCAATAGCTAGATGTAGAAAGATGTAGATAGATGTGTGCATGGAAAAATGAACTTCCCCTCCTATGAAGTGTATGCAGAAATAATGCAGTCCCTTGTCCCTTGTGTGGAGTTAGATGGATGTTTGATGCTCTTGTAAATGGCCTTTGGATGCAACCTTAGGTGGAGATAGTAGATGCTTAGTGTTTGGTCATTTATTATGATCACATAACTTTGTATTTATATGATTCCCTTGGTTGAATTTCATAATTAACCACTAAAAGGCCGACTAGTAAAAATGAAGATGCCCAAATGGCTAGAAAAGACCCAAAAGGTGCGAGAAAAGTACAAAGAGGTCGGGGGTGCATGAGGTGCTTTTGCCTGGGCGCCTGGTGTCTAGATCTCAGAGATGCTAAATGTCAAAGTATGAAAAGATCATACTGGGCAAGAAGGAGTGTAAGACCAAGAGAGAAAATAGAAAGCAAGCAAAGAGGCCAAAGATAGTGATCAATTAGTACTTTTTTCTCTTAGGAATCATACAAATAATTGTGGTATGTGATCAGGACTAGAAATATACCCAAAGTGTGTGATTTAGTGTTTACACTAATTAATTGACTTGGTCCACGATAACATATAAAACCCAAATATCATGAACCTTATACAAATAAAAAAGACGCCAAAATAAAAATTTCCCTCTCAATTTCACTGACATAATGTTTGATGTGTTACATGACAAGTCTATAGGTTTTCTCAACATTCCTCTCACCTCCTTAATAGTTTAAATTCTATTAAATCCCCTCTAAAGACATATCCCAAATTAACTATTCCTCTTCAATGTATTTTAAAATTACTTCCATAATTCCAAAAATCCTCATATTTAACTATCAACATAACCATTGCACCTCCTTTTAATACAAGTGTTGAGATACTTTAAAATTTGTAGTTATGTAATTTAAACCAATAGATTACAATTAAATTACACCCAGAATTGAAAATAAGCTCTACCTAATAAGATAATGGGTGTCGAAGTTATGTAATGTAAACCAAATGGATTACAATTAAATTGCACCTAGAATTGAAAATGACATTTATATGTTTTCTCAACATTCCTCTCACCTCCTTAATAGTTTAAAAAAATCGAAGAAAATTCGATTAAATCCCCTCTAAAGACATATCCCAAATTAACTATTCCTCTTCAATGTATTTTAAAATTACTTCCATAATTCCAAAAATCCTCATATTTAACTATCAGCATAACCATTGCACCTCCTTTTAATACAAGTGTTGAGATACTTTAAAATTTGTAGTTATGTAATTTAAGCCAATAAATTACAATTAAATTACACCCAGAATTGAAAATAAGCTCTACCTAATAAGATAATGGGTGTCGAAGTTATGTAATGTAAACCAAATGGATTACAACTAAATTGCACCTAGGATTGAAAATGACATTTACTTAATAATATAATGGATATTTAGGATGCCTAAAGTTTTAATCCCTCTTATAATGGAAAAGAAGGACATTAATAATGTTAATGATGGTAAAAATTGTTGAAATTTATTTAAGATATTTAGGGTGTCTAAAGTGTTAATCTTCTATTATAATATCAACAAATATTTATAAATTTCATGATAAATGAAATACATGTTCAAATTGATTTGACAACCACATTCTTTTAATTGTGTTAATGTCTCTCTTGAAAATTTCATGTTCAAGATGAATAATAAACTCTTCCAAATTTATTTTTCTACATGAGCCTATTCATGTATGAATCCTTCTCTATAATATGTAAAACATTAATAACACCCAAGAATAATAATCGTGTCCAAATTGATTTAACTACTACATGAGCATATTCATGTATGCATGTATTAATCCCTCTTAATTACATGTAAAGCATTAATATACCTAAATCACAAAAATGTTTAAATTGATCTCGTGAGTATATTCCTTTTGATCTTAACCTCTTAAAACTTCCTTGATCAACGTCTAAGAACTTCACTTCAATAAACCAACAAATTATTATATTAATCCCTTTTAACAATATTTAAAACATTAATAATATTCATGATGAATGAAAAACATGCTCAAATTGATTTGATGACCACATTCTCCTAACCCTAATCTCTAATGAGTTCACTCAATCAATAAAACAAAAAAACAAAAACTATCAAAAATTTTATCACATCCTTAAACAATAATAATATTGAAAACAACAAACCATGCTATTAAAATATTAAAAAAAATATAATATACACTTTTTTTTTTTGTGTCATTTGAATAAGGTCTAACATGAATTAAATATTGTTTTAATAATTTCTTGATTTCTTTAAAATATTATTAAATACTCAATAAATATTGTATACAAAATAAAGTAGAATGCTTATTTATTTATAGACAAATTGAATTTAAATTAAGATATTAATGTTAGACAAATTGAATTTAAATTATGATATTAATGTTAAAGTGGTATCTAATAGTAAAAAAACTATAGAACAAATGTCATATAAACTTTGAGCCACATGGAATTGCACTAAAGGCACCATATCATTAATGCTCTTGGTTGAGAGGTGATCGTTAATGAACCACACTAAAGGCTCTAGAACATCATTAATTCTCTAAATTGAGATGTGATTGTTAACGAGGGAATGGATAGGAGAAATAAAAGGACCTTTGAGATATGGGAGATAGAAATTAGAGAGATTTTGAGAAGAACATTGGGGAAATTTGAGAAATGTCGTTAATTAAGTTTAATGAGGGGATCAATTATCACACGAGAATTTGGATAAGAACATTAGAAGTATTTTGAACTTGTCAATAATTTGGAACGAAGTTGTGGATATTAAATTTTCTAAAGGAAATAAGAGGTTTAAAAAGATGATTGGGAAATGGATAAAACAACACAAATAGATTTCTTTCAAAACAATAATGGAATCGTTGAATAAACTTAAGGGTTAAATTTTTTTTTTTTTGGATAGTTCGAATCACCTTTGCCATGAAATGTCTTTTGTGGATATTCACCATTTTTTCGAAAGTCAATTCTCAGAGATAATGCCAAAATATCTAATGACTTGTTTCAAAGGGGGGTCTTAAAATGAACCCTAGTTGTGTCCTTGAAGCTGTCACGATAAATTCCTCACAAAATATGTCAACTTGCATCGTCCTACCATGAATGCCTTTGATGATATAAAAGATGTAATCTCTATGGCCTTCACCAACAAGCACTATTGTCCTCAATACAAATTTAGCCAAGCCATTTAGCCTTATCGCATTCTAAACTGTTTGACCTAAATCTCACAAATTATTCTCCATTTTTCCATTAGTCCAAATTCAAGAGTAAGAGATCCACAAAAAAAACACCTTGATTTCCGTTTGACAATTTCTCCTAATAGAATATACCTGCAATAATTGGTGTCTACCCGTGACTGCATACATGTAGGAAACACACTCGTTCAAGGTACTAACGATGTAAAGTGTCCTTATACCTTCTACCCAACAATCCGCTTATTAGAAAGATGTCTACACAACAAAATTGTGAGATACTCATCTAATTTACTGAGGTGCGACGATATGGAGAAACCACAATATCTGTCACATGTTCACTCATGCGCACTACAAATTTTGTAGATACCCTTGTTATCCATACCAAATGACTGCATGAGTGCTTGATCAAGGAGCCCAATTAAGAGAAGCATCGCAACCACGTATTGCTAATGAGTGTGAGGCACATCTGAATATATGGTATCACACCAGATCACATAACTCCATAGATGGATAAAAAATGATATATCTTCAAAAATATTTGAAGAGACACATGCAACTCACACTCAAAAAGTGTCCTTTAGGGATATATGGCACCATTCAATCCAAATGTCTAGTAACTCACAATTAGGGAAACATATCACTTGTCATTGGCTTTACTACTGGAACTTTGAGGTTTATGGGTATGTAAAACCAGTTATATAGAGCATGCAATGCCTACCCATACCAGGCAAAGGTCCTCATGTTTAACTACACACTGCCCATGAGGACAGCAATCAAGGATTTTCATTGAGACCCATACAAAGTGAGTTAGCTTGACTTTAGACTGGTTACCATATGACGATGTCAACAAACTATCGTGTAGGTCTCGAAGACTTGTGCGACATCTACTAGATATGCACTCCCACTATAAAATTATATGGTCATTGTATAGACATTGTGTGGCACCAACTAGGTGTGCGTGACCCACCATGAGCATTTTGCGGCTCACCCATTTTGATTCTGTGCAACTTTAGTGAAGAAAATGGGAAGGGTACAAAATTCATACATGATGTTACTCTAACTACGTTTGGTTGATATATGATTTCCTATGAACTTCAAAAACTCTTGTGATCATTTACCCATAATGAGTATCTGATGGTCGAGGTTATAAGAGTATGTCCATTGGTGAGAAAGTTTGCTAACCCTTCATTTGGGTTCCATCGTGCATTTATGGACTCAACCTGAAGTAAAACTCATCCTGTCGTATGTCATACTTGACGTGTCTAATAGGGTCTTAATTTGAATCCATCTAAAATAAGTCTATAAATCATATTAGGTGATTAACTTACCCATATAGAAAAGGACCATGAATTACATGAAGTGTGCAGAGAGTTCAATCAAAAGATAAGGCCTTATGAATAAATTGTCAAAGTTGAAGGTAGATTTGAACATCAAATATTATTTCTTTAGAATATTATTCTAACAACGAGATACTCCTATTACAACCTAGACACTAGAACATTGTATGAACGCGTGTTGTTTTCCATATACGTGGAATATTAGGTAATGAGATAACAGATGATAACAAATGTAGCATGGAATATACTACACCCTTAATTGCATTTTAGACGTCATGCCTCAAAACAAATATCTTTCCTTACTCATCACTGCAGACCTATGTTATCCTCGGACAAAGGGGTTGCAGCAGGCGCGCCAGTGATAAAATCGTGTGGAAAATTCAGCAAACCAGCGATACATGAGAGATATCGTAAACGTGCACAAGTCTTTACAAATCTAGATTTGAAAAAGGCGTTATCCCGTGGATGTCAGAAGGATCCAACGCCTGGTTCTATCTTAGCACTACATTAAATACTAGAATAGTAAAATTTCAATAGCCTGTGAAAGAGTACACTATCCACGCTGTTATGAGACCTATCTTGATGGTTCGCTTGGAAAAGTGCTCCGATCAACACGAATTTTTAAGGTTATTTGATGTATTGTCGTGGGGAATATTGACTCTATGAAGGGCATTGCATCACTATTTATTCGATTAATTACGAGTGACACGATCATAAGCAGCTTCTATAAACCACCTCAAATTGTCGATACTCCTTATGCTGGCAACATTAGCGTTTATCATTAGAGAGCTAATTCATACTATTGTAGTATCAAACAGCAGTTTTGATTTTCTGTTGGTGTACCACAAGTCCCATTAGAAAGGGATTTCCTTAGTTACATTTTGTAGACCTAACTGCTGCGAAGTTAGGGTTTTGATCGTGAAGGAGATCACATCGTTCTCAACCGTATTCACATCAAAATTTTAAAAATTCAAGGGAGATTTTTGGAGCGCCTAGACGGGCTAATGTACAAATTGGGTATCAATATTAGATTATGCATATCATACAAAGTCCCTAAAACATGGCTTGATAGTGCCAGAGGAGGAGACTTGATGGTACCTAGAGAAGTGTACTTCTATCGAGTCTTTGGATAACGTTACTTGATAGTTCTGGATTAGGTGATCTCAATGTCATACATTTAGATTACTTAAAATAATGTTTAAGACAAAGTGGGCACAATCTAAGCAATCGCATTGGTGTGTACAATGCTAATAGAATGTTATAATCAACACGAACGATTAGTATGCATTATTTGATTTAGAGGCCATAAATTAGTTACTTATGTAGTCTCCATGTTGATAAGGGGTAAGTGATAAGATTTTTGAATATGTGTTAGAATATAGAAGAAGCATTAAGATCTAAAGGTTTTAATCTCTAGCATTTCAAATTTGTTACAAATTCGTACATCTGACATTTGCAAATCTTATATCATGAGTGACATCATTTAGAGGTATAATTATTACTTTCATAGTACATGATGTTGATAAGGGGTTTGTAGGTTTTGTAATGTCATGAGATGGGTAACTTAATTTTAAGGTTGTTGTGGCCAATTTTTCAACACTGTTAAAAATTCGTACATGAATACATTTGATACCGTTTTCAATAGTTAATTTATTTTATAGTTGATGTTGTATGTATTTAATTTGGGGGGGTTTATTGTGTTTGTAGTTGTGCATCGGTTGTTTGGTTGGTGTTTTGTTGGAAAAACATTTATTGTACAGTTGATAATGGGTGTGATTGATAGTGGTAGTGTAGGAATATAGATGAAACATTACATTGAAAGCGTTGTATGTGTACATTTAATTTTGTTACAAATTCGTACATTTAAAGTTGCATAATCATATTTCACAACATCAAATAAATGTAGATCATGTATGCACATAATGAGACATGTATACATTTGCACATTTTTATATCATGAATGGTAGCCTTTAGTGGGCAATTTTAGTTTCAATAAACATGATTACATTTGATACCCCTTGAACAACACTGTCGCTTTGGATACAAGAAGTGTTGAGTATAGTAGTAGTGGAGGTGCTATCAAAGCAGAGGGTAGTATTTACGAATGGGTTAAGTGATAGTAGTCTTGCTTCCTCCTTTCTTCTTGCTCCAAGTGTTGGTACGTGCACCATATTTGAGTATCTCTCGAATGAAAAAGGAGGTGAAATGCACAGATTTGCAAGCAAGGGAACTCTAGAGAAAGCTGTGAAAGTTAGGACCTTACCTTTTAGTGGTTCCAATGTCGACAGTTGCTCTATGCAAAGTAAGTCCCTGCGACTTGTGGATAGTTAATCCCCATGCCATTTTAATCGGCAATTGTTTTCAATTCCCTCTCGAAAATAGGGGGTATGGGAATATGTAACGGGTTGGAGGGATCCCAACATGGGTTGTTGTATCTATCAAATTTGACAACAACCAATAAAGATAATGTTGGTGGTGGCATTGATGTGTTGTAGACAATGTCGGTGATTGTTCTTGTAGCACCATTCACGAGGCCTGCGTCAACCCATAGATTTGCAATAAGCATGATTTTTTGTTGTTTGCACAACATAACTTTGTGTTCCAACTGATCATCATCAGGATTTCCTGGTCTAGACCGCCTGTTACTTTCAGCAATGGACTGGAAAATCAGAACGTTCAATGCCTTCAACATCTGAAGGTTGCGGGAATCCACCAGATCATTTTTTGCAAACAAATGTGTTGTGTCCTTAAAAATGTTGAGCTCTTGCTGAGTTAGGGTGTTGTCTGTGCGAGACATTAAGAGTTCTCAATCCTCAATCAGAGGGGTTGAATCTCGCATGTGGAGCAGTAAATTCCATAATGAAACTTGTGTATTAGTTGTTCCTTGTTGCCAAAATATTGTTTGCAATGTAATGGAAGAATGAAATCCCTTCCAAAGGGTTGCTCCGTAGGAATTACTTGCATAAAGAGGATTTTCCAAAACCGGCGGTAATTGGCCGAGGTTGCCGAGGAGGATGATTGATCTATTCCCAAATTCAGATGTTGTTGAATGGGGGAAAGCTTCGTGTAGCCTACTGTCAATTTTTCTTAGTAACTTTGGGCCGATGAAATTCATTTCATCAATAAGAACATATTCTATATGTTTCAACGACTCTTGGAAAGATTGAAAAGATGATAATGCACTACCTTCAAAAGGTTTCAGTTATTTTATTAGAATATGTAGGGTTGTGTGGATTGTGGATGCGAAGATGTTGAATGCTGAAACAATGGTAGGGGCGAGCACAAGTAGAGGTGAGGGAGATGTGCTTGATGCTGTGAATGTATTCTGAATTTTATTTATCAAAATTGATTTTCCTATGCCTATTGTTCCTTGAATTATCAATCTTAGTGGAGGTAGATGGGTTTTGTTTATTGAATGGTGTAGTATGGTATCAAGAGCTAGTTGTTCTTCAGAAGACAAAAGAAGTGTGGTAGATGGTGGTGTGGCCTGCATGCTATTGTTAATTTTGTATGTCTTTTCTCTCTCGATGAATGATGAACTAGTTATTTGCAAATCTTGCAAAATTTCATGTATGCTCTAATTATTGTGTACATCGAAATATTGTTTCCCCAACATATCAAGACTATCAAGACCCATGTTGTTTCCTGGATGAAGTTGTGTGAAGACCTATCATTCTTGCATTGGTTCGTGTTGAATACTGCATTCGGCCTCTGAGTCAGAACTAACATCTGTAGCAAATCTTGTGTCTGCAGTAGTGCGTAAAACATGCCACAGTCTATAGTTGTGCTTGAACATGTCCCAAGTGTTGTTTATGTCATGTGGGGTTGAGCCAAATTCGGACACAGTATTTAAGAAAGGTTTGTATAAAAAGAGTTCTGACCAACATAAAAGGTCATATGACGTTGAATCCTGAGCTGGGACATCCATAAATCTTGGGTGGACCCAAAAAATTTCTTATGTCAGTCATTTTTTCCATTTATCACCTTTACGGTTCTTGATGTAGCTCCAATCTCGATCAACTTGAATAATTGGTAGGTGTTCCATGGTTGTAGGACAAATTTTATATGCATCCAAGAAAGTTGTTGGTTTTTGGGCATTGGCATCACTTTCAACGACACATCTAAGAATATTTTTGCCAACATTTAATGATACAAATGGATGGCTACACATAACAAGTAGCATTTTTTTTGCAGCATGTGGCATGTTTCTTGTGTGATTATGTCATGTTCAACAACACTTTATGTGAGCATTTTACGGATCACAATATGTGCTGGAGAATCTGCGTCAACATCTCTTGAAAATCTAGATAGCATTTGGTGATATGTTTCTGAACGTTGCTAAGATTTTGAAGCATATTTTGCAATATACTTAATAATGGCATGGCGGGAAAGTACCGGTTGGCAATCAACATTTTCTCTCCATATGTATATCATAGTTTGATTGTGGATTTTCAATCTGTCATCATTTTTGGAAGGGAGGTACTTAATTTTCCCATCACTTTCAATGTGCAAGGAAGAAGTAGGTTGCGTGGCCCATGGTGTGTTGTACCTACACTGCAGCTATGATTACTTTCTATGCAGGCATGTTTTCTCTGAACATTTAGTGTGGTGTTGAACATAATTAAGTAATTCTTCAAGGTCTGCATGTGGGGAGCAAAATAGAATTTATGTTATATCTAGCAAGCAAGGGTCGTCTAGGAGTGACCTACAAAAAAAATCCAAGTGGTTGCAAGCTGTTCAGGGGTTCCAGGCAGACACGAACTTATCAAAGTATTGTTTTGTTGCCTTAATAATTTTTGTATCCTCCCAGTCCATTTCATCAAATTTTGGCATATTCTCGAGCCACAATAAACCGTGGACATGTGTGGAGCCTCTATGTTTCCATTCATACTTGCAAGACAACGGAACATAAATATTAACTATGTATTTTGGAAAAAACTTTGAAATAAGTAGAATTGATTACATGTACCAAAATTCTACCGCTCCAAGTTCCTTCTGTAATATTTCTTCGTGAAATATTGTGAATCTGTGATGTAGGTATGTTGATACTTGATGAGGGTTAGAGAAAATGTTAAGTGTTCTCTAATGTTGTGCAGCTTGAGGATCAACTCGACATTCACCAGGCATAATATTGTGGAGATCTGGCCATTTATTGTCTGCAACACTTAGAGTGAAGAATAAGGCTGGTGTCCCTAATTGTTCCACCATATCTAAAAGCTTGCTTCTAATTTTTTCCCAGAATGAACGTGTCCCTCGATGGCTCGATCCAAAGTGCATTAAGTTGTCTAGGAGCTTGTCTTTGAGGCATTCCAATAGTTGCCTTCACAGATCTCTAATTGTTAGAAGGATTCCAAATTTGAGGTTCTATTTCATAAAAAATTGTTACTGTGGATTGGATTATGTGTTGCATTATGAGTTTTAGAAGGAAGTAACAAAATATTGGGTGGGAACCGAAGCACTCATCATGGTAATGCATCAAATGAAGAGTGGATTCATGCATTAGAAATTCTTTTATGCGGGGTTGTTGCCACATTGCTTTTCCTGTCGTAAATAAAGTTGGGAAAGCCATTGAGAACAAGCCCTCCGTATTGTATTCATTTATTGGTGAGAGCCCAAGCTCTGGCCATGGCATGGTAAATGGAGTGTTACCATCATGGTTGAGCAAGAACTGTTCAATTTCCTCTTCTTCTATTCCTGTATTGTGAGGTGTTGGCACGAAAGATGATGAGTGTTCATATGTTTCATCAAAGTATAGTGGGAACATCAATACCATGAGTTGTAGAGGCACTTTTGCATTTGGGGTAGTTCCATTGTGGTATGTTAAGAGAGGAGGAAACATTTGACGAACTCTGATGGTAGTGAGGAAAGGGCATCATCATCGATTAAGACATATTTTTCAATAGGGATCATGTTGGATTTTATATTGCAAGGCATTCCCAAACACGAGATCTACTGACGTAGAAATCATAATTTTTAAAATTAGATCCTTCCCTTTGTATGAGAACTATGTCCAAATCTCCAAGCTAGTGGGGTAGGCGACTTTGCTATTGAAGTAATGTTTTGCGGGAAACTTATGGTGTGTCCTGAGTATTTGTATTCCCGCCACGTACTTGGGCGACTTTCAGGAATGGATTAACTCGTGTGATAAGCATCTCCTCAATTTGGGTTAAAGATGCAAGAACGGTAGGTTTTTTTTCAGGGTCCATGTTGTTCCATGAAGAGAAGCGGTGGCCTTGTTTTTCACTTTTGCATATGTTACAGGAGGGAAAATCCTTTAAAGGAAATTGTTTTAATTCCTGGGTAATTTTCCAAATAGATTGAGCAAGTTTGGATGTTTGCCAACAAATTTATTATTTTTGCAGAAACTGACATGTTGGGCTTCAAAATTTAGCGATGAGGATGGGAATATGGGAAATCTATGTGTATTGGAAGGGGTGGGGTGTTCTGTTTGAGTCGTTTGTGGATTGCAAGGTGGAAAGCAGTCAGAAGGAGAGGAGAAATTTTTTGTATATGTGCGATGAACTGAAGAAAGGTTGGTATTTGAGATAGTTTCATGTGGCATCCCAGATATTTGGGGGAAAGTGGCAATTGTTAGCAAAGATGGGTTCGTACGGAAGGAATTGGTATGCTTGTGAAAGTTTGTTTCCATGGAAGTTACATGCGGAATGTTGGTTGGCAATTCTTTAGTAGTTGTATTTGATGGCAAGATTGGAATGTCAGGGAATCGTAGGTTGTTGGTCAATGTAAGTTGAAAGATATTAGATATTTTTCATTGTTCTATGCTCTAATTTACGACGTCGTTGCTCAGCAGTTATGTGTACTTTATTTTTTGCATAGTTATCTCTTCGTTGGGCTCATTTTGTAGGAGTCAACATGATTGCGAAGTCACAGGCTTATGGAGTACCACCTGTTGGATAAAGATCATGTAGGTTAGCAAGGAATAATACATTGTTTGATGACATACAAATGCAAAAATAAGTCAAATATAAAACTATATACAATTGTAATGCATGTGGAGTTCCAATGGGAAATACACGTAAGAGGTAACAATTTGAGTATTGAGAAACTACATTTTTTCTTAAGGAAAAGAGTATTAGATATATAGAAACATACAATGCGTTGACATAGTACACAAGGATGTAAATACATACCTAACAAAAGTGCATGTATTTTTTATTTATTTTCTTAAAAGTACTAACAATCCACATAGTAGCCGGAGACAATAGTATGTCAGTGTATAAGGGATATACAACAATGTTTTTCTTTAGAAGTAGGAAAAAAAGTGAAACTTAGATATGAAATAAAAAACATAGCAGTGAATACACCTGTCAAAGTATAGAATGCCAGATAGGTGAGGCTGTAATAGTTTGAAGGGACGGGTGGGTTGGAAATCCTTGCGTAAAGGTTATGGAGGAGTTGCACTATTTTCCACTTTCTTTGAAATGAGATGACACATTTCAATCTGTTGTTTCCGCACTTTAGTTGGTCTCTTTTTTCAGTGAAAGTTGTGAAGTAATTAATTCGGTGTATGATGACATTACTTATAATTTTCACTAGATGCATCTTCATCTATAGACAATATATGGAGGTCGTGATTAGGCTGCAACACACATGATAGAAACTCAATTGTCTCATCTAAATAGTGGTAACTGAGTGAAGTTCTAAAAATGTTGGGTCCTTTAGATTGATTCTGATTTTGCATATCTATAATCATAGATTTTAAAAAAATTGTTGCAATCGAACATAAACATGAACCAATACCATTCTCTCTCACCCTTTTCCTGCATTGTTTGTCACTCATTTTTGAAGAGGATTCATGCCTTGTAAAAAAAGTTGTCCATTTTGATATTTGTGATTTAGATTGTATGAACCATTTGACCCATTCATTCAGGGTTCATTTTAAGAGACCTCTTGGAAATCGGAGGTGAAGAATACCTGGTGAATATCCCCGGAACTGGTTTCGCGAGAAGGTGAATTTTTTGGAGGTTGTATGAAATTTCATTTTGAAAAAATAAATTGTCAAGTTGCGACAGAAGGCCAGACACACGACGGACAGTCATTCCTTTCTGTAACATAAGAAACAACGTATGAATAAAAAAGAAAAAGACCTTTTTTTTTGCAATTTGTTTTTCAAAATAATTCTATGTTTCTACACTCAAACAAATGTCGTTATGTCGCGAATTTCATGAAACTCTACGGTGCGTTTATGCGCTATTACCTTTGAAAATCAATGAAACTGAAAATTCATGTTTGTAATGGTACAAAACATACCAAAAAGTGGGACAGGTTGCGCTTTTAAAAAATAACCCTCATTGATTTTCACCAAGGTTGTTGAAACATAGATATCAATGAGAAACATAGTGGTGATAGTTCAAAGTATAGAATGGGATGTGGTGAGGGTGTAATGTTTGATGGGATGGGTGGGTTAGAAATCCCTGTGTAAAGGTTACAAAGGATTTGCACTATTTTCTGCTTTCTTTGAATTGAGGATGACACATTTCAATCTTTTGTTTCCGCAATATGTCTATTTTTTCAGTGAAAGTGTGAAGTAGTATTCGTTGCCGATGACATTACTTATAATTTAACTAGTCGCATCTTCGTCTATAGACAATATATGGAGGTCACTAGCTGCAACACCCATGATTAACTCATTTGTCTCTTCAAAAGTGGTAATTAATTAAAGTTATCATGTTGGGTCCTTTAGATCGATCCTGAGTGCATATCTATAATCATATTTTTGAACTTGTATGTTGTAACTTGAACAGAACTATGAACCATTACCATTCTCTCTCACCTTTTTCTTGCATTGTTTGTCACCTTTTTGAAGAGGAAATGCCTTGTAAAAAAAATTGTCCATGCTGATATTTGTGATTTCTGTAATAACCATGGCCCATTCATTTCTCTCAATGTTCCCCATATGTAGTACCTTCGAAATCATTGTTACAAAGGTCAAGCTTTTTGGAGGGCCCATAAATTGGCTTGTGATAGAGGGCGCCAAAAGGTAGTAGTCATCTGAATCTACCCAACTATGAAGTGTATTGGTTTCTAAAATTTGAGGGTTGACGTAATCATTTGGTACTTGAAACAGTGTCAACTGAGCTCCCATTGAAACTGGAGACACGAGCAGCTTTCAAGGCAAGGACCAGAAGAGGCGGTATAGAAAGCATGTCTTCAAATTCTTTGCTTATCTCATCTAAGTGTTGTCCCCACAATGTGACACTTACATTGAATCCTGACATGTCCTTTAATTACAGAATTCTTCTCTTTGTCTTTGACTTGTCATGCCTAAAAATTGTTGAGCATGGTGACATCACAATAACAATGCCAATCAAATCAACTTTAGAACGGTCAATGCTTGTAGGTATGTCCTTAATTTTTTTGAAGTGAAAGTGATGGGAAGGTATATTATACTCATTTGTCTATGAGTGGAGTTATGGTTGAGGATGCTTGCAGGAAAATCTCCAAAGCATTGTTCAAATGGTTGTAACATAGCTTTGCATCAGGAATCCTGCAAAATCCTCCCATTGGAAATTTTATATAGCTTCCCATTTTTAATATGCTCATAGAATGCTTTGGCGGCCTCATTGAAACAGGTGATGTGAATTTCCCCTCTTTCCTGATCTACAAAATCAAACCCAAACATGGAACCATCTCCCCTTGTATTGTGATATTCGCAAAGGGTTTTTTTTGCTAGGGCATGACCCTCTACAGAACCACATGCGCATAGATGTATTCAAAGAACTTATTTTAGTTGGTGTTCTCACAAAATATTTGTTAACTTGGTTTGCACTTGCATCTGTTCACAGAAACTGGCCGTGTTCGAGAGCATTTGTTGGTAGTAGGATTGGAGCACCGATTACCAATGTGTTTTGACAACAACATCCATTTCAATGATAAGAACAATCCTATAATGGAAAAGAAAATCGGGATAGAATTAGAACTGAGCAATGGATGGAAAAAATGAAACAGAAAGAAATTATAATTAATATAGGGAGTTTATGTACATTGGTAATTGAGCAGGAGATGAAGCTTACAGTTCACTTTTGATCATTCTAACGAGGGATTTGTGTAAGCACACAATGGAGCCTTCTTGTATTGATTTGTTGGTTACACGACTTGCAAATTTGGAGGGTAGAAGTGATGTCTGAAAATGTATCCCATCTGAAAGGTAAACATGATGTTGGGAACCCGTGTTGAGAATGGACCTTAGGGAGGACAAGTGCAGTATCTGAAATGTGGGGTCAACATTGGAACCACCCTCAATCAATTGAGAAATGCCTTCGTGTGTCAAAGTTATTTCCATGACAACTAAAAGATGCTCGAGATAATGGGAATTCTGCAAATATATGGTGGAAAATGTAAACTTGTAGGGTAGTCAATCATGAAATGAAGGATGTGTTCAAGAAAACATGCATTTGTAAAGAATGAGAACCTTTAAAGTTGGCTTCCTTATTATTTTATATTTTCTAAAAAGCACAAACATGAAGTCTAACCCTTTAACAATTCAATATGCAAAAAAGTGATATAATGTACAAAGCTTTGGTTGAAAACAACTAAAATTTGCATGGTTGTTTCTCGGCATTTTAAAACTATATGTATTTGTGTGCATATATAATGAAGAACACATTAAAAATGTGTTGTTAGTTTACATAAAGAAGCGAGCAATTGTATAAAGCATATAATTGAACACGTATGTTGAAAAGTTAGATTTTGTGATCCATATGTTCCACTGCAATATATACATGCATTTATTTGAAACGAATTACAAATTATTATGATAAGAAAATAGGATGAAAAATAATAACAACAATATGTACACTTGAAGTAAGAAAACTATAGGTATTTATATGGAGATACAATGATAAAGAAATTTGAAATCCATAGTTGTTAGATTACAAAATCTGAACATGTATTTAAAAATTTTGATTCTCTCTCCGATATATATTGCCACAATGCATACATGGAATTATTTAGTACGAGTTACATTTTGTTTCAAAAACACTTATAAACTAACAACTACAAGCTATTTCTTTTAATCAAACTTCTTGCTTTTTGCTTGTGCAATTTTATCAGCACGTTTCTTGTATTTGTATCCATTTGCAGATGCCTCAATCGGTATTCCCATTCTCTTCAATTTTTGGGGTGGTTCATATTTCAATGCATCTTCGTTAGAATCATAAATCAAACAGAAGCATCGTGAATGATCTCCAATTATTCAGATTTTGGAGATAAAAATTGGGGATGTTGACATAAGGTGGAGGCAATCTCTAATCATTTCAACTATCATTGTTTTAGGTGGTTTCATTTTCCTGCAATGCAAAACATTGACAACACATTGAATATGCTTAAAATCTTCCTCTCTCTGCAAGCAAGGCATAGTTAATGTAAATCCCATTATGGGGAGGGGAATTGTGTTTCTCGTTTACATCATATTAAACCAGAGAGGGAAAATAAGTATGTTAGTCCACCAAGATGCTCTTAGGTATGACGGGAAGCTTTAAAGGCCTTGTTGTTGATCATTCTAACGTCCAACTCAGGACACTTCAAAATGGCCTCATTAGGGAACAAGCCCCTTAGCACGTAACGAATCATGTCATTGATGAAGGAACGTGCTCCCACATGTCACTTCGGAAAAAGGATTGGAGCCAACTACAATTATAAATGGAACAATCCAAACCAAATAACATGAAAAATCTCTATGGCGAGGAATGGAGGATTTAGAATCACTTTCTATGGCAGGGAATGGAGGATAAATTCAAATATCACTTGGTAGCTTGGGACCAAGTATGCACTCCCAAAAAAATTGGGGGCCTGGGTATAAAAGACATCAAAAAAATGAATGAGGCTCTAATTGCAAAAATAGGCTGGAGAATGCTCTCGAAGAAACAACCCTGGATTGAACTAATTAAGGCCAAATACCTTAATCAACAAGCAACCATTTCTTTTCTTAAGGAAGAGAACCTTCCTTATGGATCCATTTTTAGGAATAATTTAGTTCAGATCAGGAATGTCATCAAACATGGAAGCAAATGGAAAGTGGGGAATGGAAGAGATATAAATTTTTTGGGGGATAACTGGTCTAACTGCAGTCTTATTGACAGATTTGGAGTAATCAAAGATGGCCTTGAATGAAAGTATGGTACTAGAATCATGGATCACATTGACAGGGATGGCAACAAGAAGAAATGGAAAAAACTCTCTGTGGACAGGGATGATCTGAACCACATGATGTCCTCTTTGCAAGAGCATTTGGACCTTATCCCCTTAAGTCAACTGGATGTTCAGGATGAATTGGTCTGGAACAACTCTATTGATGGAGAGTACTCTATTAATTCTGGATATAATTATTTCTTTGAAACTATTCAGAGCGAGTTCAACTAGAGCAGGATGTGGATGGCTGATCTCACACCTAAAATCAATTTTTTCTTTTGGCTTGCTCTCAGGGGTAGAATTCTCACCAATGAAAACCTGATAAGAAAAGGTTTCATAATGCCAAATAGATGTCATCTCTGTAAAAAATAATCTGAGGATATCAGACATCTATTAGTCCATTGTGAGTATGCCACTAAAATCTGGAGTTTTGTCTTTTCTAATTTCAAAGTTTCCTAGGCTGTGCCGAAGGACTTCATCCAGTTTTGGACCCAATGGAATCCTCCTTTTAAACACTGTGTTGTGAGAAGACTCTGAAAAACTGGTAATGCCCCATATTATTTGGAGGATATGGAAAGATAGAAATGACGTCATTTTTAGAAACATTGAACAGCAGTGCAAGCTCAACATTGTTAAGATTACTAATGCTTTCAAAGAGAACATCGAAAGATTCAAACCTCCCAAGAACAAGAATTATCCTTAAAATGAAGAACATATTTTGTCCAACTGGAAAATTGGAGTTGATAATATTCAGAATAGCATCCATTCCAACATTGACAGGTCTTTGATACATTGGAATCCTCCTGATCTCAACTAGCTCAAGTTGAACTTTGATGGGGCTTCCAAGGGTAATCCTGGGATTGTTGCAGGGGAAGGAGTGATTCGAGATCATAGAGGCAAATCGATTGCTTCCTATGCTGGTAAAATGGGGATACAAACTAACCATTATGCTTAAGCCTTGGCTACTCTACGGGGGCTTAGAATTGCTCAGACACATAACATTCAGAATATTATTCTAGAAGGAGACTCACTAAATATCATTAATCATCTAAATCAGTCTTCGCCTCCAAGCTGGAATATCAAGGATTTCATCATGGAATCTATAATCATTTGTCAAACCTTTAAAAATATCCGAATCAAACACACATACCTAGAAGGAAATAAGGTTTTTGATGAATTGGCCAATTATGGCATAAATAATAATCTAATTATTTGGGATAATGTTAATCATATCCCTGAGAAGGTACAAATCAACATTGAAGCAGAAATTTATGGGCCCTCAAGTATGGAGTAAGGATAATGATGATTCGGAGTGGGATTTAGAGGAGATAAAAGATCACCCATGAAGGAAATATCAAGCTACGACCACATTAAATTTCATTACTCCCAACATGTGTGCAGGACTCTTAAAATTCAGGACAGGCAGAAAGACAACTGCATTTCATACAACAGTTTAAATAAGGGTTTCGAGAACAAGAGTTACAAGAATTTCAGAGAGGAAAAAATGGGAGGAGCCTCGTGCCAGGTAGAACCTAGCAGTGATTTGGAATGGAAGAGCAACAAGGAGATGTGGAACCTCCTCAAGCAGGGTGGAATCACAAACTTCATTGATCGAATTCAGGGGCACAATCAAAGCATTTCGATCCAATTCACTATGGAGTGGAAGGATCGAAAAGTGGAGTATGGAGGACATAAAATCCCCGTTAATGAAGAACTAATTGCCGAAGCTATAGGCCTGGAGATGGAAGGATTTCATTTCTTCAACAAGAATATCGACAAAAAGGTTGAGGAGAAGAAGTTTGCTGCTGATAACGAGGAGCTGGTTTTTGTTACTGCGGCTTTGAGGGTAAGTTCTATCCCATCACCCTTTGATGAAATCGCCTGTATGATGGTCCGGTATATCTCTTTGGAAGGAAGATATGTTACAGTTCCTATTAAACACCTGGTGTTCCTTAACCATTTCCACAGGAAAATCACTGTCTGCTTCCCACATTATCTTTTGAACTCCCTCGAACGCTCCATCTTGGAGTTTTAGAAGCATACTCGTGTGATCCCCCTACATCAAGGCCTTATATTCTTACTGCACAAGCTCTGTGTTTCTAAATACTCCAGTCTCCCATCCTCCCCCATCACTATTCCACTCTTTCCCACCACCACTACCCCCACCCTCATCCCTTCCACCATGACCCCCACCCCCATCCCTTCCACCACGTCTAAGCCTAAAGCAAGGAACCATAAGAATCCTAAATTGGACACCCCTGTTTCGGGAAAAGTCCTTCACAACAATAAGGAGTTGGAAGTTGTCCAAAACCTATTGCACATTAGTAGTGCAGGCCATGAAGAATCCTTACAAAAAGAGGGAAACAATACTTCCCAAAGGTTGGAAGCCTTGGAGAATGAAATGATGAAACTAAAAGAAGAAGTGTAGCATTTGCCCAAGCAAAAAGGAAAAAGGAAGATGGAAGATGATACTGATCTTGGCAATAAGCAAGTTGAGGACATCTACAAAAATCTTAACTCCTTGGAAAATCATCTAGGGAGAGAAAAGGATCGCCATGAGCACAACATGGAAATTTTTAATGCAATCGGTGATTTCCTTGAACAACATGTTCATAGCATTTATGTGCTTAGTGAGATCCTAGACACCCTGTGGGGAACGGACAAGGAGAGCAGTCAAACCATAGCAAAGTTGGATGGTAAGGACCCCACACACATGACAACGGTGGCTCTCTTTACCTCGCTACAAACTATCAAATCCAAAATTACCAGAGCTGCCAAGAAGTAAAGGAGGTCTTCGTTGCAGATGCTGCTTTTCATCGTTCTTTTTACTATTTTTTTGCTATTTTTTGGCTGCATTGTTGCAGCACACGCTCTGTTTTGCTTTTCTATAGTAAATTTTTGGTTACGGTTGGATTTAACGCCTATTCTGGATGTTGATCCTTTTTTTTGGAACCTATTAATGTTTTATCTGGTTTTTAGGCCCTCTATGTAAACAGGGTATAGTCCCTTCAAAACTATTTACCATTAATTCAAAAAAATGAAAACTCTCTACAATAAGTTTTTAGTCCATAACATGCAATAAACAGAAAAATTGAATAAATACTTTAATTAGTATTGAAACCCACCTGAAGTTTGTCTAGAGACAACATTCTTTTCTTTACCGCTAGAGAAAGAGAATCACAAATATCCTACAAAAAAATGAAATAGGAAGTTAATAAAACTAAACGTATCTGCGAATTCGAAAGGAGGGGCTCCTCCATTAAGATTATTCTATATTTTCAATTTCGTTCTCAGATATAATACAACAAAACCAAAAAGATTATAAAGAGTTATTAAAAACTGTATATTAGTCTAGAGGCCATACATAAGAAGATAGTAAATTGTATTTTTTATTACGGTTTAGAAGAAATTGCACAAATGTTTCTCTACAAAAATAATATTTCCCCATTTATTTTTTGAGATTTGTACTGTTAAATAATTACAAATATTTGCAATAACCTTCACATGTAATTTGCATATTTAAAATTTGATTGTCATTTTATATATATATTTATACGTAAATTCTTTAAAAATACATACAAATGTCTTTAAAATAATTAAATAAATACAATAAAAAAAACATTGTTTTGTATTTTTTAAAGGGAATTTTTAAAGAAAGAAATTTGATATAAATGAATGCATACTACATCACCAAAGAGTCAAAACCGAACCCTTTTGGGCCTATATTACATATTGATAAAAGAATATCAAAACATAACTAGCCATATCTATTTTTTATTCTTTCTAATTTACCCAAATAATGCAAATATTTATAGTGAGTACCCATGAATTTATGTTATGACAGGGTGGATTTAAGGAAATTAATAGGAATTCATGGAGAAAGGACTGTACAAGAAATTGGAAATGAAGCTATGAGAGACCTTATTGTTCAAGACCCTGATTGGATGACTTGTATTGCTAATGTCAGATATGGGGACGACTTCTATTTCTAATGTAAAAAACACTCAAATTATTTTTATACACTTTGGCTTGCATGTTGTACTAAAGTTTCATGGCAAATTTGGAACAAAATAAATGAATAGTTGTTTCATAATGAGGCCATCGACCCTACTCATTTTGCTAATGAAGTCACTTTGTTCTTCATTGTTGAGCTCTTCTCTTTTGGATGTGCATAAAGCTAACTGGAGGCAATTTCTTCAAATTGGATTTCTTCCATGAGCTAGCAGATATAAGAGGTTTGGGGAAATACTTTCACGATCCCCTCAGCCTCTTAATGGGGTGCATGGCTAGAGTTTGCAGCTTCCTATGGATTCCAAGGAAGATCTTGAATCTTTAAATTTTTGCCTTCTGGGTGAAAGTGGTCTTGGGAAGGACATAAACAATGAGAGTGAACATGCAGGTAGGTCATAGGGTAATGGAGAACATGTCCCTTTCTTCTGTTAGTCGTGTTAATAGTTTTCAGTTTACATAACAACCTCCTATTCACAGTAAGTGGCTCGACAAAGATGGTAACTCAATTTCCTTTGACAAATCCCTTGAGATGATTATGAGTATAGAGGGAGACAAAAATCCTAGGAGGCCGAGGGTCTCTAGGATTTTTAGATCCAATATTCATTTTGAGCCTGAGGATAGACAAGAAATATTTTCTTCTAAGATTGTTTCAGATAAAGAGGTTGACTCAACTGTCTCCTGCCCTAAACGTCTTACCCGTGGTGATCTAAAAGAGTGTTTTATAGATGTGGACCATGTTGTATAGATATGTGCTCTTTAGGATTCTTTATTTTGTTCATAGATTACAATAGATTTGGCTGCACTTGAAAGTAAGAAATACATAGTCATTGTTGATAAGATCTATCATTATAGCCTGTAGTTCTTCTAACTCTGTGTTTGAGCTGATTTTTTTAGTTTATCGTGATCAGGAGAGAAGTGTATCAAGATACAATGAATTTAGAAGAAATATGCTTATGATTCCCATACAAAGTGGGAAGACCTTACAGATGATAAAGAAGCCAAATACTTGTCCATACAATAATCTAAGAAGGAAACACACATTTAAGATGAAATTCTGGCAAAACTGACATACAAAAAACACATTATTTTAAACAACAAAGATTAAACCCTAACAGAAACAGTAACTACACTCACGCTTCATCCGTAAATTATTAAAGGAACTGTGTAAAGGTGTCTGGAGCATAACTTACCAATCCAGAAAAAGTGTCTGAAACATCAATCCAACTTCTTGGTTTTGTTCATGGCTTGCATACCCTCAGTTTTTGTGTTATGACTCTCGTGTACTTGCAATAGCTAATTCATTCTGACCTGGATATATATGGGCTTGGATGACTCACTGATTTTCTATTTTTAGCTCTAACAACTATCTTAACTACACTTATTTTCTTAGACTTAAATCATGCATGTGCTAAAAAAAAATCCAAAATTGTTAATTATTGAAAAAAAATTATTTAAAATAAGAGAGAAAATCTAAAATTGTTAATTGAAAAAAAATATTAAAAATAAGAGAGAAAATCTAAAATTGTTAATTATTAAAAATAGTAGAGAAAAGCTAAAATAGGCAGAAAAAGCACAAATGTCAAGATGGTCGTCAAACCGTCAAATTTAACACAGTCGCAGAAACGCCAGCAAGGGCCTTTCCCATAGGGGGAATGTCTTTGGCGCAATTAATAGGGTCCCATGAATTTTTATTTTTCTATGTATAATCATAGTACGGAATTAATTATTGGAAGAACAAATTGGGAAGGAAGCTTAAACATAAATACCAAGTATCACAGAATCCTCTTTGTAAAATGTAGCACAAATGTAGTTGGTGAATAATTTTAAAAGTTTTATTGAATTTTAGCAACACTATTTTTTTTAACATGGAATCACATTTTTCAAATAAATAAGATCAGGAACCCCAACATAAAACTGTGCTCTAAACTACTTATTAAACTTTGTAAACATTGCAAAAATCCACACTACAAAAATGACATGGTTTTATTAAGTTATTATAAAACAACACTTAGTTAAATATAATCAACTTAATCAAATTCAAGTGATATTAATATATTTATCAATCTAAAAATCTTTTGAACATTCTTATATTATTTTTATATCATTTTTTTGGTATCCTTTCAATTTATACTGACAGTTTTATCTAGACTAAATTGAGGTATCTTCTATTTTTACGATTTCAATATTTTAACTTAAAGTAATCAATTAATTAGGAATTTTAACTAGATTTGGATTGTACCAATTTAAACATTTTTGTATATGTTACCATTATAAAATTAAAGAAATTGTTATACAAATTTATTAGAAACAAGTATTTTAAATAGAAGTTATGTTTTAACGCACTTTCAATTTCTAAAAAAAATATTATCAAATAAAGTTAATTAATTATCGTTAACTAAATGAATGTAATTATATGTTGAATAGTTTGATATCTAAGTACTTTTAATTTTAATATATTATAATGTGTGAATAGTAAAGATGAATATGTTATTTTGATAGAAGACTCTTTCTCTCTTCGGCACTGCTAGGGTTCTTCCATGTTGCATTGTGTTGTTGTCTTGTCACTACCCTTGACCTTACTTTTTTACCGTGTTGGATTATCAAAGAGTATGCACATTAACCATTAGCTTTTTCATCCTTCTTTAGCATGAATAGCCTATTCAAATGCCATTTACTCTGCCTTCCACAAATTTAGTTTTAGGAAGCAATGAAAATGGCCTACAAATGGGTGCGAAAGGTTGTTCCTAAGGTCTACAATGAGGTAATGCAACTAACCATGCTCTCGATGTTTTGTTAAATATATTTGTTGAACCTGTCATCAAATGGTATGAGGATTATAGTCTTATAGTTAAATATAGCTTTTTGAACCTGTCATTGGAAACCTAGGTATTGGTATCTAGGACACTAGCATTAGAAATATTAGGAAAGGTTTCTTTCTATTTTCATTTAAATAACCTTTCTAGGTCTAGGCCCTTCTGAGAAAATCTTGTTGTTGGTTTTTGTGTAATACATTGAACCCGGGATTTCATAGTTTTAGACCAAGTTTCCCTTAAAGTCTCTATTTGGGTTGAGTTGCCCAGTCTTCATATATCTCTCTGGTCTTTTATTCATGATATTGTCAAGCCCATTATGTGTGTTATCTTCTTTTAACCGTACTAGTTTAATTTCACTCATCCCAATAATTGGGTGTGTGTTGAGGTTGACTTAACCAAGGACTTAAAGGATAACACTGAAATTCAAGTTGGATTTAAATGGTTCTGTCATAAGGTGAATTATTTCAACCTTCCCAACACCTACTTCAAGTGTCAAGCCCCAAACCATAGAATCCAATAGTTCCACACTCATGGCTAAGCCCAAGCCTTCTGAGGAAAAATTCATGGAGAGAAAATTTAAGGATTCAGCTAGTAGTGAGAATTGGGCCACTGTAACTAACAAAAATCAACCACATGAAATAAAACCAATTCGATGCTGCTACCAAAATGCCCTCCCTCTACTTGGTAATATGATAGCATTCCTCTATTATATGCTCCCATGCTAGTTGTTGACACTCAGTCTAAACCCTTATTGAACCAAGACACATACAAGTAATTGATAGGGTTAGAAGTTGGGACCTCTACTCAACCTTCTTATCATTCTCTTAGCCCACCAAGGGTGGGAACAAATCTTTGAGGGGAGTTAGCGGGGATAAACACCAATCCATTTATTTAGAGGATTTTAATAAACCAAACTAGTGACCACTTCTTTCTAATTGTTTTTAGATGCTTTAGATGACATTTCTAACTTGTAGGATGGGGAAGAGGAACTTCACTTGGAAAAAATTCCTTTCTTAATTTCATATCCTAGAATGTTAGAGGTCTCATAGAGACCTCACGAAAGTTCTCTATTCATTTTGCATGTCATAAAATTGGAATGTTGGATTTTGTTTGTTTACATGAAGTTAAGATTACAATTTTTCTTCTACAAAATGTATTAAAGTGCATTATGAATCATTTTACTCACCTCTAAAATTCTAATAATGACAGTCAAGATGGTGCCATTATGGAAATATCCCCTAAATTCACACCCTTAATATTTGATTTATGGGAAAACCCATACCATCGGGCGTTCTAGCTTCTGTTAAATGTCAACGGTTATGCCCTTGGTATTTTCAATATATATATATATATATATATATATGCTTCTAATCATGGCCCAGAAAGAGTTATTTTATGGAAATGGCTTTTTGACAACTTGTCACTTGCTTTTTGGATAAGTTGTGGAGATTTCAATATAATCAAGCATCCCAATGATAAATAAGATGGTCTACTAGTGGGCTTGTGTGTTGGAGAGTCGGAAAACTTATTTTATTTCAAAAATAGATTGAGTTTAGTAGACCCACTACAAAAACAATAGGAATTTACTCCGCAATCATGGTTCATGTGGTCCAATTTTTGAGCTAGACAAGACAAAAAATTGAAAATATTGGATCGTGACCTACTCTATAAAAACACACGTTCTTCTTCAATAACATGGGAATTTCCATAACTGTCAATCAAGAGTGTTATCTTTCTGACCATTGTCTCATCACTTTTTAGATCATTTGTGTCACATCTTGTTTTGCATACTATGCATGTAAATGATAAAATAAAATAAATGACGTTGTAACATGGATGTTATGATATATAAATTATTTGGAAATTACATGTTTTAAATGAAATCGTTTATTTTGAAATATATTAATTATTTTAGATGCAACGGACTAACTACCCTTTTTCCTGGTTAAATGAGATGCATGTAGGAACAAGTACCCCCTCGTTGAAACATAAGAGATGGAGATAAAGGGAATTATTGGAGAGAAGATCACAGATTGAGAACATTGGATTTGACACGGGGAAGGTAAAATGAGAACCCATCATACATGCATGGGATTGGGGTTATGTAAGTTGAATTTCAACATTATATGATGAGTTAATTTAATAATTTTTTGTGGATTGATTTTGGATATGATGCTCAGCTAGACTATTTTATTCCAAGGTGTAATGAAATACACTTCTCATATTGTGCTAAGGTGGTGTATCGCCACCAACATAATCTGATGAGCGTATATTGTCATCATTGTAGTTGATAGATTATATTGTTTTAAATTGTTGACTATATCAACTTTCCTTAATAATCATACTTTTTTCATTAGTCAATCCAGTCGGGAGTCTTAGCTCGCCTGACTATAATGTGAACTTGTGCCACCTTGTTGGTATTAGGCATCTTATTTTTTAATTAAAAAGGATTTGATAAAAATTTGGTCATCATTTTCAGGCCTTCACCTTATATCATTCATCTTGGTGCATATTGATCTCCTTTAGCTTTGAGTATTTTTTTGTACCATGTTATTATAATCATGCCTTACATGATAGAGGTTTCATCAAATTTTCTTCAATAATAGGTTCAAAATTTAAATTTGATCATGACGGTTTGGGAGGTTTAGAACATCAACATCAATCGAGGAGTATGAATGGTATATGGTGGGTCATGTGTCTTCCTTTGCCTCCCTATCTATAGTTCGGGGTTCGCGCGACATGATGAAACCTAACAAAATCAACTGAAAAGTTATTGCCCGATCACTATTGTGGAATTTTGTGAAATTTGAGTCTCCCAGTCATACTCTATGTCGAATGCATTATGATTCTAGCACCTTTTAGCTATTCATGTTAATTGTATTACCACCAGGGGAGGTTGGATTTGCAATTGATTTGATTAAGCCTTCATGGAAATTCCTTTTTTGACCCTTTCCTTCATACTTGAATGCCATTCAAGCTATATAATATTAGTACTAAATTTTTTTCCATGTCATATTTTGGGAATGTTGAGCGAGTTTTAGAAGCCCTACTTTGCATGGTAGTTTTGTGAGAAGTTAAAAAATATATTTTTGGTTGTTAGTTTTTACTTCATCATGAGCGGGAGTTTTGGGAGAAATGAGAGGAGCATGTTTTGTGGGGAGTTTAGTTGGGCTCTGAGTTAATTTTTTATTCCATCATGGGAATAGGAGAGAGAGAGAAAAAAGGAGGAAGGAGAAGCAAGTGTGCATATTGGAAATTGGATGAAAGAAACATTCAAGTGCAAAAAGACCCTATTATTTTTGGAAGCTCATTACAAACATGTTTTTTATGGTTTCTTTCATCGTAATTGTTTGGGAACAAAAGTATCACCCTTAGTTTGATCATGGAAGATCAAATACTTCGGCTAACATGTGATTTTCTCCAATGTGTGGGACCTTGCTCCTTGAGATAAACCTCTTGAGAAGGTGGGTTTCTTCTATCATATATCAACACAAAATAACCTACACTAATCAAAATGTAACTAAATCTAAAACAAACGGGATCTAGGGTTGAGAGGGGAGAAAAGGTGCAAAATGAAAGAATGGTGATGCACCAAAACTAAGACAGGGTTTTAATATGACCTTAGATGACACAAAACAATCACACGTGTAATATTTTGAAGGAAATACAGAGATCTGAAAGACATGAATAAACAAAAATTAAGGTAAAAAGAGGGAAAACATCCACAATGAAAATAGAGCATTTAGAGGGAAAATACTACAGATGTATTGCGTTTATAATTTATTTATCACGTTTATGGAGTAGAGGTTAGAATCTCTTGAAAAATACAAAATTACAGAGGTCTAAAGGTAAGAAAATGTGTGGCTCTAAGGAAAAGCCTACAAAATTGACATAAATGAACCCTTAAAATGCGCCTAAGCACTTACATTTATAGAATATGAGAGAGGGTGAGAGAGAGACAAATGGGGAATTCTGATTTGAATTTTCAATGAGTGCAGAAAAAAATTTCATCTCCAAACTATTTGCACCTTTCAAATACCTACCTGAGATGAAAAAAATGATCATTTGCATTCCTAGAAAACAATATGATATCATCTAGGTAGAAAAGAACAATGTGGTTGATCAATCACTTAAATTACATATGCATGGATTTTTAGAAGGTTGCTCCTACATTAGACAAACCAGATGGCATTTTAATATATTCATAAGTTCCCCATTTAGTGGTAAATTGGATTTAAATTGATCTTCTTCCTTCACATGATCTGATTGTAGCCAGAGCAGCCATATAAAAGAGAAAACCTCTTTGATCCTACTACCATTTACAAAATCTTCTTCATACAAGGTAGTGGGTAATGATATTTCAAGGAAGCCTTGTTCAGATCCCTGAAATAAACACATGATTTGATTTCCCCATTTATTTTTTTGTAATGGAACTATGTTGGCAACCCATGATGAATTCTTGATGGGGAAAATGATGTTGGCCTCAATTAGTATGTTCAATTCCTTTTTCATGAGAGGCTTAATCTGTGAATTGAAAGGCCTCTGTTTTTTCCTAACGGGCTTGGTCATTGGATACAATTCAATGGTATACTAAGCTAAATTAGGATCATAACATCTAAGATCTTCATAGATCCATACAAATACATAAGAAAATTCTTGGAAAACATGTGCATTCATGTTCCTCCTGTAATTTACATTAAGCTTGTTTTTAAATTGTTGAAGTTAACGTGCAAAAATCCCTTTTCCATTGGGTGTGTTGTTCCTGCAATGGACAATTCCTTAAGCTTAGGAGGCATGACATGTCTACTAGCGAGATGTCTTGATCCAGATCCAACATGTCAACTTCTAAAAATTTTCCCGCTTCACTTTGTGTTGAGTGTTGAGTCCCAGCATTTTGTGTACCTTTTGGATGGAGTACACCTATAAACAACATTGCTACCATCTAAATTTACAAAATTGGTTTTTGACAGAATGCTAAAAGAAGGCACCATTTTTTGTTTGTGAATAATACTTTGCAAGATGGTGAAAAATGAATTGTATGTTCCTTCCAAACTGCTATTTCTCAGGCCTTTCATACCATATATAGGAACTCTGATGTTTTTTTGTTTACATTCTTTTTGGTTGCAAGACTATTCTTATTAGTGACATGGATATTGTGGCAGAAACATACCCACTTATTGGCATTCCTCTTTGGGTTCCCGCTCATATTTCCTGAGGGAAGCATACAAGTTTAGATCCATCTCTCAAGTTTGATACAATTTATTCCCACAAACACCGCCTCAAGAAAAATTACTTCCCCATCATGTGCAATATTTGAAGTCCATATTAGTTCTTTGAATACTACCATGAGTATATGGTTTGTTAAGGGACATGCCCTAGCAAAAACTATCCTTCGAGAATACAATGAAAGGGGTAGAGGTTCTTATTTCGGCTTTGATTTTATGGAAAACAAAGGTGGTGAAATCCATGTCACCTGTTTCAACGAAACTACTCAAATGTTCTATGAAAAGATTTAGAGTGGAAAGATTTACACCATCTCCAACGACATAATAGGAAAATAAAAATCATGTTACAAGAATTTTAACATCCCTTTGGATATTTATTTACATACATGTTCAACAATCTTTCCTCTCAATGTAAATCAGGATATAAAATCTTCACACCACTTCCACTTGACAGAAATCAAAGATATATCTGGAACACCTGTCAGATCTTCTATTGACATCAACGGCCTTGTTATTACAATTTCTCCTTGTTCAACTATCTGTAGATGTGACTAGACTGAAACAGTGAGAAGAACACTACAAATGAGGGATATGTCTGGGTATAATGTTTCACATGTCACCAATTTCAATGGAACATATGTCGATATTATATCTAATAACAAATGGTTTTCCAATCCTTTGATTTCTCAAACAACTTCTCTTCATGAATGGGCTAGATGCAACCACATTGTAACACCATCTATCACAAAAAAGGTATGGGCCCTCCTGTTGACCTGTCCTTACTTGCAAAAATCTCTCAAGTCCTGAAAATGGGAAACACTGAAAAGAATGAATGGGCTACACTAACAACAGTAATCACAAACATTGGTTTAGATTAAAAAGTTACACGGATTTCCCCCTTAAAAAAGGTGACAAACAATATAGAAATAAAGTGTATGAACTATAACGTGTCACGTGGTTTTACGGGAAATGTAATGCAAGTGTTGAACAATGTGATTATAGGTATGCCCTCAGGGTCACTCTAAAGAACACTACAGGGGAACTACAATCATTAACAACATTTGATGAAGTTACGGAAAAAATCATGGGCATCACAACTAAAGATCTACACTTTTTATGCATAGATGATGATGTAATAGCTAAGATTGGAAACCACATTATAGGGCATGAATTCGAATTCACCCTCTCCATCAAAAAATAAACATATCATGGAATAAAACATTTGAAATGCCTCATTCTTAATTAAAAAAAAGGAGACTATGGGTTATCCTCCCTAACTTTTGTTATTGTACACTTAAGATAGCTTTCATTTCCTTACTTCTACAAACGGTTGCGTATACAATTTTGTAAAAAATTGGAAAGGCTTGCATATAACTTATAGCTTTGTAAATATTATTTTTTAAATGATTCCCATATGCATTTCCATGCATTTCACTTGTATGTCATTTTCCTTACACATAGAATAGTTGGCTAGTCCATTTTGACTATATAAGCATGATATACTTTCCCATAACCTTTCCTTTTCAAAATATTCTATAATATCTTTGTCCTCTGTACCATTTCATTGTTTTCTGGGATGTCTAATTATGTTTTTGATGATATTTGAATTTATGTTAATATGAATAATATGACTAGAGATTCATTTTTAAAACAATATATGTGAAATCCTTTCTCGATATCTATTTGCATGTCTTATTCAATCATGTTTGTTTTCTTATATCACTTTATATGTGGTTTTGATGTGCTGGAAATTGAGTTTACCTTCATGTCAACTCCTCAAAAAAGAGCTTCGTGAAGGGAACTTTATGCCCATAATAAAATTAAGATAAACACTGACAAGAGTCATTGTTACCATGCATGAAAACAAGCACCTTCCAATGCCTCTGGGCCACTTTAATCTCTTCTACCTTCCACTCCCTTTGGTTGTCTTCCATGCCTTCACATTCTTATATTAAACACTTGTGGGTGAAAATTCCATTTACGACATCTTTTCAACCCAATCTCCACAACCATCCAATAATTGCATACTCTCCGGGATACCCCTTCAACAACCTCAATCATCTAATAATCAGGATCCCTTGCCACTAGACCCCTCATCTTTCTGATCTTACAGTTCAGTCTGATGTTGTGGTCAATCTTGTGATTCTGGTCTTGATTTTCAACAACAATCAGCCCCTACAGATTCAAAAACACAAGACATTCCTTGTTCCCATGCAAGTTCACTACTACATGGACATGGTTATATTTCCACACTACCCTCCCAACCCCTCTTTTCCAACATTTCCTTCCATTTTCAAGATGAAACGATGCTTTTTTAGATAGATTGATTTATTGTATGATATCAACACTTGTTCTATATGCCTAGAATATTACCCAGGAATACAGAAAAATTTCCATGAAGGGGTTCACACTTGCACCATATGTAAGTCAGAAAAACAAGGTCATCTATTATCTTCATGTAACAATATGGACCCAGGAAATAACCTTTTGTCCTTCAATATTTGACCCAAGTTGAAGAAATGTTAATAGCATGAGTAAATCCAATTCCTAAAGTAATCCAAGCCTATAGTGGAAAATACATATACTCTGGACACAATATAAGTTTCCCACAAAACATTTCATCCATATCCAAATACTTGCCCATGAGATTTGAATCTTACAATGATGCCCTTTTTCCTTACCTTTAGAATCAACAAATAATGCCTCCTCTCTTAACACTCTTATAGTGGACATGCCACATTTAGAAGACCCTTTCGCACAAGAAATTGATGGCTTACCTTTGCTATCATGTGATACAACATCACAAACTTCTTATTTCATACCATCCATCCACAACAAAGGAACTGAAGATGAATTTATTGAACATTTCCTACTTTCACATCAACAAAACATACCTAACACTCTACCTTATCTGGACAATGGTCTTTCCCCAATAAAGGAATACACTACCGAGGGTCTTTTCTCCATGGCCTTCCAAATTTGTTTCCAACTGGTAAAGCAATGTTTAAAAAACCACGCATGAAATATGTTCATATGCCCGAATATTCCCTTCACTTTTTGCGCTACCATGATGACTGGTTTGGTTCCCACCCTAGGTTTCAGTACTTTTTGCTTAACCTTATTATGCACCATAAAATCTAGTCTACAGTTGTTGTGTTTATGAAACAAAACATTGATCATGGTATCCCTCCAACTTTAGGAGAGCTCTGAAAATCACTTCAATACTTTCCCAAATATTATTTTTCTGAAACTTTGATGTGCTTCGGAAATAACCTCCAAGGAACATGTTCCTTCTGGTCAAAAATTAGAGGTGAGATCTCATACATGGATGGAAAATTAGGTGCGTTGACATTATTCTTCACTTTGAGTGCTACAGACACATAATGGTCAGATTTCCATACCTACATGCATGGTGCTTTTCCAACTGATCCTCGTTGCACACAATGGTTCAAAACACTTAACATCACTTAACATTATTAATCACCCTCATCATGTGGTTGCTTACTTGCATCAAATATTCACAATATTTTTTGAGGAAGTGGTATAAAAACATCTTGGTGTAAAGGATTATTGGTATAGGTAGTGGTGCTTGTGCTTTTTATTACTTTATCAATATTCAATTTCAGGTTTTTTTACATTTTTCGTTACTTACAGGTATGAATGGCACCATAGAGGCTCAACAGATGTCCATGGTTTCTTATGGCTTGAAGATGCTCCAAACATTGATGTAATCGACTGAGAAAATAATGCTTCTATAGATGCAACAAGACAATACTTTCATATTTATGTTTCAACTTGGAACCCCCGACTAGGAAGTTCCTGACCATAATTTATACACATATTGCTTCAAGATAATCCATGTTTGTTATCATCAATGTAGATACTAGCTTCCCAGTCACTACAAAACCTTAAGATGATTTAACAAAAATAGATTTATTATTAAACTCTACTTATAGAGTAACTAATGTAAACAATGATTAACAAGTGCTAACTACAATATGATGCAAGAAAATGAGCAAGAAAGTATGAAACCCTAAGCAAGAGATGTAGAAAGAATAACTTAGTTAATTTATGTTTGATCTGAAAATGCTTTGGACTGGGAAAAATGTTGAACATGAAGTGAAAAGTGTCATAAATACTCAAGATAAATTATGGAGTTCATGGATGATGTCAGACAAGGGCGCCTAGATTGGGGCAAGGGCTCCTAGGCACCAGAGACTGAAAAGAGTTTGCGAGAATCGAATTAGAAATGAGGCACCACGAATTATTTGCACTCCAACGGAATCGTGATAGCTCCAGCAATTGCAAGAAATAATTGATTAGAAATGGAAGAACTTGCTCAACAGAAACAAAGCTTGCATATAGAGGAAAGACAACAGAGTTTCTTGGAATGCTCATAAATGAATAGAAAAGGTGTACATATAGGGTGCTGAGTAACCCTAGTGCATGACACACATGAAACCCTAAACCTAACCCATGTGAGATGACCCTCCAATATGAGAGGAGGACACATAGGATAACTCACACTAACACCCCCCCTTCATCAAAGTTGGGGTAGCGATTGTGATGAGTCAGACGGAAGAGGAAGACACTCCTAAACAACTAAGAAAGATGTGTCAATGGGGCCCGACAACTAAAGGCCTGATAAGGTGACCATATACAAACACAATCTTCCTAGAAGAAGAAGAAGAAAAGGAGGACTACATAGCCTAAAGAAGATGAGAAGCTGTAGAAGATCTCACCCCAAGAAGAGACCGTAAGTGAAGAAACTTCATCTCAGTGAAGGGCTTGGTGAATAAATCTGTAATTTGATCAGTTGTCTGAATGTACTAAATGTCGATGATACCATCATGAATAAGCTCCCGTATGAATTGCATATGGATCTCAATGTTCTTCGTCCACTGATGTTGAACTGGATTTCTGCAAATGGAGATAGTGCTCGTGTTATCACAGTAGATAATGGTAGGCCACCGAAAGTGGATGCCAAACTCTGTCAGAATACCCTGTAGCCAAATAGCTTATGTGGCAATGTTAATTGCTCCTTTGTATTTTACCTCTATAGATGATATCGCAATTGCATTCTGCATCTTGCTAGACCAACTAATGGGACCCGAACCAAGAGATAAACTGTAGCCATAAGTAGATTTCCGATGATCTAAGTCACCGACCCAATCAGAATCTGTGAACCCAATCAAGTCAATATCTACCCCTCCATGATAGTGAATGCCATCAGTATAAGTGCCACGAACATAGTGAAGGATCCGTTTAGCTACTTTCCAATGTAGCTCATGTGGCTCTTGCATGAATCTGGACACGATCCCAACAGCATATGATAAATCCGATCAAGTGTGAGTCAAGTAAATCAAGCTCCCCACCAACTGTTGATAAAGAGTACCATCAACCAAGGGAGTAGAGCAATCTAAAACCAACTTAACCCTGGAAAGAAAAGGAGTAGGAGAATACTTGCAATTAGACATATGAAAATGAGCTAGCAAATCAAGAGCATACTTAGGTTGTGAAATCAAGATTCCTGAGTTAGATTGTGAAATCTGGATCCCAAGGAAATAATGAAGCAGACCTAAGTCAGTCATGGAAAACTTGTTGGCCAAGGCAATCTTCACATAATCAATAATAGAGGAAGAGCTGCTTGTGATCAACAAGTCATCAACATAGAGAACAAGAATGAGTTTAGAGTTATCTTGTCATAGAATATAGACATTTGGATCAGAGTGACACCTAGTAAACCCTAATGTAAGTAAGAAGGAGTCCATCTTGGCATACCAAGCCCGAGGGGCTTGTTTAAGGCCATAAAGAGACTTCTTTAACTTACAAA
This sequence comes from Taxus chinensis, assembly GCA_019776745.2. Classification (NCBI taxonomy): domain Eukaryota; kingdom Viridiplantae; phylum Streptophyta; class Pinopsida; order Cupressales; family Taxaceae; genus Taxus; species Taxus chinensis. Next base: position 677,262,590 of record CM034147.1, read on the forward strand.
TGAGGGAGGAATCTTGGACATAACCCAGAGGTTGTTTCATATAGATTTCTTCCTCTAGGTCACCATGAAGGAAGACACTCTTAACATCCATTTTATGGACTTTCCATTTGTTCGTTATGGAAATGGCTAGGGTCAGTCGAATAGAAGTCATCTTCGCAACCGAAGAAAAGGTTTCTGTATAATCAACCCCAGCTATCTGGGAGAAACCCTTAGCTACTAATCCTGCTTTAAACTTTTTGACATCTCCATCTACTCCATACTTTGTTCGAAACACCCACTTACACCGAATAATTTTTCTTCCTTTCAGAAGAGTGGTGAGATCCCAAGTATCGTTCTTCATGAGAGAGGAATACTCCTCATCCATGGCAGAATCCCACTCAAGAATACCAAAAGCCTCCCGAAAAGACTGTGGATCAAAAGCAGAGGTGAAGAAAGAGTGGGTTCCAATGAAATCTGAGCGAGTACATCTCATATCCGAAGTATCTCCAAATAAATCTCTAGCACTTTGCAAAGTTTTCCTGGCCCAAAGGGGACTAGGAGGATCAGGCTCAGAGTCAGAAGATTCTTCACTTGAGTGAGAAGGGACATAGTCCTCGTCATCACTACTATCAAAATCAGAAGACTCAAAGGTCTGATGGTTGGGAGTATCCGGAAGAGGAGCACGCTCAACAGTATCATCATCTGATGAGTCAGTATCCGAATCAGCGAGCTGAAGTACCTTAATAGGTGGAGAAGTAGAAGTTGAAGAAAACTCATCAAACTTAACACTTCTCTCGATATATAGCTCATGAGAGGTAGGATTCATCAATCAATATCCCTTCACGCCATCAGGATACCCTACAAAGATACAAGGTTTGGATTGTGGTTCCAAGGCCTTGCGTTTCTTCTTAGGGATCCAAGCCATAGCCTTGTATCCGAAGACTCGAAAGTGCTCAACATCAGGATTGTGTCCAAACCAGGCTTCAAAGGGTGTCATCCCTCTTACTGCCTTGTGTGGAACACATCTTGAATGTAATTTGCACAATTCATTGCTTTGGCCCAATACTGCGGAGGAAGAGACTTCGAGTGAATCATACAAGTGGCCATCTCCTTAAGAGTACAGTTCTTTCTTTTTGCAGCTCCATTCTATGAAGGGCTATAAGCAACTGTATGCTACAAAGAGATCCCTTCAGAAGTATAGAAATCCATGAACCTATTGTTTACATATTCACCTACATTGTCAGTTTGAAGAACCTTGATAGACCATTTTGCCTGTTTCTCAGCAAGAGTCTAAAAGTCCTGAAAATGTTCAAAGACTTCATACTTAAGCTTAAGAAAATATACCCAAGTATATCGTGAATAATCATCAATGAAGGTTAGCACATAAAGAGCTCTAGTAAATGAAGGAGAAGGAAATGGACCAGAAACATCGCTATGAACAAGATCTAAAGGACGAGTGGCTCTCCAGGATTTTCAATTGTCAAAGTTCTTTTCAGGATGCTTTCCAAGGGTACAACCCTCACAAAGACCCTTAGAAAACTTGACGTGAGGCAACCCATTGACCATTTCGTTTTGGCTCAATTGTTCAAGGTAGTGATAATTTAGATGTCCAAAACACTCATGCCATAGCTTACTAACTTCATTTACATGAGTGAGCAAGGCAGTGGGCGTAGAATCAGAAGTAAAGTGGGAGAAGGTGTACAACTGTGAACAGTGATCTGCCTTTCCCTCAGCCACTGTAGTGCCATTGTTAAGCTCAAAAATAATCACCAAGTTAGGACCAAATTCCACTCGCATTCCTTCACCAAGTTGAGTAATTTGGTAAACCGATAGGAGATTGGTAGAGAGATCAGGAACACTCAACACTTGGTTAAATGTGGAGTGTCTTGGCATGCTCATAAATGAATAGAAAAGGGGTACATATAGGGTGCTGAGTAACCCTAGTGCATGACACACATGAAACCCTAAACCTAACCCATGTGAGATGACCCTCCAATATGAGAGGACGACATATAGGATAACTCACACTAACAAACACTACTACTAGGTGCCCATGACTATGAAAATGGTCAGAACCTAATTTTTACTTTGTCGCATAAGTGTCGAAAATGTTCTTTTTTGATCACATGTATGTCACTCCTTCATCTCCGAAGGTACCTCTAACATGCAAAAGAGATGTTCACATGCAAAGCCCACAAAACCACATCAAATCCAAAAATGAAAGATGCAATATAGGGATTCACAATGATCCCGCTGGTCACATGACAGAGTGAACTTATGACCAAGCACTGCACTACATCTCAAACTCCATGTAGTTCTTGTGACTGTGTCTAGAAATTGTGCCCTAGGAATCCCTTGTGCAAGATGCACTAGATAGCGGGATAGATTTATTAGATAATGAAAATGTGTGGATGGAATTCAATATACTTCATCTTTCTATGCAGTATATGTTAAAAATGTCGTCCCTTGTCCCTTGATTATATGACAAATAAATTCTTTGAAGTGTTTTATGTGCCTTTTGAATGCAAGCTTAGGTAATACTAATAGTGTTTAGAGTTTGGTCCCTCATTTTTAAAACATAAGTATGTATTTTGACGATTCCCTTGTTTGGATTTCATAATTGAGAACTGGAAGGATGACCCATAAGTGAAAAATATTCCCAAAATATAAAAGAGACCCAAAAGGAGAAAATAAGATAGAAAAGGGTTAGGGGCGCCCAGAGGGGACAGAAGCACCTGGGCATTGTTGTCATGGCTAGGCGCTGGTGTCTAAAGCCATAAAATATAAACAAGTAAAATTTTGAATGGGATTTAGGGTGTGTAATACCAAAAAGGAAGTAAGAAACAAAGAAATGAGGCTAAAGATAGTTGTCAACCACTAGATTTCTCGCTTAGGAATTGTGTAAATGCTAGCATGTTTTTAGGACCTATAAATGTACCCAAGTGTGTGATTTTGTGTCTACATTTTCCCCCACTTTATATTGTTGAGTGAATACTTGATAACATAAAGTAGATGGGAGATGTGTACCTTATGATCATGTAGAGTGTGTGGCAAAATGCATGCCAAGTGGACAAGTGAAGCGTGGAGACTAGAAAAGGAAAGTGTGACCCTAGGGATGAAGCATGTACGTAAATATGTGATACTAGAACCTGTGTTTGATGAAGTAAGATACTCCTTGTTGTGTTTTAAGGAAAGACCTGCAAAAGAAGAGTGAAAAGTAGTCAAAGTCACGTATATGAAAAATTTGTGTAAAGCGTGTAAAAATGTGTCAAAGTATATAAAAGTAATAAAAGGAAAGTGTGCACATAATGTATAAGAGTGTAAAAGGATAGAGAAGTGTCCTAAAAATGTTGTGAGGAACGATTTTTTTGGGCGATCTCATGCCAAGTACAAATTTTTGGGCGATATCACGCCAAGAGTGAGTTTTTTGTGTGATCTCATGCCAAGTATGAGTTTTTTGGTCAATCTCACACTAAGTGCGGGCTTTTTGAGCTATCTCACACCAAAGAGCAAATGTTGGGGGGAGAGATCTAATGTTACTCTACTTTCATGACTCTTCCCGATACACACCATTGCAAATGGTGTGTCCCTGTTTTGTTCATGTTATCTCGATTATTCCAAATTATTTCTAATTTATACCGATTGAAGGACATAGAGTTCATTATGTTGTTGGAGGACTATACATGTACTATAAAATTGCTCTAAAGACTTATGTGTACTATGTTGATCTAATAAGATGATTTTATTTGTCCCCAATGCATATACACCTAGGGGAGGACACGGGTTCCCAGACACTATTGTTTGAGTTTGGGCGGTGGTGTCTATGTTGTAATCTAGCCCAAGTCTAATTCCGAGCAAGTGTTGTAACTGTTACCTGTGTTGATTCTATATTGTATTGAGCTGAACTGGAGCTCTGAGTTGATGTAGGGGTTATTTTTTCACCCAATGTATGCCCCCCTCATTTGGGGTACATGCAACAATTGTTGCAGTGTACTGCCTAAAAAAGAGGACCCAATGGGAATCTGAAACTGATACCTATAGGGGGTAGGGAATGTGCATGGTAGAAACCAAGGAACATGAAAAAAAAGTGGCTAGGTTCATATGTTAGTAGAAAAAGTAGCAAGAAAGACATGTGATAGAAGATAATGTAATAAATCAAGTGTGCAAACAAAGTAAACTGTGAAAATCAAGTTTCATACATGGGACATCGCTCACAATGTCACAAGTCAATCAGGGCCAAAGCGACCAAAAGCATACAAGAAGTGATAAAAAAGACATAAGGCATACAATGGAAAACAATGTCAAGAAAAATGTATCAGATAACATGGTGGCATATAATCCTGTTAAGCAAATGCTACACACGAAGCACTTGTTATCATGTTAGAAAGATAAATAGTATGTCATGAGCATGTATAAATAAGAAAAAAGGTAAAATAACTGTAGTGAAAATTATTTTAAAAATTAGCAATAGAACCTGTGTAGTGTATGATAGAAAAAGTAGATGCCTCCAGGAGCCTCAGTGGGACTGGTAGAAGGTATAGTGTCAAACATCATTGCAGTGTGTGAGAACTTGTAAGAGATCTACATTATAAAGTAGAGACCAAGTGAACACACATGTGTATATGCTAATGATAATGACATTCTGAGTGTCTAAATAGCACAGTAAGTAAATTGCATCATGTAAGTAGTATAAGAAAGAAAGAGTAAGTGCAACAAAGATATGTAAATCCAGTGAATAAGTGTGATGGAATGGTATGTAATGTAATGTGTGAATGTGATAGGAGTAACATGCCCCCAACATATATGTATGAGATGAGGTTTATTTATTAAAGACCCCTCAACAATAAAAATGAACCATAGAACAAGAGTGCATCATCAGGAAATCGTTTGAAAGAGAAATGTTAGAAATATGTACCATAAACACGGAGCATAGAAAGTGAATGAGGTAAGGTTCATTTCAGATTTAGACCCTCAGTAGTCGAGTATGAACTGTGGAACTAGAGTGCATCATAGGGTAATTACGATACAAGGTATGTGTCAAATTGTGTAAAAATGTTTAGAAATAGGAAGTATGAAGCATGAAGCGTAATAGTAGGAATGGTAGATAATTGATAATAGTAGGAAGGGGGAGTAAGTGTAATACACACCAAGTGTGATGGTAGAAATATAAAGTGAAATCATCTAAGAGATCATAAGTTTTGGGATCGTATCCTATTGGATTTGGGTAGAAAACATGATAAGCAATAGTGTGGGTTTGATCATATAAAGAGCCATTGCATTGTAAATTGTATATACCCATGGCATATTGTTCATCAAGTGAAAGGTGGTTGTGGTCAATCGTGTGCATACCAGCGGATGATATTTTGAGTATATCTAGTAAATGTAGTGGTTGGAAATACAAATGTGCAGCCAAAAGGAATGGGAAATTTGATATCAATATAATTAGGATCCAAAGTGCCACCAATGTAGTCAAGTCAAGACTGTCCTAAGTGTGAGTGGAGAGGAACAAGGAATGCATGAAAGGAATACTGATAAATGGAATACACAGAGACCATAATTAGAAGTAATAAAGACATATCCATGGTAAAGGTGAAGATAATGAGATGGTGGGAAGAGATCATTAAGGGTGAATACTAAGTCAAGCATAGGTCATCAAATGCATACAAACAGTGTCAAAGTAAGTGGGATCAAATGGAATGTGCGGCCAATAAGAGTCATGTATGAAAAGAGTGCATGTAAAAGGAAGAAGCATCGATAAAAAGTGTACCGCAGTGAGATGAGGAATGGTAGTATGACATCCAATGTATGGACAGACACCCTAAAAACATATCATAACATTAGTGGAAGGAATGTGGTTTTCTTGAATTGATATTCACCAAGTGCCAATAACAAACAAAAGTATCGTCGAAGTACTATTCATCTACTCTTAACAGGAGTAAATTTAAGATTGCATAACGTGTCATCATTAAGCTCTACAACATAAAAATCATCATCAGAATCATCAGTGATGGTATTGTCATGTTGAATAACAGTATCAACGATATTGGTAGGAATGGAGCCAGATGTAAGAGTGAGAGGGATCCATTATAGGCAGAATAGTGGTAATTATGAATGTAGTACAAGATGGATGAAGTGATATCGGTAGTTTGAGTAGGGATGGATGATATGCTTATTGATGTGGAAAGAAGGTTTTTTATCACTAGATTAACCAATATCATATGTACTAATATTTTTATATGGGATATGCTACAATAGATGAATATGTATAGCAAGAACATGGGGTCTATGCATTAAAACTTGAATGGATAAGGGTCAGCAGCAATGGTATGTTCATAGCCATCATGTAAGAATTTAACACATCGATGAACTGTAGAAGGAACAACATGCATTGCATGAATCCATGGTCTACCCAGCAAGAGATTAAACTGAAATGAGGCATCAATAACAAAGAATACAATAGGAACAATTTTAGGCCCAACTTGTATAGGTAAAGTGATAGTGCCCATGCATGTGCGAGTAGTGGAATCATAGCCATGAATGAGAGTAGAGTTTTTAACAATTAGATCATCAGTAATGTCAATTTTCTTGAGAAGGGAGTGAGCACACATAGGTTTATAAAAGATCCATTGTCAATGAGTACACTTGATACAAATGGTCACCAATAGTAGCAATGATAAGAAAAGGTGCAAATGGATTGTCAACAGCAGATAGAGGTATATCCTCGTCACTAAATGATAGAGCATGTGGCATATTTTTGAGAGACTTAATTAAGATGTGTGAAGGCCACAGGAGAATTATTACTTTTAATGTGGATAGAATGAAGGGTGGCCTCTAATGTATGACGAAAATCAGGTGCACTACGCAAGAGATCATAAAGAGAAATTTTTGCAAGTGTATTCTTAAGTTTCTTAATGATGTCATAACCCTTAGAGGTGGTGGTGGGAACTATAGAAGTAATGGGTGGTGGAATAGAGACTGGTGGAGCTGTAGGAGGACGAGTGTAGGTAAGTGATGACTACATTGATGGTTGGATCAGCCATTGGAGTAATGAAGCGGGGAGGATGTTGAGTATGAACTTGCATAAAATTAGCAGCAGTAGTAACCATGCCAGAAACCTTAGTTGGGGTGAAACAAGGATAAGAAGATTGATCCATGAATTCAGAAGAAGGAGAAATATTTTGATGCATTCTCGAGAAGGTAGGGTTTGAGCGAGTTAGGTTCACCAAATTATTTAATAAAAATAGACTTGATTATTAAACCCTAATTTCAGAATAGTTGAACTAAACATTTTTATACGACTATTAAATACAATATGATGCAAGCAAATAAGCAAGTAAATATAAAACCCTAGAGTACAAGAGAGAGTCAAAATGACTTCAGTGGATGTATGTTTGAACACAATGGACTGATCACACAACTAGGATATATTTCAATTATATATGGAAGGTACACACTACTGTCATCAATATTTATAGGACATAGTGATTCTGGAGCTCGTAGGAATTGAGGTACAATTCCTGAACCCTGGTCATCTAGCGTTGTCATTGATGTTAAGTGGCATTTGATGCGTAAAGGTGGGAATGGTGAAGTGGGGCTCTGTACAGGGTCATGATAGGATGACTTGGTAGTGTCTATATATATATATATATATATATGGATCTCACATATATAACAGTAATATAGGTGACTAACTCATGCAGTGTCTAAGTCATGAATTACCATGGTGAGTAAGTATAAGCAAGGTGCATGGTCAATGTAAACATTAGGTGTGTGATGACATCTTCCCCCCTTAATGGTAATATGGTAGTAAATAACTTACACACTTATTTTGCAAACATGGTAAATCATATTCCCTATCATTATATTTTTACAACAGTTTCAATTGAAGGTAGAATAAGGAACACATCAAGTTGTTATCAACCATGCATTTTCGTGAAGACATGTTGACCGACAAGAATGGGAACTCTCTCAAGTCATCATCCATACTGTATTAACCAGTCTATTTCTAGTTTGGAACACATCTGGCATATGATGTTTTTGAAGGTACTGAGAGTAGGGATACATTTGGACAACCTTTAGATGGAATTTCCAAAGGCTAACTATAAACTATAGGATATGGTAATAGGATTGACACATATCGTGTAGATCAAGGTGTTTATAGAGTGATGTACAGTGGTCTCAGGTTGTTTCCTTGAGCCATCAACATTTACAGTTTATGTTTCAAAGTGTTAGGGGACTGCAAACTGTGAAATGCTAACATAAATCTGAAGGTTTAAAATGATTTTTCTAGCACGTGTAGGAGTTTTTCGACAGTCCTAGAGGTATTTTATGTTGAATAAGTCAAGAATAAATTTCCAACGAGTATAAGTTTGTGTAAATTGAAGCTCTCTGGAGGCCACCAGATATCGTCATTCAAAGTTTTGCAGCCCCGTTGGATGAGAAAAAAATTAGAGGTTATCTGTTCGGGTCCGCATGAAGTGGCAGATCAAAGCCTGGGTAATCCTACACATCATACATGCTCCCAAATCACCTGAATGTGAAAATGTGGAAGAAACTAAATTTCCACATTGAACTTATTCTTTGGGTCCACTCCCAGCAACTGTGAAGACACTTTACATTTTGGACGCCTAGTAACACCAAAAATGCATTTGTGACTCATTTTTTACTATTTCTATACATAGAGTTGACTCAAATGAGAATTACTGACACTACAAATTTGTGAAGGTACTTTGACTCAGATAATATGACTCTGGTATTGAAACTTTGCAATCTTGACAAGCCCGACACCACAAAGGTTGATGGTAAAGTATTTCTATTGATTTAAACAAATGACACAATTCTGACAATGACTAACACCGTAGAGTTACAATGGAGTCTAATTAAATGATTGGAGTTACTTCTAGGACAAGTTTGACACAAATACACAGGGTACGCTTGATGATGACACTAGTATGATTGGACCTTAGGATTCACATTTTAATCAAATTGGACTTTCAAATTAAGATTATATTTGCTAACAGTATGTGTGAAGCCTTCTTCATTAGCCCATGGTTAACATAAGACATATGGAGGTTAAGAATCAGGCTATACAAGTGCAAATTATCCTGGAATAGACTCTATACTTGAGATAAAACTGAAAATGAAATATGGCTTACACATCTGAATGAGAAGGTTAATTGAAACTTTGTATAATTTTGTTTGACCAATATAGGAGAATCTTAGTGGAACCATAAATAAATACTATCTAAATATAGTTTACTTCTACATGAATATTGGAGTCCAGCCTTACATTCCATAAAATAGCCTAGAAGTTTAGTTTACTGCTCATGGAGGATAACACTTGCATGGATACATAGGTGGAACTATGGTGCATGAATCTTTAGTGCTTTATACATCATGGAAAAGGGCAAGAAAGCTGCCTATGTAGATATACAATGTCACACTACATATGTGGAGACTTGGAAAATTCATCAAATTGTCAGATATTGTACTAATGAAATTCAACCTGAAGTCTTGTTTCCTAAAATTTAACCTTGTGTTTAAGGGTCATGGATGTGTATGCAAAAAGAATCAGGTTGCATTCTACCTGCGAGGTAAACTAAAGATGCAAGATATCAGTGGTAGAAATTTTTCTCAGTTGGGCAAATTTTGTGTCAACAATGATCAAAAGTCATGGAGAATTCAAAGTGAAGGATACACCATGGAGAATCTTCCAACAATGTAGGTAGATCAAAGTCATCAATGTAGGTTGAAATGATACAGTGGCTAAGGATTTCATTCCTAAAAACTTTGCTAAGTTATTTCATGAACTCATCTCATGTCAGATATGAATAATCGGTACATGTGATAGACCACTACTAAACTTGTGAACATGTCACTAAGAAAATTTTTGATTGTTCATTAAAGCTCAAATTCTTATGTAGGTCATGAGTGAAAGTTAATGGACAGAATGCCACTCAGAGACTGAGAGATAGATTTCTGAGTGGATAGTTACGAGGACAGTATGTGAATAGTTCTGAGACCACCTGGAAAACTCATAGCCAATGGGAACATATTTGTATCATGTGAGCATAAAGAATTGGTCAATAATTCAGTTATGGGCAGAGTAACAACAATCATAGTGCCCCTCGATAATCCTTTATTCTTGCATTATTTAAAGGAAATAAAGTTGCACAGATTATCAAATATAGAACTGGGTTCAGAAGTCCTCCTATGGTAAGTAACATAGCAATTACTCACACAATAATATATTTCTTTGTATGGTTAAATTATAGGAGGTTTACATCTATCCTATGACATAGTGAGTAGCTATATTCTAAAAGATCAGTTGTTACTAAATAAATCCTCATTGGGACATCTAACAATCTTCCATGTTAGTGAGTTGAGAGAATTACTCCAAAGGTCATATACAAAGCAACTATGACTAAATTTTGGAGTTGTAACACCAAGTTGAGTTGATACATCAACAATAAAATCATTGTAACTAAGTTATCACGGATAAATTATATTTACCATAAGCTAAGTACCTTGGTTTCAGTGGTAAACATTAATTCTTCCTAATATTGGGTATAAAACCCTACATCAAAGAGATGTTTTTATGCATATTCTCATGCTTATTTACGTTTTTTTATGGTGAAAATGCTGTTGGATCATAGTAAACTATTGAAGGATAAAGTGAACAATGTTTGTTAAACTTCTGAGAAGACACTAATTCACCCCCCTCTTAGTGTTTGAATCTTACGGATGATGTTAGAACTAAGGGCACTTAGACTAGGGTGCAAGGTCGCATGGGCGTTAGAGACCACTACTGAGTGCCCTTAACTGCATAGAGATGGTCAGAAACTATGATTTTTATTGTGTCGCATAAGTGTCACAAATGTTCATCTGTTGATCACTTGTATACCATTCCTTGATCACCAAAGGATACCTATAACCTATAAAATAGATATGTTCACCTACAAAACCCACAAAACTACATCAAATCCAAAAAATAAAGATGCAATATGGGGAGTCAAACTAGCCTCAGTAGTCATCCGATAGAGTGAACTTATGACCAAGCACTACACTACATCTCAAACTCCATGTACTTCTTGTGAGTGTTTGTATAAATTGTGTCCTAGGAATCCCTTGTGCAAGATGTACTAGATAGTGGACTATATTTTCTAGATAATGCAAATGTGTGGATGGAATAGAATAGACTTCCCCTTCTTATGTAGTGTATGCAGAACATACAGTCACTTGTCCCTTGAGTGTATGACAAATGAATGCTTTGAAGTGCTTTAGGTTCCTTGTGAATGTGTTGGAAAAATAATTTTTCAAGTGGGAAAAATAATTTTTCTCACCAATTGTGTATGGGACTAATTTTCTCTACTTGAATGTAGAAGCTACATTTATTGAAAACAAAGAAATGAAAAAAATTTAAACTAATTTCCGTGGTGGCCCAAAGATCAGGGATCACACAAGAATACTTCCCTAAACTTGTGGAAATTGTGTGAATGTAATACAAGGGAGGAAAAATGCTTAGTGAGGGAGATAGGAGAGGAAAAAAGAAAGGGATTTCAATCAACAAATAACATAGTAGATTTTGTTGCATTAAAATTTAAACATTTCACTTGTATCAATGAGAAGAAACCATTCACAAAGAAAGAGGAATAATCAACAAAAAAAAATATTGCATCATTTTGCATAATTTACAATACCCGTGGAGTATAAGTTGAGATAGAGATAGAACAATAACAGACAAGAAATAGAAGAAATGAAGGCACTTGTTTCTAGAAATACAATGAGAGCTAGTAAAGAAGCATTAACCATCCCCTGAAAATGAGGGCACCATTCATATTTATAGTGTTATGACTACCCTTTCATCTCCCCCACATGACCTTTCACCTTCCTTCATGATCGTTGACCTTTCAACTTCTGTCACGACTTTTAATGTTCCTCCATGACTGTTGGCCTTTAAAATTCTTTCAAAACCATTGATATTCCTTCGTCACTTGTGACCTTTCACCTTTCTTCATCATGTAGATACCCAACTTCATTTTCTAGTCAAATCACAGCATCCTCGGGTTGCTTAAAATCTCCTTGACATGCGACACCACCACCGGGTCACCCAAAATATCCTTAAAATGTGACATCATCATCGGGTTTCCCAAAATCTTCTTGATGCACGACATCATCACCAAGTTACCCAAAATCTCCTTGACACACGACCAAACTCTTCCAAACACACGAGAGCATCTCTGGGTCAGATGACTGGATATTGTTGTCACACATCTACACCTCAACCTTCTTGACGTGTAACTAGGCCTTTTAGTCATGCAAATTCATTCTTGGTTCGCTTAAAATTCGTATCACACGTCTTAGAGCTTGTAGTCGCACGTCTTGAACTTGTTGATGCACATCTAGAGCCTCTCAGATGCCTAAAACTCATTATCAGGTGACAAAAATTGATTTCAGGTGACAACAACTTGTTTCCATGTAACTGCATTCTTTCTGTCAAGCATTTTAAGGCTTGGGATGCGCGTCTAGAGTTGCTGATGCACATCATGAAGTTTGTTGTCGTGCTTCTCGAGTTACCAAGGTTGTTGAAAACTTGTTTTCTTCACCCCGAGAGAAAATTTTAATGAAATTTTGTCATCCAATATATTAATATTTATGAAAGAGGTCAAAAAAATCCAATGATCCTATTTAGAGGTCCTAAAATTAATTCTTCATCAATATTTACCTATATTTTAATTTTTACCTCAAGTTGTGTGTCGATAAACCGAGTGACAGGAAGAGTTTAGGATCACCACAAACTGAAAAATCATATGAGTGATGAAAATAACTAAATATAATTTTATTTAAGTTTTGGTTAGGCTCACAAATCTTCACAGGGCTCTTGAAACCTTTCGAGTAAGTTGCATCTTGTAAAAGGATCTTTGCGTCGAACTGTCAGACAATTTTCCACATCTCAGTATTCCCAAAATATTTCCTTGATGATTTCAACATGAATTAGGATGTTTTATCTTTATAATTCCTAGGGTATGATCTTATAACTCTTCACAAGGCTTCTGAAACTTTTCAAACAAGGTGACTAGCTTTTTCAGAACATGCATTTCCCAATACCTTGCTCACAAAGACCCAGTTTCACATAACTTGTTCCTAAACCTTGATTTTCTTCCAGAAATTTCCTAGATTAACTCGAATGATTACATATCTCTGTCACACGCTACTTGGAGGCTTTATATATTCTTGGTACATCCCCAAGAGGTGTTCATTAGGTGAAAGAGTCCTGAAAATAGGCCTTTTTAGGCCTCCAGGAGCAACTCCTTCCAAGTGGAGCATAATGAACTCATGAATTATTTCCCACAAAATTACCTACACATGAAAAGCACTTTAAAATTATAGTTAGCACATCCCTCGTGGCCATGATGGGGTTTACATAGTCATAGATTAGCCAGAGGGAAGTTTTACATTACCCGGTTCAAATATTTTTTAGTGTGGGCTTAGTTGTCATGGAAAAAATTTAAATTTTCATGCTAAACATTTAACATGAAAATAGTTGGCTCTAGCTTGGGGACTTGTTTCATATTGAACAAAGTGAATACGGAGCAAGTACAAACCACATAATCTCAAGACACTAAGAGGACCAATGCCTTATCCATTGGGCTATAGGATTCATTGCATGACAAGGATGGACACAACAAAACCTCATTTATTGAACACAACACATGACATAAAGGGAACCACATAATGGAAATGGAAACAAGTAAACCTATATTCACCTATGGTACATGCGGGGGACAACCCACTTTCATTGTTTGTATAATTTCAGATAATGCTCATTGTGAGGCAATTCCAAGTGGGTGTCGTCTAGATAAGATAGTTGGAAATTATTCTCTCCACATATGTCTTGTATCTGAAATGGTCCAAGCCACAGTGAATCAAAATTTCCATGGATTCCTTTTGGTTCTCTCTTCTTATGCCATAGTAGGACAAGATCACCAATCCAAAAATCTCTCTTCTTTGCCTTTTTATAAAAAAAAATTACTTTCAATTGATGATCCTTTGTTCGATCAACCACCAACATCCTATCTTCACATAGCTTTTCCAAGTACAAAATATTTTTTTCATGTGAATCTTGGAACTCACCATCTTCTACTACTTTGATTAGTTGTAATGCTAGTAACTCTACAGTGATAGGAACTTCTACATTTATCTCATGTAGAAGTTGGAACAAATACATACCAATAGCTCTTTTCAAAGTGATCCAATCAACCCATAGTGCATCCTATAGATTTTTGTACTAATTTATTTGATTATGATCTACGAGCTTTCGCATAATTATCACCAGATTCTTGTTATTATATTCTTCTTGATCATTCCCCTAGGGTTAATAGTTAGATGTATGGGCTAAGGATATTTTTTATCCATAGCAGAACTCAGTTAATTCTATAGAAGATAAATAAGTTGCATTATCAACAACTATCTTCTGTGGAATGCCAAAATGGATAATAATATTTTCCTTGATGAAGTTATATACTATTTCTGAATTGGCTTACTTGACCATTATGGACTCCACCCACTTAGTGAAATAATTCCTTGCTGTGAGCACGAAGATATGGCATGCATTAGAATTAGTATTAACAATACAAATGAAGTCCAACTCCCATTTTTTGAAAGGCTCTCCAATCACCACTAATCTGAGAGGAAGTGTAGTGAGTTGTGATCTCCCCACAAACTACTGACAAGGCTCAGACTTAGATACCTTTTTTTGAGCATGTTGAAAGAGAGTAGACCAGGAATATCTCCCCCGAATGATCTTGTGTGTAGTGACCATGGCGGAGAAATTCCCACCACATGCTTGGTCATAATATGTTCTCAGCAACTACTCATGTCGCTCTTTGTCAACGCACCTTAAGGAACATCCATCAAGGGGTCTCTTGTATAATACATGGTTCTAAATCACATACCTTTCAGCTTTGAACTTAAATGTCATTATTTTCATGTAATCCATATGCTTTAGACAATCACCATAAGTGAGGAAGTAAGCAATGTCACTATACCACTTATTGGTAGTATTCACAAAGAGTACTTGGGGAAATTCTTTACTTACACATTTGTAGTAATGACATTCTTTATTTTCATATTGAATCACGAGAGAATCATATTTGGCTATCAACCTACATAACCCATTTCCTATAACCAAATTAGATGGCCTTATCTCAATGTCAAACTCTTGAATCTTCGATACGCAGTTACTTTTTTTAGTTCCAAGGTCTTGTTGAGTCAAGATAGACTTTATAGATGATCCAGGAACCATCACAATGGTGTGAGAGTGTAGGATGTAGAATCTAAAATTCTTGACCGCCGTAAGCACATCATAAGGATGATTTTCCATGGCAGATTATTTGATCTCGTGATTCTTCAATGGGTAGCTCATGAAGGCAATAGGTGTTGGGGTTAGCACACTAGTTGTACAGACAATATATCAGATCTAAGCATATATACAAATAAAATTAGATATTCCACCAGAAGAAATATACAAACCAAGAGATATAAATCAACACCAAATTTAACGTGGTTCACGCAATGTGGGCTACGTCCACTAAGAAACAAGCCAATCTATTATCCAAAGCTTTGACAATCTATACAATGAAGATTTACAATCTTCCATACCACTCAGATGTACAGTACTTTCTTTCCTCAAGTTTTTGCTTCATCACCTTTTTACAAGTTATTTCTAATTCTTGTTAATCTCTTACTTCTAAACCCTAGTTTTATGCTTATATAGTCATTTATAGACTTAGGGAACTTAGCCATGCAATTACAATCAATAGATATACTTTAATGCTAAAATAGATCTAATTCTCGAGATTTAATTAAAACATCCTCACACAGGTAACCGATGCCAGTTAGCCCTAACCGATGTCGGTTCCTTCCTTGCCTAACCAATGTCGGTCCTAGGTGACCAATGCCAATTTCACCTTAACCAATGAAGGTTACTGTATTTTCCAACAATTTTCCATCGCATACTAAACTGAAGTAATTAAACTCCACAACTCAAAAATCTCCCACTTGGAGATTAATTACTGCACCATACCTGTACAACATCATTCTTAGATCCTTAGCTTTGTTTCTTCCTCTTAAAGTCTCAAACTCAAAGACCAATAGAAGTGGAGTGTAGCTCCAACTTCTCTTTTTCTAATGGATTCGTTAGCATATCTACAGGGTTCTTACTCGTATGAATCTTTTCCAGATTCAATTTTTCATCCTCCAATACCTACCGTATGAAGTGAGACATCAACTGAATGTGTTTCGTTCTCAATGAAATGTTGAGTTCTTTGCCAAATGAATTGCACTCTGACTGTCACTAAAAAATTTACAATCACCTTGCTTCTTTCCCAACTCTTCCAAGAACCTACTCATCCATATCATCTCCTTTCTAGCCTCTATAGTTGTAACATAATCTGCCTCTGTAGTAGAAAAAGTCACAACTTTCTGCAATCTTGAAATCCAGCTAACCGTCATCCCACCTACTATGAAAATATATCCACTAGTGCTTCTCCTACCATCTAGATATCCAGCCATATCCAAATCAACATAGCCATGTAAAGAAATATCCGAACCTCCATAGCATAACTACATGCTAGATGTCCCTTTCAAATACCTGAGTATCCATTAGACTACTTTCCAATGCTCTTTACTTGGATTAGCCATATATCTACTCACCACTCTCACTGTCTGTGCAATGTCTGGCCTGGTAAAAACCATGGCATACATGAGACTCCTAACTGCTGAAGCATATGGCACTTGTGTCATGTATTTGACCTCCTCATGTGACAATGGGCACTGATATTTACTCAATTTGAAGTGTCTATCCATAGGTGTGCTAACAAGTTTTACATTCTACATATTAAACTTTTCTAACACCTTGTAGAAATAATCCTCCTAAGACAAATACAATTTCTTGTTTTTCATATCTTTGTGTATTTACATGCCAAGGATTCTTTTTTTATCTCCTAAATCCTTCATAGAAAATGTGTGAGCTAGCTTTCTCTTAAGCTCACCAATGTCCTACATACTAGATCCTACAATAAGCATATCATCCACATACAGTAACAAAATAATATAGCTCTCATTTTCAAGCTTCTTGAAATAAACACAATGGTCAGATTCACATCTCAAGTAACCATGCTCTTGCATAAAACTATCAAACCTCATGTACCATTTCCTTGGAGCTTGCTTGAGCCCATATAGACTCTTTTTCAACCTACACACTAATTTCTCCTTACCTTTGACTTCATACCCAAGTGGTTGCTGCATATAAATCTCTTCATCCAAATCACCATGAAGGAAAGTCATCTTCACATCTATTTTCTCTAAATACAATTCCTCTACTGCAACTAAATTCAATACAGTATGAATAGAAGTCATCTTAACAACAGGAGAAAATATTTCACCAAAGTCAATACTTGCTTTCTATGTAAATCCCTTTACTACAAGTATTGCCTTGTATATTTTCTATCCACCCTCTTCTTCCTTGATCATGTAAACCCATTTGTTCTTCAATGTTCTCTTACCTACTAGCAACTTAACCAAATCTCATGTCTGGTTCTGTTCCAAGGAATTTATCTCCTCATCCATTCCATACTCCCACTAGACATGGTTCTTATCCTACATTGCTTCTTCAAATCTCTCTGGTTCACCATTATCAGTCAATAATAAATAAAATATAGAAGGTGTAAATTTTTCTAGAGGTTTACTTACCCTTTGTGACCTTCTCACAAGAGTTTGGGGTACCAGAGGCTTAATCTAGACCTCCTAGACATTCTTATCCAAATCTGATAGTGACCACCGCCGGTCACCTCTAACCGATGTCGGTTCTACTAACCGAGGCCGGTTTGGATCTTCTGTAACCAATTCCAGTTCTTATGACCAATACCAGTCAGGGGTAAACCGACATCGGTTACTGTGTAACCATGTAGGTAATACTTTTAAATTCAAGAGTTCATTTTCATTTACAAACTTCTCAACTGGTTCATCCTTGGGTACCAAAATTTGATCCTTATACATTCTCTTTTCATTCCATTCAACATCACGACTCCTTATAATTTTAGAATTCTCTAAATCCCAAAAATGGAAACCGAAATCACCATATCCATAACCAATGAAAGTGCATCTCTTGGATTTTGCATCCAACTTTTTCCTATTTTCCTTATCAACATGCATAAAAGCTTCTGAACCAAAAAATTTAAGAAAAGAAATATCTACCTTTTTTCCAGTCCAAACTTCCTCTGGTATTCCTTCATCTATTGAACTTGAAGGCCCATGTTTAATCAAATAAAGCGTTGTATTAACTGCTTACGCCCAAAACTGTAAGGGCGGTCTAAAATGTATTCTCATACTTCCAGCATGTTCCATGATTGTCTTGTTCATTCTTTCTTCAACACCATTCTCCTGTGGTGTTCTTGGAACCATTATTTCTCTACGTATCTCATTCACTAAACAATAATCATTGAAAGTCTTGCTACAATATTCACCACCATTGTCAGATCTAAGGCACTTTAACTTTGAATTTGATTCATTCTCAATAAGGGATTTCCATCATTTAAAAGTCTCTAAAACATCATATTTACGTTTAATACTATAAACCCATGCCTTTCTTGTAGCATCATCAATGAAAGTAACATAATATTGGGATCCTCCATGAGAAGCTACTTGAGTTGGTCCCCACACATCTGAGTGTACAAGCTCCAATTTTTGCTCCTTCTTAGTTTCCCCAACTTTGAGAAATCTCACTCTCTTTTACTTTCCAAAGATACAATGCTCACAGAAATTAAGATCTAAATCTTTTAAATCTAATAAATTACCCTTAGCCTTTAAGATCTGAATTCCTTTTTTACTCATATGACCCAACCGATTATGCCACATGCATGCATCTGTATCTGAAATAGATAATGCAGAAAAGGAATCAGTAATACAGGGAGATAAATATAATATTCCTACCTTCTTACCTCTTGCCACAACAAAAGCACCCTTGGTGACTTTCCAAGAGTCTCCTCTAAAAGTAACCATGTAACCAAATTCACCTAGTTGCCCTGCAGAAATAAGATTTCTTATGAGGTTTGGCACATGCCTCACATCTTTCAATACCCACGTATTTCCATTCTGTAATTTTAGATGAACTTCCCCTTTACCAGTAATACTACAATGTTCATCATCACCCAAATAAACATGCCCAAAATTACCCTGGACATAATTTCTGAAATAACCCTTATTAGGGGTTGCATGGAAAGAAGCTCCTGAATCTAAAACTCATGATTCAATTCTATTATCTAAAGAAAAAATAAGAGCATCTTACATTACCTCTGATGTAGCAAGATTTGTTTCTTTACCTTTTTTCTGGTTGTTGGTTCTCTTTATCCTTTGACCAACAATATTTCTTTGCATGTTCTTTCTTTCCACATTTCCAACAAGTAATTCCCTTACTTATGGATTTATATATGTTATCCCTTGACTTTGATTTCCCATTACTCTTACTCTTTGATCTCTCCTTCTGCCTGCCCCTACTTTCTAAATTCAAATCATTTCCATATGATGATTCCTCTGTACTCTTCCTGTGAATTTATTCATTTAAGATTGTACTAACCACATCATCAATTTTCAAAACATTATTAGCAGATGTTATATTACTAACAACCATTACCAAGCTATCCCAACTATCAGGCAAAGAACATAAGAGTAAAAGTGTTTTTACTTCATCATCAAATGGTATTGCAACCGATTTTAACTGATTTACAATAGATCAGAAATCATTCAAATGAATAGATGTAGATCCACCTTCATACATCTTAGAACTAAATAGTTTCTTCATCAAATAAAATTTATTTGAAACACTAGGTTTTTCATATAAATTAGCAAGAGATTTTATTAACTCTACTGTAGAAGCCGCTTCTGTAATATTGGAAGCCATGGATGCTGCCAAGCTTAATCTTATAGATCCCAAAGCCTTTTTGTCAAGAATCTTCCATTCTTTATTAGTCATCTTCGTAGGTCTATATTTCTCATCTAACGATAAATACAAATCTCTTTGATGCAAATAATCCTTAATCTGCATCTTCCATAATTAATAATTTCAGCCGTCAAATTTCTCTACCTTGTATTTGTTTTCTTCTGCCATTGTTGTAGCTTCCACTGAATCAGAAAACCCTCTGTGAGTAAATTTTTCATCACACAAAACCTCTAAACAAAGCTATGATACCAGTTGTTGGGGTTAGCACACCGGTTGTATAGACAATATATCATATCTAAGCATACATGCAAATAAAAGCGGATATTCTACCAGAAGGAATTTACAAACTAAGAGACATAAATCAACTCCAGATTTAACGTAGTTCACCCAGTGTGGGCTACGTCCACCAAGAAACAAGTTAATCTATTATCCAAAGCTTTGACAAGATATACAATGAAGATTTAAAATCTTCCACACCTCTCAGATGTACAATACTTTTTTTCCTCAAGATTTTGCTTCATCACCAAGAATTCTCTCTCTCTCTCACCAACCTTTTTACAAGTTCTTTCTAATTCTTGTTAATCTCATACTTCTAAACCCTAGCTTTATGCTTATATAGTTGTTTATAGACTTAGGGCACTTAGCCATGCAATTAGAATCAATAGATATAATTTAATACTAAAATATATCTAATTCCTTAGATTTAATTAAACATCCTCGCACAGGTAACCGATGTTGGTTAGCCCTAACCGATGTCGGTTCCTTCCTTGCCTGACTGATGTCAGTCTTGGGTGACCGATGTTGGTTTCCCCTTAACTGATGATGGTTACTATATTTTCTAGTAAGTTTCCATTGCATGATAAACTAAAGTAATTAAGCTCCACAACTCAACAATAGGAGACTCAAGCCCTTCTTCATTCTTTCAAACTAAAATAGTTGAAATAGTGTACTCAGATGCATGGAAATACACAACGAAATCTTTATTAAAATCAGGACATACTAGGGTCAAAGCTTTGGCTATAGCCTTCTTGATGTTTTCAAAATTTTCTTTTCCCTCCTTACTCCACTTAAAACCTCTTATGGTTTCATCATTTTTGTAATATGTTGGTGCCAATTTTGAGCCCCTAAATTAAATTTTCCTTTTCATAAACTTTCAGTTAATCTAAACTACTTTGTGTGTTGTATATTTCTCCCCATGCTTCAAAAGTCATTCTAAGTAAGGGAGAAGTGTTAATTTGTAATAAATGTCGTGTGTTAACCAATTAAAAGAGAATATTCAACAGATATTTTGGTGGATTGGTTTAATGGTCTAGTTGATTAAAGAAAAAGATTTAGATAGACGGGTGATTGAGAATATGTCTAGATCTTTCATGAGAAACCTGCAAATCAACACTAAAATGATCTAAAATGTTTCCAAAATCAGAAGCTACGAAGGCCCAAAAGAATGCAACCCAGACACAAAGTATAAAGCTGTAAAGACTGGTTGGATAAACTCAGTAAAAATGGACTTATCCATTTTAAAACAGACCTAACAGACGTTCATTTTGTCATCAAATTTCAACACCAGTAAGGTAGAGGACACATGGAAGCAGTGAAGCACTCTTCAAGCCATAATAATTCCATGGACTTCAAGTTCGTGGCATAAAACGAGTTTTATAAAGGCATTGGATCCAAGAAAGATTGAAAAGTCAATAGCACATGTGGCGGAAAGATAGATGGGACAAACAGAGCAGATCAAAGGCTAAGAGGTGGAAACATGTCGACATTCCGAAAAATTCTAAAGTAGATGATCCTGGCAGACCTCAAGTCCGTAGAATCAACTGAATTTCAAAAAAAATTGGGTCTAAGTTGTCTGACAGTTTAAGGCACTTTACGTGGAAACATTTCTATGGAGCCAATGATGAATTCCAAAGTCCAAAGAAGCATCGAACTTTTTCATTTGTTTAAGTCTCGCACTTTGAAAAGGTCCTTATTGATAAAAGTAAATTGTGAAGTATCATGGAACTTTCTGATTGGTTTGTGCTTCACATTCTGACAAGGCCTTTATAAATAAATAAAAAATGCTAGAAGCATGGAGCTTTCCCATTGGATCAATTTTTGAGGGGATTGGTTAGGGTCATATAAAAATTTGAATTGCGAAGCAAAAGTGGAGCTTTTTCATTGGCTTACATTTCAAGGTGGCTAATAAAAGCAAAATAAAATCCCAACACTGCGAAAAGGCATGGAGCTTTTTAATTGGCTTGTGTTTTACAGTATTCAGTACAAGTAAGAGAACAATTTAAGAAGGCGAAAGGAACATGGCATTTACTTATTAGGTCGCATTTTGTAAAGGAGCTGAATTGCATTCAAAGACACATAATACACGTGGTAAAGGAAATTCAATGCACACGTAGGAAAAGGCAATTCCCAAGCCAATCAAAGGTTGCAACGTGTCACTCTCTTGTTCTTCCTAACACAGAATTTCAAATGGCCATAGCTTTCGATCCAGAGCTCTAAATCAATCAAAATTAGTCTTGTTGGAATGGTATTTTTAATATCTTCAAGTTGAGATCATCAGATTCAGAAATTGATGGAATTTTGTAAGAGAAAAAGAGAAAATATAGTTTGGACTTCTGTTTGAGTTTTTGAACAAAGTGAAAAGGGCATAAATGCACATGGTGGTATCAAATAACTATTTTGCACATGGTAGTAGCTTGACCCCACAGCCAACCATAGACTAGCATATGGTAGATCCCAAAAAACTAAATCAGATATTTTCAGTTAGAACATTCCCACTTTGATCAAAATATTTTCTTTACAAATAAGGGGGAAAATCTGTTATTATTTTGGGGGGAATCAAATTGTAAGAACACATTAAATTTTATAAATATGAGGAATTGTCTTCATATTCAAAGGGAGTTTAGTTTCTTCTATTTCTAAAGAAAGGTAGAGAGATTCAACTGTAAATATTACATGTTTCCTTTGTGAAACACATACTGATCTCAGTTTCCTTAGATTTTGTGTCAAGTTGGTTGTAATGTATAGCCTTTGACAAGATTTGAGAGCATTCAATTGATGTTCCATTGCTAAGAAATTTTAAGGAACTGAACGAAATATGTCCACTTTCAAGTTTAAATTTTGTCTTTTGGGTTATGTGTTAGGAATTGTTCATTAATGAGATATATTTTCTACCACAGTCTTGTGTTTATTGTTTCTCTATGACTTACACTATATATTTCCTTAATGGTTGTGCTTTGGTCATTAGTTTGATATTGTGCTATAATTATTTGTTTTACAATATTGGATTTAATTGTAAAATCCTTACTCTAACCATTTTTGTGCCGATGAATTTTTGTTATTCTTTGAGTGTATCTTGGGCGTACAAGGGATGAAACAATAAATACTTTGTTATAAGGCTTACACAAGGCTTATGTCAAGTGTTTCAAAGATTGTGTCAAAGATTTGCATCTATTGAGGATCTATGAATGAAAATATCACTTTGTAGAAACTATGATAGGTTAATTCAATTATTTTTGTTTTTCCTGAATTGCAGGTTGTTCTAAGTGTTAAATGCTTGAACACAAAGGATCTGTCTGCCTATAATCCCCCCTCATTCAAAAACTTACATAAGTAATCCTACCTCATTTTATGTACCATTTTTTTGTCATTGCTCTATCTTTAAATAGCATTGAGACTACCCCTTAGCTGTAAATTCTACCATCTAGAGAATGCAAGAGCAATTGAATCCCATTGTCTTTAGTAACCTATGTCTGGGAAAGTAAACATACACAACATATTATGTGACAACTCGTGAGAGTGATTGTTGTGTCCATTGGCCATGTTTATCCCAGTTTGACCCACCATTTTTAGAATGAAATTGAGGGAACAAAGATCATATATCACCCTCTACAATTCAGGTTACATATCGGGTCCTCTCACCTTGATTCAAGGTAGGACGAAAAGTAGCAGGAAAATACCATCTCCTTTGAACCTGACCCTCAATCATCCCAAGGCTTGATCCCAAGGAGAGTGTTAGACCCATCCTCGGCTACAAAATGACACACCAACCCGTTCTACTACTATTCCAAGTTATTTCCCTCTTTTTCCATTAAGGAGAAATTGTTGTAAATCCAACATGGGGTGTATATTTAAAGACCAACATGCTTATGGTTTTGTTACTGTGGATAATATACTCCGAAAAAGGTTCATAACACATACTTTTATAGAACTTTGCTAAAATTAGGAAAATACGGTCTATTCTGAGGGTATTGTCTAAAAAAAATCTCAGTATAAGCAGGATTTCCATAAATATTTGCAAAGCTTTGTCTATTAGTTTGTGAAGTTTTCCTTTCAGAATCATTATGAGTTAATCCATGCATATAAGGTACAAGACCTTAGTGGCAGCTCTATCTTTCAAAGAAAATATGGTTCATACCAGTGCAAATCATTTTAAATCTTGTTGATTAACTCCCCCTTGGTAAATCTAGAAGGAAGAAGATAATTTTTCAAATATGATCCCACAAAAAAGTTGCTTCCTGAGTTTGAGTTTTTTCAGCAAAGGAAGCAGATATGGAAGCCTGTAACTGATTAAAGTTCAAAGAGAAGTTTCAATCAATATAATAAGGTTGATATTCCATTAGTTGAGGATTTATTTAGCACATCTAACATTTTTGAAGCATATGATAATCCTAATCCTATTCTTTCATTTATTAAGGAGAACCAGAAATTTTATCTAGAATCTATTCCTCCCTCAAGCTTTCATCAGACTTTTCAAAATCCATTAAAATATCAAACTCATATTCAACATTCGCTACACCATCCTCTACCTTCAGTTCCTGTGTAAAATAGCATGGTTGACCCCCCTCCTAGACAACCTTTCAGAGTTAACACATATAAACCTATTGATTGTAATGACATGGAAGGTTATCATAATGAATTACCACATGAAATCAGGATGAGGTTGCCCAAGTTTCAAGGAAATAATGCTATCAGTGGTGATCATCATTTAAAGTTATTTCAAAATGTAATGGAAGATTATGAGGTTGAGTTTGAGGATGTATATGTTAATTTGTTTGTACACACTCTAGAAGAAGATGCTCGTGAATGGTTAAAAGACTTACCCGATGGATCAATTGATTCATGGAAAGAGATGAAAAATGCATTCAAAATTTAGTATGGTGATATAAATGATCCAAGGTTTCTATTGTATGATTTTTAAAATATCAAGAAGAATCCAAACGAGTGTGTCCAAGACTTCAATACTATATTCAATAAAACCTTGAAAAATTTTCCCAATAATATAAGGCTCAGTGATGAGTCTTGTCTTATTAAGTACTCAGACGCATTTGATAAGAAGGCAACATAATACTTAAGAGAAAAAAATCCTCAGACTCCAAGACAAGATTTTACCATGGCTATCCAAATCGAGAATAATATTGAAGTTGGAGGGAAGCCACCTAAGAGGGAGGGTGTTAAGTTGGCTAACCCAGAGAAGTCTCAGACTAGCAAGATAATTGAGCTTGAAGAAGTTGTCAAAATTTTGGTAGGGGTTGTTAACGAAATTTATTATAAATTAGCACGATTAGAGAAAGGATTGGTTTCGAATCCATAAGCTCAGCACTAGGCCCAAGGACAAAATAGATTTGGGAATCATCCCAAAGGAGAGCATCAAGCTGATGACAGAGTAAAAGTACCCATGCCTTCAAGAAATAAGCAACAAGATTATAAATAAAATAAAATAGTCCCTAATCCATTAACAACAAGAGTTATATTTGTGAAAGAGGATCACATCATTGAGTAGTGTGATAAGTGTCTATTGCATCGCCCTCCTTGTGAGCAGCATATTGAGGAAGAAGACAATAACGATGAAGCTAGTTTTGAAGATATATGCATGATGGAATCTCTAAAAAATCCAATGTAAGGAGCTACTTCAATTGATCTATTATATGCTAGAACTATGGAGGACTTTTGGGCTTGTACAAATCAAGTATTATCCCTCCTATTTATTGTTAATGTTGATATAGATATGGCACAATCATTTGAGCTTCCAAATCATGATTTTGAATATTTGAGAGCTTTAATGATTAAGAAGTATGATGGAGGAATCCCATCTGAGGAGGATAGGAAGCTATTAATGAATGTTTTGGTTACTAAAACAAAGGGTATAACCTTAGGAATAGACAATTCAAAGGACCTACCCCTGCTCTAAACAAAAAATTCCTCTATTGACCAATATTCCCAAGGATGTTCCTAAGAAAACCATTCCTGAAAAAATGTCATACTATATTTTCAAATCTAAGCACTTATATTCCTTCTCAAGTAGTAAAAGATAACATCCCATCAAATAAAATAGCCACCCTTTTCTCTAATATAGCCTTGCCCAAGCATGCAGCATGTGATATGGCTCAAATTTTAAGTTAGATAAAAAATATGCTCCCAATTGTGGAATTATTAAGAATTAATGAGCATAGGAAAAGAGCATTTGAATATTTGACATTTAAGGATGATATAATCATCTTTCAAAGGCGTACAAATAATGTGGTGACTCTTCATGCCATTGTTGAAGTTGAGATAAATAAAGAGCTATAAAACATTGAAGAACCCTCAGAACTATATTTAGATGCATCCTTGGTTGAATCCCAATTGGATGTAGATCCTTTATTTACTACTTTGATTGTTAATGGGAGGCTTCTTCATAATTGCATGTTTGATTTAGGAGCTTCATGTAATATCAAGCCTTTAGAGGTCGTGAATGAACTACATATCAAGATAATAACATCTTTTAGAAAGTGTTATGTTATGGATTCAAGAGAAGTACCTGTCTTTGGGTGTGTTAGAGGTCTAGTTATGCAACTTGCTCCCTATCCAAGAAAATATTTAACCATGAATATGGTTATAGTGGACTACCCTACTAAGTGGGGTGTGTTATTATCAAGAAAATGGGTTGCAAGTGTGAGAGGAAGTGTTCAGATGGACATGTCTTATGCCTCTATGCCATTAGAAGGGAAGTTAGTCAAATTACATAGAGAAGAGAAGAAATTACATCTTATTGAAGATCCCATGAATATATCTTATGAGGTATTGTTCGTTGATACAGATTTGGGTAACTTCATAGGTTGTGCAGATTATGAAGATCATTATATGGATGCTAATGCACATTTTGAGGATGTAAATGTTCCCTGGACCATTATTTTTGATGAAGCATGTTCTAAATTTGGAAATGGAGTTGGAATGGTTCTGAATTATTTGAATGGTGATTCATTTACCTTTTCTTTTAAGTTAAATGTTGAGTGCACCAATAATGTAGTAGAATATGAAGCACTCTTGTTGAGACTAAAAATTGCTTGGAATTATGGGATAAAAATCTCATTGTAAAGGGAGATTCTGAATTGATAATCAAGCAGATACGTAAGTTATATATAACAAAAAATCAAAGATTAAAGTAGTATAGAAATGCAGTATGGGATCTCCTATAGTGTTTTGATTCTTTTAATATTAAGTATCATGGGAGGAGCCAAAATGTGGCAGATGATATTGTTTCACCTTTTTTTCTTAGATTGTTTCTTAGAAGCGTTGACGAAACGGATAGGGTAACGGGCGTAGGAGGAATACCTATTCAAATGTTGGTTGATGGGTTGTTGTGCACGTATGAATTCTGAATCCATAGCTGACCATGAGAGCTTCCTTTTGGCTAGGAGGAACTACCTGTAATGAAAGACAAGACCACCAGAAAGAATTAAACAATATGGGCAATGAACTGCCTAGCATGAGCTAGATCTGGGAAGCATGATACTTCCTAGATGGCTGTCAGTCCACTGTTTTAAACAAATTAATGCTGAAAACAAGGTAAATCCTATTGTTATTTTGAAATGATTTAGGTATCTCACTTAAAAACACAATAAGAAAATAGATCTAATCTAACATGCTAAGCTAGAATAGAATCCACAGGTCAAATGGTTGGTTCTGGGTTCTGCAGGTCTGATAAAGGTCTCGGATAGGTCACAAGTGAGTGAGGGTGAGGTAAAAATTAGGTGGATAGGTCTCTGTCTAAGGCTGTGTGGGCAAACACAGAGACCGACGTCAGTCAGGGGTGACCGACCGTGGTTAGGTATAACCGGCGTCGGTTACTGTGAGATCTGGAAACGTCACAGAAATGGGGTTTTGGTCTCCTTTGTGATTGCACAAAGGATTTGGTTGGTTAGGACAAGGTATTGGGTGACTAGAATAGGTTTTTACGAGGTTTTGATGGGTCTATGGAGGTGTAAAATGTTGGAGATGGTCAATATGGAGCAAGATGAACAATGGATGATAAAATAATGATAAAATGAAATAACCAGGAAAGTATGATGTTGTACTTACTTGGATTTCATTCCTGAAGTCTCTATGTGTGAAGGATGGAGGTGCTAATGATGGGTTTGAAGGCTACAAGTGATCACCAACTGAAGAAAATCTTCTGCATGGGCTGCATGCACACTCCTCTTTTTACTTGGATAGATCAGAATGTGGCTGGGAAGGTTATGCAGGAGAAGATCCTCAATCTCCTTCCTTGGATGTCAGTTCTTGCTGGAATTGGCTCTCTGAAGATGCATTATCTCTCTGAGATTTTGTTCTTGCTCTCATAAAATTTATTTCTTCCAACTTCCAACTTCCAAGTTCCAAGTTCCAACCTTGAGAATAAGGTTGTTTGGGGTTAAAAGGGGTAACCGACGGTGGTCCAGCTTAACCGGTGATGGTTAGGGGTAACCGACATCAGTCAAGGTGGGATTTTCTAGGTTTACTAAACTTAGGGAGATCCTCCTGATTTCCTCAGATCTTGTGTGGTTATCCCACGGATTAGACTAGGAGATTCTTGTGAGCATGCGGGAATGTGGTTAGAGGGAATGTAGGCATTGATTTTTAGGGTTTGGGTAAGTCTTAGTTAGTTATGGTAACTTGCTAAGAATAGGTCTTAGGTTGAGTTAGCTTGGTGAGGTGTCTAAGTGAACTATATGTGTAGATATTATTTAAATAAGATATTTAAATAATAAATATAGTGAGATAAAGTTACATTTAATTAAATTAATTAAATTAATATTAGTAGGGTGAAGGGGGTCATGGCTAGGTAGATGTAATAAAGGGGGGCTTATATGTCGAGGGACGAAGGGGGAGTGTGACCTAATTTTAGTGTCTACATTTTGCCCCTTTTTGTTGCGTAGCTTGTATTGGTAAGCGATGCTAACAAAAATAAGATGTGGTTGCCCCATGTGTGGGTGAAGGTGATCCCCCTCAAACCAGGAACTGATGAGGCAGCAGGTTGAAGTGGTGAGTGGTTTGATAAAAGGTAAATGTGAGGAAAAGGTAAGTGGGTGTAGGGGAAGAGGGTGAAAGGTCTACTCGGGTGATCTAGGTAATGGGTCAGGGTCAAAGGTAGCAACAGTCAAATGCACACACACGTATAAACTGCAGCACACTACCGGGTTGAAGAGCAGGAAAACTCTACATCGTCTAAGGTCGATAGGTTTATCCAAACAAGGGTGAAGTGAATCTGGTATCCAAGGTATAGGATAAGGTCAGGAAACACAATGTAGGTTAGGTGCAGGAATGTTTAGGTATGTTTCGGTACACCAAAGGTAGGGTCAGGATAAATGGTCATGGAAATAGGCTAGGTAAGGTCATTAGGTCAATCAACACAGGTAACAGTTCCACAAGGTATAGCGAACACATGAGGTCAAAGGTCACTAGCGATGGTCCAGGTCAAATATCTAGATCACGACATGGGTAAGGCCGAGGTAGGGGTAAAATAATGAGGTGTCAACAATGGATGTGAGGAGGTTGAAGAAGGTGGAGGGCCAGAGGTGAAGGTAAAGTGGTCTAGGTAGGTGTAGGGGAGGCAAAAGAAATAGGAGGTAAGGAAAATGAGGTCAATGTGAGGACAATGAGTATGTAGGGTAACTGACATCAGTTGGTATGAACTGATGATGGTGTAGGGGAACTGACGGTGGTAGTCTAGGGCATCAGACTGAAGCGGTCAAGGGTTAACCGACATCGGTCGAGTAAGGTAGGGTATAAAAAGTGGAAAACCCACGTTTTGAAAATTCATTTGTGCAGTTGGAAAAGGAGAAAAGGACAAGAAGAGAGAAAAGAGGAAGAGGACAAAAGAGTACAGCAGAGAGCTTGGTTGGCGAGCCACATAGGTGAGATTGATTGGAGTGAGAGGTGGGGCCATGAGATCGGATGGATTGAGTGATTGGTTGAGAGAGTTGGAGGTGAGTTGAGGATGGCGGAGGCCAGAGAGGGCTCGAGAGGAGTGGCACGGAGGCCAGAGGTTCCACCATGATGGTGGCAACAAGATCAGGTAGGATTTGAACCTTTGGTTTTGATTGTTTGAGTTAATTTGATGTAAAATGTAGAAAATATTAAAAAAATGGGGGAGGGGTTTGGGGGGAAAGAATTTCAAAATGGGAAAAAGAGAGGGAAAAGGTAATAGTGAAGGGTAGGGGGTAGGGAAAAAGGGTAATGTAGGAACAATTAAGGGTGTAAAGAGGGATTTGGGTGGGTAGAATGTCGAGGAAGGGAAAAAGTAGGGTTGGAAAGTCAGGGTGCAGGTGGTGCAATAGTGACCGACATTGGTCATCTTGTGGCCGATGTCGGTGGGTAGAGACCGGTATCGGTCACAAGAACAGTGACCGGTGCCGGTCAAAGGGAGACCGTGGTCGGTCAAGGGATAACTGGGGTCTAAGTGTAAATTGGGATAAGGGAAGACAGTAAGTTAAGTTAGGTAGGTTTGGGTGAGAAAGTCAGGGTAGGTTAAGGTTGAGAGAGGTTAGGGTAGATAGTTTGGGTGGATTTGGGTAGGTTTGGGTGAGGGTTAGGGTAGATAGTGTCAGGTGGATGGGTTTGGGTAGATTTAGGTGAGGGTTAGGGTAGATAGGTTCAGGTGGATGGGTGTGGGTAGATTTGGGATACAAGGCCAATGGGATAGGTTTGGGGTGTAGGGACAAGGCCAACGATTAGGTCGAGATGTGGGGTAAAATAGGTAAGTTGGGAAAGGTGGACTAATACATAGCTGTTTGTTGGGATGTAGGTGAGAGATGAGTTGTGGATGAGAGCCCCAGGTGCCACCCTTGTTATTGAGAGTATGGGTGAGTGTGATGACATAGGTAGAGTGGCAGCATGTGGCAGAGGTGGGATTGATAGGGGTGAGGTGCTACTGACATGTAGTCTGAGGAGGTGAGTCTTATGGTTTCCCTCATCGATAGATGGGACTCGGTGACCAATACCTTCCATTTACCGATGGGTGAGATGATGATCACCCTGGAGGACGTCTACAGGATCCTGCGGTTGCCCATATTGGGGGCCCAGGTTTATTCTATCTCTTTAGAGGCATCTGAGGAGTTACTAGCACCTATTTTTGGTGAGGGTGTAGCAGACCTGACGTTCCATAGTGCTAGCATTGAGCTATGGAGCGATGTATAGAGCTCATCCAGAGGAGATGAGGTTAGTGGTACTTGTGATGGAGGTAGTGTGCTGCTTTGCACTACTAGATGTAGAGGGGGGGAGATTCCCTAAGGTCACTGATGGGAGTCCTCCATGACATGATGATACATTAGACATTGTTCGCATGGGTACCTACATTGCTGACACAGGTGTATAGAGAGCTATGGGCCTACGGGTGACTGCAGAGGTTCAGCATCTGTTGTGTGTACTACTACATTATTGGGTGTACGAGCACATTGTTTGTGTTCGACCAGTGGGGATGCCCCAGGTAGATGCATTCCACATGGAGATTTTTGAGAGTGGGGTACAAGTGGTGGGTACCGGCCATGGGAGAGGCCCGAGGTGCCAGAGCTACGCATGATGTAGCTTATTACAGGAGGTTGTTGGAGGGGCTGTCTAGGGTGGATATCATTTGGAGACCGTATGTGGGCTTCCCTTCATACAGACAGATGGCCATGGAGCTAGCTGGGCTACAGATACATCTATGGATAGAGGGGAGGAGAGTGGGAGAGCATGAGTGGATACCCATAGAGTGGGTTAGACTGCCAGTTTGGATTGGTCCAGGGTGTACCACCTCCATTCCCTCAGTACCAGAGAGATGATGTGGAGAGACCTATGTCTCCACCATGACCCATAGTGCCGACTGGACAGGAGGAGCAGCCTGTAGATACTCAGATTGATGATGTTGGGGTTGCAGATGGGTACAAGCAGTGGTGGGTGGCACAGCTGAGAGCTGTACCACCGAGGCCAGGGTAGCCAGACTTAGCCACCATCACAGTTTAGAGAGACGCCCTATAGGGGCAGGTGGCTACTTTGGTGATGTAGCTGGGGATCATGCAGGGGCAGCTTACAGGTACAGAGGCACAGGTTGCCACATTACAGGCCCAGATAGTGATGTGCATAGGCTCAGGTAGGGCAGGGACAGGTACCTACATAGTGGAGGTAGGGGGAGATGGAGATGGAGAGGAGGTAGGTGGAGATGGAGGGTAGATAGCCACCCTACAGGCATCAGGTGCAGGCTTTACAGGGCCAGTTGGCCACAGCGCAGGGGCAGGTTACGGGTCTGCAGGGCCAGCTGACAAGTAGCACATAGGCATAGATTACTACCCTATAGGCCTAGTTACAGGCACGGGCATAGATTCCAGGGCTGACTCAGGCTCTAGTACCAGTACAGGGCTCAGTGCAGGTTCAGGGATAGGGTCCCATTGTATAGGTACCCATGCAGGTAGCGGGACCCATAGCACCTCCACAGACAGTGCCCATGGCCAGGTTCAGAGATGCCCTAGGAGAGGCATGGTATTACCAGGATCATTTGTTAGCTGTCAGGCTAGATGTGCCCTCCTATGCCATGTACAGAGCACAGCAGGCCTCCAGTGAGAGGACTAGATCCCACACTCATAGTGTGGAGAGTACAGGGGGCTGGTGAGCCCAGGGATAGGGTCGTGGTGAGGTCACTAGTGTGCAGAGGCCAGCTCCAGGTGAGGGGCCATCAGCAGGAGGTGAGGTAGGTGCTGAGACCCCAGACAGGTGCGGCAGAGGGGTCGGGAGAGACACAGTCACAAGGACCATTCCCCGACATTAGATGGGGAGACGATTGACCTGTTGTGGACTGGATGCCGAGTCATTTTGTATGTATTATATATGAGACCAACCTGCGTGCCGATGAAGATTTATTTAGTAATTATTGTGTTGTACATGATACCAGCCTGCATGCCGAAGATATTGTTGTATTGGATAGCATCCTGCGAGCCGATGATGATTATTTTGGAGATACACATTTATGTGATACAGGTGTACATTGTATTGATACACACATGTATATATGAGGAGATAGATGATATTCAGGTGATGTTGTTGTGATGTGTATGAGTTTTACTTTATTATGATATGGATGGAAAATAGATGAGATAGGATGATAGAGTTAGGTCATAGGCATGGATTGAGTCAGGTGATAGGCATGGATCGAGTCAGGTTGGTTTAGGCATGGATTGAGTCAGGTCGAGGTTAGGCATGGATCGAGTCAGGTCAGTTTAGGCATGGATTGAGTCAGGTCGGTTTAGGCATGGATTGAGTTAGGTTGGTTTAGGCA
Source organism: Taxus chinensis (assembly GCA_019776745.2). Lineage (NCBI taxonomy): Eukaryota > Viridiplantae > Streptophyta > Pinopsida > Cupressales > Taxaceae > Taxus > Taxus chinensis. Next base: position 677,296,108 of record CM034147.1, read on the forward strand.
TGGATCGAGTCAGGTCGGTATAGGCATGGATTAAGTCAGGTTGTTAGGCATGGATTGAGTCAGGTTAGTTGAGTCAGGCATGGATGTTCATTTTGGTATTTTGATAACAAATGGCAATATAAATGCATGAGATAGTGTAAAATGTGGAAAATGTTGGTTATGTATGAAAATGTGAAATAATATAAGTGGTAAAAGTTATGTGGTATATGGTTTAGATGTCGAGGTTTTTGATATGAACAGAAATCAGGTAAAGGTGGGGAAAATGGTTAGGGTAAAGAGTGGCTGAGCTAACCTTCTAGGGCCCCATGCCCTGGAAGTGCTGCCTACATAGTCCCGTGAAAAGGGACCTCAGACCGATGTAGTTCTCCCATAAGCTAGGGAAGAATATGAGAAGATAGAAGAATAGGTAGTGAGGTTGATAGTTAGGTTGGATTCAAGGTCATAAGTATGATGAGGTCAAGGTCGATTAGGTGAGGTGGAATATAGGTAGATAGGTATGGGTGATTTTAGGTCGATAGGTATGATTCCAAGTCATAGGTATAATTAGGGGCATTGATGTTGGGGTTGAGAAAAGGTAGATAGGTAAAGGTGATTTTAGGTGGATTGAGGTGGGAGAAGAAAATCTCAAAAGACAGGTGTCGAGGCCCCAATCCTATATAAGAAGATCAAAAGGTAATGAAGAAGAGAAAAGATAAGAGGGGGCAAGAAAGCCACCCGATTGGCAAGGATCAAAACGTATGAAACACATCTATAGATAGGCTAATGAACATAAGACCCTAAAGACATTACATGATTGATTACTCTAAAGGTGAAGAATAGTCACAGAATCACCAAATGTCATAGGTTCAGCAGGTCCCTTGAGGTAGTATGAGGTGAAAGACAACGGGTGAGGAGGTGAAGGTAATTGGGTCATAAAATGGGAAGTAGAATGCCTTGGGCAATAGAGCCAAGATCACAATAGGCAAGTCCATGACGAAAAAGCTTATTTTTCTTTTTTTTTCTTTTTGACTTTGTAGATAGACTGATCGATGTGGGAAGTCTATACGGGAGGAATATATGTCTCCTTGAGGTCTTCGTGAAGCTGATCGATGCGGGAAGCTTCTGAATTTTTATTTTTGAGAAAATAGTCTTCTTTTTGGAAAAACTATGTAGAGAGTTGTGAGCTTTTTATAGTTGTCCTTCAAGGGAGAAGTCTACTTATAGCGACAATTGAAGGCAGAAGATGTCTTTTGAGGGATTCATCTTTTATATTGGAAGTTTGACTCAAGGAGTTGATCCCTTATTTTGGAAGATGTCCTTCTGAGGGATTCATCTTTTTTTTTGGCTTTTAAGTCATGGACGAGACTATAACGAAGCATTTGGTTCTTGTTGAGAAGGCTAAGGGTGAATGACCATGGGATCTCATCTAAAAGAAGATGAAAAGTATCCATGAGAATCATGCCATGTGCAGAGCCGTGGTGCACATATTTAAGATAAGGCAAAAGGGTGATTGGTAATCACATGATTCTTGTTTAATCGTTAGGGGGATGGATGGAGTGGATAGTGCTCAAGGGACGAGCTTGTAAAGAGACACATGGTGAGGTAGGACAACGAGTCAACAATAGAATGGTCGAAGATGTAATGCATTAAGGGGCTCAGGTTTGGGTTTACCCTCAAGCGAGGACAAACGATAGGCACCCGATCCATAGGTATGAGTTACGATGTATGGTCCAAGCCAATTAGGAGTGAATTTTCCCCGTTTACTTTTTTCTGCTTTGGTTACGTGTTGATTTTCTTTCAAAACAAGGTCACCAACTTGGAAGGTTTGTTCATGAACACGTTTGTCATAAGCACGTTTGATACGTTGTTGATAAACTTGAAGGTGATCCAGAGCGTTAAGACGACGTTCGTCTAATAACTCTAGTTGTGCTAAGCGGTCCTGATGAAAGTCATCATCAGTAAGCATGTCATGGAGAGAAATGTGAAGTGAGGGGATCTGGACTTCAAGAGGTAGAACAGCCTCGGTACCGTAGACCAGTGAAAAGGGTGTAGCCGCAGTGGCAGTGCAAATACTAGTGCGGTATGCCCATAGAACAAAAGGAATGTGCGTATGCCAATCCTTCCTAGTATCATCAACCACTTTCATGAGAATTTTATTGAGGGTTTTGTTAGTGGATTCAGCTTGGCCATTGGTTTGTGGGTAATAAGGTGAGGAGAAACTAAGTTGAATGTCGAAGGCGTCGCAAAGTTTTTAGTGTTTTGTTTTTGAATTGTTTTCCATTGTCAGTGATGAGGCGATGAGGGACACCAAAGCGACAAATGATGTGATGGTTAATGAACTCACATATTTTCTCAACTTTCGTGGAGATGAGTGGTATGGCTTCTACCCATTTTGTGTAGTATTCGGTAGCAGTTATGATCCATTGATGGCGTTGGGAAGAATGAGGATTGATTTCTCTAACAAGATCCAAACCCCATTGAGAGAAGGGCCAAAGGTCACGAGCAACCTGTAAGGCATGACTGGGTGTATGATGAAGGTTGGAATGTTGTTGACATTTCACACAGTGTTTGACATAGTCACAACAATCATGGTTAAGGGTTGGCCAGTAATAGCCTAGGTGAAGAATACGCTTAGCAACAGCAAGGCCACTAAAGTGACCTCCACATATGCCATCATGAACCTCCTTGATGGTATAAGGAATTTCAAGAACTTGTGAGGCATCATAAGAGAATACCATCAAAGCCGCGCTTATAGAGGAGTCCCCCCAGGATAGTGAAATGGGAGACCTTCTTAAGGAAGGTGCGTTGTCCGTTACGGGTGAGATCAGGAGGTAAGATGGAGAGGGAAAGGTAGTTGGAGTATTGTTTATACCAAAGGTCACTCGGGTCAGGGGTGTCAGTTCCGATTGAGTAAACATTGTGAGGTAAATAAGAAGGTGAATGGAGGCATTGTATAGTGACAAATATTTTGGAATCGGTAGGGGAAGTGGGTATTTGGGAAGCTAAGTAGGTCATGGTGTCTGCAAATTTGTTGGTTGACCGTGGGATGGTTTGAAGGGTGTAACGATCAAAGGTGGTCAAAAGTATGTCTACATGATGTTTATACTTTTGAAGTATCTCGTTACGACATTGGTACATGCCATTGACTTGGTTTATGACCAATTGTGAATCACCAAAGATGTGGATTGATTTGACATCAAGGGCATAGGTGGTTTGGAGACCTAGTACGAGCACTTCGTACTCGGCAATATTGTTGGTGCATTCAAAGTCTAGTTTGAAAGACAAAGGCATGGGTTCTCCATCCAGAGGGATGAGGATAACACCAGCTCCACCCCCATGCTGACACTTGGAACCTGTCGAATAACAGTGTCATTTGGTAAGGGGGTTCATCCAGGGAAAGGGTAGCAATGGATTCATCGGGAAAGTCAAAATTAGAGGGTTGGTCCCTGGCAATAGGTGCGTCAGCCAGTTGGTCAGCGATAGCTTGGCCCTTAATGGACTTTTGGTGAATGAATTCAAGGTCAAGATTAGCTAAAAGCATAAGCCATCGCATGGTGCATTGATTTTGATAGGGTTTGGCGTACATGAAGTGTAAAGGGTCGGTGTTGGTCACAACATAGGTTTTGTGGTTGAGTAGGTAATGACGGAGTTTGGAGTTTCAAAAACTAAGGCTTTTCTAGGTGGTTGTATCAGGTTTCATAGTCCAAAAGAGTACGGCTTATGTAATAAAATGCATACTCCCTATGTTGTTCATCGTGATGAGTGAGCATGGCTCCCAAGGAATGATCGGTAGCTGATATGTATAGGTAGAAGGGTTGGTCGTCTTTAGGTGGGATAAGTACGGGTGGTTGGAGAAGGTATTGTTTTAAGGCCTCAAAAGCTTTGTGGCAGTCATCATCCCATTTGAAAGAGACGTCCTTTTTGAGAAGGTGATGAAATGGTTGACAACGGTCGGAGAGTTGGGAAATAAATTGGTGAATGGACTACAATTTACCTTGCAGGCTACGGAGTTGTTTGAGGTTCGTGGGTGGAGGCATTTCTAGAATGGCCTTGATTTTAGCAGGGTCAACTTCTATACCACAGAGGGAAACAATAAATCCCAGGATTTTTCCTGAGAGAACCACAAAGATGCACTTTTTAGGTTGAAGGCGGACACAATATTTAATGAGGCGATCAAATATGGTTTCGAGGATAGCGAGGTGCTCGGCGTGGCATTTAGATTTAGCCAAGAGATCATCCACGTAATCTTCCAATATGCGATGCATGATATCATGGAAGATGTAAGTCATAACATGCTGATATGTAGCACCAGCGTTTTTAAGGCCAAAAGGCATGACTTGATAGCAAAAGGTCCCCCAAGGGGTAATGAATGCGGTTTTGTACTGATCCTCTAGGGCAAGCAAAATTTGGTTATAACCCAAGAAACCATCCATGAGTGAGAGCATCTCATGATCTGCAGTAAGGTCCACCAGTTGATCAATACTCAAGGGAAAGTCATCTTTCGGACAGGTGAGATTGAGGTCTCAGAAGTCCGTGCAAATGCAGAGTCCCCCTGTTGCTTTAGTAACAGGGACAATGTTAGAAATCCAATGAGGATAATCAATGGGTAAGATGAAGGAAATGGAAAGAAGGCGCTGAATTTCTTCTTTGACGAGAAGAGCAATGTGAGGGTGCATTTTCCTCAGCTTTTGTTTGATAGGTTTGGCATCAGGAACGGTTACGATATTGTGGACCACTATGGTGGGGTCAATACCGGGCATGTCTGTGTAAGACCAAGTAAAAGCGTGGTTATGAGCTCAGAGAAAGGAAGTGATGGCTTCCTGTTCAGCAGCATCTAAAGATTGTCTGATCTTTAGGATGTGCGGGTCATCCTGAGTATGAATGTTGATCTCAATAGTCGATTCATTCAACATGGTTTGCGTCTCAGAGGGTAATGACCGATGAATATATGAGTCTTCTACACCAAGGTAGGTGAGTATGGATTCATCATCCTAACATTGAATGACGTTAATGGTCGGTGTGTCGTTGTCGATCATCTCAGGATATAGGAATGGGAGAGTGGAAGGGGCCTTTCCCTCGCATTGATAAGTCAAAGGCCCCAAGGAAATGGTGTTTATGAAAAAAAAAAGTTAGGAGGGATAGATTCAGGATCCATCAACTCCATCGGTGAGGGTGGTGATGAAGGTGGAGAAGGGCTAGGGTCCTCAATGAATTCAATGTGGGCCTATTTGGTAGAAGGGTCGGGGAAGCCAATACCACTTTGGTCATTATGTTTGTGGGTGGTACATGGAATAACGGTATGGCGACCTTGCTTGTAAAATCCAAAACCAAAACCCTTCCACGCACAGCGGTGTAGGAAGGTGTGGCAAAATGGAAATTGGTAAGTGATTGGAAGTCCATGGAAAATGGGCAGGGTTGTGATGGTGGATCAAGTGTGTAGGTGGTAGTATCAAGTCCCCCATAGGTGAGACTAGTACGAAGATGAGGAGGACCATAAAGGAGGCATTCTCCTATATGGTAATCATAGCAAGGGTGTTGGTGAAGGCTTCCATACTCGTGTGGAGTAAAGAAGGTTTTGACACTATATAGGTGATATTCCCCTAGAGTGAGGCATTGAAAAACACCTTCCAAGGGATCAGTGGTTGATATGTGGGTAGCTGGTATGGACAATGTGTCAGAGGTCGATGCAGAGGTGGTGTTAACAGATTAGGAAGTTAATGGGTCAGTCATGGAGGTTATAGCAGCGGTAGGCGTGGAGGAAGTATGTGCGATGAAAGAAACGGTTGTACTGGTAGGTGTGGGTATAGGTGTAGGTGAAGCGGTATTGGTTGCGGAAGTAGATGACTTGACTGGTATGAGTACATCATTGGGTCGATAAAGCATGTTGCATGTTTTGAAAAGTGATGGGTCAGCTGGAATGGTATAAGTGTGTCCTTCATGTTCAAACTTTACACAACGATGTAAAGTGGAGGGAACACAACTCATGACATGGATCCAGGGTCTACTAAGTAACAAGTTCTATTGGAATTCCCCATCCAAAACATAAAACAATTCTGGAACAATGTGGGGGCCCATGCGAATGTGAAGGATGACAGTGCCTAGTGTGGAGGTGATAGCATCGTTGAATGAAATGCAACATGAACGGATGTTTGTGCATGTAATTGTCAGGTATGCGCATTTGAGCAAATGCATGGGATGAAATGATGTTAATGCTAGCACCTCCATCAATCATCACATGGCATACCTGTATGTCATCAATGTGTACAGAGATGAAGAGGGCTAGGTCTGGGTCATCATTTTGGTATGGCGTGATCTTTTTCTCTGAGAAGCTGAGGGAGGCCACTTGGTGAACAAGGTGAGGTGAGGATGAAGGTGGTAATTTGGTGAGGGAGGCTACATGATGGGGTGTGATAATGGAGGCTACGGGTGTAGGGTCATTGGGTAAAACCTCGATAGATTGAAGAACCTCCATGAGGGCTTGATGATGGGATTCTGAGGATTGGATGAGGTCATATAAGGACATTTTGAGTGGAGATTGGTGTAATTTTGTAAGCATGGTGTGATGTGTGATGCCATTAAAAATGGGGTATGTGGGGGCGCAGATAGTTATCTTAGGTATGGGTGCAGATGGTATGTTGGGTATAGGATTGGTTGGTGGGTCAGCTGCCTTTTCTTTACCCTTCTGTGCACGTGTAGTGACGTGTACCATGTTGATTTGACGGAAATTATCAAATGGAGAGGGTGTAGGGTAAGTGGTATAATGACATGAAGGGCAAAAACCTACGGGTGGAGAAAAGCCCTGTGAGGTCAGTTGGGTGCAGCGACATTTGGGTGGTGGCGTGGCAAGTTCCCTAATGCGAACCATGTTAATTTCAAATTTGATGTGCGGTTCTGGGAGCTGTGAGGGTGGAGGTTGTGGTTGTTGAGTGCGCAGTGTGGGAATGGGTGTTGGTGAAGTAGGATCCTCGTCAAGAAGGTCATCGTCATCAAAGTTGGTTTCAGGTGGACACAATTGGATAAGGACAGTTTTCAAGCCTTCTAGTTCTCCACATCATGCCCTGGGACAAGATGGTATGTGCAAATTTTGGTATCATCAAACCCCTTTGGCTTGGGTTTGAGGGGGTTGTAAGGTTGAAGTGGTGGTAATGTGATAATAGAAGTCTCAAGGAGGTTGGTTAAAATTTTGGCATATGACCCTGTTAGTGGATCACAATGGGAAGTGAATGTAGGTTTGGGTGTAGGTGTGGTTGGTTGTTTGGGAATTATTTTTGGAAGAGTAGGAACAGGTCGAGCCATGGGTTTAGGTGTCGATGTGGTTTGAGGTATCAGTCAGGTTCATTTGGGTAGGGGTACTGTAGATGGACGGGTAGGAGGGTGTGGGGTTGTTTTGACTACCTTGTTGTGGGGTAGTGAGGTTTTGTTTTTGGGTTGCACCTTCTTGGGTAAAGGTGATGTGGGTATACAGGGTCTAGAAGGAAAAGTAGATGGAGGAAGAGGGCGAGTTACCCACGAGGATAACGGGGGTGCTATGAAAGTAGATGACACAGGTCGTGCTTGGGGTATGAGGGATAATGACTGAAGTGTAATAGGTAGTGAAGCAACGACTGAAGGTATCAGAGGTATTGGTGGTAAAGATACTGCAAATGTGGGTATGAGTTGTGTTGTGTGTCTGGGTAGGTTAGAGATTTGTGAGGAAGGAATGGGTTGTGTTAATGGGTTATGAATGGGTGAGGGGTGCTTGACAATGTTGGGCAGCTGAGGTCTTAAGGTAGATGGGACAAGTGCGGGTGTGATTGGTGCGGTAGGGGTATGAGGTTGATGAGTTTGTTTCGTTAGTTTGGGTGTCGGAGTAGGTGTGGTTTTAACGTTGGAGGATGTAGCTAAATCCAGTTTAATAGGTGGATGAGTAAGGCTAGTGGTTGAGGTGACCCCCTAAAGTGGTAATAGGTTTAGTGGAGGTAAATGTTGTAGGTGTGGGTTTGGGTTTAGATATAGGTCGGGTTACGAGTAAGGGTGTGGTGTGAGTGCTAACAGGTATCGTGGAAGGGGTTGCGACAGCAATGGTTGTATTTGGTTTAATGGGTGGAAATGTGTTTGGGTAGATAGTGGAGGTGTCAACTAGGGATCTCTACATTTGTGTTGAGACAGGGAGTAAGAGGTGCCCCCATAATAAAGCCTTATCCACATAATCCAAGTGATCGGCCAAACGTGAGAATGGCACGTTTGTGGGTGGATTTGGTGAAGACCCAATGGGAATTCCTGTAAAATGCATCTTAGAGACGGGGACTCGGCCGACTTCAGCTTCCGCGGGTAAAAGAGCTTAAAGTAGGTCTGTTGGATGTCAGGTAGCGGATGGAGAATGCTCGCCAAGAGGCAAAGGTATCCCCACCGGGTCTATGATGGGTGGAAGGGATGATGTGAGTTCCTCTATGAGTGGAGGAATGGATAGGTGCTCCTTTGTGGGTGGAGGAGGTAATGGGTGCTCCTCTATGGGTGGAGGAGGTACAGTAGGTAAAGGTTCACTAAGTGGAGAAGCTAGGGGTGAGATGGTCTCAATGTTAGTAGAAGACTCCTCCGTAGGTGATGTAGGAGATGAAGGGTGTTCTTCTATTGGTAAAGGAACAGTGGAGGTTGGTTCTAATGTGGAAGGAGGATTTTGGGCTAGGATTTCCTCTATGGAAGGGATGTGAGGAAATTGAGAGGTGACAGGTACCTCGTTAAATATTGCATAACCTCACAGGTATGGGTATCGTGAGTGGATGTCTCACCTGTTTGATTGGATGAAGGGGCATGATTGGGAAATGGTTTTTTAAAGATTTGTAGATTTTGGTTGGGGGTGGCGTTGGGATTATCCACAGTCAACTCACCTTTCTCGAGCATTTCTTGGACAATATTCTTAAAAGTGATGCAGTTTCCGTGACTATGACCCTTCACTCGGTGATAGTTATAGAAATCATGCTCTTTATACCATGTGGGCATGGGGTGAGCAAGGTCAAAACTAGTGTGTGGTTTTATGGGTGGAAGGGTGATAGCGCCAACTTTGATAAGCTTTTCTAAAATAGAAGAGTAAGGTTCCCCAATTGGGGTATATTTTCTCTTCTCTTATCTGAATCAAAAAGCCTAAACTTGTGATATATTAGATGAGGGTGTAGCTTGATTGGATGGATGAGCTGGGCCAGCCTTGAGTACCACTGGATTAGCGGTACCCTTAGCCTTTGAATAATTGGTTGGTGGTTTGGAAGAAGAAGAGGTTTCATTTGACTTGAATGCCAAATTCTTATTTTGTAATTAGATTTTCTTCTCTTCGATGGCCTGAATCTCTAACTTTCGTGCCATAGTGAATGCCTCATCAAATGTTCAAAAATTTTGGACTTGCAAGGTCGGGGAGATATACCTGGCGCAAGCTCATGTGAAGAGCTCGATGAGTTCAATTTGTGGGAGTTGGAAGGTAAGTTGATTGATCAGGATGCGCCAACAAGCGACAAAATATGCAATGGATTCATCCTCGTACTGATGTGTGGAATATAGATCGGTCATGGTAACCTTCTTGGTGATATTGATGGAGAAATGATCCAAAAAATCTTGGGCTACCTGATTGAATGAAAATATGGAGTGTTTGGGTAACGCACTATACCAATCTAATGCAGGTACAGTGAGGGACATGGGAAAATTTCTCAAAAGTAAGGCATCATCATGAGCAATCAGATAACACCCGTGTTTGAATGAGCACAAATGCTATTGTGGGTCTTCCTTACTATTGAAACAATTGAATTTAGGCATTTCCCAATGCACAGGGTATGAACGGATGGGAATGGATGGGTGAATAGGCTTGTTGCAAATCTCATCGTAAGTGAGAGTGTTGTGGGAGCCAAAAACCGATGCCTCTAGTGTTTGCATCTTGTCCATCATCAATTTAATTAGATCGTTGGTGGGTTGTGATGATTGGATGCCTCCTATAGCGTGAGGAGGTTAGTTTTGAACATATACTTGGTGTGGCATTCCAGTGTATGGGGCTTCCATGTAAGGTGGTGGAGAAGAAGGCAATGAAATAGGGGGTACATACCCGGAATGAATAATAGATGAAACAGGCAGTTATTGGTAGTATGTATATGGGGGAGGAAGGGTCGTGGTAACCCTAGTGGTAATAGGGGCTAATGATTGTGGAATGGAAAGAACTACGTTTTGAAATGGGGTAGGGCTCACCAAAACTGGAAGTGGGAATGTAGCCATAGGTATGTGTGAGACATGAGGGATGGATGAGGTTTTGTTTGGGGTAATCGTTAAGGGTATGGTGGATGTAATGGGTGCCACAGAGGTAACAGACGCAGCGGTCATGGGGGGTATGAAACCTAACTGCGAAATGACTGGGGGTAAGGTGGATGCAAGTAGCACAGAGCCAGATGGGGTTGATGTGGAAGTGGGTGCGAGAGTTGGGGGGATAGATACGGGCATGTCATATATCAACTGACTCGAGGCGTCTCGAGTGGATGAATGGGAGAGGTAAAAATACAAGGCGGCAGGGTTCTGGTGAAGGAGTCATGCGAACTCCTCATCTCCGATAGTGATGGTAGTAGGTTGGATGGGATCCATGGCTGGTGATAAAATAGAAGGTGGTGATGGACTAGGTGGGAGCGGTTGGCAACTGGCGTGGAAAACAAGGGCATTCGTTTGTCTTCAAGTTAGCACCATGTGAACCAGTATTGATCAGGTAGGGCTACTTCTCTGTAAATGATATAGAGAACAGTAGGAACAGGTGAATCTGGTGATAAAAATGGATGACGTAAAAAATGGTGGGTGGAATATGAAACAAGATAACCGATGCCAGTTAGGGAAAACTGACGTCGGTCAGGGGTAACCGCTACTGGTCACTGTAGAAAATGGACAGTGAGTAAAAAGCGAAGCAGAAGGTAAGATCTGACAAGTATGCCAAATCTAGGGATGTGTAAAACATCAATGGAAAAAGTGACAATGACAGAGACTATGGAAAGTGGAAGAAAGTGAAGTAAAAATGTCCTTTTGAGTAGGTTAGCAAAAGGACCTAGAACTGACGTCGGTAGGGTATAACCGATGCCGGTCAGGGGTAGCTGATGACGGTTACTGTGAAATTGAAACAATGATGAAAGAAAGTGGTTGTGAATTAAGATCTAGTGTAGAATCATACCCATAATTCTGGAAATGATGATGATATGGCACAGGCACACTCAAGTGAAGCTGGAATACACCAGCTATGATGAGGAGTGTGCAAGGATGAGCAAAAAAAAGTGATGAACGTGAGCTTTCACCTCAAAACACAAGCCAAGTAGAAACACTAAGAAAATGCGATCCTAGGAGTGCCCTTTCTATTATGTTTGTTTAGCTTATGCTATTTAGGGACTAACACATGAATTGTGAAATAGATTTTTTGGTGAGGATGGCTTCCTACAAAGAAGGAGATATAGAAGGTTAGGTTTTAGGTATGTTATGGTGGGGGCGGGCTTCACTCTGAAGTATGAATCGACATAGGAGCGAGTTGGGTGCCCACTATGTCGTGATCGTGTGATCACCTACAGATTCTTCCAGGTAAGATGTTGTTCAAGAATGTATGTATTTGAATTTTTGTGTGGTTTGGTAAGACTCAGAGAAAGAGAAAACGATAGAAGTGTTTTTCTATGATCTGTTTTTCAACCATCGGCTGGTCATGACCTCTAGCGTATAGGTTGCCCTCAATTAATGTGAGCAAATGCAAAAAATCAGAATGGAATGTGATTGTTTTTAAACCCAAATTGAAAATATGAAATTGGATGACACAATAAGATGAAGAGGAAGAGGGATGCTCTTTCACTAAAATGTAGAAAACATGAAGAAATGGTTCTTTTTTAAATACACCAAAAGAAAAGTTTCCTTTAGAGCAAGTAGAAAGACGAAGTGGATTACCAAGGAAAGAAATTAATGTGTACGCTTTTTAGAAGGGAAACAAACACACAATTTTTTCCTATGAATGAATGAAATGCAAGGAACCCTGGATGGGTCCCATCGGGAGTGCCAAAATGTTTCACCTTTTTTTCTTAGATTGTTTCTTAGAAGCATTGACGAAACAGATAGGGTAATGGGTGTAGGAGGAATACATATTCAAATGTTGGTTGATGGGTTGTTGTGCACGTATGACTTCTGAATCCACAGCTAATCATGGGAGCTTCCTTTTGGCTAGGAGGAACTACTTGTAATGAAAACAAGAGCACCAGAAGGAATTAAACAAGATGGGCAGTGAGCTGCCTAGCGTGAGCTAGATCCGTTAAGCGTGATACTTCCTAGATGGTTGTCAGTCCACTATTTTAAATAAATTAATGCTGAAAACAAGATAAATCCTATTGCTATTTTGAAATGATTTAGGTATCTCACTTAAAAAACACAATAAGAAAACAGATCTAATCTAACATGCTAAGCTAAAATAGAATCCACAGGTCAAATGGTTGGTTCTAGGTTCTGCAGGTCTAATAAAGGTCCCAGGTAGGTCACAAGTGAGTGAGGGTGAGGTAAAATTAGGTGGATAGGTATCTGTTTAAGGCTATGTGGGAAAACATAGAGACCGGCTTCGGTTAGGGGTGACCGACCGCGGTTAGGTATAATCGGTGCCAATTCCTGTGAGATCTGGAAACGTCACATAACAGGGTTTTGGTCTCCTTTGTGATTACACAAAGGATTTGGTTGGTTGGGACGAGGTATTGGGTGATTGGATTAGGTTTTTACGAGGTTTTGATGGATCTATGGAGGTACAAAATGTTGGAGATGGTCAATAAGGAGCAAGATAAACAAAGGGTGATAAAATAATGATAAAATGAAATAACCAAGAAAGTATGATGTTGTACTTACTTGAATTCCATTCCTGAAAGTCTATGTGTGAAGGATGGAGGTGCTAATGATGGGTTTTGATGGCTACAAGTGATCACCAACTGAATAAAAGCTTCTGTATGGGCTGCATGCACACTCCTCTTTTGCTTGGATAGATCAGAATGTGGCTGGGATGGCTATATAGGAGAAGATCCTCAATCTCCTTCCTTGGATGTTAGTTCTTGCTGGAATTGGCTCTCTGAAGATGCGTTATCTCTCTGATATTTCATTCTTACTCGTCCACCTTTTCCCAATGTCTGCCAACCTTGAGAATAAGGTAGTTTAGGGGTTAAAAGGGGTGACCGACGGCGGTCCGGCTTAACTGGCGACAATTAGGGGAAACCGGCGTCGGTCAAGGTGGGATTTTCTAGGTTTACTAAACTTAGGGTGATCCTCCTGATTTCCTTGGATCTTGTGTCGTTATCCCATGGATTAGACTGGGAGCTTCTTGTGAGCATGCGAAAATGTAGTTAGAGGGAGTGTAGGCATTGATTTTTAGGGTTTGGGTAAGTCTTAGTTAGCTATGGTAACTTGCTAAGAATAGGTCTTATGTTGAGTTAGCTTGGTGAGGTGTTTAAGTGAACTATATGCGTAGATATTATTTAAATAAGATATTTAAATAATAAATATAGTGAGGATAAAGCATTAATTAAATTAATATTAGTAGGGTGAAGGGGGTCATGGCTAGGTAGATGTAATAGAGGGGGACTTATATGTCGAGGGATGAAGGGGGAGTGTGACCTAATTTTAGTGTCTACAGATACATTGGCAGTTCTGGCTTCACAATATGACAAATAGGATTCATCCCTATACTGTAAATTTGAAGTTGAAGTACTGGTTCAACCTTCCATACCTGATAATATTCAAAACTGGCAAGTATTTGAACATGATTCACACATTAAAAGATTTCTCAATTTCCAAGGTGAGTTCACTAAACAGATTATTGATTTAGAGCTTATGATAGAGGTATGTGTAGGAAAGAATGAATTCAACTAATTTTGACAGTATTGATGGATCAGTTTGTAAATCTGCTACTTTTATGAGAGATGTTGTGGAGTAAAATCTGGGCTCCGGCCAAGATCCTATAAATGTATGGTTATGCAATAATCTAAGTAAAAAATAAAGAGAATATTATGGCTAGTTATTAAGAAAATACAAGAATTTCCTTGTTTGGTCTTACTCTGAATTAAAATCCTATAGAGAGGATTTGTTTCAGCATGAGATACCATTAGCACCTCACTACAAGCCCTTCATAAAGAAGTAAAGACCAATCAATCCCTTCCTTGCAACCAAAATGCAAGAGGAATTGACCAAACTATGAGATGGTGGTATAATATATCCCACTAGGTATTCTTCATGGGTAGCTAACTTAGTGTCAGTCAGAAAAATATAATGGTGATATAAGACTTTGTGTCAAGTTTAGAAATTTCAATGAAGCTTCACTTAAAGATAATTATCTCCTGCCTAATATGGATAATTTACTACAAAAGGTAACCCATTCATAAATTTTATCTACCTTGGATGGCTTCTCTCGTTACAATCAAGTTGTGGTGAGAGAATCAGAGCAATACAAGACTGCATTCACCACTCCTTCGAGTACTTATGTTTACATCAAAATTCCATTTGGGTTGATGAATTTTGGGGCTACTTTTCAAAGAGAAATGGACATTTCTTTTGCAGGTTTTATAAACGAGTTCATTGTTGTATATCAAGATGACATCACTGTGTTTTCCAAAAGAAGAGAAGATCACCTAATGCACTTAGAGAAAATCCTGATCAAATGCAGGGAGTTTGGAATTTCATTGAACCTCAAGAAATGTCATTTTTATGTGCAAAAAGCTAAGCTACTTGGACACATAATTTCTCACCAGGGAGTCATGATTGATCCAAAATAAGTAGAAGCTATTGACCAAGTTCCTATCCCCTAATCAAAAAAGGGTATTCAGTCTTTCTTTGGGAAAATTAATTTTGTGAGAAGGTTCATTTCTAATTTTATTGAAATCACTTTTCCTATCACCAATATGTTGAAGAAAGATTAATTGATCAAATGGGAAGAAGGGGTTGTTCAATCATTCAAAGGAGAAAAATAAGCATTCAAGACTACCCCTGTATTAGCCAATCCAGATTATAAAAAATGTTTTCAAATGTTTTCATTTGCTTCTGAATTCACTATTGCCTCTGTGTTATTACAAAAGAATGAAAAATGCCATGAACAACCTATTGTATTTTTTAGCAAAGCTTTGCAAGGATCTGAGATGGGGTATTCTATCATGGAAAAGAAAGTTTTTTCTTTGGTCAAAGCAACAAAATTCTTCAGACCTTATATCCTAAGTTCAAAAATTGTAGGATATGTGCCTCACATAACAATAAAGGATATTTTGTCTCTGATGGAAGTATCTAGTTAAAGATGCATATGGGTTAACAATATTCAAGAGTATGATATGGAAATACAAACTACAAAGCTTATTCAAGTATTGGGCTTAACAAGATTGATGGAAGATAGAAATTTTTTCGGTTGTAGAGATCCACAATGTTGAAGAATATGGGTCATATCCTCATGAAAAGGTGAGAACTTTAGTTTGGTATAAGGATATTGTTTATTACTTGATAAAATAGAGTTGTCATGTGCACTTAGATAAGAATCAAAGGAGAACACTTAAGCTGGTTTCTCAAAAGTATGTCTTGACTAATCATGGACTAGCTTGGAAGAATCCAAAAGGAATTTTATTTAGATGTATCACTAAAGAAGAGGCCCCCGAAAATAATTTCATAATTTCATGGAGGAGTATGTGGAGATAATTTTGTCGGTAAATTCACTGCTCATAAGATATTAAGGGTTAGTTATTGGTGGCCTTCATTCTTAAAATATTTTTCCTTATTGGTTAAAAGATGTGAGAGTTTTCAACATTTTTCTTGAAGACTGAAAGCCTTTGGAGCCTTACCCTTGCATCTTGTGTCAATAGAAGCTCCATTTAAATAGTGGGGATTGGACTTTATTAGTTAAATTCCATAATCTTCAATTGCTGGTCATAAGTGGATATTGGTAGCCACTTATTACTTTACAAAATGGGTTGAGGCCATTCCCACAAGAAAGGAAACTCATCAAGTAGTCATGGACTTTATTTTCAATACTATAATCTGTATATTTGGTGTGCCTGCCAAGATAATTGTTGAAAATGCCATGAGCTACAAAGCTAAACCATTGGAAAAAATGTGCCATGAGTATGGTATAAATTTGCCTTATGCATCAAATTATAATCCACAAGGAAATGGTGGCCAAGAAGAATAGAGCAACAAAAACCTGCTAAAGATCCTTAAAAGAACACTAGAGATCAATAAAAAGAAATGGGGTGAGAAACTCAAGTTTTCATTGTGGGAAGTTAGAGTTATTATCAAGAGGTCTACATGAAAAATCCTTTTTTAGCTAGTTTATGGAGTTCAATCCCTTTTTCCCCTACACTTATAACTTTCTTCATATCATTTTATGCAACAACTTAAAAATGGAGGAGAATCAAGTCCATATGAGGCAAGGATAAATCAAATCATGGAATTAGATGAAGTCATAAAAGAGTCCCACAAAAACCATGTTAAGTTCAGAGAAAAACTGAAGAAAATATTTGACATCATTTCAAGAGTTTTTAATGTTGGGGACTTAGTCCTGTTATGGGATAGCAAACATGAAGATAAAAGTAAACATGGAAAGTTTGATTCCCTCTAGATGGGGCCCTATTCTATTGATATCAGAATTGGGGAAAATATTTTCTTTCTGAAGGACTTGGAAGGACATTTGCTGGAGTTTCCTATCAATGGTTGGTATCTCAAAAAAAATGGATTAAGCCAAAGGATCACGTATGATCATTATATAGTGTATAGTTGTGTTGCTTTTCCCTTTGTTTTTGTTTTTGTTTCCCTTTTGTGATCTTGTCTACAGTGACCAAGTTTTGAGACATGGAAATATTTTGGTTTGAATTTAATCTATCTTTTCAGTCAACCTTGTGAATTTTGTCTCCCTAAATCCTTACCCAATGGATTAGTCATCTAGTCTGGTCTTTTTTCTTGTGGCACCCATAAGGAGTGCCCATCCTCGAGAAGGAGTCATTGTTGATGCCCATTCTAAGCCCCTAAATTAAATTTTTATTTTTCATAAACTTTCAGTTACTCTAAACTACTTTGTGTGCTTTATATTGTTCCCCGTGCTTCAAAATTCATTCTAAGTAAAGGAGAAGTGTCAATTTGTAACAAATGTCATGCCTTAGCCAATTAAAAGATAAGATTCAGTAGAAATGTTGGGGTATTGGTTTAATGGTCTAGTTGATTAAATAAAAATCTTCAGAAAGATGGGTGATTAGGACTATGTCTACATCTTTCATGAGGAACCTATAAAAAAATATTAAAATGATCCAAAATGCTCCCAAAATCAAAAGCTACAAAGGCCCCAAAGAATGCAACCCAACCACGAAGTACAAAGCTGCAAAGATTGGTTGGATAAACTCAGTAAAAATGGACTTCACCATTTTAAAACATGCCTGACACACATTCATTTGGCCATCAAATTTCAACACCAGTAAGGTAGAGGACATGTGGAAGCATTCAGGCACTCTTCAAGCCATAAGCATTATGTGGACTTCAATTCTACAGAATAAAACAAGTTTCATAAAGACTTCATATCTGAGCAAGATTGAAAATTCAATAGGACACATGGTGGAAAGATAGATGGGATAAGTGGTGCAGATCAAAGGCTAAGAGGTGGACACGTGTTAACATTCCAACAAACGTCAAAGTAGATGAGCCTTGCGGACCTCAAGTCTATGGAATCAACTAAATTTCAAAAAGTTTCATGTCTAGGTTGTCTGATGAGTCAAAGCACTTTACATGGCAGAATTTCTGTGGAACCAACAATGAAGTCCAAATTCCAAAGAAGCGTGGAGATTATTCATTTTTAAAGTCTTGCACTTCAGCAAGGTCCTTATTGATAAAAGTAAATTACGAAGTATTGTGGAACTTTCTAATTAGTTTGTGTTGTGCATTCTGAGAAGGCATTTATAAATAAAAGTAAAATGCTAGAAGTGTGGAGCATTCCCATTGGTTTAAGTTTCACGGGGATCATTTAGGGTCATATAACAATCTGAATTACGAAGAAAACATGGATATTTTTCATTGGATTACATTTCAAGGTGGCTAATACAAGCAAAAGAAAATCCCAACACTATGAAAAGACGTGGATATTTTTCATTGGCTCGTGTTTTGCAGTAGCCAATTCAAGTAAGAGAACATTTTAAGAAGGCAAAAAGAACATGGCATTTTCTTATTACCTCACATTTTGTAAAGGAACTAACCTACATTCAAAGACACATAATACATGTAGCCAAGGAAAGGAAATGCACACGTAGAAAAAATCGGTTCCCGAGCCAACAAAGGTTGTAATGTGGCATTCTCTTTTTTCTTCTCGACACAAATAATTTCAAATGGTCATAATTTTTGATCTAGAGCTCCAAATCAAGAAAAATCGGTCTCATTGGAAAGGTATTTTTGAAATATTCAAATTGAGATCATCAGATTATGAAATTGATGGTGTTTTGTAAGAGAAAAAGAGAAAAAATAGTTTGTGCTTCCATCTGAGTTTGTGAACAAAGTGAAAAGGGCATCAACACACCTGGCGGTATCAAATAAATATTTCCCCCCTAGAATTAGCTCGACCCCACAACTAACCATAGACTAGCATATGAAAGATCCCAAAATACTAAATCTGATATTTTCAGTTAGAAAATTCCTGCTTTGATTAAAATATTTTCTTTAGAAACAAGGGGGAAATTATGTTACTGTTTTGGGGGAAATAAAATGGTAAGGACACATGAAAATTGTATAAATATGAGTACTTGTCTTCATATTCAAAGGGGTTTTAGTTTCTTATATTTTTTGAAGAAAGGTAAGGAGATTCAACTGTAAACATTTCATGTTTCCTATGTGAAACACATACTGATCTCATTTTCCTTAGCTTCTGTGTCAAGGTGGTTGCGATGTACAACCATTGACAATCTTTGAGAGCATTCAATTGATGTTCCCTTTCTAAGAAAGTTTAAAGAGTTGAATGAAATATGTCCACTTTTGAGTTTGAATTATGTCTTTTGGGTTCTGTGTTTTGAATTGTCCATTAATGAGATATATTTTCTGTTGCAATCTTGTTTTTATTGCCTCTATGTTATACACTAGATCTATCCTTAATGGTTGTTCTTTGGTCATTAGTTTTATATTGTGTTGTAAGTATTTACTTTACAATATTGGATTTAATTGTAAAATCCTTACTCTAACCATTTCTGTGCGAATAGATTTTTATTATCCTGTGAGTGTATCTTGGGCGTACGAGGGATGAAATAATAAATGCTTTGTTAGAAGGCTTGTGTTAAGTGTTTCAAATATTGTGTCAAATCTTTGCATCTGTTCAGGATCAATGAATGCAAATATTACTATGTAGAAACTATGACTGGTTAATCAATTCTCTATGTCTTTCTTGAATTGCAGTTTGTTCTAAGTGTTAAATGTTTGACTGCAAAGGATATTTCTACCTATAATCACTCCTCATTCAAAAAATTACATAAGTAATCCTACTCCATTGTATCTATCATTCATTTATGTTGTTGTTAGAGTAGGTATTTACCTTAGCTCATGTTCACCTAGATACTTTATCTACCTTTATTGTATTTATCCTCACCCACTTATGTGTGTGGATATTTATTTTTATTTATTTAGATATTAGGGGGATATTGTCTAGTTGTTAGGTATAGTTCTTTCCTTGATCTATGGTATTGACTAGATCCTTGATGTCTAGTTCTTTCCAAAATCTATGGTCTTGACTAGTTCTTTCCATGATTTATGGCTTGATCTACTACCTTGATTGGTTCTTAGATTGTTATTCATTTTCTATATAAGCAAGGCCCATTCTCATTGTATTTCATTGAGTTCCATAATAATATATGATATTGCTACTCATTTGTTTGCAAAGGTTTATGTAAAGTTATTCTAACGAATTACTTTCATCTTATTGATCGTGATGTTTGATTAGCATATGTGTTCTTGGCTTGGTATGATCTGGTTATCGTTCTTTTTAGTTGTTTCTCTATCTTTAAATATCACTAAGACTTCCCCTTAGCTACAAATTCTACCATCTAGAGAATGCAAGACCAATCAAATCCCACTGTCTTTAGTAACCTGTGTCTGGAAAAGTAAACATACACAACATATTTTGTGATAACTCATGAGATTGAGTGTTGTGTTCATTGGCCATGTTTATCTTAGATTGACCCACCATTTTCAGAAATAATTTGAGCGAAAAATTATCCTATATCCCCCTCTGCAATTCAGGTTACACCTTAGGTCCTCTCACCTTGGTTCAAGGTAGGACCAAAAGCAGCAGTTAAAGGCCATCTCCTTTGTATGTGCCCCTCAATCATCCCAAGGCTTGATCCCAAGGAGAGTTCTAGACCCATCACCGGCTACAAAATGACAGACCAACCCAGTCTACCACTATTCCAATCCATTTCCCCCATTTTTCCATTAAGAAGAAATTGTTGTCAATCTGATAGGGGGTATAGATTTGAGGACCAACAAAATATGTTTGGTCAACTCAACGAAATCTGGAACGAAGTGATGGAGGAAGTTGACCTTACTAAAGAATTAATGAACTCCCTTCTTGCTTGTGGGAAAGGATATATTTTGAATGACTTGTACTCTTTCCAGGTCAATCTTTGTTCCTTCTTTATTCACAATATGTCCTAATATCTTACCTTCAGTCACTCCAAAGATTGAATTCTTGGGATTTAAGAATATGCCATGTTCTTGACACCTTAGAAAAACTTATTAGAGGTACATCAAATGTTCTTTCCTCTTTTTAGAGAAGATTGTGAGGTCATAAAGATAAATGACAATGCATTTGTTCTTCAAATCCTTAAAAGCCAAGTCTATTTCTCTTTTAAAAGTGGCCCCAACATTAATTAGACAAAATGGAATCCACCTATACGAAAAGGTTCCCCACAGAGTTGTAAAAACAGTCTTATATTGATCTTCTTGGGAAAATTAAATTTGATTGTAGCTAGAGAATCCATCCAACATAAAATCATTTATGAACCTATGACTGCTTGTAAAATCTGATCCATGATTGGGAGTGGATAATTGTCCTTTAGAGAATCTTGGTTCAAATTTCGGAAGTCTACACAAATCCTTATTTCTCCGCTTTTCTTCTGAACATGGAAAATATTTTCCACCCATGTAGAATGATGGATTTGAAAAATAATCCTTGCATTTAGCATTTTCAACACTTCCTCTCAGATTGTTCCTGAAATCTTTGGATTATATTGTCTTTTCTTTTTCTGGAATGGATTTTCTTCAGGATTTAGAGGTATTGTGTGTTACATCTCTTTTGATTTAAAATATTGTAGCTCATCATAAGAATATTCCAATACATCTAAATAATTTTTCAACAACGAAACAAATTTTATTTTTTCCTTTAGTGAGCAACATTTTCCTATATTCACAAACCGAGGTTTCTTGTCTATTTCAATTTTTACCTTCTCAAAATCAGCAGTACTCTTAGGAGACTTTTTAGATTTATCTTTCACAAATATATCATGTTTATAAAACAATTATTCAAGTGATACTAAGACCTTAGGAATCTTATTACCTTTTAGCACAAGCACTCCATCAGAATTAGCCTCTTTAACTTCACCTTTGTCTTCTTCTGGAGTTAACTCTCAGGGTGAAGAAGCACTTCCTTCAAAGAACATGTTGTAAAAATTATCCTGTTGCTCGAGAAAAGAGAGGATATGTTTATCATCATTGAATACCTGTTAATGGTTGGAATTATTGGGCACACTTAGCCTACATATCATCTCAATAGAATATTTATCTTTATCAAAAGAACGGCGTGGTATGAGCAGAGAAGTTGACACAACAAGAGAATATGATTTTTCATTTTGTTCACGGGGAATAGATTGTATATTAAAAGCATAAAAGGATTAAATAGAATCACACACTTTGTTCCTGTAATTTTTGAGCTATGAATTCTTCACTTGGTATTGATTCCGAACTTATATCGCAATTACCTTTGCATCTCCTAGGCATTTCAAATGTTTAATTCCCATGGACTCAGGTGTGTCCATGCTTAAGACAAGGGCTTCATAATTTGCGATATTGTTGGTATTTTTAAATTGGAGCCTGAAATAAAAATGAAACAAATCACTTGATGGGGAAATTAAAACCACACCAACTTCGGAACCTGTACTACAATGGCTTCTGTCAAACTCCTTAGTCCATAGTTTTTCTTCATCTTCTTTTGAGATAAGAGGCACATCATCATCTCTTCCGAAAGTCATGAAGTAATTCCCATGTCCATTGTCTTGATAAAGAATATCCTCTCTAGGATCTTTTGATTTTTGCACTGTATACTTTTTTTTTCTCATTGGCAACAACTTTTTCATTTTTTGCCAACTTTTTCATTTGGCCCTTAACTACAATATTTGTTGAAGACCATTCCATCTAAATTTCCCCTCCCAAATCTCTACAGAATATTTTACTCAACAAAATCCCATATGAGGCCATAATATTTGCTACCAAGATAGTCAATAAGACTTTCTTCTCAGGGAAATCAGTTAAAAAAACTTGGGAATCCTTTATTCTTTCCACAAGTGGGACTTCTTTAGTTTCCATAGAATAATATTGGCCTTGTTGTCTCCTGAAAAAAGCTTTGCATTTTTATTACCAAATCTAATTTTTTTGAGCTCAAGCCCTTCGTTGGTGTCTAAGGAAAGTTTGAGATTCAAGAAATTAGCTAAAATTGTGCCCTTGAACTATTTAAACCTGTGTCGCTCATTTTTTATAAATCCTCCTCTTCCTTGTCTGTGCACGTAATATCCTTTTACCCCTCCCATTTTTGATCGAAATGGTTCACTTGTTCCATGGCCTGGGTCGTCGAATCATTTTTTTACCTTCATTCCTCTAGCTTGTGAAGAAAATTGGAAAATTGGACTCAAAATGACGAATTTCTCTTCCTCTGTGTATTTTTCCATAGTCGGGAATGATGGACATATCCTTCCCTGCCAAATTTTGCCTCAACATTCCCCAACGATACGTGGGTATCCCTGATTGGTGTGGTCTAGTTATACTTTAAAGGCTCAATGGATGGCTCCACATGTCACAACGGTGCAACTCCAGGGGTAGGAAAGTTCAATTACCAATTCAGCGCCAAATCACCACTTGGTGGAACACAATGAAAAGTCAAGGTGGATGAGCGGGCCATCGAGGGAATTTGAGACTTTGAGCCTTTTTGTAAAAAGGTGAAAAATTAAAAAGTAACCCACAGCCCCGATCAGGTTACCAAGGAAAAATTCAAAGCTTGAGCCCGTAGGGAAAAAGTTAAAGGAAAGGCCCACCCTTGAAAATTCAAATTAGAGCAGCGGGCCGGCGGGGGAATTTGTGTTTTTGAGCCTTTTTTGCAAAAAAGGTTAAAACGTTGAGAAGAGAACCATGACCCCCACCTACAAGCAGAACGTGCCATGTGTCTTAGTCAAATCGAAGCAGCGGGCCGGTGGAGGAAATTGAGTTTTTGAACCTTTTTGTAAAAAAGGTTAAAATGTAGAGAAAAAGACCGTGATCCCATTTCCAATAAGAATGTGCCATGTGTCCTAATTGAAAAGTCAAAGTGGGGTTATGGGCCAATTTGTTCCAAATTTCCAAATCTCTAAAAAATTACAAAATGCAAAGGGCTTCCCCCCGTAACCGCTCTAATCCCTTCCTGCCACGTGGACAGCCCAAATTCAAAGCTAGAGGAGCAAATCAAACGGTCTAGATTTAAACTGGAAAAACAAATGTAACCGTTGCTTTGCAAGGTCTGGTTTTAGCCGCCATGAGCATTTTCTTCATGATAAAGGAATTCGAAGAGGCATGAATGATTTGTAATGTTGTAATGGTTTCTTGCGAAGAATATAATGACTTCTCGACATAATTCCAAGGGAAGGCGATTGATTTTCCAAAAAACCAGAGTGCTTTGTACCTGGAAAAGATAGAAAAAAACCATTCTTATTCTATTTTCTCTTCTTCCTTGAATTTCTTCCATTCTCAAGCTATGTAAAAAACTCTGCTCGAGCTTCAATAACAAAAGAAGGAATTTTTGCCTCCTTGATTGAGGAATTAATTGGTACTTTGCAACCAATGAGTTTCATTCGGTCTTGTAGCTTCTCCCACGGATTTGTTTTTCTTCTGATTATAAATGCATGTATATCAGTAAGTGCACCAAGTTGGGGGACAATTAAGTGGACATCAAATCCTAAATTTTACATTAAAAAACAACAAAACATCAAATTTAGTCTTCCGCGGACTTGAACCATGCCGAAAAGTAAAAAATATGTCCATAAAATGGTACCATTGCGTAGGGGAGACTATTATCTTTGTAGAAATACTGATTTTAAAGTGAATAGAAGAGGATAAATATCATTTTATAATTTTTTACTAATAGTAGGTCTTTAAGACACTTTTTCCTGTGAATGTTTATGTCTACGTTTAAGACTGCAAAATTTGTTTCACTTATCAGAATGTGATAAAACTTATACCATCCCAACCGTGGTGAAATTATATACATGTTCAAAAAAAAAATTATTTGATTTCAATATTTTTTGATGAAGTTATGGTGGGCAAATGGAAAGTGCTCTGTTTTATTTATGTTTTCATACCACTTTCACGAAAAAAGTCATAAAAAATAAAATATTACTCAAAAAAATACAAAATAAAATCCATCCCAAGATAGATAGTGGCATATAACTTCTCACCAAAGGAAAAATATATATATTAATTTTTGGTCATCCAAATTGTGGGCAAACGGACTATAATCTTATCGGCATTTTAAAAAAAAAAAAAACCAAGTCATTGAATTTTGAGTGTTTAATATAGCTAATCTTGTCCATTTTTTACAAAAATTAGTATTTTAGAAACTAGATTCCGGATGCTATGATTCATATTAATATAATTTTGTCTAATTTTGAGTGTATGTATTGCTAATAATCCCTACAAGTTGATATTATGTTGTTATTTGCAATATGATGTCCACGGATGACCCTATATTTGTCCATCAACTTCCTGCACTTACCCATATGAAGTTTCTAATTGATGTGTGTGGGCATCTGATATTCTGCCCACAACATTAGTTTTTTCCTACCTCCATTCTCACTCCCTTTTCCCTTCTCAGACAAAGTTCCTCTTTAGTGAGAAATTGTTAGCTTTGCCATAGGGACAGTGGAGTGCCCCTGCTAGATCTATAGTCGAAAGACCATCATTGAAATCCACTTTTTCACACATGCACATACGAAAGTTGCACCGTTCAAGTAGAGGGACTTAGATTCCCATAGTGTTGGCCTAAAACCCACCAATTTTTCCACAAGACAAATTTTCTTGCCACCAGTTTTTGGCACCCACCGTGGGGTATATCTTGCAGCATCTGCACCTAAAAACGACCTCAAGGTCATAAAAACAGATTCTAAGTGAAAAATTTCTGGAGATTGAATAATCACACACGAACTACATGGATGTAAATCATGACTATTCAGGGAAATCCTCCTATTGTGATCCCTGATTTACTCTTTCACATCTAAGAAGACATTGCTTCTGATCTGAGAGAAGACATTTGGCACAGTAGACAAAGTGTAAATAAATAATTCATTGCCATAAGGATTTTGGACCTGGAAGAGGAACGTGTTGTTGAATTGGAGAGACAAAGACAAATTCCAGCACCCCAAAGGAGAGCATAAATCTTCAAGCTGGCTGAGAGAAGATACACCCAGAAACTGAGGCAAGGAGGAAAAATTGATCCCACATTTAAAGAGCTTGAAAGAGAGGTAGTTGTTGAAGAGGAGATAAGAGCTCAACTTGAAGAAATAGGGAGACTCCAACTCAGAGCAGAAGAAAGTGCAGCAGTAGAAGCAGCCTTAGCAAGACTGGAGGCTAGAAACAAGAATAGAGTGGGTGATCATGAAGATGAAGTACATAGGCCTAACGTGTCATGGGGAAGGAATAATGGTCCACTCACCCTTCCACAACCACTTCATGACCTCCCAAGAGGCTCAAGAAAGAAATTCCCAAAATTCAAAGGGGATGGTTCTCAACTCCAAGAAGAACATGTAGCAACATTCATCACTGCTTGTGGAGTGTTGGGAGTTAAAGATGAAGATGTTTCAATTAGGCTATTTTTGGAGTCGCTCTAAGAAAAGGCTGTTGAATGGTTCTACATGCTACCTCCAAGATCTGTCACATGTTGGGAAGACATAAGAAGTGCATTTGAACATAGGTTCAAGAGCACAGAAGATTATCAGGATCTGTTGGTCCAATTGGTTCATATGAAGAAGGATACCTCTGAATCAATGAGAGATTTTGTAGCAAGGTATAATAGGTTGACAAGAAGGATCCTAGAAGATGTGGTCCCCCCTAAAAATAACTTGAAAAGGTTCTTCATTAGTGCTTTGCCACCAGAAGTTGGTTTCTTCCTCAGAAGATCCCAACCAAGAAACATTGAGGGAAGTTCAAGACTTTGCAGTTGAGACTAATGATGATCTAATTCTTTCTGGTAAAGTGAAAGGACCAAATGGGAAGCAAAAAGGTCAAATTTCAAATTCAGTCACCACTAATCCAATGTTTCAAAAAATGGAAAATGTCCTAGTTGCTTTAAAAGAAGCAGCTGTCACAAATCACAATGAGGAATGCTCCAAGGAGACCAAATCCTCCTAATAGACCAAGAATTGCTCCACCCCCTCGTAGGCTTGCTCTTGAAGCACCACTGTCAATGCCATCTATTGAACTGAGGAATTAGAAGAAGGAGCAAACATTGAGGAAACTGAAGAAGAAAGCATGGATGACCATGAAAACTATCTTGAGATTGAAGAGGTTGGCATGCACAATGGCCTGATTGAGTACGTTGATGATGATGAGGAAGGTGATGAAGAAGCTCCAAGTTTTTCATGTGCTATTTTCACTCGTGCACAATCCAAGAATGGTGTTTCAGCCTCATTAGTTGTAGCGGATGATAGGCAGAGAAAAGAAGATAGCTCTTCAAAGCCTCCACAAAAAAATATCATCAACAGATGATCACCATTACCACCTTCCATGGAATTAGCCAAAGAGAAACCAAATTCACTGGTTGCCAAGGATCATGTTGCTCTGCCAAGTAAGTTATTTAACTCTTCTTCCAACTCAAAGGTTGTTAAGAGCAATTCTCTTCTAAATGGTGGTTTTGCAAGAACATCTAAATTTCAATCAAGGGCTACACCCTCACCTCCTTCTGATTCAATTGATACATTTGAAAAGGATAACCCAGCACCAAAAGTAACAAAACCTCTGCCATTTAAGTCCTCATCCACTGCTGGAACTTCTTCCTTATCTACCATAGCTTCATTTGACTTTGTGGAGCATGCAAGCAAAACCAAGGTTCATCTCTCTGAGATTGAATACCTACAAACACATCCTACCCAATTTGACAGATTCATCAAAGCAGTCTGAGGTGGTAACTCTACATCCCTAATATCTAATTCTAAAGGCTTGCTTCCCACACCATCTTCTAAAAACATGCTAGCCGTCAGTGCCTCCAACACCAACAGAGTTGAGCCTTTTTACCTATCACTTCTCATCAAAGGTTTCCAACTGAACAATTGCATTATAGACTCTAGAGCCTCAGATAATGTGATACCAGCAATAGTTGTAAATGCTCTTGGTCTTACTTTGACCCGGGTAAATGGCACATGCTATTTAATGGAATCCAAACAAGTTCCCTTGGTAGTAAGGATTAAGGATGCTCAGGTCACACTAGCTGATTACCCTGAAAAGAAGATACTCCTGACCATTCTGGTGGCAAACACCCCATCATCATTTGGTATGCTGTTAAGTAGAAGTTTTTGAAGAGATCTAGGTGGAGAAATGAAAATGGATAGGTTATCTGCAACTACCTCAGTGAAAGGAGAAATGAAGAAGTTATTACCAGTCAAGAAGATGAAATTCACATTAAGGAAATCTGATGATCCAAAAGCTAACATAATTTTTCAATATGGTGGGATAGGAAACTACTTCCTTACATCACAAAAGGAAGAGAACTTGCCACTCCTCATGGAAGAAGAAGAAGATCAGATTTGGACAATGAAGTTTGATGGCAGTCATTCCAGAGCAATTTCAGGGGTTGGTGTAGTATTATACTCTCCCTCCAACGAGATATATACTTTTTCCTACAAGCTGTAATTTGATAATACAAATAATACAACAGAGTATGAAGCATTACTCTTAGGCATGAATGCAGAAGAGGACATGGGAATTAAAAATCTGAGATGCAAAGGTGATGCAGAGATTGTGGTGAAGCAAGTCCATCAGCAATATCAGGTAAAAAATCCCAGACTTAGGAATTATAGAAATAGGGTGTGGGACTGTTTTGAATCCTTTGATGCATTCTCCATGTAAGCTATCCCTAGGGAGTAGAATGAAAAGGCTAATTCTCTAGTAGTGTCAGCTTCCTTAGAGACACCTCATCCCTCTTTTGGCAAGGATAAAGTGACCATTGAGATGGTGTTCAGACCCAGCATACCAGACAATGCAAATCACTAGTAGGTCTTCAATGATGACAATCAGATCTTATCCTTCTTAGAACAAAGGGATAACTTCAATAATATTTTCTTTGAAGGAAGTGAAAACCCACACCGTGAATCAGTTCCCAAAGAAGAGAAGGAGGGAGTTGAGGGGATTGATGAAGAGGGAGTAATCAAACTAAAAGGAAACAAAATCCCTAAAGGCCTAGTTTCTTTGGCAGATCTCTTTGACAAGCATGATAGGTTCATCCAAGAAAAAGAAAAGCAGTCTTCTCAGTGTCCTTCTGATTTTGATCAGGAAAACATTGGCACTTCAGAGAATCCAAGGATGGTTAATATTGGTAAATGTTTCTCACCAGAAGAGAAGAGAAATTTTGTTGCTCTGCTAAAAAAATACTCAGATGTGTTGGCTTATTCCTATGATGAACTCAAATCTTTTCAGCCAAAGGAAACTGAACCACTCCATTCCTTTGAAGCAAAGGAGCCAAGCCCTTCAGGAAAAAGTAAAGGCCCTACAATCCAAAGATTTATGATGTTATCAAAGAAGAGGTGACAAAGATGCTTAATGCTAGAATCATTTTCCCCATCCACCATTCAACATGGGTGGCTAACATTGTGCCAATAAGGAAGAAGAACAGGGAAATAAGAATTTGTGTAGACTTCCAAAATCTGAATCAGGCATCTCTCAAGGAAAACTACCCTCTTCCAATCATGGATCATATTTTGCAAGTAATCATTGGATCTGAGATGCTCTCTTTGCTTGATGGATTCTCAAGGTACAACCAAATCAAGGTGGTAGAAGAGGATTGCAACAAAACAGCCTTCACAACACCTTGGGGCACTTTTGCCTACAGCAGAATGCCTTTTGGCTTGATCAATGCTGGAGCCACTTTCCAGAGGGCAATGGACTTGGCCTTCAAAGATTTGAAATATTGCATTGTCATTTACTTGGATGACCTCACGGTTTTCTCAAAGAGGAGGGGAGATCATATCTGTCATTTGGAGCAAGTCCTTGCAAGATGTAGAAGACATGGCATTTCTCTAAATCCTAAGAAATGCATTTTTGGAGTCACAGAAGGTAAGTTGCTGGGACACATTGTGAATAAGCATGGAGCACACATTGATCCTGAGAGGATCAGAGCTATCCAAGCACTATCCTTACCAACCAGCAAGAAGGGAGTCCATTCATTCTTTGGAAAGGTAAACTTCCTTCGTTGTTTTGTGCCTAAGTTTTTTGAACTGACCAAGCATATAACTTCCATGATGAAGCCTCAAACATGTTTCAAGTGGGATAAGGAAGGAAAAGCATCATTTGAGGAGATAAAGAAATCCATTGCCAAAGCTCCAAACTCTTGTATCTCCAAGATTTCAACAAGGATTTCATCATGTATTGCTATGCATCAAAACATACACTCTCTATTTTCCTTGCTCAGAAAAATGATGAAGGTTTGGAAGCACCCATTGCTTTCATGAGTTGTCCCTTGAAAAATCATGAGCTAAAGTATAGTCAATTGGAGAAACATGCCTACGCAGTGGTTAAAGTTATTAAAAGTTTCAGATTCTACATTCTTAATTCCCATACAATGGTGATGGTCCCTGGAAGTGCAATCAAGTCCATTTTGACTCAACAAGATCCTGGGGCTAAGAGAGGAAGTTGGATGGCAAAGACCCAAGAGTTTGACTTGGAGATTAGACCCTCTAATCTGGTGAGAGGAAATGGTTTGTGCAAGCTGATTGTGGAAGATGAAGACCTTAAGGCTCAGCAAGGAGAAAAAGATGGTGTTTGCTCAACCTGTTCAGGAGATAGTCCACAAGTGCTCTTTGTCACCACTACTGATGAGTGGTATGATGATATTGCTTACTACCTCACTTATGGAGAATTCCCTCCTCATCTTGACTACAAACAAAGAAGGAAACTCAAGCTAAAGGTAATCCAAGTTTGTGATCTGGAATCATGCACTTTACAAGAGAGGCCTAGATGGTTGTTTCCTCGGGTGTGTAGATAAGGAGCAGCAAGAAAAGTTGCTCAGGGCCTATCATGATCAAGTTTGTGGTGGACATTTCTCAGCAATGGTCACTGCACATAAGATCCTCAGAGGAAGATATTATTGGCCCTCCATCTTTGCAGACACTCAAGATTGGGTTTCCAAATGCAAAGCATGCCAACAATTTGTTGGAAAGCCGCAACTAGCTGCATTGCCACTCATGCCTGTGGTGATTGAAGAACCATTTCAAGCAATGGGGGCTAGATTTTATTGGTGTTTTGAATCCTCATTCAAGTGCAGGGCACACTTATGTACTCACTGCAACTAATTACTTCACCAAGTGGGTGGAAGCCATTCCAACCAAGTAGGCCAGCTCTGAAACATGGTCTGCAACTTCATCAAAGAGAATATCATTGTCCGTTTTGGAATACCACAAAAGATTGTTGTAGACAATGCCACCTATTTCTCTTCCAAGGAGCTCACAAATTTTTGTTATGGCTTTGTAAATCTCTCTATCTCACTCCTCTGACTACTATCCATAGGGAAATGGTCAAGTTGAGTCAAGTAACAAGAACATTGTTACCATTGTTCGTAAGTTGGTTGATGAGAAGCAAAGGAACTGGCACAAGAAATTATATGATGCATTGTGGGCTGATAGGATCACTCCTAAGAAGGAAATAGGTATGTCACCTTTCTAAATGTTGTATGGAGTTGAGGCAAATATTCCCCTCACAATTGAGATGCCAGCTCTCAAGTTGTTGCAAGAAATAGAAGATGTCAATACAAAGACTCCATTGACAAGAGGATCCTCTTCCTGGAGAAGCTAGAGGAAAGCAGATGCCAAGTGGTGGATAGAATTAAGGAACAACCAATTGAAAGTAAATAAGATCTTTGACAAGAGGGAAAAGGAAAGAGAATTCAAGGTTGGATATTTTGTCCTACTGTGGGACAAGAGAAGAGAACCAAAAGGCAGCCATGGAAAGTTTGATTCATTATGGCTTGGCCTGTTCCAAATTCATGAAGCTTGTGGTGAGAATGTTTTTCTCCTCTCATACCTGGATGGAACACCATTATAATTGCCTCGAAGTAGGGAAATACTTGAAACTGTATCATCAGTAAAATTAGGTTGTCCCCCGCCTTGTACCATAGGCATTTTCGTAGGTGTGTTTTTCCCTTTGTTGTTGTGTGGTTTTGGTTTTGTTTTGTTTGGTTTTGTTGTGTGTCTTTGGTTTGTGTGTTTCCTCCATCTTCCTTTCTTTCTCGGAATTGTACATGACTCTGCAAGGCCCAATGGATAAGGCACTTGGTCAAACATAATATGTTTTGAAACTCAAGATTCTGGATCCTCATGTCGTGCCCTAGCCATGCCCAGTTCATGTCATGTCCCCAAGCTAGAGCCAGCTGTTGTCTCCTGAAAAAGCTCTACATTTGTATTTCCAAATCCAAATTTTTTGAGCTCACGCCCTTCTTTGGTGTCTAAGGCAAGTTTGAGATTCAAGAAATTAGCTAAAATCATGCCCTTGAGCTTGTTTAAACCTCTGTGTCGCTCATTTTTTAGAAATCCTCCTCTTCCTGGTCTGTGCACGTAATATCCTTTTGCCCCTCCCATTTTTGATCAAAATGGTTCACTTGTTCCATGGTCTGGGTCGTCGAATCATTTTTTTTCCTTCATGCCTCTGGCTCGTGAAGAAAATTCAAAAATTGGACTCAAAATGATGAAGTTCTCTTCCTCTGTGTATTTTTCCACAGTCGGGAATGATGGGCGTTTCTTTCCCCGCCAAATTTTACCTCAGCATTCCCCAATGATATGTGGGTCTCCCTGATTGGTGTGGTCCAGTTATACTTTAAACGGCACAATTCGAAGTGCAATTCTTAGTCTGGATGGCTCCACATGTCACAATGGCTAAGTATGGAAGGCTCAGCGGACAATGTCTCAAAGGATGCAATTCCAAGACAATTTGGGGGGGGGGGGGTCTTCAATTGAAGGATCTCAATGTCCCAGGTCCAAAATGAAGGTAAAATCAGCTAAGTATGGAAGGCTCAATGGACGGCTCCACGTGCAATGACACAACTCCAGGGGTAGGAAAGGTCAATTACCAATTAGTGCCAAATCACCACATGGTGGAAGACATTGAAAATTCAAGGAGATGAGTGGGCCATCGGGGGAATTCAAGACTTTGAGCCTTTTTGTAAAAAGGTGAAAAATTAAAAAGTAACCTACAGCCCCAATCAGGTTACCAAGGAAAAATTCAAAGCTTGAGCCCTACAGGGAAAAAGTTAAAGGAAAGGCCCACCGTTGAAAAGTCAAATCGGAGTAGTGGACCGACGGGGGAATTTGAGTTTTTGAGCCTTTTTTCCAAAAAAGGTTAAAATGTTGAGAAGAGAACTACGACCCTACCTACAAACAAAATGTACACATGTCCTAGTCAAATCAGAGTAGTGGGCCGACAGAGGAAATTGAGTTTTTGAACCTTTTTGTAAAAAAGGTTAAAATGTTGAGAAAAAGACGGTGATCCCATTTCCAATAAGAATGTGCCACGTGTCCTAGTTGAAAATTCAAAGTGGGGTTGCGGGCCAATTTGTTCCAAATTGCCAAATCTCTAAAAAAACACAAAATGCAAAGGGCTTCCCCCCATAACCACTCCAATCCCTTCCTGCCACGTGTATAGACCCAAATTCAAAGCTAGAGGAGCAAATCAAATGGTCTAGATTTAAACTGGAAAATCAAATGTAACAGTTGCTTTGCAAGGTCTGGTTTTAGCCGCCATGAGCATTTTCTTCATGATAAAGGAATTCAAAGAGGTGTGAATGATTTGTAATGTTGTAACGGTTTCTTGCGAAGAATATAATGACTTCTCGATGTCATTCCAAGGGTTGGCGATTGATTTCAGAAAAGACCAGAGTGCTCTATACCTAGAAAAGATAGAAAACACACACTTCTTCTATTCTTCTCTTCTTCCTCGAATTTCTTCCATCCTCAAGCTATGTACAAACTCTGCCCAAGCTTCAATAAGAAAAGAAGGAATTTTTTGCCTTTTGATTGAGGAATTAATTGGTACTTTGTGATCAATGAGTTTCATTCGGTCTTGTAGCTTCTCCCGCGGATTTGTTTCTCTTCCAATTATAAATGCATGTAAATGAGACTTCTAATTAATGTGTGTGGGCATCTGATATTCTACTCACAACATAAATTTTTCCTACCTCCATTCTCACTCCCTTTCCCCTTCTCAGACGAAGTTCTTCTCTAGTGAGAAATTGCTAGCTTTTGCCATAGGGATAGTGGAGTGTCCCTGTTGGATCTCTAGTGAAAAGGCCACCATTAAAATCCACCATTTTTGCATGCACATATGAAAGTCTTCACCATTCAAGTAGAGGGACTTATATTCCCATAGCATTGGCTTGAAACCCACCAATTTGTCCACAAGACAAATTTTCTCACTAATAGGCCTTTAGCCCATTTTAGAGTGAGACCAAGAACATTAACTACTTTGATTGGCATCACATTGTCAAAAGAATTTGAGTCTATAATACAGTTGTTCAATTTGGTAACCTCTAACAAGAAGAAAAAGGTAGAACAGTTCAATTTTGTCAGTCTTGGATGCACTTAAGGCTATCATGTTTTGAGATCATGGGGAAGGAGGAGTTGGTAGTAACCCTTTGGAAGAGAGCATGACCAAAATTGGGCTTTGGGCTACCACCTTTGATAAACTAGACTAGTTTATCAAATTAATTTTGGATGGGTTTGCAAATATTCAGATTCAAAGATTTGGACCTTAGACCTTTTGATATGATCTATGATATTGAAAGAGGAGGGAGTAGATGTTTCCGAGGTGGTGGAATCTTTGGGGAGTGAAGAAGACACTAATTTTGAAATGGTGGTTTTCTTTGGAAACAGAGATAGGCTTGGAAGCTACTTTGGGACTATTAGGTACCTTAGAAGTTTACTAAAAACACTCGTTATTCTGGAAGCAACATTGGAAAGCTTAGAAGAAGATACTTTAATAGATGTAAACTTAGGAGACTGACTTGTTTCAGCTAGGGTCTTCTTAGCTACCACAAGGTCTAGTTTTTTATTTAGCAGAGTCTATAGAAGGAGAAAGTTGATGTTAAATCTCTAGATTTGCATAAAATAAATTACGCAATAACTAATTGAAATCAACACATGAAATGGAAATTACAGAAGATATAGACCAAATGTAAGTAGAATGGAGCAATTTCTATTGAATATTAGAGGGAATTTTATAACAATTGTTTTCTCCTATAAATCATGGAGTCAAGTCTTGTCCATCTTATCCCCATATCTCTCCTTTATTTCATAGTCTTACTCCCAATCTCAAGATATTCTCATACACTCCTTTCTCTATGAGTTGTGCATGACAAACTAATTGTGTACACTCACATATTATGTAAATATTAAAATAATACTAATATTCAAATTATATGTTCTCACTATGAACAATAATTTCCTAACATTCACCCCCCTTAGTGTGAACATGGGTGAGTTCTGTCTAGTACATGTTCATGTTCTACAATACGATGGTTTTCACAGAGTACCATCAACTCCAACTGGTTTTCTAGTGGAACAATTAACCACTCTGTATGTGATTTTCGAAGAGATTCACAAACTCTCAAATTGGTTTTCTAGTGGACCACCAACCACTCCATAGTAACGTACACATTTCCCTATCCACATTTTACAAAAGAGAACAAAATATAGGAAAATATGTTCCTAACTATGAACATGAATTATCCATCTGTTCTTTTTTAGTACCACACATGCTGAAAGCAAATACACAAGAAAGAAGAAAATAAATTATCACCAATACAATGAAGTAATCTCTTTGTTAGTGACTAACAAGAGATGTTTTACTTTTCCTCCATCCTCCAACCTCCATTTATTTTGCTATTGACTTAGCTAAATTTTTCTTTGAGGCTCATTTTACAATTCTATAGGGCATCGGTTTCAATTAATAATGCACCCCTCACTATTGGACATCATGTACAAGAAAAAAATACGTCCTAATTTTTGACAAGTGAAGGCAATTTTTTTAAAAATTTTGAACTATTTTCTACTTCACAAAAATGGAAGGACAAATAACTTTTGACTCTTATACAATGAGACAATACATAATAACGACAATACTTGACTTTGACGACACAATTCTTTTGAAAATTACAAAATAAAACACAATATCACTCTTTTGATAAAAGTGACCCAATAATAGTGATTTTAGATGTTATAAACACAAACTACAACAATTATGAATATTGTGAAACATAAAAGCAAAATATTAAGGTTTTATGGTGACTCGAAAAACATGGTATGACTTAATGATGGTAAAGACTAATAAAATAACAATACAATGAAAGCGTCAAATGGAGA